>CM042026.1:92658235-93858235 GCA_023525975.1 Smallanthus sonchifolius
CGTTATCATTCCTAATTTATATGTTTATAATTTTAGGACATTCGTAGGTCTTTTGAGACTTACACTCGTGGTTCCAAATTACTTCTAGTGTGAAACTACCTTCAACGCCAAGCAGGTGAGTTTTCACGGCCCCTTTTTACTGTTTTAACTTGGGGGAGAAAACATGCTTAAACGGATTTTGAGATTTTGTATTTCATATGCTATCAATGTTAAAGCTAAGTGTAACACGCTATCACAGAAAGTCCTCATCTTATCTCAAACCGTTAATATGGATCTTAGCGAGGTAATGTTTAGTAGTACTACTGGGTTTGACAAATCCCACCCGCGTTAGTCGCGCTAACTCGATTGGATATCGAACGGGTGAAATGTTAGCCTACTCACATGGCCGGTATTGATAGACCTGGCAGTAGGCAATAAACAAACAGTTAGTTTCGGTTGCGATCACTTGTGCTAAACATGAACATAGGTTAGCTACCTATAGATACATATTGAATGATCATAAATCTGGTAAACGCTTACGTATTTAATTGAAAACTGTGAACTCACCAACCTTGTGTTGACACTTTTCTTTACATGTTTTCTCAGGACGCTAAGCTAAGACACAGGTGCACGTTAGGGCATGCATGGGATTCAACTGCTTTGCTTTGTGTCTATTTATGTTTGGTTGAATTATTCTATTGTACTTTGTTTGGTTTGGACGTTTGGACTTTTGAGACTTTTGGACTTTGGTTTTGGGCGCGTGTATTTTGCGCATTTACTTTCTTTACGCTTCCGCATTGATACTCTGATTTAAAAGATATTTTCATTTTGAGTCCGATGTAGAGTCGTTCAAAGTAACTAATGTCTGAGATCCTGGTTCGTCACTTCCCAAACGGTAAAACTCCGTTAGTTGAAATTGGGGGTGTGACAGATTGGTATCAGAGACATTGGTTGTAGAGAACTAGGATTGCATACTAGACTATAGCCTCACACATTAGTTAAATGTCATTTGGATGTTTGGTACTTATACATAATGTTGCAGGATCATGTCGTCAACCCCACCTCCATCACCTAACGCATCAGGGCATAAGGCACCTGTACTCTCATCCCCGGAACCCAAAAGGCGCCGGCCTACTTCGGGTAACCATTCAGTTGACCAAGGCGAACCGAGTAACGCACGAGCATTGGATTATGCTCTTAATTGGGACGTATACCCACACATGATCCAAAGGTGGATCGAAATGGGAGATGTTCCATCACCTTACTTTGGATCCGCATCTTCATCATCTACACTACCTAGCTTACCATGCACCATGGAACAAGCTTTCGCAGCATTCGTATCTTATATGTTGAAAGAATTGAGTTTTGTACAAGATGCCACCGAGGAGATACCTAAACTTCTGAAGAATGGACCCCAAGTAGAGAAGAATAAGGTAGGAGTAGAACACTTGACTACCGAACTAGCTGCAACGGACCATGTCCACAACCTTTTAGTGGATCGTGTGACACATCTAGAGATGAGGGCTGACACTATGGATGATGATATGGAAGGAGTTCTGGAGAGACTAGATGCTATGGAAGCTCAGCTACATGTGGCAAACCACACTGCTAAAGGCCTTCAAGAGAGGGTGACTCACTTGGAAGCCTAACTACAAGCGGCCTAATTTTCGGAAGACATTCCAGTATCTGACGATGAGGAGGAACCTTTTGAGGAGGAACCTTTTGAAGAAGAGCCTTTCGAGGAGGAGCCCGTGGAAGAAGAACCGGTTGAGATAGACGATGCACAATCGTATATTTTTTCCGATGACGAAGATGCCTGATGATCTTCCTTTTTATGTTTGCTTTTGCGTACGTTATTTCTCTTTCCAAACCTAGATGGGTAAGGTTGTTCCCATCCAATAAAAGCATGAGAAGTTTAATATTTGAGTTATTTATTTTGTAGCCTTACAAATTATTTAATTTTCAAAATATTAGATGTTGTATCTCCTTACTCGTACATGAATAATGTTTAATATGCGATATATTTCTCAATGTTTTTCATTTGTGATTGTGAAGAATCATGTCTGGGAGAGGACGCGGAGGCCGTGCCGGTGGTCGTGGTACCATTAACATGACGGCAGCAGAGCTAGCAGCACAGAATGCGGCTGGTAAATGCTTTAACTATTGACTAATAGTGTCAATCCTTCTCCTAAAAACATTTTTCTAAACTCTATAATTCCAATTCAATTTGTACTTCTAAATCCAGGCCAGCAAAATCAGCAAAACCAACAGCCAGCCTGCACTTTCAAAGCATTCATGGATTGTAAGCCCCACACCTTTAGTGGAGCTGAAGGAGCCGTTGGATTACTTCGCTGGTTTGAGAAGGTTGAATCGGTAATAGCCATGTGCAACTGCCCGGTGGCTAACCAAGTGAAGTTTGCTGCTGGAACTTTAGAAGGCCCGGCCTTAACATGGTGGAATGCCCAAGTTCAAATGTTGGGACTGGCAATGGCAAATGGACTCCCGTGGGAGGAATTTAAAGCAATGATGAAGGAAGAATACTGCCCACGCGATGAGATCCAAAAGTTAGAGGGAGAGTTCTGGAACCTTAAGATGGAGGGTTCGGAAATTGAACTCTACACCACTCGTTCACACGAACTGGCTACTATGTGTCCGCATATGGTAACTCCTGACTACAAAAGAATCGAACTTTACATTGGAGGTCTAGTGCCTCAAATACAAAGCATGGTTACTTCATCCAATCCTGCCACTATCCAACAAACCATTCGACTTGCACATAAGTTAACCGACCAAGCGGTGACGCAAGGAACCCTACCTCTGAGAGGTTCAGTTGCTAAACCCACCGACAACCACAAACGTAAGTTCGATCACCATTCCAACCCCCACAACCATTCCAACTCCCACTCCAAAGGACCTCAATCCAACCAACCCTAGTTTAACCAACCGCAACAACAGCAACAGCGTAGGTTTGAGCCTACCAAGAACTTCAATCAGTCGACCTCTTCGGGCCAAAACCAGAGTGGTTATGCGGGGAAGTCCCCGAAGTGTAACAAGTGTAACTTGCACCACTTTGGATTCTGCAATTGTTTCCAGAGGTGCGGTAAAATAGGCCATGCTGCTAAGGACTGCAGGGGTGAATTACAAACTAAACAACCCTTTCAACAACCGGGATCTACTAGGGCTTGCTTTGAGTGTGGAAAGGAAGGGCATATCCGGAAGAACTGTCCTCAGTTGAAGAAAGGGGGTAATGGAAATCACAACCCTAATCAGAATAACAATGGTAATGGTGGTAACAATGGCAATGGGGGAGGAAATGGTGCGAAGGGACGAGCCTTCGTACTAGGATCTGGAGAAGCCCGTTACGACCATAATGTGGTCACCGGTAAGTTCCTCGTAAATAATTTCTTTGCTTCTGTCCTTTTTGACATCGGTGCTGATAGAAGTTTTATATCTAAGAAATTTAGTAATATGATAAAAGGAACTTCATCTCTATTAGAAGATAAGTATACAATAGAGATAGCTGACGGCCAAATCATTGAGGCAACTCACATACTTAAAGGATGTAAACTTTAGCTAGCTACATATACATTTGATATCTGTAGGTCCCTTCGTGTGTGTCGGATCGTCACATGCAAGTGGTCTACTAGTCAAACCGGGTTGCGGAATACCCGTGACTAGGTGGAGAGTCTTACTAAACAAAGTAAACCAAACACGAGAGTCACAATAAACGTTCTTTGTATTATAAACAATCGACGGTTACAGAGAGAATACAAGCTGCGTACTTAGCAAAACTGAGTTCGTCTAAACAAATGGTTCTGCGTACTTAGCTTCTGTGAACCTATCCTATTTATACTGACCTGATGCCTGCGCACTTAGCAAGTGCGCATGACCAATTGCTCTTGCATACTTAACAAGTACGCAAAGGTGTTCTTGCGTACTTGCTAAGTACGCAGGAGCTTTCTCCTGCGCACTTGTAAGTGCGCAAAACACTTAGCAGAAAAACAACATACATTATGTAAAAGTAAATACAACTCGATAAACTATTACATAATGACTCTTACATACAAAGACAAATTACAGACATTAGAAATACAAACTAAGACTCTATCCAGAGTGTTGTCACAGGAAAGTGCATCAACAAACTCCCCCTTGACAACAGCTCGGGATCTTCATCGTCTTCAGTCTTCATTCTTCAGTCTTCACAGCACTTGTTCCTTAGCTTCCATCTTCTTCTTGTAATCAAGGCAAAACTTGATTAACTTGTCGTATTTGGCCGAGAGAAGCTTTGTCCATTCGTTAGTGTGGATGCAGAACTTGTCTGCTAGTACCTCCAGATCGTTCACAGAGAAATTGATGAAGCAAACTTCATCGAAAACCCTGATCACTTCCTTTGGCACTGTGTTTCCACTATCTGACTTACCTTTACCCATAACCACAGCCTCGCCCGTTTTTGGATCAACGTACTAGTACCACATGTCACCAAGAATATCCTGAGGTAACTTGCTCAGGGGAATCTTAGTTTCACATCGCACTGGCTTGTATACCAATCTCTTTAAGGGTTTCTTAGTCACAGGATGCACATCATGCTTATCCTTGACTCTTCTGGGCACCTGAGGCTTGAGGTATTCAAATTTCCCTGATCTTGCTTCCCGCTGTAGTGTAACCCACAAACCCATTGCTACTGCATTACTCGAGTGACTCAGCAGGTCGCGGTTTGCGAGGTTCACAAGGTCGTACTTGGGCAAAGAGTTGAACGCCTCACTGGTGGGTTTCAAGTATTGAACTCCCCCAGATCTTTTGATGGCGAACAGCTGCTTGTCCTCCTCGAACCTAACAGCCAAGATCATACCTGTCGCTCCGTGCTTGTCTGTGATAGACGTCTTTTGCCACACGGGAGCTGGACCCTTTGTAGATGCATAAGGCATGTCTTTCTCTTTTGGTGCCTCGGGGTCCACAGGTGTAGGGTCAACTAGGGAGGCTTCAGTTGTAGCTTCAACATTACTTGCCATGTCAACTGAGCCTGTGTCTGTTTCGAGCAGAGATTCGAGCGATGGTATTTCAAAGATCTCACCATCCTCTAACCCGTACTCTGGTTCCCCGTCGCCATTGGGAATCTCGATTATCACATCATCATCATCATCGTTACTTGCCATGTCAACATTACTTGCCATGTCAACTGAGCCTGTGTCTGTTTCGAGCAGAGATTCGAGCGATGGTATTTCAAAGATCTCACCATCCTCTAACTCGTACTCTAGTTCCCCGTCGCCTTGGGAATCACGATTATCACATCATCATCATCATCGTTCCATTCATCACCAGAGTCGATCTCTCCTTCTTCCAGATTAAGGAGAGCATCGATCTGTGCTTCTTTAGAATAGTCAGGCTCGAGATAGAGAATCTCATCAGCCACTGACTTCCCTTTATCTCCACCACCACCACCTGAGGTATCACCACCCTCTTGCTGAGTAGACTCCCCCTCGGCCAATGGAACAGAAGAGATGGGCACAATCGCCAAAGCTAGGTGCTCACCTCCACTAGGACCGACTTCAGGATCCTTGTCTTTATCATCATCCTTAGTCATATCGACTGGATGACAAGACTCGGCACCGGTGGATTTCTTTTCTTTGTCTTTCTCTTTCTCTGTCTCCTTCTCTTTCTCTGTCTCCTTCTCCCCCTGAGCACCGAGCTTCTTGGTCAGTTCTTCAACTAATTTGACCATCGCTTCGTGCTCTTTTCTCTGCAAGTCCATCCTCAGCTCAAAGGAAGTTCTGTGGCCTAGAATCATTTTGTTAGTCTTCATTAACAGTTCATTCTGTGCCATGACATTCTTCAATTGCTCATTTGTCCCTGTTCTCTGGTTGTGGAGAATCCTAACTTCATCGGCCAGGGAATTAATCTGTGCTTGTTGAGCATCAGACTCCTCCTTTGAGTTTTGAATGGTCTTCAACAGTTCAGCAACTTGGGTCTCTAGCACATCGATCCTTGCATCATTCGGATCAGGATGCCTAGAGGATGAGGCTTCGGCATTATGTGTGGGAGAGGAGAAGATTGTGTCAAAGTTAAACCCTTGTGAGAAATCACCATAGTTGAAGGGTTGACCTGACAACTCTTTGGTGGGTGTTGGAATTGGGGATGTAATGATGGGAGTTATGGTTGGGGTGACGGTGACTGACTCCGTGAGAATTGGAGTAGTCACTGTCACCTGGACAGTTGGAGTAGGGAGGGTCACCGTCACAGGAATCTCCTCTGTGACCGCCGTGACTGCCACATCTGCTTGTACTAGTGGCCTTCTCCTCCGTCTATACAGTTGCTGTTCTGATGGGGGTAGATTCTAACTCTGGTCTGGCAGCTTCAACCTGTACTGGCTGCACAGTTGGAATCTCTTCAACCCTGGGGATAGCAACCTTTTACCGATCGCGCCTTTCCTTGTTAGCACTCTCATGCCTCTGTCTTTGTAGAGCAGCGTCAGTCGGAATCCGGCTCATATTCGCTGCTCGAGATTTATCGCTTTCTTTTTGAAGACGACGCAGGCAGGGTAACCTGTGCCAACCTCCTCGGATGTACCTGTGATGGTGCGTCATCGGAATCAGAAGAATCTGATTCTGTTGCCTCCGAATCGGATTCCTCAGCACCACCAACACCACCTTCATCATCACCTTCATGTTCATCATCACCTTCATCATCCTCATTCTCTTATTCTTCATCAGAGTGATCACTCATCTCTGGTCCCGAGTTGGGACTATACCAGTTCCAGTCCTCCGGAGCGACGTATGCTTCATTAATCAGGTGGCCGAAGAGTTCAGTATGCTCAGGGGTAGGTTCTACACTGCCTGGCTTTAGAAACTGTGCAAAGAATCTCTTGTCCACCCGTTTTACCTGCAGTCTCTCCCCGATAGCACGTAGGTTTGGCAGTGCATCATCGATCAGTAGCTGTACAAACCTCGGGTACAAAAGGAACCTGAACCTCTCTGTTGTATTTATCTGGTCATTTAGTGCTTTGAAAATATAGCGAGAGAAGTTATAGCCCCGATTGAGAGACAGGCCCACCATGGCCGCTGCTAGGTCATGACCCATGGCATCTTTCCTCGCTTTCCTGGATGAGATGCACACGATCATGATGTGGGCAAAATAACGCCATTGATCCAATACCCACATCTTCTTGTAAGAAGCATAGTCCCTTGCCCCGACATACCCCATTCTATGCCTCCAACACCCATCCACGTAGTAATCTGGATAGGATGTCGGGTCGGTAGCAAGGTCTCCGAACCGCAGTACTCTCCTGATTGTATCTTCAGAGAATGCAATTGCCCGACCATCAACGGTTGCCCTTATGACATTAGGGGACACCGTGCAATCGTGCTCTGCAGTCTCCCAGAATTGCTCCAGGTAAGGTCTTGAGACTGTTGGGTTTGCTGAGATTGCAAAACTTATTCTGGATCTGTTGAGAAAATCCACAATCTCCCTGTACTGCAAGGCTGCGCCTTTCCATTCTGGTTCGGTGTTAGCCACTAGGTTGAATTCGTCAGTGAATGCACGAGCCATAGCCTGCAAACACACACAGAAGACATATTCAGAACAACCTATAACATTGGAAGTAGACACACATGACACAGTATAGTAGTTTACACATTGAAAAAATTTTCAGACTTAGAAAAAATTTCTAAGTGTTGGTCCTGCGCACTTAGCAAGTGCGCAGGTTTTTCCTCTTGCGTACTTAACAAGTACGCAAGAATTACTTCTTGCGTACTTGCTAAGTGCGCAAGAACAACCCTTAGCAAAAACTTTTTCAGAAATTTTGAAAATAATACAGATTGCACAAAATTGGGTCGAATAGGTCGCCAATCAGTCGGGACCAAGGATTCTAACTTACGGGACATTCTCGACACCAAAAACTACCAACACTAGCACCAAGTTTGACCTAGCCAGTCTCTTGATCCAATGACGGTTCAGTTTCAACCGAAGGATCAAATCGAGGACCAGAAAGATGATTATAATAAGTTACCCAAACAATCCCATTTTCCCAAAAACTTTATCGGATTTAACCAAAAAAAATTTCTATGTCAAATCGGTCCAAAAGTCATGAATCTACGGTTGGAATTGCCCTAGATTCTCACCAATGAGATGTAATACGATGATGAAAGTATTGACGGGATGAAAAGAGGGTTTGAACACACTCGATTTTGAGAGAAAAATTGCAGGGGGGAAAAAAAATTAGGTTTGAAAGTGTAAAACCTGAAAATTTTCTAAGTGTCGGATTTATACCCCTCAGAGATTGTTCGTGCGTACTTGTTAAGTGCGCACGAATTAACTCTTGCGTACTTAACAAGTGCGCAAGGCTTAACTCTTGCGTACTTGCTAAGTGCGCAAGTTTTACTTCGTGTGTACTTTGCTAAGTGCGCAGAAACCTTAAGTGCGCAACTTTTCAACTCAGAATTTATGAAGATTTTCAAGTCAAATAACGAACAAGATAAAACTATTCAACCAAGAGGATTCAAATACAATTCATGAAGATTAAACATAAAATATTTTTGGCTTTTTCTGATTAAACTTGAACAATGCATAAACTTAAAAACTTAAAATCTTTTTGTGCTTTTCAAGATAGATATATACAATCATTTACACAAGCTATTTTTGATCAAAGACACGAGCAAATGATCATATTAGGCTATCTTTTAGCAAAAACGATACAAAATAAACATCAAAGAATATGGGATCATGTCATGTATTACTTTTTATTCATACGTAATAAGAACATAAACAAGTAATTCAAGTTGACAATATTAAAAGATTTGAAACTATACGCATCTTTGTATCATGTTCTTGTGTATTAAGGTATTAATTATAAGATATACAACGTGTACCCCACTGAGATGCTATGATATTTTGCACTATCTTCAAGGCATATAAGATTATTTTCAATTATTTTCTTAATTTTCAGAATGAAGTTACATCAATTAGCACAGAAAAATCAAGCAGAATCCATAAGGATTATCAGGAATCATAAGATTCAGAATCGATTGATTCGTTTATCTTGGTTTCATGTGATCTTCTTCTTTGAATATCGGTATGATGATTCGGGATAATGAACATGGTGTTTGATTATACGGTAAGGGGATCCAACTTTTATCTGGATTTGATTTCAATGAACCAGGAATGATTCAAGGGTGTATACATGCTCAACGGTTAATGTAGAGACATGTCTTGATTCAATCTCTCCTTGCATACTTGTGAGTATGGGCAGTGAGATGAACCGCATTAATTGTGCTAACAACATAACCCGAAACTGATCTCAAAAGAAAATTATTGTCAAAATCTAACATCCTTTATCTGATAGTGATCTTTTCTAATCTTTTACTCACACACGCTTGCAAACATGGGTTCAAATCACAGTTGTAATTTAGATTTAGTTTCCACACTACTAGTGATTCAAAGACGCATACAGCCTACTGGCAATTCAAATTACTTGTAAATAAACAGAATAAAAACATAATTATTTGAAACAGATAAGTAAGCATGACGCAATCATTTCCCATATGAGCAGTCTATGAAGTTTAGATCATTTCTGATGTACTATCATTTCCTCTTTTCTCAAGTTAACTTTGAAATTTTCTCCATTTTCTATTTTGTTTTTGATTTTTGTAAAATATTTTTAAAACTAAAAGAACTATACAGAAAATTTAAAGGAATAAAAAATTTAACTTCCATGAATTGAATTGAGTTAAGAAAACTTAGTTTTCACTCAGGATTGAACATTCCTATCAAGTTGACAAGATGCTCAAAACGGGATCGATCAAATGCCATTGTGAAAAGGTTAGCAAGATTGTCATCTGTGTGAACCTTTACAAGTTCAATTAAATGCTTTTCAGCACAGTCACGGATGAAATGATGGCGAATCTTTATATGTTTAGTTTTGGAATGTTTCACCGGGTTATTTGTGATGGACATGGTGGCATTGTTGTCAATGAATAGAGGATTTCCAGTGAAGTTTAAGCCGTAGTCTCTCAACTGCTGCTGAATCCACAGTATCTGAGAACAACCGCTCGCTGCAGCAATGTATTCTGCTTCACAAGTTGAAACAGAAACCGTTGACTGCTTCTTGCACTGCCAGGAGACCAGTCTGTCTCCTAAGAATTGACATCCACCAGAAGTTGAATTTCTGTCAAGGTTACAACCGCCATAATATGAATCAGTGTAGGCTTTGAAGTCGAATGACTGCTGCTTAGAGTACCAAAGACCTAATCGGGGTTTCCCTTTCAGATATCTGAAAATTCTCTTCACAGCTATCATATGTGACTCCTTCGGTTGAGATTGAAACCTTGAGCACAAACATACAGCAAACATTATATTGGGTCTTGAAGCTGTGAGATACATAAGTGATCCGATCATCCCACGGTACAACCTGCTGTCCACATCCTTTCCATCTCTGTCGGGATGCAAACCATGATTGACTGGGATTGGTGTGCCATAAGTAGTGCTATCACTCATCTTGTATTTTGACAAGATGTCCTGCACGTACTTAGTTTGATGTAGATAAATTCCATTCTCTCTTTGACTGACTTGCAGACCTAGAAAGAATGACAGTTCACCCATATTGCTCATTTCAAACTTGGACTTCATCACCTTCTTGAATTCCGTACACATCCCTTCATTGGTCGACCCAAAGATAATGTCGTCGACATATACTTGCACAAGAAGAATGTCACCTCCTGCTTTCTGTATGAAGAGAGTCGAGTCAATTTGTCCACGGTCAAAACCATTAGAAAGTAAATGCTTAGATAATGTCTCATACCATGCCCGCGGTGCTTGATGAAGACCATAAAGTGCTTTGTCGAGTTTGTACACTTTATTGATATTATGCGGATCTTCAAAACCGGGAGGTTGAGTGACATAGACTTCTTCATGCACCTTACCATAAAGGAAAGCACTCTTCACATCAAGTTGATAGACCTTGAAGCCGACATATGTGGCATAAGCCAAGAACAGTCGAATGGCCTCAATTCTAGCAACTGGGGCATATACCTCATTGTAATCCAAGCCCTCTTGTTGATAAAAACCCTGAACAACCAATCTTGCTTTGTTCTTCACAACAACATGACGATCGTCCGTCTTGCATTTGAACACCCATCTGGTACCAATTGGCTGAAAGCCTTTTGGCAAGTCAACTAAATCCCACACGTGCAACTTTTGGAATTGAGACAGTTCATCTTGCATCGCCTCAATCCAGCAGTTGTCAGTGAGAGCCTCCTTCACATTCTTCGGCTCTAACTGGGACACAAATGCAGCATGCAGACATGTTTCCATGACACCAGTGTCAAATATCTCTGTGTAAAGACTGGTGTTCTCAGTGATGGTTCTATGACGAGTCTGAACACCGGCATAAGGATCACCAATAATGTTGTCGATTGGATGTTTCCTATGCACCCTCATCTCCGGTACAATCGGTTCTTGAATTTCTGGATCTAGATTCGTGCTTAACTCCCCCATTTCCTGTGATCCAGAGGAAGAAGATTCAATGTTTATTGGATCAGCTGGAGCTTCATTTCCTACAGTTGTGTTAGGATTGGCTTGAGCATTATCTCCAACAATATGGACACCTTCGCTGTTATCACTGTCATGAGTTCCAGATGCAGATGCAGCATTGGAATCAGGAGTTATAATTGGTACAGTATCACGAGTAGTAAAATTGGAGTCATTGTCGCCACGCAATAAATCATAGACATTTGCGGCGTCTTCTGTAGATAAATCAGGAAGATTGAAAGACTTGAATAGCGCATCATAATCAAAACCCCAAGCTGGACCTTTTGGTTCTGGTGGAGTGCTGTGTTTACTACAGTCCACTTCAAACCATTCCTCGACAGTACGAGTTCCTATGTTGTACACTCTCTTGCCGGGCGAATTGGCAACATATCCTAAGAAGATGCCTTCCACCGCTTTCGCATGAAATTTAGACTGACGGTCTTTATACTGTAGCAACAAGGAACAAGGACTACCAAAAGGAACTAGGTAATCAAGATTGGGAAGTCGATTGTTGATCAACTCATAACATGTCTTGTTGTGCCTTTTCACAACCAGAACCCTGTTTAAGACGTGACAAGCTGTATTAACTGCTTCTGCCCAGAAAGTGACAGGAAGCTTTGCATCAGACAGCATAGTCCTTGCAGTCTCGATCAGTGTTCTGTTCTTCCGTTCAGCAACTCCATTCCGCTGAGGTGTGTACGGCGCGCTGAATTCGTGACGGATCCCTTTCTTGAGACAGAAAAGTTCCATCAAATTATTCTTGAACTTAGTTCCGTTGTCACTTCTTATTCTTCTAACTTTCAGCTTGCAAAGAGATTCCAAGCTCAGGATCAGGTATTGAAGAATATCAGCAGTCTCGTCTTTTGTACCTAAAAAATGCACCCAAGAAAAACGTGAGAAATCATCAGTTACAACTAGACAAAACGACTTACCTCCAATACTCCTGATACTTATGGGGCCAAACAGATCCATGTGTAATAGCTCCAAAGGGGTATCAATAGAGTTTTGGAGCTTGGGCTTGTGAGACTTCCGTTGCTGTTTGCCCTTTTTACACGGCATACAATCATCTGCAACGGTAAACCTCAACTTAGGAACCCCGGTTACCAAACCGTTTCGGACAAGATGATTCATTTTACGATAAGAAATATGTCCGAGTTTCCTATGCCACAAGATGGAGTCAAGTTCTGTCGCTTTTGTAAGCAAACAAGTAGCAACTGATGAGGTGGTCTTTGCCACGCTCATATCGATCTGATAAGTGTCGTTTGATCTTGGTGCTCTCATCAGAATCCAGTCTTCGGGAACCTCAAAACCAGGTTTGAGAATCAGGCATTCAGATTTGTCAAACATCACCGAGAACTCCTTGTTACACATTTGGGAGACACTCAACAGGTTATGCTTCAGCTGCTCGCAGAAGTTGACATTGTCAAAGCTGACACAACCATTCGAAACCACGCCTTGACACGTGATACTGCCGCCTTTTTCTCCGGCAAAGGCCACATAGCCGCCTCTGAATGGTTTAACGTCTTGAAGCAAGGCCATGTTTCCTGTCATGTGCCGGGAGCATCCGCTATCTACATACCAACGGTTAGAGATAGTACCCTTCGGACGTCCCTGCACGAGTAACAAAAGAATTAGTTAGATTTGGAGACCCAAGCCATTGTGGTCTTGGGTCGTCCATCCTTCTCAAAATAAACTACTTCTTTCAACTCACAGTCATGATGACTGTTCAAAATTGGTGAATCTTGGGATGAATTTGGAACAGGAGATTGAGAACCTTTAACTTTCTTGTTCCAGGATCTCTTTTGATTCTTAACCAGAACAGTAGACTTTGGCTCAACCACAGCCGGTGAACTTGTGGAAGCTTCACCTGATTGAGTCTTAGTCAGCTGTTCCAGCTTTCTCAACCTCTTATTCCTTCTTCTTCTTCTTTGTGGCTTAGAGAGTCTAGCCACAGATTTCTCACCAGTGCGTGTACTACCAGATGTAGACACACGAGGTACATCAGGTTGCTTTACCTTTCTTGCAACAGATGGTTTGGCCTCCGATTTAATCTTCGGTTTTCCCATGGGTTGTACTGGTGGTTTCACCACATTCTGCTTTGGACTTTTGGGAGATGGTTTCACTGGTGGCGACCTGGAGATAACAGCAGGCTGTGAAACAACATGCTGTTTCCCTTGGTTCTTAGAAGGACAGTTCACAACAATGTGCCCAACCAAGCCACAGTGAAAACAGTTCCTCTTGTCTACATAGGTTCTCTTGTAAGGCTCATTAAATCTGGCCTTAGAAAACTCTCCATTATGAGCAGGAGGAGTTGGTTTATGAACAGAAGTCTGACCTTTTTCAGTTTGGTTTTTGGGGGTATAATACTTTTGCAAATTCTCTTTGTAACCAAGCCCATAATGAGCTGAAAAAGCCTCTTTCTTAACTTGGTTAATATTTTTATAACCCCCGTAAAGCATTACCTTAAGTTTATCATTTGTTTCAATGATATCAGGTTCAGTTAGAATGCAGTTATCACTATTAGTGATAATGTTTTTGTGGACTTTCTGTTCAGTCAACAACTCCTCAGAGACTACTCCTTCATGGCAAGTGTCAACCGACCCATCTTCAGAAGCAGTAACATACTCCTCACTAGATGTGAAGTTAGCCTTACTTGAGGATTCATCCTTTTTAGGGGAATCATCCTTATCAGAGGACTCATCTAGACAGGTGAGATCAATGTCTATCAAGCTATTGACAAACTTCCCACTTATTGGTGGAGGAATGGCATTGGTACCAAGACCTATACCCTTCATTTTCCTTACTACTGATTCGTAGTGCTCCACCATAAAGAGAGAGTTTTTCAACTTCTCATTTGTACATTTTAACTGCAGGATCTCATTTTGCTGTTTGTTGATTTCATTGTTCCGTTTTTCTAACCCCCTATACGCAATATCCAAGTGAACTTGTTGCTCACTTATTTGTAAAGAATATTCACATTTTTCCCTTTTTAACGTTTCAACAGACTCTTTAAAACGTTTTTTGTTTGCTTTGTAATTATGAGCTACCATAGTTAGGGTTCGAGTTTGTCTTGGAGCTTAGAAATTTCATGCTTTAGCTCTAGACACTTAGAACAAGAAATAACAAAGAAAGGGTTAGAATCTACCTCAGATGATGAACTCTGTGCTTCTCCAATGGCCATGAGAGCAACGGCAGTGGTAGACTCCTTTTCAACAGCTACAGAAGCTTCTTTCTCCTCAGCTTCTTTTCTCTCAGCCTCGATCAGCTCCATGATCTCAGCCATGAGACCAACCTGTGTTTGAGCAATGATGGCGTCCTCTAGATGAACACCCCAATCAAAATTTTCGTCATGCTGAGCTACTAGTGCATTTGACGAACCACCTTGGTGTTGATTGTGGTGGCTAGTGTTGTTGTGGCCGTGGCTGTTTCCCTGGCTAGGTCTGGTGAAACCAGAGGCCGGTGCTCGGTCCTTTTGACACTCACGAGCAAAGTGTCCATAGTTTAGACACTTGTAGCATTTGGCCTTGGATTTATCAAATCCAACCTTGGCATTAGAATGTCCACCAATGAACTTTCTTCCTGTTCTGTTCAGGAAACGCTTGGCCCTCCTCAAAAGCATGGCCATATTCCATTGAATATCCATGTCCTCAATATCATCAGGATCCACTTGGTTAAAGTCTTCTTCAATAGTTTCGGGATCCGTTAGCTTGCCGCCTATGAAATTCTCATACGCAAGCATACATGATGAAAACAATGCTACGTGATCTTCAGCTATTTTGGCTATTGCAGAATGGTTAGCTGAAGACGTAGCTGGAGGATTTCTTGAGGTGTGTTGATGATTGGTTCCCAACCCTGATCCGGATGCATAACAAGCATGACCACCACACCCATTTGAGTGGTCTTCTTCATTAGAGTGTCCAGTAAAGAGGGCAATTCCAGAGCCCGATGATTTTGAAGTGGAAGTCGTCCCATGATACATGGAAGGGTCCTGTATCTGAGGTCTTCCTGAGCTCTCCTTCTTCATAAGATTCATGTTATGAGCTTGAATCTTACCAATAGCCTCATCTACTGTTAACTCATAGAATTTAGGATTTACCCTCATCAGGGTTGTATACATCTCAAACTTTGGTGGCAATGCATCAAGAAATTTTTCCACCAGTTCTTCATCGGGATATTTCAGTTCAAAAGCTTTCAACTCCGTTTGTAAATGATAGAATCTAGAGATGAGATCATCTAACGATTCATTTTCCATGAAATTGAAGCATTCATACTGCTTCCGGAGAAGATCCCGCTTACTCTTGTTAATGTCACTGTTCCCCTCAAATCTTTTCTGAAGTGCTTTCCAAAGATCCTTGGAGGTGTCATAGCCTCGGAAACTGTGAAACAATTCCCGAGTTAATGACATAGTGATTGAGCCAAGAGCCTTCTTTTCCCGATCATATGCTTTCTTTTGTTCTTCATCAAGCTTAGAGATGGGCTTTGGCACCTCTTCATCAAGATAGATGTGTGTGGGATGCTTATATCCCTCAAGGATTGGTATCCATAATGATGAGTCGGTGTATGAAATGTAGTGCTCAAAACGCGCCTTCCAATTCGAATAATCGTTTACATTTAATAGTTTAGGCGGTTTCTGAGGTGTACCGATCTCATTATCATAATTTAACATGTTTCCAAGATTCTGAAGGTTCGACATAGTGAATTACTTGGTCAAAAAATCAGAAAAGTCAGACATTGTTGCGCACTTAGTTTTGGCCTTGCGCACTTGAGAAATAATCTTGCGTAGTTAAGATTTGCTCTTGCGTACTTGATAAGTACGCAGGAGGAAATATTAAGTACGCAGGATATAACTTAAGTTTGCACAAGTTCAGTCTTGCGCACTTGTAAGTACGCAGGAGATAACTCTTGCGTAGTTAGTAAGTACGCAGAAAACTGTACTTTTTACCAAAAATGGTAAGTACGCAGGACACCTTTTCAGCTACTCTCACCAAACTTTTCCGGTCACCTGAAACTCGCCGGAGATAGTGAAAAATAGGCTGATGATCAATGCAATCGAGCCAAAGGATCAGAAACAAGTTTCTAACCAAACTTTGATGCTCAAAACACACAAATACACAACAAAAATCGGTTTTTGAGAGATTTTTGCTTCTAAAAAAGTGCTCAAGGGCTACCCCTTTTTTATCACAAAAATCAACAAAAATACCTCTTTTTGCTTGTAAAACACAGTAAAACGTCTCCAAAATCACTTACAACACTCGAATTCAAGAGCAATGCTCTGATACCACTTGTAGGTCCCTTCGTGTGTGTCGGATCGTCACATGCAAGTGGTCTACTAGTCAAACCGGGCTGCGGAATACCCGTGACTAGATGGAGAGTCTTACTAAACAAAGTAAACCAAACACGAGAGTCACAATAAACGTTCTTTGTATTATAAACACTCGACGGTTACAGAGAGAATACAAGCTGCGTACTTAGCAAAACTGAGTTCGTCTAAACAAATGGTTCTGCGTACTTAGCTTCTGTGAACCTATCCTATTTATACAGACCTGATGCCTGCGCACTTAGCAAGTGCGCAGGACCAATTGCTCTTGCGTACTTAACAAGTACGCAGAGGTGTTCTTGCGTACTTGCTAAGTACGCAGGAGCTTTCTCCTACGCACTTGTAAGTGCGCAAAACACTTAGCAGAAAAACAACATACATTATGTAAAAGTAAATACAACTCGATAAACTATTACATAATGACTCTTACATACAAAGACAAATTACAGACATAAGAAATACAAACTAAGACTCTATCCAGAGTGTTGTCACAGGAAAGTGCATCAAGAATATCGACCTTATGCCGATCATACTTGGTAGTTTTGATATAGTTGTCGGCATGGATTGGTTATCTAAAAACCAAGCCGAAATCATCTGTCGTGAGAAGATTGTACGTATACCTCTCTCGAATGGAGAAACCCTTTCCATCCAGGGCGAAAGAGTTGGTGCAGTCATTGGCATTATATCCTTCATGAAAGCACAAAAATGTCTTCGAAAGGGGCATACGGCTACTTTAGCCCTTGTTGCTGAGCAGCCTTCAGAACAGAAGAAGATCGAAGATATTCCCGTTGTGCGTGAATTCTTGGAAGTATTTCCCGAGGATCTGCCCGATCTTCCACCGCACCGTCAAGTTGAATTCCAAATTGATCTAGCACCCGGAGCAGCACCGATTGCTCGGGCACCTTACAAACTGGCACCCAGTGAATTGCAGGAACTGTCCACTCAATTGCAAGATTTATTGGATAAAGGTTTCATCCAACCTAGTTCATCACCGTGGGGAGCTCCGGTATTATTTGTCAAGAAGAAGGACGGTACTTTCCGTATGTGTATTGATTACCGGGAGCTGAATAAAGTCACAATCAAGAACCGCTACCCTTTACCTCGCATAGATGACCTTTTTGATCAACTCCAAGGATCAAGATTCTATTCCAAAATAGACCTTAGGTCCGGCTATCATCAGTTAAGAGTCCGAGAAGAAGATATCTCTAAGACTGCATTTAGAACGAGGTACGACCATTACGAATTTATGGTCATGCCTTTCGGTTTAACCAACGCACCCGTGGTATTCATGGACCTCATGAACCGTGTGTGTAAGCCTTACCTGGACCAGTTCGTTATCGTTTTCATCGATGACATCCTCATCTATTCCAAGAACAAGGAGGAACATGAGGAACATCTACGTCTAATTTTGGAACTACTTAAGCGAGAACAACTGTATGCTAAGTTTTCCAAGTGTGAATTTTGGATCCGGGAAGTTCAGTTTCTTGGGCATGTGGTTAATGAGAAAGGGATACATGTCGACCCATCCAAAATAGAAGCCATCAAGAATTGGGCAGCACCGACGACTCCGACTAAGGTGCGACAATTTCTGGGATTGGCTGGATATTACCGTCGATTCATCGAAGGATTTTCCAAAATTGCTCAGCCTCTCACCGCCCTAACTCAAAAAGGAAAAGCCTATAATTGGGGCGATAACCAAGAATCAGCTTTCCAGCACCTCAAACAGAAACTTTGCAGTGCACCTATTTTAGCCCTTCCGGAAGGAACCGATGATTTTGTGGTGTATTGTGATGCATCTATTCAAGGTCTGGGTTGTGTCTTAATGCAACGCGAGAAGGTAATCGCATACGGTTAACGTCAGTTAAAGATTCACGAGAAAAACTACACCACTCATGATCTAGAGTTGGGAGCAGTAGTTTTTGCACTTAAGATATGGAGACATTACTTGTACGGTACCAAATGAACCATCTACACCGATCACAAGAGCCTCCAGCATATCTTCGAGCAGAAGGAGTTGAACATGCGACAACGTCGTTGGGTTGAACATCTAAATGATTACGACTGTGCGATCCGGTATCATCCGGGTAAAGCTAACGTTGTGGCTGATGCACTAAGCCGAAAGGAAACGAAACCCAAATGAGTTCGAGCGTTACAACTTACTATTCACCCTGGATTGCCTGACAGAATCCGTAGTGCTCAACTTGAAGCCTTGAAGGAAGATAACCTATCGTTAGAAGGTACACGCGGCACGAAAGCACAACTTGAGGTAAAATCTGACAGAATTCGTTATTTCGTCGAACGAATATGGATTCCAGTGTTCGGAAATTTAAGCGAACTAATCATGGATGAAGCTCATAAATCTCGTTACTCCATCCATCCGGGTTCCGATAAAATGTACCATGATCTAAAAGTACTATATTGGTGGCCGAAGATGAAGGCCGATATAGCCACCTATGTTAGTAAGTGTTTGACCTACGCGAAGGTCAAAGTCGAATACCAAAAACCATCTGGTCTTCTACAACAACCAGAAATTCCTATGTGAAAATGGGAACAAATATCCATGGATTTCATCACCAAATTACCACGAACCCCTACTGGATGTGATACTATATGGGCTATTGTTGATCGATTAACAAAATCTACTCATTTCCTAGCAATCAAGGAAACCGACAAAATGGATAAGCTTACTCGTACATACTTGAAAGAAATAGTCTCTCGGCACGGGGTGCCAATCTCCATTATTTTGGATCGTGATGCACGATTCACTTCTCGTTTCTGGCAGTCGTTACATAAGGCCTTAGGCACGCGTCTAGATATGAGCACATCATACCATCCTCAAACTGATGGCCAAACAGAACGTACTATCCAAACTCTGGAGGACATGCTACGAGCTTGTGTGATCAATTTCGGTAACACTTGGGAGTCTCACCTACCGTTGGTGGAGTTCTCCTACAACAACAGCTATCACACTAGCATCAAGGCAGCTCCATTTGAAGCATTTTATGGACGAAAATGCCGTTCTCCCATTTGTTGGACCGAGATTGGAGATAGCCAACTCACAGGTCCTGAACTTGTATTTGAAACTGTAGAATCAAAGACTGATTGCTACCAAATTATTCTAAGTACAAATGCTGCTGATAGGCTTATCAGCAGCATTCAACACATATGGCTGCTGATAGGCTTATCAGCAGCATTATTCTCATTCTTGCTGCTGATAGCTATGTTCCTTGAAGACAAATCGTTGCAGCTGACTATCCATGCCAAGCTTCACTGACAACTTTCTACAAAAGCAACTGACACACTCAAAGCAGAAGGAACCTCAATGGTGCAACCAATAACGGACGACAATGCTCTTTCCCGAGCATGCAAACAATGATGAATAAAGTAAACGCTTCAATAAAGTTAGCTAGTTTAGCTTTAACGTGTATTATTAGCTTTTAGCTTTAACGTGTATTATTAGCTTTTGTATAAAAGATTAACGGTCTGTGTTCGATCTGATCCTTAGAATCAAGGGTCTGTCTTGATTCTAAGTTAGTATAAATACTGTGTAAACACTTCATTGTAAGTGTGCTTCTAAACTGAGTTTTCATTTGTAATCGTTTATTCACTAAGCTTAATACAACGGTGTTCTTATGAGTATTCTTTCTGTGTACTCGATTGTAATTGTGTAGTTGATATTGTTTCCGCCAATCTCAACTAAGAACAGAACCATCTTGTAATTTCACGATCCTACAAGTGGTATCAGAGCTTTGACTCAGATTAAACAAACTCACACTTGTTTAATCACTTCTGGTTCTATTCTAAACTCTCTCTTTGATCAAGTCACCCAAAATCACAAAACAAAAATGGCATAAAGAAATGGTTTTGAAGACATCGGCAGCATCAACCGACCACCAAGGTTGGTATCTGGAGAAGACTACGACATGTGGAAAAATTGTATGGAAAGCTTCTTCTGCTATCAGGAGTACGGAATGTGGAAATCCATCAGGGATGGACCATACACTCCCATGGTGGCATCGGCTGACTCTGGAGAACCAACAGTTCCAAAGGATCCCTCCAAGTACTCAGAAGAGGATATCAAGAAAATGGAGGTAGACTTCAAGGCACTAGGAGCTATCCAAATGTGCCTTCCAAATGAAGTCTTTCATAACTTCAGAAGTTACAAAACAACTAAGGAGCTGTGGGAGGCCCTCGAGAAGATGTTTGCTGGATCTGAGGAAATTAAGGAAAACAGAAGAGACATCCTCAAGCAGCAGTACGAAAACTTCATCTGGAAGGAAGGTGAGTCTCTAACTGTTTTATATAACAGATATACTTATCTTGTAGGTGAGTTGCAGTGCTCAAAAGTGAAGTTGGAGAATGAAGACATTCTTAAAAAATTCATCAGATCTCTACCTAGTTGCTGGACACTCTACACAGTGTCCATCAGAAGAACTGAGAATCTGAAGACTCTTCAGATGACTGAGCTATTTGGGATGCTCAAAACCTATGAATTAGAAATGATTCAGGCCAAGGAAAGGAGCTCAAGCTACCAGACAGCCTCCACATCCAACACCACCTCATCTGCTTTTCACTCTGAGCACTCAGTCCCCAGTACTAGCAATTACTATCCTCCCATAGTCACACATCCTCAAACTCCCACCTCTAAAACAAACACATCACCATTTCTCCTTGAAGCTCCCTCTCAAGCCTCAACCACTCCTGCTTTTGTTTCTGAAAACTCAAGCAACATGTACTTTATCAAGGAGGATCTTGAGTGCTTCCATCCAGATGATCTAGAAGAAATGGATATACAGCACTCGTATGCCATGCTCTCCATAAGAGCAAAAAGGTTCTACTCTAGAACCGGAAGACCCATTCCAAGCAACAGCTCAAACACCAGAGTTGGCTTGGATACAAGCAAATTAAAATGTTACAACTGTAACCAACTGGGTCATTTTGCTAGAGAATGCAAGGCACCTAGGGCAAACCCAGCAGCTCACCAAACCCAACCAAGACATCAACAGCAACAAGCTACTCCTCCAGCTCAAACTGTAGCTTGTGTAACTATTGGAACATCTGACTTTGACTGGAGCTTCCAGTATGAAGACCTGCCTACTAATAACCAAGCTCTTATGGCAGACACATCTGAGATACCGCCCCAGGTATATGAACATCTATGTTCCCAAGCCTGTATTGATAAGGTTTTAGGCTACAGAAAGCACAATCAAAACCTAATAGATCAAAATGAAGAGTTTCACTAAATGAAATCTGAATTCAAAAAGGTCGAAGACAGTTACAAAGAAAAAATTAACTTCCTAAAGAAAGAGATTTCATCATTAAAACATAAACAAACCAATCTTGAAACTCAGATTGATGTTCTACTGGCCAGATTAAAAGCTACCAGAGCAGAATTGGCAGAACAAAAGGTTCATGTCGACAAATATGAATTTGCATCCAAAAAGCTGCAAAGACTTTTGGATGCTCAAATTCATGATAAGGTAAAAACTGGTGTGGGGTATCATGCTGAACAATATCAAGCCGTTGCACCTCCTGCTGACTATGTGACCATTCATGAACCAAGCTTCAATCTGGAAAATCTTGATATGGCCAACAGAAATCTTGATCCTTCTAAGGATGAACCATTGGTACAAGAATGCACTACCTCATCAGAGTCTGATTCAACTTACTTAGACTCCACTAAAACAAGTGAAGCTTCATCTCCTCCTGCCCCTCAAGTCACTCTGACTAAAGATGAAGTCCATTCAGCACAAGTACCAGCCATTTCAGTACTAGTTCCTACACCATTCAAACAAATCAAAATTAGCTATCCTCCAGAAGGTAGGAAGCTAAATACTGAAAAGGGCCAGTCCTCATCTTCAGTCCAGCCAAGGAAGGTGTTTGACATATGTCATGCGCCTGGAGAAAGGGTTCCATATGTTCAAAAAATATTGGAAGAAGCTACTTTTGAGCACAACAAAGCTCACCCTTAGAATTTCAAAGACCTTTTCAAAAGAAAGGATTATGTGCATCTTTCAAGGGATAAACTGGCAAAATCATGTTTTGTCTGTGGAAATATAACCACACTGCCATCACCTGCTTCTACTACCTTCAGCAGCAAAGAAACCTCAAGCAACATGCTTTTGAGAAGACAGAAAAGAAAAAATAGGTAAAAAGATTTGAAGCTAAGACAACTCAATTCAGAAAATCTCTTTCTCCATCAAGGGATCAGTTGTCAAAACCTAAACAATCTTGCATCATCTGTGGAGAATCAGACCACTTTGCTGCAAATTGTAAGTTTAATCCTTTCAATCAGATTCTTCTTCCAACACTAGTTATACAAAAGCCTATCAGTGAGGGGAAGAAGGATAGGCATACGTCTGTTCCTAAGCCATCAGCAGTCAAAATAACTGCTGCTGATTGAGTAAAGCCCAAGGAACAAAAGGGAAAGCCTTCAGCAGCAACAAAATCTGCAGCTGCTCAAGTAAAACGATCAGCAGTATCAAAATCTGCTGCTGATAAGCCAAATACAAAGTCTGCTGCTGAAAAGGCAAAAAGAGCTGGAAGACCACCAACTCAACAATGGAAGGCAAAGAAACCACCAAGCATCATCATCGGTTCATTTGAGTGTATCTATCCTTTACTGTAAATATGTCTGTCTTTTGATGTAAATAAAAGTTATAAGTCAGCAGCATTTTTGCCCCTCAGCTGCTGACAGGTTTAATATTCAGCAGCAAAGGATTTGCCACTAACTACCGTAAGTTATAAGCAGGAACAAGTTTCCTGCGGATAGCTTTAAGGCCATCAGCAGCAACATCCCTGCTGCAGATCATTGCATCTATCAGTAGCAATTAAGTTTGCTGCTGACAGACTTAACCTTCCGCAGCAACCAAAGTTGCTGCGGACAGGCTTACTCATCCACAGCAACCAAGTTTGCTGCTGAGGGGTAAACTTAAGTCTAAAATTAACTTTTACCCGCTGTAAAAGAAAATAACGTCAGTCTTTACCATGACTGCCTCGGTGTATTACAGCTGTAACAATGAAAAGTAAATAAGGTTGTACTGTACAAGTCATTCTGCTTTTTCTCTCATCTGCCGCTATAAGAACAAATCAAATTTTCCTTACCACCTCTTCACATTTAATTCAACCCTAACCAACTATCACTTTCACCCAAAGTCCCCACCACATTCAAAGCTCTCCATATTCTTCATACTCTCAAGTCTCCACCATATTCAAATCATCCCTCCAAAATCAAACGGCTATGGCAGATATCGACAACCCAGATGACAAGTTTTCCACATACCATAACCTAACAGCATATCTTACCAAAGGAAAGAAATCCGATGGTTTTGACGATATGATCGATTTCTAATGTCGATCAAAGATCTACTTTGCCCTCACCACCAACCCTACTATATATATTTCCCATATGGAGGATTTCTGGAGAACCGCCGTCTACTCAACCGAACAGGGGATTCCCCAAATCAAAGCCAAAGTAGACGGCAAGAATATCACCATCTTGGAAGCTACACTCAGAAAACATCTTAAGCTTCAAGATGAGGGAGCAGCCATCTCATACTCGAAGGACGAATACATGAGGACCTTGTCTCCATTGGATACACTGGAAATCAAACCGAGTATACGATCGAGAAGGCGCTGATGGGCCCTCCATGGAAGTATCTCTACCACACTCTTCTCCAATGCATATCTCAGAAGAGGAGTGGATGGCATCAGGTGAGCTCTGCACTGGCCTCCGCCTTCCATGGTATGGTCACTAACCAAGGCTTCAACTTTGCACATCTCATTTTTGAGGGTTTGCGATATAACCTTCAAGAGGGTGCAAAGCAGCAATTTTTCATGTACCCAAGATTCCTGCAGGAAGTTTTCAATCAAGAACTAAAAGATCTTTAAAAACCTGCAAGAATCTACATCATGTTGGGTCATAAAAATAACATTTTTCAAAGCATGAGGACTGTTTCCAAAAAGTTCTCAGGGTCAACGTTCCATTGTTATCTACAATGCTGAACATTCAAAGTACCCCGGGTGACAGTTCAGCAATCCCGGCTGATACTGATCCCACACCCTCCACCTCACATCCTGAACAACAATCTGCATCCATCGTTCGAACCCCTGTGCATACTACTAAGGATGCACAGGCACAAAAATTACTTACACCTCTTTTGGATGTTATTGTTCAACCGGAACACAGGGCCCCGGTTGCAACAACATATACTAGAAAAAGGGGCAAGAGAACTCCTTCTTCTCTTGCCTCCAAGGCCCAAGCCCAACTTAACAGCCCTCACTCAGAATCACAACATTCTGGTGAGAATATCATAAGGGAAAGCCACATTATTAGGGAGACTCCTTCGGATGTCTCTCTATTAGGATCAGGATCACTTCCCGGATCCGTAGAACAGACCCCTGAGCACTTCCTTTCTCTTCTGAACTTAAGTGTTGAGGAACCTGATCAAGATGATGTACCTTCTCCAACTACCACTATCTCAGAGGTACTGATTGATCTTGCTTCCAACATACCCAACCCAAGTTCTTCTACCCTGAAGGTCCACTCTCGAAGTTATGAAAGAGTGGATGTGGAAGAGGCTGTCACTACTGCTGGCCCGTCAAATGACCAGGAGGACAGTGACAACAGTATTAAGACCTCAACCACGGCAACTCACAGTGAGGATGTTTTCTTGGAAACTCCCCTCACTGAGAGGAATCCCAGGCGCCAAGAAACCATGGGTGATGGGGATGAAGAGGCTAGGCCTAAGGCCCCATCTGGGTCCAAGGATTCCACAACTGTGGATGAGGACAGACTGAAACTTCATAACATGGAATTGACGGCCAGGGTGGCTATGCTAGAGGCTGAAGTGTCCAAACTAAGACACCAAGTCTCTATGCATGAAGCCCATCAATGCCCAACTTTAGCCACTCCCTCTCTTGTATCAGTAGGCACCCAAACTGATGCTTACCTGTCTACTGATGCAACCAAAAAGGGGGAGATGGTCTCTGTGGAAGAAGACACAGACAGTCTTGACGACTGGATTCAAGAGCAGGTTGTAATTCAAAGCTCACTATTCAAGCCGGCTTTTGTACAAGTTCATGACTTGCCAGTCTCAGATAACGAAGAAGAAGAGACATCTGAAGACTGGAAGTTAGTCGTCAGGGCTGTTGATGAAATGCTGAATGATGCTGAAGACACAGAACAAACAAATACATCATTCAGCATCCTTCCTGAAGCAGCAGCCATCATAAGTCAATCCATTACCCCCCAACTCTTTCAAACTACACAGAAGCTAGAATTTGACTCCATTCTAGCTTGGGGGTATGATGGATCAGCTGAGAGATTTTGGATTGGATGGGAGTTTAGTGGTGTAGAAGAGCTAAACTGGAACTCTCTCAATGCCCTCCAAGTCCTACAACTGCATTTAACTAGCTGCATCAACACTTCATCAGATCTCTCAGCAGAACTTGCCATTGGCAGGTTCCATGACTTGATGGAGGATAATCTACCCCACTTCGAAAGACTAATACAAACAGCAAATCGGGTAGCTTATCCTGAATCTTCGACATCAGCAGAAAGAAGACTGACTCTTAGAAGACTTGACATTATAAGGAGCAGTCTTCTCACTAACGAAGAAATTTGCTGCTTAAGAAGATTTCTATACTCCTTTATTGTCAAAGACTTAGATGTGCTGGGATGGACAAGCACTAAGTCTCTTGACCACACCTTCTTACTAAGCAACGACTCCTCTCTCACCATCAACACAAGTAACATCTTGTCACTTCCTATAGACTTTCTCTACAAGATCTTTCAACTCAGGGCAAATATCTGCAATATCAACTCACTTGAAAGCCAGGCAATGATAGCTACTGTCAGAGCCAAACTTGAACAAGTAGGAAAAATTACTGAGGCAGTATATGTGTCAAACTCTGACACTGATACTGACTCAGCTTCCCCTCGAGTAGATATCTGTACTGCAGCATATGAGTCAAGATCAACTATCAAAGAAATGTTGAAAGAAGTCACAAGTCCTGAATGCAAATCTAATGAGGCCAATGACCTTCCCATGTTCACATCCCAACTTACCAATGAAGCTAAGGCAGAGATCCAAATAGCATCACCATCATCTGCTGTTGTGGTCAGTGAAGTTGAAGCAGAGGCATCCAATGTAAACAAAGGAAAGGGAATCATGACAGATGAAGATGAAGAGAGGTTGCTAAAAGAGAAAAGAGAGAGGGAAGAGAAAAGAAGAAGAAGAGAAGAAGAGGAGATGGCTGACATTAAAAAGGTTCAAGAAAGAAAAACAGCCATTCTCCTAAGAGAACAAACCATCCAGCTGTATGCTAGACAGCTGGATGAACTGAAAAGAAAGATTCCTGCAGTTGACCAGATTGAAGAAGATGCAGCTCTTGCTCTTTAACTGCAGGAACAATTCAACAGAGAAAAGGAAGAATTGGAGAAGAAGAAGAAAGAAGAAGCTAAGTTCAGGATAATCGATTCTGAACTAGCTAAAGAAATAAGGGAGGAGTGGGTAAGACTCTAGTCTCTCAAGGTGAGGATGCATACTACCTTGAGAAACTATCAAATAAAGAAGTCTACAGAGCCTACATGGGTCAGCAAGGTCAATTGGCAAAGAAGAAACAGGCTGAAGAAGAAGAAAAAGCCAAACAACAGTCCAAAAAGACCATTGCCTTTAATAAACGGACCCATGAAGAAAGGAAGGTCATGATTGACTTCCTTAAGGCTAGAGGAGAGAATGGAAAGAGGCTAGGTCCTATGAACTTCATGAACCTGCAAGCCCTCTACTTCAAAGTCAAGAAGGATGAGGAAGAAAGAGTGGGCAAGAAGGTCTCCAAGAAAAGGGTACCTATTCAGGAAGAAGGAGAAACAAAAGCGAAGAAACCCAAGCCTTCTCGCTCACCTACCTCTTCCTCAGTCCAACAACCTTCCTCTCTCCTCCCCAAACCTTCCACTCCTCCACCCAAAAAGTCCAAACCATCTCACCCAGCCCCCACTCATCAACAGCCTCCCTTGAAGAAATCCAAACCCACACCTAAACCAGAAGACTCAAGAGACATAGTTGATTGGGTCTATAATCCACAGGATCAAAGGTTTGAAATCTTCAGGGGAGAGCTGAAAGAAGAAGATCTATCTACAGATCTGTTGATGAAATTCTGCAATTGCCAGATTCGGATCTTGGCAGAATTCTGGAGCTAGGTGAAGCTCATGAGCCTACAAATGAGAGTGGGAAACTTCTTGTGCTAGCAATCAAACACTACTTCAACCCTAGCAAAGATGTGATCATTGACATCAAACAACTCAAGTCCCACTCTCCATTTGTAAGTTGGTCCTATAATGCTGATTTGGACGAGTTCACCTTAACTGATGTAAGGAAGCAGAAGATGAGATGTTCAAGCAAAAAAATCTATAAAATGCCAAACAAAGACATCAAGACTCTGTCTGCACTCCCACTGAACAATCCCAACAAGGATCCAAGAGGCTATGAGGTTGAAAGGATAGTCAGCCACATGCAAAAGCTTCAGCAGCAAAGTGATTAGAAGAATTTTGGTTGCATCAGTCTAGGGGGATTTTGTAGAACCAAAGACTGATTGCTACCAAATTATTCTAAGTACAAATGCTGCTGATAGGCTTATCAGCAGCATTCAACACATATGGCTGCTGATAGGCTTATCAGCAGCATTATTCTCATTCTTACTATTGATAGCTATGTTCCTTGAAGACAAATCATTGCAGCTGACTATCCATGCCAAGCGTCACTGACAACTTTCTGCAAAAGCAACTGACACACTCAAAGCAGAAGGAACCTCAATGGTGCAACCAATAACGGACGACAATGCTCTTCCCCGAGCATGCAAACAATGATGAATAAAGTAAACGCTTCAATAAAGTTAGCTAGTTTAGCTTTAACGTGTATTATTAGCTTTTAGCTTTAACGTGTATTATTAGCTTTTGTATAAAAGATCAACGGTCTGTGTTCGATCTGATCCTTAGAATCAAGGGTCTGTCTTGATTCTAAGTTAGTATAAATACTGTGTAAACACTTCATTGTAAGTGTGCTTCTAAACTGAGTTTTCATTTGTAATCGTTTATTCACTAAGCTTAATACAACGGTGTTCTTATCAGTATTCTTTCTGTGTACTCGATTGTAATTGTGTAGTTGATATTGTTTCCGCCAATCTCAAATAAGAACAGAACCATCTTGTAATTTCACGATCCTACAGAAACTTCTGAAAAGATCGTTCAAATTAGAAACCGTATGGCGGCAGCTCGTGATCGTCAAAAGAGCTATGCCGACAAGCGTCATAAACCTTTGGACTTTCAAGTAGGTGACATGGTCTTACTCAAAGTCTCACCTTGGAAAGGTGTCATTCTTTTCGGGAAACGGGGTAAACTGAATCCTCGTTATGTTGGACCTTTCAAAATATTAAAGAGAATCGGACCAGTAGCGTATCAACTGGACTTACCTGAAAGACTTAGTGGTGTGCACAGCGTCTTTCACGTCTCAAATTTAAAGAAATGCCTAGCAGACGAATCACTCGCAGTTCCTCTTGAGGAACTACACGTTGATGAACAGTTACGCTTCATCGAAGAACCTGTGGAAATTATGGAT
Organism: Smallanthus sonchifolius; assembly: GCA_023525975.1. Classification (NCBI taxonomy): domain Eukaryota; kingdom Viridiplantae; phylum Streptophyta; class Magnoliopsida; order Asterales; family Asteraceae; genus Smallanthus; species Smallanthus sonchifolius. The sequence continues at coordinate 92,687,663 of CM042026.1, forward strand.
AGGGAAGTTAAAACGTTAAAGCACAGTAAGATCCCTATTGTCAGAGTTCGTTGGAACTCGAAACGCGGACCGGAATTCACGTGGGAGCGCGAGGATCAAATGATGCGCAAATATCCTAATCTGTTCAAGCACTCCGCGTCAAATTCTTAAGGTACTATTTAATTTTCGGGACGAAAATTCTTTCAACTAGGGGATGATGTGACACCCTAAATTTTTTTTTTTATTATTTTAATTTTCAAGACGAAAATTCTTTCAACTAGGGGATGATGTGACAATCCGGACTTTTCGGTTAATTCCGTTAACTATTCTGTTAAGTTTCTTATTAAAAACTTAACCCCGTTAATCAAATCTAACCCCATGGACTGATTCTGTCACAAATCCAACTCAAAACTACAAGGACTAGTTGTGTTAATATGCTAAATCAAATAAATTGACTTCTCAAAGTCAAAATCAGCAAATTTGATTCATGTTGACTATCAGAAGTCAAATCCGTGACAATTTGATCAAAATTCACAAAATAAACCTCAAATCCGTTGGAATTCATAACGTAAACAAATCTTAATAGCAATAATCGATCATTATTAGGGCCTTAATCATAATCATTTCAAATTAAACTCAAATTATGATCGTGGTTTCGTAACCGTCGACTTCATTTTCCATTATCATCAAATCCGACGAATTTCTGTATTGCCTTCACGAATTGAGACACTGCACACACTCGACGAACCTCTGTGAAGCTTTTGCACCAACTGAATTGGCCGGAGTAACAGTCGAAGACGCCGGAGACCGCCACAGTCACAGTCGGCCATCATTTCAGTCGAGAACCTCCAATTCATCACGCATTCTGGTAATTTCTTGTATCATTAGCTTCGTTTTTACTCGTCAATTGAAAGCCCTATCATTACCAGGGCTTACATTATCAATTCGATCGAAATCTATAACCTAGGGTTCATCATTAACTGGTTTAATCGAACCCTAGTCTAGACCCAATCAAAATGAAATTAACCTATACAGTTAGATTCGCAATACCATACTCTTTGAAAGCCCTTTATCAATTCGAACTTTTATTATCAGAATTGTTGTAACCCGTAATCTAGGGTTCATATGAAACCAAGTTGTCGAATTCAACTCTAAACCGCGTTTAAACCAAATTAAACTATACCATTAGACTCGTAGTATTCTGTAGATTGAAAGCCCTATGAAATATCGGGCTTCCATCATCGAATTGATCTTGATCCCGTAATTAGGGTTCGTTCTGGAAACGTGTTGGGGTTTTCGATCTTAAACATGAATTTGATACAATTAAACCACATCAACAGATTCGCAAGGTTTTGTTTAATAAAAGCCCTATCATTTCAACAATTTTTAATATCAGAATCGATCAATTGAATCCATGTTTATAAACTAGGGTTATGATCCCTCTTTCAGTAAATTAGCGATCTTAAAACCGATGGTTTTCAAATTCAATGAGTCCCCAGATTCGCGACACCTCGATTATCAAAACCCCCATGATTTGGAAACCAGTCGCGATCGAAATCGTGGCGTTTGGGACGGGATTTGATTTGGGTACCTATGGGGAATGTTAAAAGAAATTCGAACTGGATTTGTTTGCGATAGCCTAGCGGCCGGGACTGGTTAGAGCGATGTGTGTGTGTGGGAGAGACCCGGGTTCGAGACCGGGCTCCGACAATTATTTTTAAAATATTTTTCTGGATTATTAAATTAATAAAAATCAAACCTTTTAAAATATTTTTCTGGATTATTAGATTAGTATCAGTATCCAAAGACTCTCTAATTCCATCTGAGCTTTCTTCAGGAACTACATTATCATGAATAAAGTAATTTCAGAATGAAGAAGTACATAATGAACAGGAAAATGATGATGTTCAAGGTGGTGGTTATGGTTTGTTAAGTGCTGATGTTATTGTTCATGAAGGTGAAGCTTTTGATGATTCTGAATCGACTGACACTGAACCAGAATTTAGCCATGGGCACTATGCTCAGTTTGCTAAAGCTCTGGGAGTTCCACCACCACAGGGTAGAAAGAAATCTATTCCAAGGCGAAAGTCAGCCAGGGGTCCTCCTCCCGATGCTACTTTCGGAAAGAGAACATTACGAGATGAATCTTCCAATTCAGACTATGTGTCTGATTCTCCTAAGGCTAGGAAGAAGTTTGCTAAGGTAAGAACTAAAGTGACTGACGATGTGGAGTTTGTTGATTCTTTGCTTATTACCCCAACTCCATCCACTCCAACCACCCCTCAAGCTACACCTACTGTGCCTAATTCTATAGTGCAAGAGGTGATAGCCGCTATGGATAAAGGGAAATTTGTGCCTCCTAGGTCTAATAAACCAGCAGAACCTTCCTCTTAAGATAAAGATGAAAAGATTAAGGTCTTGGAGTCTAAGGTTACTTGCTTGGAAGCCCAAGTGGTTGGTTTACAAGGACAAGTGGATATCTTGCAAGCTAATGACTTCCAGAGGTAACAAGAGCTTCAACTTCATAACCAGGAATTAGTTGAGATGCAAATTCTTGTATCACATTTAATGGAGCGTCTTGACTCTTAAGGGGAGATAGCTGGTAAAGATAAAGGTGCTTGTCACATAATGGATGTAAACAGAAATAATGATGAACATGATGAACCCGATACAGGCGACAAGTATGAGCATCAAGACTCTGAGGTTAACCCGATATCACAGGCTCAGGGGGAATCGACATCAAACATTTAAGTGAGCCAATCAAATGAGAAGAATGCTGATAACGATACACCTAATATGGAATCATTGGATATGTTAGATGATTCGTTCTTTGAAGATTCTGATGTTGATGAGGCTAACAAGTTAGAATGTCTGCTTGATTTGGATGAGATAAGTGAAGCTGATGTAGTTGAAGAAGATATGCCTGAGCTAGAAGAGGGTAGGATAGTTGTGCTGGAGATTGAAAAGAATACAACTGCAACAACATATGAAGGGTGTGACGGATTGAATAGATTATGTGCCCAAATAAAGCTGTACGAATTGGAACCAATGCTGGATTTTGTTGTTTAACTTGTTGACAATCAACAAAGATGTGTTTGTGCATCGAGGTTAAAGTAAGACGTTGCCCCACAAGTGGTAGATTCGGAACAAGATGATTGATAATCACTTGTAGAAAGCTAGGATACATCAAAAATCCTTGACCTTCTGGTGGTTTGATACGGGAAACTAATTCCTTGTAGATGTAAAGAGCAAAGTTGAAGCCCTTATTCAAAGTCAAAGCTACCATAGCAGATTGTAGTGACGCCTTCAACCCATCGGTACCAGCTTTCCTTGGAGACAAACATTGAATAATCTCATGCATGAAATACCACCATTGCCCTACTAATCCTCTTTTCCTGGCTTGAGAATCATTCGGTATCCCTTTCGGTGGAAACACCCAGTGATTAAGGTGTTTGGGAACATGATCGGGTCGGTATCTTCACCTCCTAAAGCATCCCTAATAGACTGCACCAAAATATAAATATCTTGGTTATTCACTCTCGCATGAATAACATTTGGAACAATTGTATAGTCGTGTTCGGCAGAATCCCAGAAATCTTGTATATATTGAAGACTGATAACATGATTGGCAGAAAGTGTAACACGTAGTTTCGAACGATTCAAGAAATTGATTATCTCCTGGTTGTTAACTACTTCAGATAATCCGGCATTAAGAAGTGCCACTTGGTTATGCTTTTATTCAACACGACGAGCCATACCTGCACACGTAATGATCAGACTTTGCACGAAAATAAAAACGACAAAAATAACTAAGAAAAATCAAATTTAAAAATATTTTTTTTTCATAAAAAAATGCCAAGTCCAAGTCAGTACTGGCCATGGAGGCGAACATACTAAGTTCGCTTAGTACTCACTGAGGCGAACAAGACAAGTTCTCTTGACACATAACACTTAGCATTCAAAGGTACCGGCTAACTTAACAAGTTCGCTATAAAAAAGTTCGCATGTTCATTTCAAAATCAACTAAGTCAAAATTGGTAGGATTATGATGAAATGTATCAACAACCATCCTCGCAACACACCGCTTAACAACATACAAACAACAATTTCAAGTCTAAAAGTCTCAAACACCTCTAAACAGGTGTAACCTTTCTGATTTTCATGTTTTTCCTATGTATTTTATGCCGTGCAATAAAATATTTCAACCTTACATTTATTGTTCATATACACTTACAAGCATACACGCGTTCATTATAATACAATATTAACGAAAACAATCTTACAAACCTCGAGAACCAAACTTGACCAAAACTCAAAACAACATCAATATTACAAAACTACAAGGACTAGTCTTGAAACTTCCAAAAACCAACACGAGCATGGTCGCACCTAGTCCTAGGCACGGTCGCGCTTGTGCCACGACCACGGTCGTGCTTAACATTAAGCACGGTCGCGCCTCGATACAGTTTGACTCCGCAAAGTCAAACCGACTCAAATCTTGTCCAAAAATAGATTGTAAACACGTTTAGAAGGTCGCGAAACTTGCAGAAGAAGATATTCGGCTAATTGAGACTAAAACACGACCAAATACACATGCAATCGTCCCAATACTCGCAAATTCTAAACCGACTCTTTTTTTAAAAACAAATCAAGTAATTGGGGCAAGAATCAAACGAATTAAGTTAAGCCCATACCTACCCGAGTCATATATAAACTTCCCTAAACCCTAACTCCATCATTCCATCATCTCTATCTCGTCTGTCGATCAAGAAAAAGTCGCGAAGTCTCCCCGTAGCCGTCTGCACTTGTTGCCCATTCAAAACAGGTTAGTAATAGTTCATTAGGATCGTCTATCCAAGTTAATCGAAAGCCCTAACTCAATTCGTAACCACATTACATGATTTTACAGAACTGAATCTGAGTTTTGATAAAAAAATGGTTTTAAACGATCGACATGTTAAACAGGATATAAACCTAATTAAATGGTGTAATTCGATTCGCAAACATCATATCAATGAAAACCCTAAGTTTCTAATCTGTTTTACTACAAGAATCAGGCGAATTGCTTCTGGAATTGACCAGACACGGTCGCGCCAGCCTATGAGCGCGGTCGTGCCTGACCAAGCACAGTCGTGCCCCGTAAGAGGCCCGGTCGTGTTACCGATCAAACCAAGTCCTGACCTAGTCAAAACCCTAGGCGCGGTCGTGCCGGATACGGACGCGGTCGTGCCTCAGGACCAGACTCTTGTTTTGACTTCTGACCAACCACGGGCGCGTTACCGACCAAGCGCGGTCGTGTACGTGCCAGGCGCGGTCGTGCCATATACAAGCACGGTCGTGCTCATCCCTTAAACAGAATCTTTATTTTTATTTTTATTCTGTTAATTTGATAAATAAATAACAGTTTAAATAATTATTTTTAAGACAAACCCTACACGTTTAAGAATGACAAATTCACTTCCGTCATTAAATAACGCAAATCAATAACACATATACATTGTTCATTAGGTCGAACTTAGCAATCTACAACACATCGCTGTTTTCCATTTGCTTGTGCAACCTACACGCTACATAACACGTGAGTTACATAGCCACTCTTTTACTCTATTTTACAAACGTTTTGGGGTGGAACATGCGTTCTATTTACATGTTTTCAACTATACACATATACAGTTCCATCCTATACATGTCTACAGTTTTGCGCTTTGTGCTTGAGTACATTTTGTAGACCAATTATTATGCTCTTCATGTACAATCATTAACTAACAGCCGACAGTGAACAGTGGTAGATCTATTGAGTCTGACAAACCCACCCAGGTAGGGTGACTGTTACTGACAACACAAATTTTGAGTGCAAGTTACAAAGGTTTGATTGTATAGGTCACACGATGTTTTCTCTCCATAAATGCCTTAATTGTCATGATTGTATTGAACTGTATGCACACAACGCGTATTTTGCTATCACACGATTAAACCTATGTTTTCTCACCAACTCTTGTAGTTGACCCTCTCATTTAACCATGTTTCAGGTACCAATGTTTGAAGTGATCAAGATATGCTACACATAGGATTTTGACCTAGTTTTAATTGAACCAGTTATATTTTGATGTAATTTTCATTATTGTTTGGTGGATTGAATCTATGTTTTATTGAACTTGTTTGATTGCAATGAAAACGATTATTAATTATTCAAACATTAGCAAACCAAGAGCAATGAACAGTCTGCACGCTTCACGCCCCGACGTTTCCGCCGTCGGTTGGGGTGTGACAGATTGGTATCAGAGCCTTGGTTATAGGGAATTAGGTTATTAGACACCTTTGACCTAGACTATAACTTTAGGATACCCACTTATGCCATACTACATGATTTACATGCTATGTGCTACATGCTATATGATATATACTATATGTTTTTATATGTAAATATAAATATAAAATAAACAATATCCCTACCCATATCCTAAGCCACACATCCTTCTTGCCTGCTTCCATGTTTATAAAATTTTCTCTTACACCCGTTAAGGCTTTTTAGACTTTGTTTAATTGTTAAAGGACACGTGTAATCTGGAAGAGTGACACCTGTATTCTGGGTTTTCTGTCTAGGAAAGTATTTTATATAAATCCCAATCAACCGAGGGATCCGTATGCTTTCCTGGGAATCCCCGGGATGAGTGTTTACTTATAGGCTAAAGCACGTCTTCTTGATAATTATCCGAGTTTAAATTAACCTTAATATGTCATAGTACTCGAGTGATTATGTCACTATTTGAGTACAATCCGAACTATGAATTACTTATATCTATTTATCCTTCTATTTAATCCAAGAAATTCTCACAACTCTTATTGTGTCTAAATCTGTAGAATGCCTCCCCGTCGTGTCAACAGCAACAACAGCAATAACACTGACCTAGCTGCTTTACTCACACAGCTGGTGAACCAAATTACCCAAGCCAACAACAACAATAATGGCCATGCCAGTGGAAGTGCTGCTACTGGAGGTGGTGGTGGTGCCAACCCGCCACAATGCACCTTCAAACACTTCAACTCCTGTAATCCCCTCAAATTCTATGGCAGCGAAGGAGCCACGGGACTCCTTCAATGGTTCGAAAGCATTGAGAGCACTTTTCTCAATAGCGACTGTCCCGACAACCTCCGTACTCGTCATGCTACTAGTGTCTTTCAAAAAAGGGCGCTTACATGGTGGAATGGTGAGAAAAGGACTAGGGGAGTGGATGTAGCAATGGCACTGCCGTGGGATGAGTTGAAAAGGATCATGACTGAGAAATTCTGTCCTCGAAATGAGATGAAAAAGCTAGAAGCGGAATTTTGGGATCTTGCTCAAGATAGTGGTGAAAGCTTAGCATACACCACCCGTTTTCACGAGCTGAGTCTACTTGTGCCACACATGGTTACACCTCTGTCTAGGTGTATTGAAAAGTACATTGGTGGTCTACCTAGGCAAATTCAAGATACTGTGGTAGGAGGAAATCCTGCTACTCTAGAAGATGCTATCCGTTTGTCAGCCACACTTACTGACAATCATGTTAAAGCGGGTACACTTACAAGAAAGGGTGCCAAGAAAGTTTCTGACACAACAACACCTCCCGCTCATGTCAAAGAAGTCCAAACTGAACCATACCGCAACACTAGGAAGAGAAAGGTCAAAAATTGTGCTGTAATCACTCCGGCTGCTCCAGTGAATCAAGTTACACCCATAGCTCCAAACCCAGCAAAGAAGCCCTATGGGGGCAGCTACCCACTTTGCAACACTTGCAATTATCATCACCCTCCAAACATACCTTGTCGCCTTTGCAACCACTGCGGGAAACATGGCCACACAGCCAATATTTGTCGAGCCAAGGTACTTGCTAACCAAACCAACCCAGCAAATCAAGCCAATCATCAAGCAACTAACCAAGCCATCCCCGCCATTGCAAATGAACGTGCTTGCTTCGAATGTGGTGACCCGAACCACTTCCGTAACCAATGCCCAAGACTGATCAATGTTAACCAAGGCGGAGCTCGTGGGCGTGCTTTCAACATCAACGCCAATGAGGCTCAGGCCAACACTGATGTGGTTAACGGTACGTTCCTTATGAATAATCGTTATGCTTCTATACTATTTGATACCGGAGCCGATAAAAGTTTTGTGTCACTAGACTTCGAACCTTTACTTGCAAAAACCCGGTCTACACTAGAGAAAACCTTTACCGTTGAGGTAGCCGATGGTAACACCGTTACTATTGACACCATCATTTATGATTGCTCCCTAGAACTAAATAAACACACCTTTCCAATCAACCTCATACCAATGCCATTAGGAAGTTTTGACGTCATCGTAGGTATGGATTGGTTGTCGAAGCACCACGCCGAAGTCATGTGCTTCGAAAAATGCATCCGTATACCACTCCCATCCAGCGAAACGTTGAAGGTCCTTGGTGAGAAACCTTGCAAAGGACTCAAACTAATGTCATGCATCACCGTCCAAAAGTATATACGAAAGAAGTACATGGTTTTCCTAGCCCATGTTATCCAAAAAGAAGATAAAAAGAGGACTGTACGAGACATCCCCATCGTTCGGGATTTTCCTGAAGTTTTTCCTGATGACTTACCAGGTCTTCCACCTGTTCGACAAGTGGAATTTGGCATCGATCTTGTACCTGGAGCAAACCCGGTGGCTAAAGCTCCATACCGGCTTGCACCTTCCGAGATGCAAGAACTTGCAAGTCAACTTCAAGAACTCGCCGACAAAGGTTTCATACGGCCGAGTCATTCACCGTGGGGTGCACCAGTCTTGTTTGTTAAAAAGAAGGATGGTTCATTCCGCATGTGTATTGACTATCGAGAACTCAACAAGCTTACAATCAAAAACCGCTACCCTTTACCTAGGATTAACGACCTCTTCGATCAACTCCAAGGTTCTACCTACTTCTGGAAGATTGATCTTCGATCTGGTTATCATCAACTCCGTGTGCAAGAGGAGGATATTCCCAAGACTGCCTTCCGAACGAGATATGGTCACTACGAGTTCATGGTTATGCCTTTTGGGCTAACCAATGCACCTGCTATCTTCATGGACCTCATGAATCGCATGTGCAAACCATACCTTGATAAATTTGTGATCGGGTTCATTGACGACATCTTGATCTATTCCAAGACCAAGGAAGATCATGAACAGCACCTTAGGTTGATTTTGGATCTCTTGAAAACCGAACAGCTATACGCCAAGTTCTCCAAGTGCGATTTTTGGCTAAAGGAAGTGCAATTTTTGGGTCACGTCGTCAATGAAAAGGGAATTCATGTTGACCCCGCCAAAATTGAAGCTGTTAAGAATTGGAAAGCTCCTAAAAACCCTACCGAAGTTCGTTCATTTCTTGGTTTAGCGGGTTATTACCGAAGGTTCATTTCTAACTTCTCCAAGATCGCTGTTCCCCTCACTGCCTTAACCCAAAAGGTAAACCTTATGAGTGGGGACCGAAACAAGAAGAAGCCTTTCAAATTCTCAAGCAAAAGTTGTGCAATGCTCCTATCCTCACCCTTCCTGAAGGTGAAGATGATCTAGTTGTTTACTGTGATGCTTCAAACCAAGGTCTTGGTTGCGTTCTCATGCAACGAGGCAAGGTGATCGCTTATGCATCAAGACAACTCAAAATCCATGAGAAGAATTATACGACGCACGATCTTGAGTTGGGTGCTGTCGTATTTGCATTGAAGATTTGGAGACATTATCTCTATGGCACGAAATGTGTGGTGTTCACCGACCACAAAAGCCTCCAACATATCTTCAACCAAAAGGAACTCAACATGAGGCAACGACGTTGGGTTGAACTCCTCAACGATTACGATTGCGAAATTCGTTATCATCCTGGCAAGGCTAATGTTGTAGCCGATGCACTAAGCCGCAAGGAACATGTCATGCTTCAAAGTGTCAAGATCCATTCCGATATACAAGTTCGTATTCTAGAAGCTCAACATGTCTCGGTTACCGAGGGCAATATGTATATGGAAATGTCTTGCAGTGCTGAATTCCAATTAGAGACTAAAACCAATGGCTTGCTTTATTTTCTAAATCGTATTTGGGTTCCCGATCGTAACGATCTCCGAGCATTCATCATGACCGAAGCACACAAATCTCGATATTCTATCCATCCTGGTGCGGATAAAATGTACCAAAATCTTCGTCCACAATATTGGTGGCCTGGTATGAAGAAAGACATTGCTTTGTTTGTAGCAAAATGTCTCACATGTTCTAAAGTCAAAGCGGAGCATCAACGTTCTTCTGGGTTACTTGAACAACCGGAAATCCCCATGTGGAAATGGGAGAATCTAGCTATGGATTTCATCACTAAACTCCCTCGCACTTCGAGCGGTTATGACAGCATCTGGGTGATCATTGACCGTCTCACTAAGTCCACACACTTCTTGCCTATCCGTGAAGACTATAAGGTTGAGAAATTGGCCCGAATTTAAATTGACGAGATCGTGAGTCGTCACGGTGTCCCTTTGAACATAATCTCCGATAAAGATGCTCGTTTCACTTCTCGATTTTGGCAATCTCTCCAAAAGGCACTTGGTACACGATTGGATTTGAGCACGACCTACCATCCCCAAACTGATGGTCAGACCGAGCGAACAATCCAAACCCTGGAAGACATGCTGAGAGCCTGTGTCATCGACTTTGGTGGCAATTGGGATTCACATTTGACACTTATCGAATTTTCCTACAACAATAGTTACCACACCAGCATCGACATGGCTCCGTTTGAAGCTCTCTATGGTCGTAAGTGTCGTTCTCCCATCTGTTTGAACGAGATTGGTGAAGCACAAATCACCGGTCCCGAGTTAATTCAAGAAACCTCCGACAAGATTATCCAAATCCGTGACAACATTCGAGTTGCGAGGAGTCGGCAAAAGAGCTATGCCGACAAACGACGCAAACCCTTGGAATTCCAAGTTGGTGATCTTGTACTTCTAAAGGTGTCTCCTTGGAAGGGGGTGATCCGTTTTGGGAAGAAAGGCAAGCTAGCACCTCGCTATGTGGGTCCACTCAAGATCCTTGAAAGGATTGGGAAAGTGGCTTACAAGCTCGAGTTACCTCCATCACTTGGCAGCGTACATCCTACATTTCATGTATCCAACCTCAAGAAGTGTCTTGCTGATGAGAACCTTCATATACCTCTTGACGATGTGCGCATTGATGAGACGATGCACTTCGTTGAAAAACCAGTCGAGATTATGGATCGCGAGATAAAACAACTCAAGCGCAGCCGTATTCCTATTGTCAAGATTCGTTGGGAATCTAAACGAGGACCCGAGTTTACTTGGGAACGAGAAGACCAAATGAAGCTCAAGTACCCACATCTTTTTGCGGAAGCAGTAGCCTCAACCAGTTGAATTTCGGGACGAAATTCCCTCAACATGGGGATACTGTAACCTTTCTGATTTTCATGTTTTTCCTATGTATTTTATGCCGTGCAATAAAAGATTTCAACCTTACATTTATTGTTCATATACACTTACAAGCATACACGCGTTCATTATAATACAATATTAACGAAAACAATCTTACAAACCTCGAGAACCAAACTTGACCAAAACTCAAAACAACATCAATATTACAAAACTACAAGGACTAGTCTTGAAACTTCCAAAAACCAACACGAGCACGGTCGCGCCTAGTCCTAGGCACGGTCGCGCTTGTGCCACGACCACGGTCGTGCTTAACATTAAGCACGGTCGCGCCTCGATACAGTTTGACTCCGCAAAGTCAAACCGACTCAAATATTGTCCAAAAATAGATTGTAAACACGTTTAGAAGGTCGCGAAACTTGCAGAAGAAGATATTCGGCTAATTGAGACTAAAACACGACCAAATACACATGCAATCGTCCCAATACTCGCAAATTCTAAACCGACTCTTTTTTTTAAAACAAATCAAGTAATTGGGGCAAGAATCAAACGAATTAAGTTAAGCCCATACCTACCCGAGTCATATATAAACTTCCCTAAACCCTAACTCCATCATTCCATCATCTCTATCTCGTCTGTCGATCAAGAAAAAGCCGCGAAGTCTCTCCGTAGCCGTCTGCACTTGTTGCCCATTCAAAACAGGTTAGTAATAGTTCATTAGGATCGTCTATCCAAGTTAATCGAAAGCCCTAACTCAATTCGTAACCACATTACATGATTTTACAGAACTGAATCTGAGTTTTGATAAAAAAAATGGTTTTAAACGATCGACACGTTAAACAGGATATAAACCTAATTAAATGGTGTAATTCGATTCGCAAACATCATATCAATGAAAACCCTAAGTTTCTAATCTGTTTTATTACAAGAATCAGGCGAATTGCTTCTGGAATTGACCAGACACGGTCGCGCCAGCCTATGAGCGTGGTCGTGCCTGACCAAGCACAGTCGTGCCCCGTAAGAGGCCCGGTCGTGTTACCGATCAAACCAAGTCCTGACCTAGTCAAAACCCTAGGCGCGGTCGTGCCGGATACGGACGCGGTCGTGCCTCAGGACCAGACTCTTGTTTTGACTTCTGACCAACCACGGGCGCGTTACCGACCAAGCGTGGTCGCGTACGTGCCAGGCGCGGTCGTGCCATATACAAGCACGGTCGTGCTCATCCCTTAAACAGAATCTTTATTTTTATTTTTATTCTGTTAATTTGATAAATAAATAACAGTTTAAATAATTATTTTTAAGACAAACCCTACACGTTTAAGAATGACAAATTCACTTCCGTCATTAAATAACGCAAATCAATAACACATATACATTGTTCATTAGGTCGAACTTAGCAATCTACAACACATCGCTGTTTTCCATTTGCTTGTGCAACCTACACGCTACATAACACGTGAGTTACATAGCCCCTCTTTTACTCTATTTTACAAACGTTTTGGGGTGGAACATGCGTTCTATTTACATGTTTTCAACTATACACATATACAGTTCCATCCTATACATGTCTACAGTTTTGCGCTTTGTGCTTGAGTACATTTTGTAGACCAATTATTATGCTCTTCATGTACAATCATTAACTAACAGCCGACAGTGAACAGTGGTAGATCTATTGAGTCTGACAAACCCACCCAGGTAGGGTGACTGTTACTGACAACACAAATTTTGAGTGCAAGTTACAAAGGTTTGATTGTATAGGTCACACGATGTTTTCTCTCCATAAATGCCTTAATTGTCATGATTGTATTGAACTGTATGCACACAACACGTATTTTGCTATCACACGATTAAACCTATGTTTTCTCACCAACTCTTGTAGTTGACCCTCTCATTTAACCATGTTTCAGGTACCAATGTTTGAAGTGATCAAGATATGCTACACATAGGATTTTGACCTAGTTTTAATTGAACCAGTTATATTTTGATGTAATTTTCATTATTGTTTGGTGGATTGAATCTATGTTTTATTGAACTTGTTTGATTGCAATGAAAACGATTATTAATTATTCAAACATTAGCAAACCATGAGCAATGAACAGTCTGCACGCTTCACGCCCCGACGTTTCCACCGTCGGTTGGGGTGTGACAACAGGAGAGTTCAGAAACTTGTCAAACAAAACCCTAGAATGTGACTGTTCTAACTGATTCAACGGACACACACATGTAATTATACCTCATATCAATGAGCACTCAGTTATAGAACACAAATGAAACACTCAAGTCACTCAGTAACACACAACAATCAAGAATTAAGCACAAAAGCACAAGTTCGCCAAAGTCGCTGATAAGTTCGCAACACACATGTTCGCTAGAAATTTTGAGGTAAAAAGAACAAACTCGCCTTCAATGTACTATTTATACTGAAACCTTCACGTTCGCTTCTCCAGATGAACTAAACTACTTTGCCTCCCCGGGAAAACATGTCCAAGCGAACATAACAAGTTCGCTCATGTTCAACACTTAGGAAAATTTTTGGAATTTTTCAACTTTCCAACTTTCAACCGATCATTCTCTCTTCCAACCTTCAACCTGTTTGTGATGCAATCCTGAGTATTTTAAAAATAAATGAGATTTTCACGAAAGCAGGAAAGAATTTCTTTTTGAATTTTCAGTTAAACGAACTTTAAAAATACGAACATATTTTTGATTTTTTGAACTCTATGCTAAAACACATAGAAAATCTTTTTGATTTTTGTAAATGAAATAAAGCAGTAACAAAATAAAATCTTTTTGCTTTTTATCTGTACAAACTGAAATTCAAATACCGAAATCACATATTTTTGTGGCTTGGTTTGGATGAACTATCATGATTCATGGTAACAAAGGAATCTTCAACAATATGATTTGAATAAAGAATTGAATGATTCAGGGTAAACTGATCCAACTGTTATCTGGATTTATTCAATGGAATCAAGATATTGATCCAATGGCTAACATATGTTTTGACAAATGTCGTCAAAAACATATCTTAGTTCAACTTCAATCACATGCTCTTTGGGACATTGTAGGTCCAAAATCAAACACGAATATGTAGAAACCCAAATCAAGAGGCGGAATCTTTTGATTTGGTGAAGAAAACACAAGAACAATAGATGAACAATGAAAGCCTTCTTGTATTGATTTGAATAAAAAGATATTACAATGAAAACCCTCAAATCTGTTTTGAATGTGTGCTCACAATGATGATAAAACAATAATCTTGAGTAAACCCATGATGTGTGCACACCTAAACCGTAGAAAAACTATTCTATTTATAGGTCTAGACTAGGTTTGGCAATATTACAAAAATGCCACTAAACTATTAAATCTTCATTTAACCGCAATTTCCACAGTTAATCAAAACAATCATGTCAATCGAAACTATACTTGCGATTGAACCTTAAACTTTCGATCGATCTTTGATTTTTACTTGAACTTGATCTTTCATCTGAATCTTGATTATTTTGGTAAGCGTCATCCTTAATAATACCCTACAATCTCCCCCTAGGCTGATGCTACCAAAATCTTTCATTATCATTTCCATTATGATCAACAACTTCTGTATCAACAATCTCCCCCATTTATGGTTGCATCAGATGTTAAAGTTGTAATCAGACAAACATTGTGCTTACTCCTCCTATGAAGCAGATCCTCATGAGGGTGGAGCTTGAATTGGCACTAGTATATTGTCGATAGACTTTACATCTCTCTTTTGCTTGATGAATCAAAAGATCTAGGAGGAGGTTTCCTAGCATGTTATATTATGCATGACTGAAGAACATGTTCTTTTGATCTGGTAACTTTGCTCAACTAATGATCGGCCATCATTGCAACAAATTCTTCAAGTGAGGTGGTGAAGCTGTCAGTCAGCTTCTAGAATACCGCACCTGATGACTTTATCAACAAAATCTGTTCACAAACATAAACACAACTCCGAATTCCCTTTAGACAGTTCAAATTATAGATAAAACCGTATTCATCTGCAAGATCATGTTGATTTCACAAAACCGATTCAATGTGGAAGACGAAAATAAATAACAAAACTATTTATAACAAAGGAAAATCTTTTTTTTTAATTTTTTAACTATGAAAACTATCCAATATATCACAAATTAACAACTTGCTTTTTTTGGGAGAAAATATCTGACTTGAGATCATACTAGGCTAACATCCTAAGTCGCACTTCAATTTTGAACTCTGAAAAAGTAGGTCAAAAGCGATTGCCAATATTCTGTGTCCACTTTAAACTTAAGCAAAATTGTTTCCTTCAACGCTTTGTGATAGTTTATCGTGTTTTGGTAATTTTAGTATGAAGCTTGTGGTTCCCACACTCAAGAAGCCACAACAAGAACCTATCCATCCTCAAGATGTTTTGAAATTTCGGGTCATCACATCTTGACTTGGCCACCAACCATTGATAATAAAATACCATAAATCTTAAGATATATCTATTAGAGCATAACTAGCACGGGTCTATGAACTGTTCAGAGAATCTCTAACAAGTTTGATCAAGAACATAGCACTACGGACTTACATGTTCAAGAACAAGAAATGCTCAGGGACATAGCACAACGGACTTACATACTCTGACAAGAAATCCCTTACCAGTCACATATTCCCAAAAGAGAAAAATATGTATAAATATACTAGTATGTACACCCTAACATTGCGTATCTTTTACATTTTATTCCTATTGCATGTCGTTTTGCTCTTTTTATTCCACTTATTGCATGTCATTGCATGTCTTTTGGATTTTGCATGTCGTTGCATGTATTTGGGATTTTGCATGTAATTGCATGTCTTTTATTTTGTATATATGTATATAGATCTATAAATGGAAAGATTATATATCGATGGTAGCTGGCATGTGTATGACAAGAATATAGCTCTCAATTTACTGTTGGATAAGAGTCAGCCTTAAACCGCGAAAACTGAGATGGAAAATCCACTCATTCATAAGGCTTTAAGTTTTATCACTCATCAAAGTTTTCAAATTGGATGCTAAGCCTATTGACATATCACATATCGAGTCTACCTTTCATTGTTCTACTCTATTCATGTGCTGGAAGTACCGGTCTAGTTCCTATCAATTCTCATACAGTCAAATCAATCTTCTAAATTTTCATTTTCTCAAACTGTACAAACATAAAATCTTTTTGTCATTTTCTGTTCTTTTCCTATACTCTCCCCCTAATTTTTTGTTTTTTGTATAACTATTTAAAAAAAAATACACAAAATAGAAATTTACCAAGGCAAAGTCTTCCACACTAAATGATTTTTTTTAAAGAAATATCATTAAGAAAAGTTATAGTGAATGTGTCATGAAAGTTTGTGATTGTGCAGCAATATATGAAATAATACCATGACCTGTGATGTTACCTCCTCAAACATGTACCTGGAACAACCATTGTCAATAATCGTTGTTACTAACAAGCCTCCTAGGCTGTTCCTACACTCATCAACAAATCAGTTAGAGACTGGAACCCAAGCCATGATGATCTTAGGTTGTCCTTGAGAATGAAAGATAGTAACTTCTCTATAACCAAAATCTCATGCATTATCAAAGAAATTTGTCAGTTTAGTTAAAATATGTGGATTTGGTTGAGTTTTTACTTGCCAAATTTGCTTAGGTTTTACAAATTTCTGTGTTCCACCTTTTGGTCTAGTAAAACTCTTTTGTTTCAACTTTGGTGCATCAGATTTTGGAGTGTAATTTATGCTTTCCTGTGAAGCACAACCGTGAATATGTGAAACAGATACTGTTGGTGATTTATGAATCACTTTGGTTTTGTTTGAAACCATACCTAGTTTCGCTTTACACTTCTCACCATTCTTTTTTGTAGAGGAATAAATGCACTTCTATGCTAAGTGTCCCTCCTTTCCACAAGCAAAACATGCTTTGACCCGAGAGAACTGTCTTGGATTGTTTTGTTGTGTAACATCCATGATTTTCTGGCATTTATTTTTAACAGGTATCAATGCAATATGTTTTTTTTTCAATATTTCAATTAACATATCTAATATATGTATAACATAGGTATATATATATACTTTGTTATATTGCATAAATTAAAGATAAAGCTTATAAAATTTGTTACATCTTTTCATATAATGTTACTAAATTAAACAATTCGCACACATTGTTATTTTTATAAAAATAGAATCTATTCCCTTATAAAGTAATTATAATTAAACAAATATTGGTTAGTTTTTATAAAAATAAATAAATAAATAAACAAAAAATTTTGAAAATAATATATATATATATATATATATATATATATATTTAGGAAATGGTTTATAACACTTTGTTTAACTAAGACATTAACACCATTTATAGAGTTTCAAGCTTTAAATGTCCAAAAGTAATGCATACATGTATTTATATATAAAGTTGTATTTGTAACAAATTAGATTTGAACCCTTGAACATTTGGACTCTCAAAATGAACCCACACCTTTGAATGTTAAAAGTCAAACTACCCAAGTTCTTTGAAAAATTCAAAATGAGAATCGATCAAATCCAACTGTTACGGACCCTCCCTGTTTACCAATTCGAATGTCGACCATTTACAAGTTTCATTAACACCTCAATTCAACCATTTTACACGGATTAATTCGAATTCGAATAGTTTGACTCCCTAGAGTCAAAACCGAATCAATTCGGTTTCAAATCAAGCTATTAGACGCGTTTAAATCCCACAAATCAAGCTCAAACACCCCTTGCATGTATTCAGACCACATTCGTGACCCAATTCATCCTCAAGCATTCGATTCCTCGCATGATTGGTGCCGAAAGTTGTCATATACGCGATTGAAATCAAATCGGTCAATTAGGGTGAAATTGATCCATGAAAAACACTCTTACACCTTTGCATAACCTTGTACAAACTCTCTCAACCCGCATTCATCCTACATTTTACCTGTGGCTCGCTATCAAGGACCAAGATCAGTGAATCCTTCATCTCAGTCGTTCTCCACCATCCCTTATCCATTTCAGGTAAAATTTGGATCTATAGACTCGTGTTGATCTGGGAAATGAAAGCCCCATCATTTTCGTTTCATATCTGTGCTTAAACTTAATCAATTTGGGGTTAGGGTTTCAATCGGATTTTTTGGGGAAGAAGGGTTCTCAGGACCTATATGTTAAAATTAAAAGTTTCTGAATTATTAACAAAGCATAAGCCTAGTGTAACCGGTTAAGTCGTTTCCCTTTCGCAGAGTAGGTCGCGGGTTCGACCCCTGCTCTGCCCATTTTCTTTCCTTTTTCCTTATTTATGCATTTTGCTCCTTTTACTCACACATACACACACCCACATTCATATATATATATATATAACACATTTTTCACATAAAACCTTATAGAGAGTAATACATATCACTTTCTTGTGTGGGTAATAAAACATAAACTTATACAAATTTAAACATTTATACAAAATTTTTCTTATTAAGTTTTTACGAGCATGTACGCCTATATACCCATATTATTTCTTAAACAAGGTTATAATGAACAAAACTATTGTATAATTTTTTAAAACATTCGAACGTTTGAATTTATTGTTAAACTTTCAAGGGAAACAATTTTGTTAATATTAAGATAAGAAGCTAGTAAATGTTATTTTATTTAATACAAACCCTTTCACAAATTATTCATTTAAAATCTCTAATTTATAAATTGTATTTGGAATATAAATATGACTATTTTTATAAACCCATTTCCTTGCAAAACTTATTTTCTTTTATCAAACTAAATAAATAAAAAGATTTATTTATCTATCCTTTAGTTATTTATTTAGTCATTCAACTACTTATTCGTTCACTATTTTATGTACATACAAAAGAACACCATTCATCTATTCATATGATTATTATCTTTATTTCCTCTAAATAAAACCCTAAAACAAAATGTCATTTGATATGTACTTTGAGTTGCATTTATTATTAAAAACTTTTATTCCATTACAAACACCAGTTCACACATTCATCACCTGTGATAAAACAAACACTTTTGTACAAATTCCTTTACTCAAAATCCGTTGAAACCCTAGACCTTGCTTAGACTTGGTGCATGTTATTAATTCAATTTCATACATTACACTCAAGGTTAACTTTGTGAGTTGCAAAAGAATCACTTTGCTATCTATTGCTCGTGCTATCTACACCATCAATACAAGTGAGTTTACATAGCCCCTTTTCCTTTTGTACATTTTTGGGGTGAAACATGATTACTCAACAAACCTTATTTGAAATTACACACGTACAATTCTACAATATGATCATATGTGTTTATTTGTGCTTTATGCTTGAATGCTATTTGTTAAGGCTATATATACATGACATACTCGTACAATCATTAACACATTACATCAGGATAACATGTGTTGTTATGCCCTACATTTACATCAGGATAACATGTGTTGTTATGCCCTACATTTTCATCAGGATAACATGTGTTGTTATGCCCTACATTTACATTAGGATAACATGTGTTGTTATGCCCTACATTAGGATAACATGTGTTGTTATGCCCTGCAATCACAACGTTTCAATTGTGAAACTAGCTTAACATAGATTCTCCATAAATGCTTTATAAACCATGTATCATTTGAATTGTACACAAAACGTTATCCTCTCATTTTACTTGTGGTGTCAAAACCTATGTATGCTCACCAACTATTTATAGTTGACCCTCTCATTTTATCATGTTTCAGGTACAAATGTTTGAGTTAAGATTCAAGCTACTTCACTTAGGGTTGAGGACCTAGTCTTAAATTTTAATATGGAGATTTATGTATTCTTTAATTCTTGTAAATGATGTAATTGATTTCTTGAGTTATGAAATGAAATTTATTGTTTAATTATTACAACTTTACCAAACCATGAGCTTATGAACAGTCTACATGTCCCGCCCCGACGTTTCCGCCGTTGGTTGGGGTGTGACAGATTGGTATCAGAGCCTTGGTTATAGGGAATTAGGTTATTAGACACTTTTGACCTAGACTATAACCTTAGGACATCCATCAAATGCCATGCTCTATGTTATATGATTTTTGCCACATTGCTACGTGTTACATGTTCACTACTATGTGTAATCTTCTTACTTGTTATTCTAAGTGTTACATCACATGATACAATGCATGATAGTTTATATGCTACACTACTTGATAACTCATATTCTTAAAAGCATTGCTACCTATATAATACCTTCTTTACCACTGCTTGATTACATGCTGCTTATTTGAGGCCCTTAAATGCTATCCTTAGTCTTATCACACACCTATTCATATCTAATCCTTTATGCACCCTCATTCTTGCACACATGTCACCATCATTTGTGAACCAAAATTTAAACTCTTAGGCCTAAAGCCTATTAAGATTTTATAATCCAGTCAAAGTTCTGAATTCTAAAAATTAGTAAAGAACATGTGCAATCTGGAAGGGTGAATGCCTGTACTTTGGGTCTTCTGTCTAGGAAAGCATTTCATATAAATCCAAATCAACCGAAGGATCCGTATGCTTTCCTGGGAATTCCCGAAGTGAGTGTTCACCTATAGTCTAAAGCATGTCTTCTTGAAAATATAAGAATTTGAATCACTTTGATTTGTCAAAATATCCATTTGATTATATTATCAAACGAGTACAGTCTAAACACCATCGTTTCGTTTATTACAATTTACTACACGTACCTAAGCCTTCTTTGTAACTAATCATTTTATTATCTGAATTAAACAACATCGTTATTTTGTTCAACAAAACGTTTATCAAACCTTTAGATAGTATCTGAAATAGAAATTTTCTATAAACATTTTCACCTTGCAATGAAACTTAATACAACTTGTTTTATAAAAGCATTATTTTTAATGGATAATTAATTATGACTTTTTCTCATTAAATTAATTATTATTAAACCTTGGCTTAATTATTAAATAATTTAGCCATTATTTTCTCTTAAAATATTCTCTTTATAATAATTTAAAATTAAATAAAAAGGTTTTCATTCAATTATCCATATAGTTAACTATTCAACTATTTTTCACCATTTTATTTACCAACAAGAATAAATTTCAACTACTTGTTTATTTACAAACAAAGAGAACAAAATCAGTTATTCGTAAGTACACTGCTCTGAATTTTTACACAACCTTCTCGTTATCTTACACACCCAGAAATGCATTATTTTACTAGACACTGCAATGAGCTGAATCATTTCACGTAGACTTTAGTCATCCATATACACCTCAACAAGAAAAAAAAATTCAAAAAAAAAATAATAATAAAAAAGCCAACTACCTACGTTATACACGAACGCCAAACAACGCTTCTCCGCAACACCTGATCACATACAAAACTCGGTAGTATACGTCACACAAGAAATTCAATAACTCACGTATGCACGTTCACAATATACACAACGCGATCACATAACACATGAAATTTAGTTATTTTCAATATACCTAATGCTACACTGATTACATAATACATGAAACTTGATTATTTGCAATACATGTTCTACTGGATTGATTACGGAATACATGAAACATAGTTGTTTGTAATATACATATACTAAATTGATCACATGATACATAACAATTGGTTATTTGATACACAATACTTGATTAACCACATTGGACATGAAACTTATTTGGTTACAAAGTACATGATACTACATGATACTAAGTTGTTAACACCATACATGAAATTCATTTCTTGCAATACACATGATACCACATTGTTTACATTACACGTGAAAGCTTATTATTTCCAACATACATGATGTTCACGTTACACATGAAACCTATTCGATTACAAGCTACATGACACTAGACCATACATGAAACTTGAGTGCTACATTACAAATGAAACTAAGTTGCTTACAATTGTTGCAATTGATTGATCACACTATACACGAAGCACGGTCATACACTTTGTTCACCAAAGTTGTAAGCTATAACACATCGAGGCTACTCGGGGTTTGACGTATTCTTGTTCAAACACGAGGAAGCTGTAACACTTTAAAACAACTCGGTGTTTGACGTGTTCTTTTTCAAACACGAGCAAACTATAAAACTTTAAGTTATACTACCCTATTACTCTTTAGTTGCTAACTAACCTGCCTATTTAGAGACATAGTTACCTATTAGCAACTCATATGTGAAATCAATAGACATGAACTAAGTGAATTTGTGCCCTTTTTGACCCACACACAACGGAAGGATCTATACGGACCATGCGATGATTCGAGTAATTACGGGTGCACACGTAATTATAAAAATCGGCGCATGGGAAACATAGTAAATTTTATCGTGTGTTGTGACCTAAAACCTATCATGATATATAGCAACGAAACTAATGTGATGTGACAAGGGCATGGTGGATACGCCGATGGTACTTCCTATATATAAGTGTTCCAGTCATATCATCAGAAGTAGCGTTGTTCGTGTCACATGAAGTTTTGACCTAGACCAATGGCTGTGAAATACTAACAATCTTGAGCATATTAGACTACATCTTAAACAAACCCTAACTATCATGTTCCCATCAAATCCATTCCAAGTAATACATTTCACCTTTAGGATTCAAAATACCATCCATCAGTTCATTGCAACACTTGATTCGTCATCAATATTCATACCTGCCCTTGAGTATCAAAACCTAAATCTTGCTATCAGTTATACTCCCCAAACCGATAATCACAACTCGTGGAGAATCCAAATTCACCTCCTTCCTGATTCAGTAGTCTCCACTAGTTAAATTTCGGGACGAAATTTCCTTAACATGGGGAGACTGTAACATCCATGATTTTCTGGCATTTATTTTTAACATGTATCAATGCAATATGTTTTTTCAATATTTCAATTAACATATCTAATATATGTATAACATAGGTATATATATATACTTTGTTATATTGCATAAATTAAAGATAAAGCTTATAAAATTTGTTACATCTTTTCATATAATGTTACTAAATTAAACAATTCGCACACATTGTTATTTTTATAAAAATAGAATCTATTCCCTTATAAAGTAATTATAATTAAACAAATATTGGTTAGTTTTTATAAAAATAAATAAATAAATAAACAAACAATTTTGAAAATAATATATATATATATATATATATATATATATATATTTAGGAAATGGTTTATAACACTTTGTTTAACTAAGACATTAACACCATTTATAGAGTTTCAAGCTTTAAATGTCCAAAAGTAATGTATACATGTATTTATATATAAAGTTGTATTTGTAACAAATTAGATTTGAACCCTTGAACATTTGGACTCTCAAAATGAACCCACACCTTTGATTGTGAACCCATTAAACCCCAATTTTGACCTTAAAAGTCAAACTACCCAAGTTCTTTGAAAAATTCAAAATGGGAATCGATCAAATCCAACTGTTACGGACCCTCCCTGTTTACCAATTCGAATGTCGACCATTTACAAGTTTCATTAACACCTCAATTCAACCATTTTACACGGATTAATTCGAATTTGAATAGTTTGACTCCCTAGAGTCAAAACCGAATCAATTCGGTTTCAAATCAAGCAATTAGACACGTTTAAATCCCACAAATCACGCTCAAACACCCCTTGCATGTCTTCAGACAACATTCGCGACCCAATTCATCCTCAAGCATTCGATTCCTCGCGTGATTGGTGCCGACAGTTGTCATATGCGCGATTGAAATCAAATCGGTCAATTACGGTGAAATTGATCCACGAAAAACACTCTTACACCTTTGCATAACCCCGTACGAACTCTCTCAACCCGCATTCATCCTACATTTTACCTGTGGCTCGCTATCAAGGATCAAGATCAGTGAATCCTTCATCTAAGTCGTTCTCCACCATCCCTCATCCATTTCAGGTAAAATTTGGATCTATAAACTCATGTTGATATGGGGAATGAAAGCCCCATCATTTTTGTTTCGTATCTGTGCTTAAACTTAATCAATTTGGGGTTAGGGTTTCAATCGGATTTTTTGGGGAAGAAGGGTTCTTAGGACCTATATGTTAAAATTAAAAGTTTCTGAATTATTAACAAAGCATAAGCCGTTTTCCTTCCGCAGAGCAGGTCGCGGGTTCGACCCCTGCTCTGCCCGTTTTCTTTCCTTTTTCCTTATTTGTGCATTTTGCTCCTTTTTACTCACACATACACACACCCACATTCATATACATATAACACATTTTTCACATAAAATCTTAAAGAAAGTAATACATATCATTTTCTTGTGTGGGTAATAAAACATAAACTTATACAAATTTAAACATTTATACAAAATTTTTCTTATTAAGTTTTTACGAGCATGTACGCCTATATACCCATATTATTTCTTAAACAAGGTTATAATGAACAAAACTATTGTATAATTGTTTAAAACATTCGAACGTTTGAATTTATTGTTAAACTTTCAAGGGAAACAATTTTGTTAATATTAAGATAAGAAGCTAGTAAATGTTAATTTATTTAATACAAACCCTTTCACAAATTATTCATTTAAAATCTCTAATTTATAAATTGTATTTGGAATATAAATATGACTATTTTTATAAACCCATTTCCTTGCAAAACTTATTTTCTTTTATCAAACTAAATAAATAAAAAGATTTATTTATCTATCCTTTAGTTATTTATTTAGTCATTCAACTACTTATTCGTTCACTCTTTTATGTACAGACAAAAGAACACCATTCATCTATTCATATGATTATTATCTTTATTTCCTCTAAATAAAACCCTAAAACAAAATGTCATTTGATATGTACTTTGAGTTGCATTTATTATTAAAAACTTTTATTCCAATACAAACACCAGTTCACACATTCATCTCCTGTGATAAAACAAACACTTTTGTACAAATTCCTTTACTCAAAATCCGTTGAAACCCTAGACCTTGCCTTAGACTTGGTGCATGTTATTAATTCAATTTCATACATTACACTCAAGGTTAACTTTGTGATTTGCAAAAGAATCACTTTTGCTACCTATTGCTCGTGCTATCTACACCATCAATACAAGTGAGTTTACATAGCCCCTTTTTCTTATGTACATTTTTGGGGTGAAACATGATTACTCAACAAACCTTATTTGAAATTACACACGTACAATTCTACAATATGATCATATGTGTTTATTTGTGCTTTATGCTTGAATGCTATTTGTTAAGGCTATATATACATGACATACTCGTACAATCATTAACACATTACATCAGGATAACATGTGTTGTTATGCCCTACATTTACATCAGGATAACATGTGTTGTTATGCCCTACATTTTCATCAGGATAACATGTGTTGTTATGCCCTACATTTACATTAGGATAACATGTGTTGTTATGCCCTACATTAGGATAACATGTGTTGTTATGCCCTGCAATCACAACGTTTCAATTGTGCAAATAGCTTAACATAGATTCTCCATAAATGCTTTATAAACCATGTATCATTTGAATTGTACACAAAACGTTATCCTCTCATTTTACTTGTGGTGTCAAAACCTATGTATGCTCACCAACTATTTATAGTTGACCCTCTTATTTTATCATGTTTCAGGTACAAATGTTTGAGTTAAGATTCAAGCTACTTCACTTAGGGTTGAGGACCTAGTCTTAAATTTTAATATGGAGATTTATGTATTCTTTAATTCTTGTAAATGATGTAATTGATTTCTTGAGTTATGAAATGAAATTTATTGTTTAATTATTACAACTTTAGCAAACCATGAGCTTATGAACAGTATACATGTCCCGTCTCGACGTTTACGCCATCGGTTGGGGTGTGACATGTTGAGAAAAATTGTCACAACATGATGCGGAATACTGTGATGCTGAGGCCCTTGATGAAGATCGTGTAACTACTATATTCTCTTCAATGTTAACCTGCTGAATACTCTGATTTCGGCAAGCCTGTTGTTGAGATTGAGTCTGTTTCAAAGCAAAGAATTCTATATTACTCATGCTTTCATGAGGAACATCAGTGACAATAGTTCCTGCACTTATGAAGTTACCGACAACTCCTTTTAGATTAACATATCTAGGAACATATGGCAAAACATTATTAGTTTTTAAACAAGCATCTTGTGTGATACACGACGAACCAACATTGTTTTCAAAATCCGGTTTTCTCACAAAAGTATCATTAACACTCTTAACACTATCAGGTTTCTCATTCTCATTACAATCATCCTCAGATGAGCTGAAAGATCTAGATTCAACACATGAAGCAAAACCATCAGAATCATCTGAAGTTTTCACATAGTTAGGGTAAGATATGTTTGAAACGAAAGGAGTGGGAACATGTGGTTTAGGCATGTCAGCATACCTACCTGATTTGGAGTAAGGTGGAGGAGCAGTGTTATACCCTATACCTTCTGTGACTTTCTTATGGATTTGCTTATCAATGATTCCAAATAAAATTTTCTGATCCATACCCATGTTTTCAATTTGAAAATTTGTTTTTTCAGCCTTTTGAAGTTTCTCAGTTAAAATTTTATTATTACTCTTTTGGGTGGTAAGTTGCACAATTAAAGATCGGTTTTCAGCAGAAATGTCATGGATTTTCTTTAAATAAAGTTTTTCATTCTTAGCCACAGAATCATACATGACTTTAATATGATCACGTTCATCTACCAAAGCTTGGTTGATGAATCTATATTTCTGAATTTCATTTAAACAAGATTGAGATTTACACAGTCTAGAAATTACCTCAGCTGGAACAGCAGTGAGATCCTCAGCTGGTTGGATGATAACAAGTAAATCTCCATCTTCAACACCTGCCATGAGTGCATGATTGTGTCTCGTTGTGTTTGTGGAGGTTGAGGCTTGATTTTCACTTTCCATTGACTTCGAAGTAGCGGGCATCTATTGCTTATGATCTTTGGTCAGTGATAAATGCTCTTCATGCATCTTTGATTGATCCATTTCGCAAGCGACCAAATTTGATTCAATACATACACAGTTCCCGTTGGAATCGTATCCATATCATCCTTTAATCACTACCAAGTGTTTATCCAAGAGTTCTTCTTTTAATTGAAGCTTCTCATACATTTCTTTCAATGGAATAGTCCTTGGATCCGTACTCAATATGAGGTTCTCAACTGTCTGAGACCATGAAGCCGGTTGAGAATTCAAATACTTTGCTATTATCCTTATATTCTCAATCTTGACACCAATATCTTAAAGTTCACTAATCAATCTTGTATATCTGTTGTATTGATCAGTCAAACATTCTCCTTCTACACGTGCAAATTGTCGATATCTTAGCATTAACATGACTTTTCTTTCAGCTTAACTTAGAAAAGTCATCTTGCAGTCTTGAGTTCGACCAACAGAAAATATTAACCAAGTGGACTTACCGACACTAACTGATAAAAAATTGTATTCAAAATTCTCCTCTTTTTTTATTTTTTTTAACAAAAAAAATAGAATTTTATTATGAAATCCAAATTTCTTGAAATCTGTAACTGCCAAAATTGATTACAAAATCAATTAACTTGTGGCACAAATAATTCTTGTGTATAAAAGAACTAAATTGTCAGCCCATGAATGTTTCTTGTTGAAAGAACTAGTCTGCCTACACACATATTTGAATTGCAATGCTAGTGGTATAAATATTAATGAGATCAGATTTATTGGTTTAAGTGGGCTGCCCACACAACATCAGTCCATCTTTAAGAAACCGTACCATCCCAAATTAAATATGAAATTTAAATCGAGGACCTCAAATATTATAGAATCGGATTTCAAAGCATTTAAAATGCTCTATTGACTTTTGTCCTTTCTTCTTTCCTTTCACGTAACAGAACTAAAACCCTAGTATCCATAGTTTTGTTCGTCACTTTTTCTGCGCAAACACAAAACCAAAGAAAATTTCTTTCTTCGTGTATCACAATATTAAATCCCTAATTTCTTTTATCTGCCTTTCTTTGTTAAACACAACAAGTAATCTCAAGCCCGAAGTCGTGTTCTTCCTCTTCGTTTGCAACTCACGCAGAAAGAACACCTTGTCAAAAGTTTTAGTACTTTCGATGAAGTAGTTTCGATTAGGGATTCACAGATCATAGCTTCGATGGCAAGCTAGTTTCGATTTCAACCTAGTTTTGATGGCAATAAAGTTTCGATGGCCTAGTTTCGATTTCAACCTAGTTTCGATGGCAATCTGAAGAATAGCAAGCTTTCTCTCTCTACTCTCTCACACACACTACAACGTGTGTTCTTGGTGAAAAATGAACAAGATGAAGAAGAAATCTGATGAGTTTTACCTTTGTATAAATTCTTTGTAACAATCGAAATGTATTAGCAGATTAATCCAATCGTTTGTATAAAATTTGAATGATGGTGATGCAACTCAGATCCTCTTTATCTCTCTAACCCGTCTGCCTCTCTCTCTAGAAATTGTTTACCAAAACAGATCTGAAAAAGAATTTGATGATGAAAATCAGCAAAAACGAGCCCCATGGCTC
Source organism: Smallanthus sonchifolius (assembly GCA_023525975.1). Classification (NCBI taxonomy): domain Eukaryota; kingdom Viridiplantae; phylum Streptophyta; class Magnoliopsida; order Asterales; family Asteraceae; genus Smallanthus; species Smallanthus sonchifolius. The sequence continues at coordinate 92,716,562 of CM042026.1, forward strand.
TGATACCAATTTTAGGTCCAAAATCAAACACGAATCTGTAGAAACCCAAATCAAGAGGCGAAATATCTTTATTTGGTGAAGAAAACACAAGAACAATAGATGAACAATGAAAACCTTCTTGTATTGATTTGAATCAAAAGATATTACAATGAAAACCCTCAAATCTCTCTTGAATGTGTGCTCACAATGACGATAAAACAATAATCTTGAGTAAACCCCTGATGTGTGCACACCTAAACCCTAGAAAAACTATTTTATTTACAGGTCTAGACTAGGTTTGGCAATATTACAAAAATGACACTAAACTATTAAATCTTCATTTAACCACAATTTCCACAGTTAATCGAAACAAGCACGTCAATCGAAACTATACTTGCGATTGAACCTTAAACTTTCGATCGATCTTTGATTTTTACTTGAACTTGATCTTTCGTCTGAATCTTGATTATTATGGTAAGTGTCACCCTTAATAATACCGTACAATTGGTATCAGAGAAGAAGCCGTAAAATTATCCTATCCGCATGGTCAAGAAGTAAACCGAAAGAAACTGTGCTAACGATATAATCCGATACTTGTCTCATGTAATTCTTAACGCCTTATTTTCTATATATGATAACGATCTTTTAACTCACACACCCAGCATACTAAGGGTTCAAATCACAGTTGTGACATAGTTAATTATGTTTTCACAATAATGATGGTTCAAAAACGCTTCTAGCCTACCGACAATCTAAATTACATACACATATCCAAATTAAAAATTATAGATCTCAAATGTAGCAATCATGAAACTATCATTTCTTGTTTGTGCAGTCTAAGAAGCTTAGATCAAAACATATAAGCATATACACAATATATAACAGTTACCAACTGGTTAATCTATAGTCATGTGTGACTGATCGTCTACTGATGTATTATCATCTCTCCTCTAACTTCAAGTGATGTCGATTTTAAATTTTTTAAATTTGTTTGGAATTTTTATAAATAACAAATTTTTGACAGAAAACTAAATGCATGATAGTAATAAAGCAGTAAAAACTAAAACTAACTGAAAGAAATAAAAATAAAAGCGTCAATGAAAATTGTTTTGAAAAAAATTACTCAGGATTGATTATTCTGATCATCTTTATCAAGAACTCAAAGCAGGTCTGATCAAAGGCTTTGGTGAAAAAATCTGTAAAATTGTCATCAGTATCAACCTTAACAAGTTTTATTAATCTATTCTCAGCACAGTCACGAATAAAATGATGCCTAATCTCTATGTGCTTTGTTTTACTATGCTTAACAAGATTATTAGTTATAGACATTGTGGAATTATTATCAATAAGCATGGGGGTGCAAGTGAAATTCAAACAATAATCTCTGAGTTGTTGCTCGATCCACAAGATTTGTGAATAGCAACTCGAAGCTGCAATGTACTCGGCTTCGCAAGTTGATATGGAGACTGTTGTTTGCTTCTTGCATTGCCACAAAATTAGTCAATTACCTAGCAACTGGCATCCTCCTGAAGTAGATTTCCTATCAAGGAAATAGCCACCAAAATCTGAATCAAAATTAGATTGATGTAGAAACCACAAACCCAACTTCGGTTTCCCTTTCAGGTACCGAAAGATTCTCTTGACAGCGATCATCTGTGATTCCTTTGTTCTTGACTGAAACCTTGAGCACAGACATACCACAAACATTATATCTGGGTGAGAAGCCGTGAGGTACATTAAAGAACCAATCATCATACGGTACAACCGGCAGTCAACATCCTTCCCTTCCGGATTCAGACTTAACTTGTGGTTTACCGGTATTGGAGTGTCATAAGGGGTACTTTCGTCCATCTTGAATCGGCTCAAGATATCATTGACGTACTCAGTTTGGTGAATAAATAAACCGTCTTCCTTCTGGTTAACTTGAAGTCCTAAGAAAAAGGATAGTTCCCCCATTGCACTCATCTCAAATTTTATCTTCATGACATCTTCAAATTCTTGACACAACTTCTTATTTGGTTACCCAAAGATAATATCATTGACATAAATCTGCACATGTAGAAAATCTCCCGCTGTTTTTCTCAAACATGGTGTTGTCGATCTGTCCACGATCGAAACCATTATTCAAAAAATGTTGAGATAATGTCTCATACCATGCTCACGATGGTTGTTGAAGTTTGTATAACGCTTTATCAAGTTTAAAGACTCTTTTCAGATATTTAGGATCCTCAAAGCCCAGCGGTTGACAAACATAAACTTCATCTTTCCCCTTTCCATAAAGAAACGCACTCTTGACATCCAACTGAAACACCTTGAAGCCCTTGAAAGATGCAAACGCCAAGAATAAGCGAACAACTTCTAATCTAAAAACCGGTGCGTATACTACAGTATAATCAATGCCTTCCTGTTGGTTGAACCACTGAACTACCAATCTTGCCTTGTGGGATCTACCACGCATCGATCGTCCTTTTTACACTTAAAAACCCATTTAGTACCAACTGGATAAACACCGTTCGGTAACTCAACTAGGTTCCAGACATTAAGCTTATCGAATTGCGCCAACTCTTCCTGCATGTCCTCAATCCAACAACTGTCTTGAAGTACCATTTCGACGTTTTTAGGATTCACCAAAGAAATAATACAAGTATGTAAGCATTCATCCATAACATCACTGTCTCTAATATCAATATACAAACAAGTATTTTCAATAATAGAACGTGTTTTGACTCTGTCATGGAGGATCCTAATGATGTTCTCCACGGGATGATCTTTATGAATTCTCGATTGAGGAATATCAGCAACTGGTATACCTGGATCCAAATTAGTAGCAATCTCCCCCTTAGGTTCAGAAATAGTGGATGACTCCTTAACAGTATTCTACAAATCTGTATTCGAATCTTGAAAGACTGCCTCATCATCATCACTATCAGATTCATGTGAACCTGACGTTGAAGCAACATTCGGATCTAGAGCTGCTGGTGTGACTGGGACTGGAGCCGGAGATTGAAGAATAATTCCATAATCTTGATCACTATTGATAGAATTATACTAGAACTCAACTTCATCAGTGGTAAGATCAGGTAAAATATTGAAAGACTTGAAAAGAGCATCATAGTCAAATCCCCATGCTGGACCAACGGCTTTCTACGGAATTGAGTGGTTGCTACAGTCAATGTGAAACCACTCCTCCACTTGTCTTGTCTCCTTATTGTACACTATCTTATTCAATGAATTGGCCACATATACGAGAAAAATCCCTTCAACTGCCTTTTTACTAAACTTGGTTGGTACATCTCTAGTCTTTAAAAGAGTACAAGGATTGTTGAAAGGTAGCAGGTAGTCGAGATTTGGTTTACGATGATTCAAAAGCTCATAACATGTCTTGTTGTGCCTCTTTACGGTAAGGACACAGTTTAGTACATGGTAAGCAGTGTTCACAGCTTCGGCCCAGAAAGTAACCGGAAGCTTAGAATCTTCCAACATTGCTCTAGCTGTTTCAACCAATGTCGTATTCTTCTGCTCAGCAACACCATTTTGCTGTGGAACATATGGAGCACTGAACTCATGTTGAATCCCTCTTTGAAGAAAAAAGAGACCCATCTTGCTTTTTTGAATTCAGACCCATTGTCACTCCTAATCCTCATGACCTTCTGCTTGCATAGACTCTCTAGACCCACAATTAGATACTGAACCGTCTCTACAGTCTCATCTTTGGTTGCCAGGAACTTCACCCATGAAAAACGAGTATAATCACCAGTCACCACCAAGCAGTAAGATGTAACATCCATGATTTTCCAGTATCATTTTTTTTATTCTATAAAATTATGGCATCCTATTTCAATTTCATGTTTGTTCAGGAGAATAAGCCTAATAAATAAGTTAACTTTTTTTTTAATTTCAAACACAATTATGTAAGATAGAGCAAAACCAAATAAAAAGGATTCAAACAATTTTATTACATAAAATGTTTATAAAGCAATAAGACAGTTTAGTGACCAATAAATTTATAAAGATCTCTTTTAAGTTGAAAACCAAGAGCAATTCGTTCATGAATTCATACATATATATATATATATATTCATATATATATATATATAGGTATATGCGTAGTTACTTTTAACAAATTATCTTTCCCCTCTAACCCATTTGAACCCCAGTTGAACCTTTGACATTGGTTTTTGAACCCATTCACCAAGACCCAACCATTCAAACCTCCAATTGTGTATATATACAACCCCTTTTGACTTTCAAAAGTGAAATGAGGCAAGATCTTGCAATTCAACGAGATTAATCAATCCATCCCGACCATATTGGACCTGTTTTGTGTCCCGGAGAGATTATCCACTTCACCTCGGCCCAATCAACACACAAAACTGATCAATTTTGCGGCCAATTCAAGTTTGAAATGGTTTGAATTTTAATAGTCAAACCGTGTTCAATCCGATCCCAAATCAGGTATTTCGAGTGTGACCAATCCCGCAAATTACGCTCTGATCAATCCCGCCGGTATCTGGTACACCAACACGACCCAATTTGTTTCTAAACCGTCGAATTCATGCGTAATTGAAGCTCACAGCTGTCGACTTTAAACCCGTAATCAAATCATACAATTTCATAAAGATTGAACTAATTAAACACATACACACACTCACAACACTCATCTCAAACTCTCCCGACTCTGCTTGGATCTGCATCCCACCCCTAGTCGTTGATCGAGCACTACGTGTCGCCGCCATCGGAGTTCTATCGATCTCTCTCATCATCTAGCCAAATCAGGTAAATCTTTCCTTGATAGAGTCATCATGAACCTCTGATCAAAAGCCCTATCATCTCGGGCTTGATCCTATACACGAACTCGTCTAATTTTGGGGATTAGGGTTCTGGTATATTGGGGACGGAAGGGATGAACGGGCTTATTCGTTTAAGGGTTAAAAGGTGGGTGTTCCTATCAAGGCATTAAGTCCAGCACGGTTGGTTAGCACACTTGCCTCTCACAGAAACCACCCAAGTTCGAACCGGGTGGTCTGTTTATATTTTTTAAACCATTTTTAAAATTCCAAAAACTTTATAAAAAAATATTTTTATAATATTTACAACATGTTAAACAGAATAAAAAGCAAGATTTCCAAATTTCAATGTAAATTCATTTTATTACAAATTTTACTATGTAAATGGTACATTAATTATTTAAAAACAAATTTTTAGAATTTTAAATGAATGAAGGAAGTTAAATACCAAATTTATAAAGTTCATAAAATTTTAACCTTATTTAAAAACAATCAAATACCTATTCTTAAGTGATAAATAGATAAACAAATTTATTTATTTTAATCTACACTAAAAAAGGTATATTTACTATTAATTTTATACACATATTTATAAATAAATAAATAAAGTAAAATTTTTATTTATTTATATGTAATAAAATTCACATACTATTTTTGTAACTAACTAAATAAATAACAATTATTTAATTAGTTATTCAAATCCAAACCCTAATTTCAATTATTTTAAAAACTATTCATTTTGATTTTTCATTTTATAAAACATCCCATTCAAGTACAAACCACAATTACTTACACACTCCCTTTCCAAACTACATCTCAAACCCTTGTACACACATCCATTGTAACCCTAGACTTGGCCATAGACTTTTGGGCATATTGTTAACCTAGATTCTTATACATTACACACTAGGTTAACGTGGTGAGTTACAAGGATTACTTTGCCGTCTAAACTCTCGTGCTAGTTACACCTTTGATGCAGGTGAGTATTACATATCCCCTTTTACTCTTTTACACTTTTGGGGTGAAACATGAACTCTATACACACAATTGCTTACATTTACACAAACTACACAAACACAAATCCTCTTTACATTCATGTATACAAAATTTGAGCTTTATGTTTGAATGCTAGGTGTGTTAACTGTTTGTGTGCAATTTATGTGCAATCATTAACTATACAAGCCGACGGTTAACAATGATAGATTTAATGAGTCTGACAAACCCACCCAGATTGGGGTGATTGTTACCGACAACACAATTTGCATGCTAGTTACAAAGGTTTGATTGTACTTTGGTTACACAATAGTTGCTCCCCATAAATGCCTTATTTTTATCATATTATGTAAGGATTTGTTTATTCACATCTATATACTATCTATGTACAAACCTGTGTATGCTCACCAACTTTTTAGTTGACCTTATTTTATTCATGTTTCAGGTGCTAACTTTTGATCAAGGCTTGCTACACATAGGCTTTGCGACTTAGTTAATTTTAAATCAAGAACAATTTGTATTTCATTTATGTACTTTGGAATTGGTTTATATTTGTTTGAATTGAAATGGATTTAATATATTTCAATTTAGTCAACCATGTGCTATGAACAGTCTACATGTCCCGCCCCGACGTATTCCGTCGTCGGTCGGGGTGTGACAGATTGGTATCAGAGCCTTGGTTATAGGGAATTAGGTTATTAGACACCTTGACCTAGACTATAACTTTAGGACACCCACTTATACTATGCTTCATGATTTTTGTGCTATGTGCTATATGTTATATGTTACATGTTTAGTATGATTACTTATTATTGCATTATGATGACTTATGTGTTTTAAATCCATGACTTATTAGGATATTCTTAATAATTAAATAAATAATATCCTTTCCTATATTCTAAAACCCCATAATATTTCTATTTTCTTTTCTATCTTTATCCTTTCTTAGCATGTGGAAAATTCTTGAAGCAAAAATCTTTAAAATATTTTTATTTCTTCGTTAAGGTTTTTAAACTTGTTAAATTATTTGAGGACACGTGCAATCTGGAAGGGTGACACCTGTATTTTGGGTTTTCGGTCTAGGAAAGCATTTCGCATAAATCCCAATCAACCGAGGGACCCGTATGCTTTCCTGGGAATTCCCGAGATGAGTGTTTACTTATAGGCTAAAGCATGTCTCCTTGAAAATTTTATAAGTTTAATTAACCTTAATGTGCCATGGTATTCAAGTGATTTTGTCACTTTTGAGTACAATCCAAACTAAGAATATCTATTTTATTTTGTTATCTCATTCTATTAAATCCTATCAAATCTCATAAGTTCTCACAATTTTTCTTGTCTTGTGACAATCTGTAGAATGCCTCCTCGTCGTGCTCCCGCAACCAACGCCAACACCGACATTGCTGCTATTCTCACCCAATTGGTGACACAACTCACCCAAGCCAATGGTGCCACCAATGGCAACAATGGTGGAAATGGAAGCAATAGTGGTAATAATGGTGGAAATGGTGGAAATGGTGGTAACAATCCACCTCAATGCACCTTCAAGCACTTCAACTCGTGCAATCCCCTAAATTTTTATGGAACCGAAGGAGCTACTGGACTCCTTCAATGGTTTGAAAGCATTGAGAATACCTTTCTCAATTGTGACTGTCCCGACAACCTCCGTGTTCGTCATGCTACAAGTGTCCTACAAAAACGGGCACTTACATGGTGGAATGGGGATAAAAGAAATAGGGGTGTTGATGTAGCTATGGCCTTACCTTGGGATGAGGTCAAAAGGCTTATGACCGAGGAGTTCTGTCCTCGAAACGAAGTGAAAAAGCTAGAAGCTGAATTTTGGGATCTTGCCCAAGATAGCGGGGAAAGCTTAGCATATACAACACGGTTCCATGAGTTGAGTCTTCTAGTGCCCCACATGGTCACTCCTTTGTCCCGTTGTATCGAGAAGTATATTGGTGGGCTACCAAGACAAATCCAAGATACTGTCTTAGGTAGAAATCCTGCTACTCTGGAGGATGCTATTCGTCTAGCCGCTACCTTAACTGATAATCATGTGAAAGCTGGAACTCTTACCAAAAAGGGTTCTAAGAAAGTTTCTGAAACCATAACCCCTCCTACTCACAACAAAGAAGCCACAACCGAGCCCTCTCGCAATAATAGAAAGAGGAAGGTTAGAAACTTTGCTGTGGTTACTCCTGCGGTGCCCGTTAATCAAGTTGCACCCGTAGTTCAAGCACCGGCTAAAAAGCCATATGTTGGGACCTACCCTCTTTGTGCCACCTGCAATTTTCATCATCCTCAAAATATCCCATGTCGCCTTTGTACTCATTGTGGGATATATGGTCACACTATCAATGTTTGTAGGGCCAAAGCTTTTGAGGGCCAAGTCAACCCACCGAACCAACCCAACCCTCGAGTGGCTAATCAAGGTGTTCCCGCCATTGCTAATAGGCGTGCTTGTTATGAGTGTGGTGACCCGAACCATTTTTGAAATCTATGTCCAAGACTTGCAAATGCTAGACAAGGTGGAGCTCGTGGGCGTGCGTTCAACATAAACGCCAACGAAGCTCAAGCCAACAACGACGTGGTTAATGGTACGTTCCTTGTTAATAGTCAATATGCCTCCATTTTGTTCGATACCGGTGCCGATAAAACTTTTGTGTCACTTAATTTTGAGCCTTTACTTGCAAAGACACGATCCCAATTAGAGAAAACCTTCACCGTTGAAATAGCAAATGGTGACTCCCTTACAATTGAGTCTACCATCTATGATTGCTCCTTAGAACTTAATGATCATACATTCCCAATCAATCTTATTCCAATGCCACTAGGAAGCTTTGATATTATCATAGGTATGGATTGGCTATCAAATCATCATGCCGAAGTCATTTGCTTTGAAAAGTGTATTCGAATTCCGCTACCATCGGGAGAAACCTTAAGGGTTTTTGGTGAAAAGCCTTGCAAGGGTCTTAAATTGATGTCTTGTACTACCGCTCAAAAGTACTTACAAAAGAAGTGCATCGCCTTCCTAGCTCATATTGTTCAAAAGGACGTCAAGGAGAAGAGTATTCAAGACATTCCTATCATTAGGGATTTTCCCGAAGTGTTTCCTAAAGATTTATCCGGTCTTCCTCCTGTTCGCCAAGTAGAGTTCCGTATTGATCTTATGCCCGGAGCTAACCCGTTGCTAGAGCTCCTTATCGTCTTGCACCTTCCGAAATGCAAGAGCTTGCAAGTCAACTTCAAGAACTCTCCGATAAAGGTTTCATTTCGCCCGAGTCATTCACCGTGGGGTGCACCCGTCTTATTTGTTAAGAAGAAGGATGGATCATTTCGCATGTGTATTGACTACCGTGAACTCAACAAGCTTACTATAAAAAATCATTATCCTTTGCCTAGAATCGATGATCTCTTTGATCAACTTCAAGGTTCTACTTGCTTCTCGATGATTGATCTTCGATCCGGTTATCATCAGCTCCATGTTCAAGAAGATGACATTCCTATGGCTGCTTTTCGAACAAGGTATGGTCATTACGAGTTCATGGTTATGCCTTTCGGGTTAACCAATGCACCTGCAGTTTTCATGGATCTCATGAATCGTGTGTGCAAACCGTACCTTGATAAATTCGTGATCGTTTTTATTGATGATATCTTAATCTATTCCAAGACTAAAGCCGACCATGAAGAACACCTTAGATTGGTTTTGGACCTTTTAAAGAGAGAACAACTATATGCCAAGTTCTCCAAGTGTGAATTTTGGCTAAAAGAAGTTCAATTCCTTGGTCACATCGTCAACGACAAGGGTATTCATGTTGATCCTGCTAAGATTGAAACGGTTAAGAATTGGAATGCCCCGAAGACTCCTACCGAAGTTCGTTCATTTCTTGGTCTTGCGGGTTATTATCGTCGTTTCATCTCAAACTTCTCAAAGATTGTTGTCCCTCTTACCGCTTTGACCCATAAGGGTAAAACTTATGAATGGGGACCGAAACAAGAAGAAGCTTTCCAAACCCTCAAGCAAAAGTTGTGCAATGCTCCCATATTGACACTCCCCGATGGAAATGATGATTTAGTTGTCTATTGTGATGCTTCTAACCAAGGTCTTGGTTGTGTTCTCATGCAACGAGGCAAAGTAATCGCTTATGCATTAAGGCAACTCAAAGTTCAAGAGAAGAATTATACGACGCACGATCTCGAGTTGGGTGCGGTCGTATTCGCGTTAAAGATTTGGAGACATTACCTATATGGCACAAAATGTGTGGTATTCACCGACCTCAAAAGTCTTCAACATATCTTCAACCAAAAAGAACTTAATATGAGGCAACGACGTTGGGTCGAACTCCTTAACGACTACGACTGCGAGATTCGTTACCATCCCGGCAAAGCGAATTTTGTAGCCGATGCTTTGAGTCGAAAGGACCATGTTATGCTTCATTGTGCCCGTATTCAAACCGATATTCAAACCCGTATTTTAGAAGCTCAACACGTCTCGATAACCGAGGGTAATATGTACGAAGAAATGTCATGTGGTGTTGAACTCCTTCTTGAATCAAAGCCCAATGGCTTACTCTATTACTTGAACCGTATTTGGATTCTCGATCGCGACGATCTCCGTACATTTCTCATGAACGAGGCTCATAAGACTCGTTATTCTATTCATCCTGGTGCGGATAAAATGTACCAAGATCTTCGCCAACTTTATTGGTGGCCCGGTATGAAGAAAGATATTGCTTTTTATGTGGCCAAATGCTTAACCTGTTCCAAAGCCAAAGCCGAACATCAACGTCCATCTGGTTTACTCGAACAACCAGAAATTCCCGTGTGGAAATAGGAGAATCTAGCTATGGATTTCATTACCAAGCTCCCTCGCACCTCGAGTGGATATGATAGTATTTGGGTGATTATTGATCGTCTCACTAAATCCGCTCACTTCTTGCCAATTCGTGAAGACTTCAAAGTGGAGAAATTAGCCCGAATTTACATTGATGAAATTTTGAGCCGTCATGGTGTTCCCTTGAACATAATATCTGATAGAGACGCTCGGTTCACTTCTCGATTTTGGCAATCTCTCGAAAAGGCTCTTTGTACTCGATTGGATTTGAGCACGGCTTACCATCCGCAAACTGATGGTCAAACCGGGCGAACAATCCAAACTCTTGAAGACATGCTTAGAGCTTGTGTAATCGATTTTGGTGGAAATTGGGATTCACATTTATCCCTTATTGAGTTTTCTTACAACAATAGCTACCACACAAGTATCAACATGGCTCCATTCGAAGCTCTCTATGGTCGCAAGTGTCGTTCTCCTATCTGTTGGAGTGAGATTGGTGAAGCACAAATCACTGGTCCCGAGTTAATTCAAGAAACATCCGACAAGATCATTCAAATCCGTGACAATATTCGAGTAGCGAGGAGTCGGCAAAAGAGTTATGCCGACAAACGTCGAAAACCCTTGGAATTCCAAGTCGGTGACCTTGTTCTTCTAAATGTGTCTCCATGGAAGGGTGTGGTCCGTTTTGGAAAGAAAGGCAAGTTAGCACCTCGTTATGTTGGTCCATTCAAAATCCTTGAAAGGATTGGGAAAGTGGCTTACAAGCTCGAGTTACCTCCATCTCTTGGCAATGTACATCCTACATTTCATATATCTAATCTGAAGAAGTGTCTCGCCAATGAAAATCTCCATATACCGCTCGACGACGTGCGCATTGATGAAACGATGCACTTCGCTGAGAAGCCGGTGGAAATTATGGATCGTGAAGTCAAGTAGCTCAAGCGAAGTCGCATTCCTATCGTTAAAGTTCGTTGGGAATCTAAGCGTGGTCCTGAGTTCACTTGGGAACGAGAAGACCAAATGAAGCTCAAGTACCCTCATCTTTTTACTGATAACGTTGTTTCCTCTAGCTAAATTTCGGGACGAAATTCTCTCAACATGGGGAGACTGTATCATTCCTGATATTTAGTATTCATATTTCAATTCAATGTAATGCAATTTCGAATTCAATACTCGTGCACTGTCTCATTATTTTCTCGCCGTAAATTAAATGCAATGATTCTATACAAGTTCGCAAGTTTTACTCGGTTATATACATTTAGACACTATACAAGAAACTATTTTATTCAAACTTATCAAATCTGAAAAGTCGAGGACTAAGATTGAAAAAAATGTCAACAAACCCAAGTCTAGCACGGTCGTGCTTCGTCCTAGCACGGTCGCGCCAGGTGCTTTGGCACGGTCGCGCGACCTGCTTTGGAACGATCGCGCCCGGTGCCTAGGCACGGTCGCGCCTATCTTGGCACGGTCGCGCCTGCGTAACAGTTGAATCGTAATTGTGACTTTAATCATCCGATCGTTCAAATTCGTAACCTCAACACACTTTATTCACATTAACAAACACAATAAACATTTCCATTACTCGAAATCACTTTGGTTTTATTCTACCAAATTCCAAACGCTTGGACATTTCAAGGAGAACCCAAATTCTCTCAATTTTCTCAAAGCAATCCAGTCAAGCATTTCCAGACCATCTCTGAACCATCCGAAGCCGCTGAAACATTCGGAACCGCAGCATAGGTCGCCGGAAACCAAGCTTGCCGCCGACAGAATTCCTTCCTACCATTCTCTAACGATTCGCTTCTATTCCGGGTAATTGAATCTTCTACTTCATTCTCTTCTGTATCAGTATCGAAAGCCCCTATTCAATTTGGGCTTCCATTATAGAAATCGATCCGAATCAGAACTCATATTTTATTGAAAATGATTTAATCGAATCCCAACTTAAACGCGATGTTCATACAATTAAGTTATATTAAAAGACTCGTAATAACCCATTAATCAAAAGCCCTAATAAATCCAGCGTTTAAAATACAAGAAATTGTCAATTCGTGTCTGATTTGGAAGAGACACGGTCGCGCTAATCATCTAGCGCGACCGTGCCTCATCGAGCGCGATCGTGCCTCATCGAGCGCGGTCATGCCTCAACGAGCGCGGTCGTGTTCTCCTGTTCAGACCTTGTCATGCCCTCTGGGCTAGTCTCTGTTGTGTCTAAAGATTATAGACATGACCGTGCCGGGCCAAGGCACGGTCGTGCCTGTTGACTTGTCTAGATTGTGCTCCTGTTGATCAACCCGGTCGCGCCCCGACTAGCGCGGTCGCGCCCGTGGCTTGAGCACGATCGTGCCCTTCCGAGGCACGGTCGTGTGAGACTCAGAATTTTTAACAGAAATATAATTTAATCAGTAAATGTTTCAGATTTTATAAGAATATGTTTTCTGTATTTAAAAATGGATTAAAAGTTTAATCTTGGCATAAATATAAATTATCAAAAAGTTTATAAAAAAATTAAATTTATATTTATTATCTTACACTTAAATGGTATTTAAATAATTAAGTTACAAAATTTATAAATAATGATTATTTACTTAATTTACACTTTAAATCAAAATCATTTATTTATTTATACTTAATTACAATTAATATTTACATTATTTCATAAACTATAATTATATATTTATTTATTCAATTCAAACCTAATCAAATTGTTTCTTCAAACTCTATATAATTTATTCAATACTTCTTTTTTTTATACAAATCAATAGTTTTATACCCAAATTCAACTTTCATTTTAGACTTAAACTTTATGCATCTATTTGATTCAATACACATTTACCCTTTAGGTTAATTTGTGCATTTCGAGGATCATATTTGCTATCTATAATCCTTGTTAGCTTCATTTCCATACCAAGTGAGTATTCACAACCCCTTTTTACTCTTTTACACTTTTGCGGTGGAACATGAACTTTATACACATTACATCTTTCACATTTACATTTACTCAAACAACACAAGTGCAAAATCCTACTTACATACATGTGTGCAAAATTTGAGCTTTGTGCCCGAGTGCTAGTTGTGCTAGTCTTTGTGAAAACTATGTGCAATCATTAACTATACAAGCCGACGGTTTTCAATGATAGATCTATTGAGTCTGACAAACCCACCCAAGTGGAGGTGATTGATACCGACAACACAATTTGCATACTAGTTACAAAGGTTTGGTTGTACTTGATTACACAATAGCTGCTCCCCATAAATGCCTTATTTTATCATGTTTTGTAAAGGATTTGTTTTCAACTATATGCTATCTATATACAACTGTGTTATACTCACCAACTTTTTAGTTGACTTTATTTTATTCATGTTTCAGGCCCCAATATGTGAGATTGATTCAAGACGTGTTCAACATAGGATTTGGACTTAGCAATTTAAATCAAGAACTTTATGAATTGTTTTATGTTTCTTGTTTGAATTTGGTTTGTACTTGGGTTATTTGTAATGGAAAGTTGACTTTAATATATTTCAATTTAGTCAACCATGTGCTATGAACAGTCTTACATGTCCCGCCCCGATGATTCCGCCATCGGTCGGGGTGTGACATTTCCCTATGTTTTGAGTAATGTTTAACATTTCAGAATTTAATCAATTTTATATATCCCAACTCTAAAGTTATTATTCATTGATGTGACACGTTGAATGTGAATTTCATCCATCATATTTTCATCAAAATTTTCCAAGTATCACCCTCTTCATTCAGCACGATTTGGTACACCACCGGCAATCTCCCTCATAAATAAATCATCCTATTAGACTTAAACAACCTCGTTATTTTCAAACCAAATGTTTATCAAACTTTTAGAGAGTATCAGAAATATAAATTCTTCCATAAACATTTTCACTTTGTAAGAGAACTTAATACAACGTATTTTATAAAAATATTATTTCAAATTGATAAATAATTATGATTTTCCTCGTTGAAGTAATTATTTCTAAACCCTGGCAAAGTTAATATACAATTACTGTTTAGCCAATAATTTCTCTTGAAAATATTCTCCTTATAATAATTGAAAATTTAATAAAAAAAAAGTTTTTCCCATAGATTGTCTATTTATTTAGATTATTTAACTCAATACTTTCACTACTTTATATATCTACAACCAAGAACAATTTACAATTTCATATTTTCAAACAAAGATCAATTATTTGTAAACACATTTCCCTGAGTGTTTTTAGAACCTCCTCGTTACCTTTTACTTGCCACTTCAAAGGATGATCCATACCGCGTATACGTTAACCATCCCCACAAACCTCAACGAGATTTAAAGAGCTAGAACCTGGATACCACATTATACAAGAACGCCAAACAACATGCTTCTCCGCAATACTTGATCACATACAAAACTCGTTAGCATATGTTGTAACATTTCTGATTTTTATTATCCGTATTTCAATTCAATGTACTGCATTCCAAATCCAATTCTAGTGCACTGTTTTGTTCTATTCGTACCATCAATTAATACTATATTCCAATGCAAATCCACAAATTTTACACGAGTATACCCTATTAAATGCTACAAAAGTTCATACCTATACAAATCTACAAATACTGAAAGATTACAAGGATTAAATTTATAAGAAATAAACAGAAACCCTAATAGGCACGGTCGCGCCTCGTTCTGGCATGGTCGCGCCAAGTGCTTTGGCACCGTCGCGTGACTTGCTTTGGAACGGTCGCGCCTTATATTGGCACGGTCGCGCCTCTCATCAGTTGAAACGTAAATGCAGCCTTTAATCACAGAGACGTTCGATTTCGTAACCGTTTTACACGTTCCAACTATTAACAAACAGAGTTAAGCCATTTGATCATCATAATTACAACAAATAAACGGAATTACATCAATTCATCTATTAATCATCAAAATCGTCCACTAGACCATCGAATTCCCCAATTTGTTTGCAATTCTCCTAAGCAAACGCACAAACGATCCTCCCAGAAGCTACTGACCCACTTGAAGCAACCGAAATCGTAGCAGAAGACGCCGGAAACCAAGCTCACCGACGCCGGAACTCCTCCCTACCGCTCTCTATCAATTCGCTACTCCTTCGGGTAATTGAATCCTTCTTCTCACTCAATTCGGTTCATAGAACAAAAGCCCCATATTAATTTGGACTTGCAATATGGAAATCACCACGAACCCGAACCTATATTTTATTCAAAAATGATTTAATCGAATCGATCCTTAGACACGTTTTATGTAACATCCTAAAAATAATAAAACGAATAAATATAGCGAGACCGGTGGTTTAGTTGGAATATTTAAACAAAAAGGGAGCAGGCCTGGGCCCGGCTTCAATGGGCCGAGGGAAGCCCATGCGCATAAGAGGCAAGGCAGCCCTCTTCCCTGCTCATTTCCCCAACTCACGCAACTTTTAGAGAAAGAAAGGAGAGCTCGGGTCTAGAGAGAGAAAGTGACGGATCAACTCGGGAATTCAGGAGAACGTTGCTGCTGTTCTCGTGATCATATCCTCTGAATCAGAAATCTAATCCAGGTAACGATTCGATCACATTATGAGTTTTTGTTCGTTTTGGGAGTTTTCGGGTTTTGGCTAAAAGATAACGATTTTTGCGGATGAAACTTGAAAGTGAACTTAGGTATAGCGTCTAGAATGAAAAACGAACGTTTTGATCAAAGAAAAATCTAGATATCGACATGATCAGATTCGCATGCAGAACATTCGGATTTTTGGGGAAGGCGATAAGTGCAGACCCATCGAAACTACTTAGTTTCGATATGTGCAGACCTATCGAAACTACCCAGTTTCGATATATGCAGGCCCAATCGAAACTACCATAGTTTCGATATGAGCCCCCGATCCGAAGCTAAGATAATACATAAGCTACCTATCGAAACTACCTATCGAAACTACCTATCGAAACTATCTATCGAAACTACCTATCGAAACTACCTATCGAAACTACCTATCGAAACTATCTATCGAAACTACCTATCGAAACTACCAAGTTTCGACAGAAACAACCTATCGAAACTACCAAGTTTCGATATAAGCTAATCTATCGAAACTACTATGTTCAAGCATAGTAATGTCTAGTGTCATCTAGGAGCACCATCTTATGTGTATGACTTTATTATACAGATCGTGAGTGACATTAGTGAAGCCCAGTAGCCAGCTTAGTGTATTACAGAAACTATTCATCAGGTGAGTTCTATGTGCCCCCTTCTATGTTATGTGCAAATGTTTTCAAATGTTTTGGGGCTGAGATGTATACACTAAGTGAATAAATGTTATGAATGCCAATGTGATCATATGTGTTATACAAGTATATATATATATATACCTATACATGAAAGAGAAATTATGAATAAAGAATGAAAAGCATGATTATCAAGAATGAATGAAAGTATAACACAATATGAAAGAATGAAATCCTGCTTTATATCCATGTATATATTGCTTTCCAAGTACAGAAAATGTTATGGACGCTTCGATGATAACGGCTACTTCGGTAGACGGACGACCATGTGACTATTTTATAACCGGGACAAGTGCGCTCCTTCATCTGCTAGGACGTACGAATGCCATTAATGGACGGTCGAAGCAATTGGCATATTATAGTAGAACGGTTGTATAAATAATAGTCGCATGGGAAACGGATACCTTCGGGTAGACGGGCGAATTACGGCCTACGACGGTAGGACGGTTGTAAGTCATGACGGACGGACAAAGATTGCCGGACGGTTGTAAGAATAAAATGACGGACGGCACTAGTTGCCGGACGGTTGTAAGTATAGGTGGGCCATGACGATGGACCACGACGATTGTCTTTGTGACATTCGTAAGCAAATGACGGGTTGATCACCCTTATATAGTATGACCCATGAAATTAAAGAAAGAAAGAAAAGAAAGAAAAGGGTGAATGCATATATATATATATGAAATCACAAAAATACAGAAAAGAAAGATGAAAAGAAAGACAAAAGTTATGAATACGTATTTATATGAATGACTATACAGTAATGCATACTTATAAAGTAAAGAATAGAATGTTTATATCAAATTGCATTAAACTAGAACTCACCAGCGTTAGCTGACTTTTAGTATACATTTCAGGTAAAGGAAGAAAAGGTCGTGCGATGGCGTGAAGGTTACCCGGCACAAGACTGACATCCCACTTTTGTTTGTTAAGACAATGTTGTGTTTTTAATTGTTAAGACTTCCGCTGTTATGTAATGTAATTGAATGATGAATGTTTTAAATTTAAGTTCAGTATTTATGGCTATGTTTATGAGTAAATCCAACAAGTGAGGTCACCCGGGAAAGGGGCCTTACAAGTTGGTATCAGAGCAATAGTTTGAGAGATTTAGACATCCCTAAATGTCTAGGCTCAAACTGATTATGGGACCAACGCACGGATGTCAGTATGGGTAACCAACGCCAACGCTAGCACGGTAAGTAAGTCATAAAGTTAATACTCTTGCATAGGAATAGATACCTTAACTTAGAACAAATAGATGTTAATGCCACGACTGATTTGAAGAGTTTCGAACCCGAAAAGCAATGTAAATTAGTAATCACAAACCGGTCACTGTAATTAAGAATTTACCTTGCTCGTACTGTTCCAAACTATGATCTGAAGAAATGACATTGATGTATTCCCTTTTTAACTATCAGGAAATTAAGAACTATGGCTGGTGGAGGAAGAACAGGACCTCGAGGCGGTGGCACTGGCCGACAAGGTAGACCTCCGTTGAACCCAAGATTTGAAGAAGAAGAGAGTGTGCACGCAGAGCACACCGAAAGTGTGCACGAAATAGAAGTGACCCCAATTATGAACGACAGTCCAGGGCCTATACAGTTGGAACCTGAAGTCAGGGATGCTATTGCCCGTGAAGTTGTGCTCACTTTGAAAAAGGTATTGCCTGATCTACTATCCGAGGCAATAAAGAAAAGTAAGGAGGAGGATGAAGGAGACAATGAAGAGAAAGTATATGACAGTGATGGGGATGAAATAAAGATTGGATCGAGCAATCGTGGGTGCACTTACAAAGGTTTCAAGGACGGAAACCCACCCAAGTTCGATGGGAGCAAAGATTCAGTGGCAACGCTTGAATGGATTGAGAGGATGAGTGCTGTAATCAACATCAGCGAGTGTCGACCAGACCAGGCTGTTAAATATGTTGCTCATTCTTTCACCAACGAAGCCTTAGGTTGGTGGAGGAACATTCAGAGGACAAAGTCCCCAAACGCTCTTGCAAGAATGACATGGGAAGAACTGAAAAAGCTGGTAATTCAAAAGTTCTGTCCCCAGAACGAAATTGATCGAGTGGAAAATGAATTCCTAAACCTTAAAGCTGGCAACAAGACACACCGCCAGTATACTTCTAGATTCAATGAGTTGGCACAGCTGGTACCCCACCTGGTGGAGACAGAAGAGCGAATGATCAAGTATTATGTGAAGGGCCTACCTCAAAGGGTCCGTGTCCACGTGAAAGCCAACCTACCCTCGACCTTCGAGTCGGTAGTGAATCTGAGCGGAATCGTCTACGACGATTATGCCAATGAGGACCCACCAACAGAAACCCAAAAGAGAAAGTGGGAGAACCCGTCTAGAGGCACCGGAAGAGGGAACGTAATAACTGAAAATAAGAAACCAAGGTCGGACAAATATGAAACCTGCAAGAAATGCGGAAGGCAACATTTTGGCGAGTGCCGGGTCGGCTCCACCACATGTTACAGGTGTGGGAAGGCGGGGCACTACTCTCGTGACTGCTTGAGAGACACTAAATGCCAAGTATGTGGACTGTTTGGTCACCTGACTAAGGATTGCAGAAAAGCCAGACAATCTGGTTCGGGAAAAGAAAAGGAACAGGAACAACCAAAGACTAGGACTCGAGCTTACGCCCTGACTGAGGAGGAAGCAAGGGGAAATCCTGATGTTGTGTCAGGTACGTTCCTAGTTAATGATGAACATGCGGCTATATTATTTGACTCGGGTGCTAGTAAAAGCTTTATATCAAATGCCTTTAGTCGAAAACTGAATTGCACTATCAACACAGTAGTAAAGGCCTTTAGTGTACAAACTGCCGTTGGTAAAAATTCGGCAGTATTCCAAGTAACAGAGGATTGCATAATAGAAATAGAGGGTCATAAATTTCCTTCTAGATTATTCCTTCTCACCTTAGGAGGATTCGATATAGTATTGGGTATGGATTGGCTAGCTGCCAACGAAGCTCAAATCATATGTAAACGTAAGAGGATACACCTCAAAGGTCCTAGCGGCAGTCCAATTACGGTTTATGGGGATTGGAATTGCACAATGCCGAACGTCATCTCGATGATTAAGGCCGAAAGTTACATGAGGCGCGGCTGCGAAGCTTATCTGGCATATGTTATAGATGATAGAATGAAAACGAAAGAACTCAAGAATGTACCCGTGGTGTGCAATTTTCCGGAAGTATTCCCTGAGGATCTACCTGGGTTGCCACCCGATCGGGAAATAGAATTTCAGATTGATTTACTGCCAGGAGCTGAGCCCGTTGCCAAAGCCCCCTACCGATTGGCTCCGTCAGAAATGAAGGAATTGATGTCCCAACTAGAGGAACTAACCGAGAAAGGATTTATTAGGCCGAGCATCTCACCATGGGGCGCGCCGGTACTATTTGTAAAGAAGAAGGACGGCAGTATGCGCATGTGTATCGACTACCGCGAATTGAACAAGAGAACAGTAAAGAACAAATACCCACTGCCTAGAATAGACGACCTTTTTGATCAACTGCAAGGTGCGAGTTGGTTCTCAAAGATCGATCTTAGGTCGGGTTACCATCAGTTGAAAGTAAGAGAAGAAGACGTTCCAAAGACCGCATTTCGCACGCGTTATGGGCATTATGAGTTTCTCGTGTTGTCCTTCGGATTGACCAACGCACCAGCAGCGTTCATGGATTTGGTGAATAAAGTATGTCGACCAATGTTGGATCGATCGGTGATAGTCTTTATAGATGACATAGTGGTGTATTCAAAAAGCGAGGGTAATCACCACTGTCACCTAAGAGAGGTTCTGGAGGTGCTAAAGCAGGAAAAGTTGTACGCAAAATTCTCCAAATGCGCGTTCTGGCTTAGGGAAGTCCAATTCCTAGGTCATGTAATAAACCCAAACGGCATCATGGTGGATCCTGCAAAGATCGAGACAGTAAAGGAATGGAACATCCCAAAGACACCAACAGAGATACGAAGCTTTCTAGGGTTGGCAGGCTACTATCGAAGGTTCATCCAAGATTTCTCAAGAATTGCCTCGCCGCTAACCAAACTGACACGGAAGGAAGTAAAGTATGAATGGGGTCCAACCCAAAACAACGCATTTGAGGAACTTAAGACACGATTAACTCAAGCTCCAGTATTAACACTACCTGAGGGAAATGAAGACTTAGTAGTCTACTCTGACGCTTCAGGGCAAGGTTTAGGGTGCGTACTCATGCAACGAGGAAAGGTAATTGCTTATGCATCGCGGCAACTAAAGGTTCATGAAGTTAACTACCCAACACACGATCTAGAATTAGCAGCAGTAGTTTTCGCGTTGAAAATATGGAGACACTACTTGTATGGAGTTAAATGCACCATCTACTCCGATCACAAAAGCTTGAAATACTTTTTCGAACAAAAGGAACTAAACATGAGGCAAAGAAGATGGTTAGAGCTACTGAAAGACTATGACTGTGAGATATTGTACCATCCAGGCAAGGCAAACGTAGTGGCTGGCGCTTTAAGTAGAAAGGAAGAATCGGCACCTATCCGGATCAAAGCGTGTCAGTTAATTATAACGCCAGACTTAATGGGTGAAATATCAAAGGCACAAGATGAAGCATTGTTAGAAAGAAATGTGAAACGGGAAAGAATAGTAGGACAACAAGGGAACTTAGATGCGAATTCATACGGAGTACGAACTAGGTTTGGCCGGATGTGGATACCTAAGATTGGTGAGCTTAGAGCCAAAATACTCGATGAGGCCCATAAGTCTCGCTATTCTATCCACCCCGGGACAAACAAAATGTATCAAGACTTGAAGAAAGAATACTGGTGGCCTGGCATGAAGAATGATGTGACAGAATACGTGAGCAAGTGCCTAACGTGTTCTCTAGTTAAGGCCGAGCACCAGAAACCATGCGGCAAAATGCAACCTTTACCAATACCGGAATGGAAGTGGGAAGAGATCACAATGGACTTCATTACCAAGCTACCGCGAACAGCTAAAGGCAATGATACCATTTGGGTGATCGTTGACCGCTTGACAAAGAGTGCTCACTTCTTGCCAATACGAGAAACTTCTTCTTCTGAAAAGCTAGCAGAAGTATTTATCAAGGAAATTGTGAGCAGACATGGTATGCCGCTGTCGATTGTGTCTGACAGGGATACTAGATTCACGTCAAGGTTTTGGAAGAAATTCAATGAAGCAATGGGTACTAGACTGAACATCAGCACTACTTACCACCCCCAAACCGATGGACAATCGGAAAGGACCATTCAGACCTTGGAGGACATGCTCCGGGCCTGTATCATTGACTTCGGTGGGAGTTGGGACAGCCATCTACCATTGACAGAATTTTCATATAACAACAGCTATCACTCGACTATTGGCATGCCGCCATTTGAAATGTTGTATGGGAGGAAATGTAGGACCCCAGTTTGTTGGGGGGAAATTGGACAGAAGGATTTTGCAAGTCTCGAAGTGGTCAAAGCTACTTTTGAGAAGTTTGATCAAATCAAGGCTCGTATGAAAGCCGCAAAAGACAGATAGAAATCATACGCGGATAAGAGAAGGAGGGATTTAGAGTTTCAAGTAGGGGACATGGTACTGTTGAAAGTATCACCGTGGAAAGGAATCATTCGGTTCAGAAAGCGTGGCAAACTAAGTCCAAGGTTTGTCGGACCTTTCAAGATTGTAGCAAGAGTGGGTCAAGTTGCTTACAGACTCGACCTACCCGTCGAGCTTAGTGGAATACACCCTACGTTCCACGTGTCGCACTTACGCAAGTGCCTAGCTGACGACACAGCTCACATACCTTACGACGAGATCGAAGTGGATAACAGTCTAAATTATGTAGAGGAACCAATAGCCATTCTTGACCGAGCTGAGAAACGACTACGCAGTAAGTCGATACCGTTAGTCAAGATACAATGGAAGCACAGAAAAGGGTCAGAAGCTACGTGGGAAAAAGAAGACTAGATGAAGGGACTATACCCTCAATTGTTTAACCTATGAACAGTTTCGAGGACGAAACCTCTTTAAGGAGGGTAGACTTGTAACATCCTAAAAATAATAAAACGAATAAATATAGCGAGACCGGTGGTTTAGTTGGAATATTTAAACAAAAAGGGAGCAGGCCTGGGCCCGGCTTCAATGGGCCGAGGGAAGCCCATGCGCATAAGAGGCAAGGCAGCCCTCTTCCCTGCTCATTTCCCCAACTCATGCAGCTTTTAGAGAGAGAAAAGAGAGCTCGGGTCTAGAGAGAGAAAGTGACGGATCAACTCGGGAATTCAGGAGAACGTTACTGCTGTTCTCGTGATCAAATCCTCTGAATCAGAAATCCAATCCAGGTAACGATTCGATCACATTATGAGTTTTTGTTCGTTTTGGGAGTTTTTGGGTTTTGGCTAAAAGATAACGATTTTTGCGGATGAAACTTGAAAGTGAACTTAGGTATAGCGTCTAGAATGAAAAACGAACGTTTTGGTCAAAGAAAATCTAGATATCGACATGATCAGATTCGCATGCAGAACATTCGGATTTTTGGGGAAGGCGATAAGTGCAGACCCATCGAAACTACTTAGTTTCGATATGTGCAGACCTATCGAAACTACCCAGTTTCGATATATGCAGGCCCAATCGAAACTACCATAGTTTCGATATGAGCCCCCAATCCAAAGCTAAGATAATACATAAGCTACCTATCGAAACTACCTATCGAAACTACCTATCGAAACTATCTATCGAAACTACCTATCGAAACTACCTATCGAAACTACCTATCGAAACTATCTATCGAAACTACCTATCGAAACTACCAAGTTTCGACAGAAACAACCTATCGAAACTACCAAGTTTCGATATAAGCTAATCAATCGAAACTACTATGTTCAAGCATAGTAATGTCTAGTGCCATCTAGGAGCACCATCTTATGTGTATGACTTTATTATACAGATCGTGAGTGACATTAGTGAAGCCCAGTAGCCAGCTTAGTGTATTACAGAAACTACTCATCAGGTGAGTTCTATGTGCCCCCTTCTATGTTATGTGCAAATGTTTTCAAATGTTTTGGGGCTGAGATGTATACACTAAGTGAATAAATGTTATGAATGCCAATGTGATCATATGTGTTATACAAGTATATATATATTTATACCTATACATGAAAGAGAAATTATGAATAAAGAATGAAAAGCATGATTATCAAGAATGAATGAAAGTATAACACAATATGAAAGAATGAAATCCTGCTTTATATCCATGTATATATTGGTTGCCAAGTACAGAAAATGTTATGGACGCTTCGATGATAACGGCTACTTCGGTAGACGGACGACCATGTGACTATTTTATAACCGGGACAAGTGCGCTCCTTCATCGGCTAGGACGTACGAATGCCATTAATGGACGGTCGAAGCAATTGGCATATTATAGTAGAACGGTTGTATAAATAATAGTCGCATGGGAAACGGATACCTTCGGGTAGACGGGTGAATTACGGCCTACGACGGTAGGACGGTTGTAAGTCATGACGGACGGACAAAGATTGCCGGACGGTTGTAAGAATAAAATGACGGACGACACTAGTTGCCGGACGGTTGTAAGTATAGGTGGGCCATGACGATGGACCACGGCGATTGTCTTTGTGACATTCGTAAGCAAATGACGGGTTGATCACCCTTATATAGTATGACCCATGAAATTAAAGAAAGAAAGAAAAGAAAGAAAAGGGTGAATGCATATATATATATATATGAAATCACAAAAATACAGAAAAGAAAGATGAAAAGAAAGACAAAAGTTATGAATACGTATTTATATGAATGACTATACAGTAATGCATACTTATAAAGTAAAGAATAGAATGTTTATATCAAATTGCATTAAACTAGAACTCACCAGCGTTAGCTGACTTTTAGTATACATTTCAGGTAAAGGAAGAAAAGGTCGTGCGATGGCGTGAAGGTTACCCGGCACAAGACTGACATCCCACTTTTGTTTGTTAAGACAATGTTGTGTTTTTAATTGTTAAGACTTCCGCTGTTATGTAATGTAATTGAATGATGAATGTTTTAAATTTAAGTTCAGTATTTATGGCTATGTTTATGAGTAAATCCAACAAGTGAGGTCACCCGGGAATGGGGCCTTACATTTTAAATACAATTAATTTATACAAAAAGACTCGTGATGATCTAATGGGTGAAAGCCCCATGAATTCCAACATTTACAATATAAGAATTAGTCAAATTGAATCTGTTTTGGAACAGACACGGTCGCGCTAGCATTCTAGCGCGGTCATGCTTCATGAGGCACGGTCGCGCCAAATACCAGTGCGGTGGTGCCTCCCACTCTCAGACCAATCATGCCCATTGGCTAATCTCAGTCGTGTTTTAGAATCATAGACACGATCATGCCTGGCCAAGGCACGATCGTGCCGAATGATTTGGTTAGTTATGCCCTCTGTTTGATCAACACGGTCGCGCCCTGACTAGCACGGTCGCTCCCGTGGTTAGAGCACGATCGTGTCCCTTCACAGGCACGGTCGTGTGTGAGTTAGAATTTCTTGGAAGAATTATAATTTTTATATTATACAAACAATTAATATCTCAGATTAATTTTCAAAATAAAATAATTGATTTTTATAAAAATGTATTTGACTCTATTTAAAAAGACCAAATATTTAATCTGGGGATAAATAGAATTTGTTATTTAAAGTTTATAAAATTAAATTACACTTATTGTTAAACCTCACAGTTAAAAAAAAAGGGGTATTTTAATGGTTAAGTTACATATTTTATAAATAAATAAATAAAGAAATGGTTATTTATTTAATTTATATTTAAACATAAACAATTATTTATTTATACTTAATTACATTTAATACTTACATTATTTTTATAAACAATAATTATTTAAATTACTTACTTATTTAATCAATTTCAAACCTTAAATCAAAATGTTCCAAAAATATTCATTTCAAACGTTATATTTTATTCAATACTTTCAAGTACAAATCAATGACTTTTTACACAAGCCCAAATATAACTTTAGACTTAAACTTTTGTGCACACTATTAATATAATATACTTTACACTTTAGGTTAACTTGTGCATTTCAAGGATCCATATTTCTATCTAGTATTTTGTGTAAACTACGCCTTCGAATCAAGTGAGTATTACATAGCCCCTTTTACTCTTTTACACTTTTTGGGGTGGAACATGAACATTATACAACACTATTACTTACACTTACACAAACTACACAAGTACAAATCCTCTTTACATTCATGTGTGCAATTTGAGCTTTATGCCCGAGTGCTAGTTGTGCTAACTTTTATGTGCGATTTATGTGCAATCATTAACTATTCAAGCCGACGGTAACACAATGATAGATCTATTGAGTCCGACAAACCCACCCAGGTAGGGTTATTGTTACCGACAACACAATTTTTGCATGCTAGTTACAAAGGTTTGATTGTACTTGGTTACACAATAGCTACTCCCCATAAATGTCTTATTTTATCATGATATGTAAGGATTTGTTTATTTACAAACTATATGTTATCACCAACTTTTTAGTTGACCTTATTTTATTCATGTTTCAGGTACTAATATGTGATTTGATCAAGATTTGATTCACATAGGCTTTGGGACTTAGTTAATTTGAATAAAGGATTTTATGTATTTCAAATTACGTTCTTTCTTAGATTTGGTTGTGTTTGGATTATTTGAAATGAAATTGATGTTTAATATATTACAATTTAGTCAACCTTGTGCTCATGAACAGTCTACATGTCCCGCCCCGATGATTCTGCCATCGGTCGGGGTGTGACATATGTCACACACGAAATTCAATTACTTACGTATGCACGCTCACAAGATACACAACACGGTCACATAACACATGAAAGTTGTTTATTTACAATACACAACCTACTAGGATGATCACATAAATGCATGAAACTTAGTTGATTGAAATAAACATGATATTGAACTATCACGTGATGCATAACAATCGTTTGTCTGGTACATAATACTGATTGGCCATATTGAACATGAAAACTTATTGATTTACAAAATACATGATGCTAAGTTGTTCACGTTACACATGAAACCTTCTTGATTACAAGCTACATAACACTAGATCATACATGAGACTTGTGTGTTTACATTATACATGAGATTAAGTTGCTTACAATTATTATAATTAAATAATCACAATATACCTGATGCATGGTCAACCACTTTGTTCACCAAACTTGAAAACCATAACACATTGAAGCTACTCAGGGTTGACGTATTCTTGTTCAAACACGAGCAAACTATCGAACTTTAAGTTATACTACCATATTTCTCTTTAGTTGCTAACTGACCTGCCTGCTAGGGACATAATTACTTATTAGAAACTAATATGTGAAAACAATAAACATGAACTAAGTGAATTTGTGCTCTCTTTCCCCGTACACAATGGAAGGATCTATACGGACCTTGCGATGATTCGAGTAATTACGGGTGCACACATAATTATAAAAATCTGTAGGTCCCTTCGTGTGTGTCAGATCGTCACATGCAAGTGGTCTACTAGTCAAACCGGGTTGCGGAATACCCGTGACTAGGTGGAGAGTCTTACTAAACAAAGTAAACCAAACACGAGAGTCACAATAAACGTTCTTTGTATTATAAACACTCGACGGTTACAGAGAGAATACAAGCTGCGTACTTAGCAAAACTGAGTTCGTCTAAACAAATGGTTCTGCGTACTTAGCTTATGTGAACCTATCCTATTTATACTGACCTAATGCCTGCGCACTTAGCAAGTGCGCAGGACCAATTGCTCTTGCGTACTTAACAAGTACGCAGAGGTGTTCTTGCGTACTTGCTAAGTACGCAGGAGCTTTCTCCTGCGCACTTGTATGTGCGCAGCAAAACACTTAGCAGAAAAACAACATACATTATGTAAAAGTAAATACAACTCGATAAACTATTACATAATGACTCTTACATACAAAGACAAATTACCGACATTAGAAATACAAACTAAGACTCTATCCAGAGTGTTGTCACAGGATAGTGCATCAACAAACTGCCCCTTGACAACAGCTCGGGATCTTCATCGTGTTCAGTCTTCATTCTTCAGTCTTTATAGCACTTGTTCCTTAGCTTCCATCTTCTTCTTGTAATCAAGGAAAAACTTGATTAACTTGTCGTATTTGGCCGAGAGAAGCTTTGTCCATTCGTCAGTGTGGATGCAGAACTTGTCTGCTAGTACCTCCAGATCATTCACAGAGAAATTGATGAAGCAAACTTCATCGAAAACCCTGATCACTTCCTTTGGCACTGTGTTTCCACTATCTGACTTACCTTTACCCATAACCACAGCCTCGCCCGTTTTTGGATCAACGTACCAGTACCACATGTCACCAAGAATATCCTGAGGTAACTTGCTCAGGGGAATCTTAGTTTCACATCGCACTGGGTTGTATACCAATCTCTTTAAGGGTTTCTTAGTCACAGGATGCACAGCGTGCTTATCCTTGACTCTTTTGGGCACCTGAGGCTTGAGGTATTCAAATTTCCCTGATCTTGCTTCCCGCTGTAGTGTAACCCACAAACCCATTGCTACTGCATTACTCGAGTGACTCAGCAGGTCACGGTTTGCGAGGTTCACAAGGTCGTACTTGGGCAAAGAGTTGAACGCCTCACTGGTGGGTTTCAAGTATTGAACTCCCCCAGATCTTTTGATGGCGAACAGCTGCTTGTCCTCCTCGAACCTAACAGCCAAGATCATACCTGTCGCTCCGTGCTTGTCTGTGATAGACGTCTTTTGCCACACGGGAGCTGGACCCTTTATAGATGCAGAAGGCATGTCTTTCTCTTTTGGTGCCTCGGGGTCCACAGGTGTAGGGTCGACTGGGGAGGCTTCAGTTGTAGCTTCAACATTACTTGCCATGTCAACTGAGCCTGTGTCTGTTTCGAGCAGATATTCGAGCGATGGTATTTCAAAGATCTCACCATCCTCTAACTCGTACTCTAGTTCCCCGTCGCCCTTGGGAATCTCGATTATCACATCATCATCATCATCGTTCCATTCATCACCAGAGTCGATCTCTCCTTCTTCCAGATTAAGGAGAGCATCGATCTGTGTTTCTTTAGAATAGTCAGGCTCGAGATAGAGAATCTCATCAGCCACTGACTTCCCTTTATCTCCACCACCACCACCTGAGGTATCACCACCCTCTTGCTGAGTAGACTCCCCCTCAGCCAATGGAACAGAAGAGATGGGCACAATCGCCAAAGCTAGGTGCTCACCTCCACTAGGACCGACTTCAGGATCCTTGTCTTTATCATCATCCTTAGTCAGATCGACTGGATGACAAGACTCGGCACCGGTGGATTTCTTTTCTTTGTCTTTCTCTTTCTCTTTCTCTTTCTCTGTCTCCTTCTCTTTCTCTGTCTCCTTCTCTTTCTCTGTCTCCTTCTCCCCCTGAGCACCGAGCTTCTTGGTCAGTTCTTCAACTAATTTGACTATCGCTTCGTGCTCTTTTCTCTGCAAGTCCATCCTCAGCTTAAGGGAAGTTCTGTGGCCTAGAATCATTTCGTTAGTCTTCATTAACAGTTCATTCTGTTCCATGACATTCTTCAATTGCTCATTTGTCCCTGTTCTCTGGCTGTGGAGAATCCTAACTTCATCGGCCAGGGAATTAATCTGTGCTTGTTGAGCATCAGACTCCTCCTTTGACTTTTGAATGGTCTTCAACAGTTCAGCAACTTGGGTCTCTAGCGCATCGATCCTTGCATCATTCGGATTAGGATGCCTAGAGGATGAGGCTTCGGCATTATGTGTGGGAGAGGAGAAGATTGTGTCAAAGTCAAACCCTTGTGAGAAATCACCATAGTTGAAGGGTTGACCTGACAGCTCTTTGGTGGGTGTTGGAATTGGGGATGTAATGATGGGAGTTATGGTTGGGGTGACGGTGACTGACTCCGTGAGAATTGGAGTAGTCACTGTCACCTGGACAGTTGGAGTAGGGAGGGTCACCGTCACAGGAATCTCCTCTGTGACCGTCGTGACTGCCACATCTGCTTGTACTAGTGGCCTTCTCCTCCGTCTATACAGTTGCTGTTCTGATGGGGTAGATTCTAACTCTGGTCTGGCAGCTTCAACCTGTACTGGCTGCACAGTTGGAATCTCTTCAACCCTGGGGATAGCAACCTTTTTCCGATCGCCCCTTTCCTTATTAGCACTCTCATGCCTCTGTCTTTGTAGAGCAGCGTCAGAGTCGGAATCCAGCTCATATTCGCTGCTCGAGCTTTGTCGCTTTCTTTTTGAAGACGACGCAGGTAGGGTAACCTGTGCCAACCTCCTCGGATGTACCTGTGATGGTGCGTCATCGGAATCAGAAGAATCTGATTCTGTTGCCTCCGAATCGGATTCCTCAGTACCACCAACACCACCTTCATCATCACCATCATGTTCATCATCACCTTCATGTTCATCATCACCTTCATCATCCTCATTCTCTTGTTCTTCATCAGAGTGATCACTCATCTCTGGTCCCGAGTTGGGACTATACCAGTTCCAGTCCTCCGGAGCGACGTATGCTTCATTAATCAGGTGGCCGAAGAGTTCAGTATGCTCAGGGGTAGGTTCTGCACTGCCTGGCTTTAGAAACTGTGCAAAGACTCTCTTGTCCACCCGTTTTACCTGCAGTCTCTCCCCGATAGCACATAGGTTTGGCAGTGCATCATCGATCAGTAGCTGCACAAACCTCGGGTACAAAAGGAACCTGAACCTCTCTGCTGTATTTATCTGGTCATTTAGTGCTTTGAAAATATAGCGAGAGAAGTTATAGCCCCGATTGAGAGACAGGCCCACCATGGCCGCTGCTAGGTCATGACCCATGGCATCTTTCCCCGCTTTCCTGGATGAGATGCACACGATCATGATGTGGGCAAAATAACGCCATTGATCCAATACCCACATCTTCTTGTAAGAAGCATAGTCCCTTGCCCCGACATACCCCATTCTATGCCTCCAACACCCATCCACGTAGTAATCTGGATAGGATGTCGGGTCGGTAGCAAGGTCTCTGAACCGCAGTACTCTCCTGATTGTATCTTCAGAGAATGCAATTGCCCGACCATCAACGGTTGCCCTTATGACATTAGGGGACACCGTGCAATCGTGCTCTGCAGTCTCCCAGAATTGCTCCAGGTAAGGTCTTGAGACTGTTGGGTTTGCTGAGATTGCAAAACTTATTCTGGATCTGTTGAGAAAATCCACAATCTCCCTGTACTGCAAGTCTGCGCCTTTCCATTATGGTTCGGTGTTAGCCACTAGGTTGAATTCGTCAGTGAATGCACGAGCCATAGCATGCTAACACACACAGAAGACATATTCAGAACAACCTATAACATTGGAAGTAGACACACATGACACAGTATAGTAGTTTACACTTTGAAAAATTTTTCAGACTTAGAAAAAATTTCTAAGTGTTGGTCCTGCGCACTTAGCAAGTGCGCAGCTTTTTCCTCTTGCGTACTTAACAAGTACGCAAGAATTACTTCTTGCGTACTTGCTAAGTGCGCAAGAACAACCCTTAGCAAAAACTTTTTCAGAAATTTTGAAAATAATACAGATTGCACAAAATTGGGTCGAATAGGTCGCCAATCAGTCGGAACCAAGGATTCTAACTTACGGGACCATTCTCGACACCAAAAACTACCAACACTAGCACCAAGTTTGACCTAGCCAGTCTCTCGATCCAATGACGGTTCAGTTTCAACCGAAGGATCAAATCGAGGACCAGAAAGATGATTATAGGATCGATTAAGCTATCTATTAGCATGTTAATGATATTAAGTTACCCAAACAATCCCATTTTCTCAAAAACTTTATCGGATTTAACCAAAAAAAATTTCTATGTCAAATCGGTCCAAAAGTCATGAATCTACGGTTGGAATTGCCCTAGATTCTCACCAATGAGATGTAATACGATGATGAAAGTATTGATGGGATGAAAAGAGGTTTTGAACACACTCGATTTTGAGAGAAAAATTGCAGGGGGAAAAAAAATTAGGTTTGAAAGCGTAAAACCTGAAAATTTTCTAAGTGTCGGATTTATACCCCTCAGAAATTGTTCGTGCGTACTTGTTAAGTGCGCACGAATTAACTCTTGCGTACTTAACAAGTGCGCAAGGCTTAACTCTTGCATACTTGCTAAGTGCGCAAGTTTTACTTCGTGCGTACTTTGCTAAGTGCGCAGAAACCTTAAGTGCGCAACTTTTCAACTCAGAATTTATGAAGATTTTCAAGTCAAATAACGAACAAGATAAAACTATTCAACCAAGAGGATTCAAATACAATTCATGAAGATTAAACATAAAATATTTTTGGCTTTTTCTGATTAAACTTGAACAATGCATAAACTTAAAAACTTAAAATCTTTTTGTGCTTTTCAAGATAGATATATACAATCATTTACACAAGCTATTTTTGATCAAAGACACGAGCAAAGGATCATATCAGGCTATCTTTTAGCAAAAACGATACAAAATAAACATCAAAGAATATGGGATCATGTCATGTATTACTTTTTATTCATACGTAATAAGCACATAAACAAGTAATTCAAGTTGACAATATTATAAGATTTGAAACTATACGCATCTTTGTATCATGTTCTTGTGTATTAAGGTATTAATTATAAGATATACAACGTGTACCCCACTGAGATGCTATGATATTTTGCACTATCTTCAAGGCATCTAAGATTATTTTCAATTATTTTCTTAATTTTCAGAATGAAGTTACATCAATTAGCACAGAAAAATCAAGCAGAATCCATAAGGATTATCAGGAATCATAAGATTCAGAATCGATTGATTCGTTTGTCTTGGTTTCATGTGATCTTCTTCTTTGAATATCGGTATGATGATTCGGGATAATGAACATGGTGTTTGATTATACGGTAAGGGGATCCAACTTTTATCTGGATTTGATTTCAATGAACCAGGAATGATTCAAGGGTGTATACATGCTCAACAGTTAATGTAGAGACATGTCTTGATTCAATCTCTCCTTGCATACTTGTGAGTATGGGCAGTGAGATGAACCGCATTAATTGTGCTAACAACATAACCCGAAACTGATCTCAAAAGAAAATTATTGTCAAAATCTAACATCCTTTATCTGATAGTGATCTTTTCTAATCTTTTACTCACACACGCTTGCAAACATGGGTTCAAATCACAGTTGTAATTTAGATTTAGTTTCCACACTACTAGTGATTCAAAGACGCATACAGCCTACTGGCAATTCAAATTACTTGTAAATAAACAGATTAAAAACATAATTATTTGAAACAGATAAGTAAGCATGACGCAATCATTTCCCATATGAGCAGTCTATGAAGCTTAGATCATTTCTGATGTACTATCATTTCCTCTTTTCTCAAGTTAACTTTGAAATTTTCTCCATTTTCTATTTTGTTTTTGATTTTTGTAAAATATTTTTAAAACTAGAAGAACTATATAGAAA
This sequence comes from Smallanthus sonchifolius, assembly GCA_023525975.1. Taxonomy (NCBI): domain Eukaryota; kingdom Viridiplantae; phylum Streptophyta; class Magnoliopsida; order Asterales; family Asteraceae; genus Smallanthus; species Smallanthus sonchifolius. Next base: position 92,749,954 of record CM042026.1, read on the forward strand.
ATTTAAAGGAATAAAAAATTTAACTTCCATGAATTGAATTGAGTTAAGAAAACTTAGTTTTCACTCAGGATTGAACATTCCTATCAAGTTGACAAGATGCTCAAAACGGGATCGATCAAATGCCTTTGTGAAAAGGTCAGCAAGATTGTCATCCGTGTGAACCTTTACAAGTTAAATTAAATGCTTTTCAGCACAGTCACGGATGAAATGATGGCGAATCTCTATATGTTTAGTTTTGGAATGTTTCACCGGGTTATTTGTGATGGACATGGTGGCATTGTTGTCAATGAATAGAGGAGTTCCAGTGAAGTTTAAGCCGTAGTCTCTCAACTGCTGCTAAATCCACAGTATCTGAGAACAACCGCTCGCTGCAGCAATGTATTCTGCTTCACAAGTTGAAACAGAAACCGTTGACTGCTTCTTGCACTGCCAGGAGACTAGTCTGTCTCCTAACAATTGACATCCACCAGAAGTTGACTTTCTGTCAAGGTTACAACCGCCATAATCTGAATCAGTGTAGGCTTTGAAGTCGAATGACTGCTGCTTAGAGTACCAAAGACGTAATCGGGGTTTCCCTTTCAGATATCTGAAAATTCTCTTCACAGGTATCATATGTGACTCCTTCGGTTGAGACTGAAACCTTGAGCACAAACATACAGCAAACATTATATCGGGTCTTGAAGCTGTGAGATACATAAGTGATCCGATCATCCCATGGTACAACCTGCTGTCCACATCCTTTCCATCTCTGTCAGGATGCAAACCATGATTGACTGGGATTGGTGTGCCATAAGTAGTGCTATCACTCATCTTGTATTTTGACAAGATGTCCTGCACGTACTTAGTTTGATGTAGATAAATTCCATTCTCTCTTTGACTGACTTGCAGACCTAGAAAGAATGACAGTTCACCCATATTGCTCATTTCAAACTTGGACTTCATCACCTTCTCGAATTCCCTACACATCCCTTCATTGGTCGACCCAAAGATAATGTCGTCGACATATACTTGCACAAGAAGAATGTCACCTCCTGCTTTACGTATGAAGAGAGTCGAGTCAATCTGTCCACGGTCAAAACCATTAGACAGTAAATGCTTAGATAATGTCTCATACCATGCCCGCGGTGCTTGATGAAGACCATAAAGTGCTTTGTCGAGTTTGTACACTTTATTGATATTATGCGGATCTTCAAAACTGGGAGGTTGAGTGACATAGACTTCTTCATGCACCTTACCATAAAGGAAAGCACTCTTCACATCAAGTTGATAGACCTTGAAGCCGACATATGTGGCATAATCCAAGAACAGTCGAATGGCCTCAATTCTAGCAACTGGGGCATATACCTCATTGTAATCCAAGCCCTCTTGTTGATAAAAACCCTGAACAACCAATCTTGCTTTGTTCTTCACAACAACATGACGATCGTCCGTCTTGCATTTGAACTCCCATCTGGTACCAATTAGCTGAAAGCCTTTTGGCAAGTCAACTAAATCCCACACGTGCAACTTTTGGAATTGAGACAGTTCATCTTGCATCGCCTCAATCCAGCAGTTGTCAGTGAGAGCCTCCTTCACATTCTTTGGCTCTAACTGGGACACAAATGCAGCATGCAGACATGTTTCCATGACACCAGTGTCAAATATTTCTGTGTAAAGACTGGTGTTCTCAGTGATGGTTCTATGACGAGTCTGAACACCGGCATAAGGATCACCAATAATGTTGTCGATTGGATGATTCCTATGCACCCTCGTCTCCGGTACAATCGGTTCTTGAATTTCTGGATCTAGATTCGTGCTTAACTCCCCCATTTCCGGTGATCCAGAGGAAGAAGATTCAATGTTTATTGGATCAGCTGGAGCTTCATTTCCTACAGTTGTGTTAGGATTGGCTTGAGCGTCATCTCCAGCAATATGAACACCTTCGCTGTTATCACTGTAATGAGTTCCAGACGCAGATGCAGCATTGGAATCAGGAGTTATAATTGGTACAGTATCACGAGTAGTAAAACTGGAGTCATTGTCGCCACGCAATAAATCATAGACATTTACGGCGTCTTCTGCAGATAAATCAGGAAGATTGAAAGACTTGAATAGCGCATCATAATCAAAACCCCAAGCTGGACCTTTTGGTTCTGGTGGAGTGCTGTGTTTACTACAGTCCACTTCAAACCATTCCTCGACAGTACGAGTTCCTATGTTGTACACACTCTTGCCGGGCGAATTGGCAACATATCCTAAGAAGATGCCTTCCACCGCTTTCGCATGAAATTTAGACTGACGGTCTTTATACTGTAGCAACAAGGAATAAGGACTACCAAAAGGAACTAGGTAATCAAGATTGGGAAGTCGATTGTTGATCAACTCATAACATGTCTTGTTGTGCCTTTTCACAACCAGAACCCTGTTTAAGACGTGACAAGCTGTATTAACTGCTTCTGCCCAGAAAGTGACAGGAAGCTTTGCATCAGACAGCATAGTCCTTGCAGTCTCGATCAGTGTTCTGTTCTTCCGTTCAGCAACTCCATTCTGATGAGGTGTGTACGACGCGCTGAATTCGTGACGGATCCCTTTCTTGAGACAGAAAAGTTCCATCAAATTATTCTTGAACTCAGTTCCGTTGTCACTTCTTATTCTTCTAACTTTCAGCTTGCAAAGAGATTCCAAGCTCAAGATCAGGTATTGAAGAATATCAGCAGTCTCGTCTTTTGTACCTAAAAAATGAACCCAAGAAAAACGTGAGAAATCATCAGTTACAACTAGACAAAACGACTTACCTCCAATACTCCTGATACTTATGGGGCCAAACAGATCCATGTGTAATAGCTCCAAAGGGGTATCAATAGAATTTTGGAGCTTGGGCTTGTGAGACTTCCGTTGCTGTTTGCCCTTTTTACACGGCATACAGTCATCTGCAACAGTAAACCTCAACTTAGGAACCCCGGTTACCAAACCGTTTCGGACAAGATGATTCATTTTACGATAAGAAATATGTCCGAGTTTCCTATGCCACAAGATGGAGTCAAGTTCTGTCGCTTTTGTAAGCAAACAAGTAGCAACTGATGAGGTGGTCTTTGCCACGCTCATATCGATCTGATAAGTGTCGTTTGATCTTGGTGCTCTCATCAGAATCCAGTCTTCGGGAACCTCAAAACCAGGTTTGAGAATCAGGCATTCAGATTTATCAAACATCACCGAGTACTCCTTGTCACACATTTGGGAGACACTCAACAGGTTATGCTTCAGCTGCTCGCAGAAGTTGACATTGTCAAAGTTGACACAACCGTTCGAAACCACGCCTTGACACGTGATACTACCGCCTTTTTCTCCGGAAAAGGCCACATAGCCGCCACTGAATGGTTTAACGTCTTGAAGCAAGGCCATGTTTCCTGCCATGTGCCGGGAGCATCCACTATCTACATACCAACGGTTAGAGATAGTACCCTTCGGACGTCCCTACACGAGTAACAAAAGAATTAGTTAGATTTGGAGACCCAAGCCATTGTGGTCTTGGGTCGTCCATCCTTCTCAAAATAAACTACTTCTTTCAACTCACAGTCATGATGACTGTTCAAAATTGGTGAATCTTTGGATGAATTTGGAACAGGAGATTGAGAACCTTTAACTTTCTTGTTCCAGGATCTCTTTTGATTCTTAACCAGAACAGTAGACTTTGGCTCAACCACAGCCGGTGAACTTGTGGAAGCTTCACCTGATTGAGTCTTAGTCAGCTGTTCCAGCTTTCTCAACCTCTTATTCCTTCTTCTTCTTTGTGGCTTAGAGAGTCTAGCCACAGATTTCTCACCAGTGCGTGTACTACTAGATGTAGACACACGAGGTACAGCAGGTTGCTTTACCTTTCTTGCAACAGATGGTTTGGCCTCCGATTTAATCTTCGGTTTTCCCATGGGTTGTACTAGTGGTTTCACCACATTCTGCTTTGGACTTTTGGGAGATGGTTTCACTGGTGGCGACCTGGAGATAACAGCAGGCTGTGAAACAACATGCTGTTTCCCTTGGTTCTTAGAAGGACAGTTCACAACAATGTGCCCAACCAAGCCACAGTGAAAACAGTTCCTCTTGTCTACATAGGTTCTCTTGTAAGGCTCATTAAATCTGGCCTTAGAAAACTCTCCATTATGAGCAGGAGGAGTTGGTTTATGAACAGAAGTCTGACCTTTTTCAGTTTGGTTTTTGGGGGTATAATACTTTTGCAAATTCTCTTTGTAACCAAGCCCATAATGAGCTGAAAAAGCCTCTTTCTTAACTTGGTTAATATTTTTATAACCCCCGTAAAGCATTACCTTAAGTTTATCATTTGTTTCAATGATATCAGGTTCAGTTAGAATGCAGTTATCACTATTAGTGAAAATGTTTTTGTGGACTTTCTGTTCAGTCAACAACTCCTCAGAGACTACTCCTGCAGGGCAAGTGTCAACCGACCCATCTTCAGAAGCAGTAACATACTCCTCACTAGATATGGAGTTAGCCTTACTTGAGGATTCATCCTTTTTAGGGGAATGATCCTTATCAGAGGACTCATCTAGACAGGTGAGATCAATGTCTATCAAGCTATTGACAAACTTCCCACTTATTGGTGGAGGAATGGCATTGGTACCAAGACCTATACCCTTCATTTTCCTCACTACTGATTCGTAGTGCTCCACCACAAAGCGAGAGTTTTTCAACTTCTCATTTGTACATTTTAACTACAGGATCTCATTTTGCAGTTTGTTGATTTCATTGTTCCGTTTTTCTAACCCCCTATACGCAATATCCAAGTGAACTTGTTGCTCACTTATTTGTAAAGAATATTCACATTTTTCCCTTTTTAACGTTTCAACAGACTCTTTAAAACGTTTTTCGTTTGCTTTGTAATTATGAGCTGCCATAGTTAGGGGTTCGAGTTTGTCTTGGAGCTTAGAAATTTCATGCTTTAGCTCTAGACACTTAGAACAAGAAATAACAAAGAAAGGGTTAGAATCTACCTCAGATGATGAACTATGTGCTTCTCCAATGGCCATGAGAGAAATGGCAGTGGTAGACTCCTTTTTAACAGCTACAGAAGCTTCCTTCTCCTCAGCTTCTTTTCTCTCAGCCTCGATCAGCTCCATGATCTCAGCCACGAGACCAACCTGTGTTTGAGCAATGATGGCGTCCTCTAGATGAACACCCCAATCAAAATTTTCGTCGTCACCTTGGTGTTGATTGTGGTGGCTAGTGTTGTTGTGGCCGTGACTGTTTCCCTGGCTAGGTCTGGTGAAACCAGAGGCCGGTGCTCGGTCTTTTTGACACTCACGAGCAAAGTGTCCATAGTTCAGACACTTGTAGCATTTGGCCTTGGATTTATCAAATCCAACCTTGGCATTAGAATGTCCACCAATGAACTTTCTTCCTGTTCTGTTAAGGAAACGCTTGGCCCTCCTCAAAAGCATGGCCATATTCCATTGAATATCCATGTCCTCAATATCATCAGGATCCACTCGGTTAAAGTCTTCTTCAATAGTTTCAGGATCCGTTAGCTTGCCGCCTATGAAATTCTCATACGCAAGCATACATGATGAAAACAATGCTACGTGATCTTCAGCTATTTTGGCTATTGCAGAATGGTTAGCTGAAGACGTAGCTGGAGGATTTCTTGAGGTGTGTTGATGATTGGTTCCCAACCCTGATCAGGATGCATAACAAGCATGACCACCACACCCATTTGAGTGGTCTTCTTCATTAAAGTGTCCAGTAAAGAGGGCAATTCTAGAGCCCGATGATTTTGAAGTGGAAGTCGACCCATGATACATGGAAGGGTCCTGTATCTGAGGTCTTCCTGAGCTCTCCTTCTTCATAAGATTCATGTTATGAGCTTGAATCTTACCAATAGCCTCATCTACTGTTAACTCATAGAATTTAGGATTTTCCCTCATCAGGGTTGTATACATCTCAAACTTTGGTGGCAATGCATCAAGAAATTTTTCCACCAGTTCTTCATCGGGATATTTCAGTTCAAAAGCTTTCAACTCCGTTTGTAAATGATAGAATCTAGAGATGAGATCATCAAACGATTCATTTTCCATGAAATTAAAGCATTCATACTGCTTCCGGAGAAGATCCCGCTTACTCTTCTTAATGTCACTGTTCCCCTCAAATCTTTTCTGAAGTGCTTTCCAAAGATCCTTGGAGGTGTCATAGCCTCGGAAACCGTGAAACAATTCCCGAGTTAATGACATAGTGATTGAGCCAAGAGCCTTCTTTTCCCGATCATAAGCTTTCTTTTGTTCTTCATCAAGCTTAGAGATGGGCTTTGGCACCTCTTCATCAAGATAGATGTGTGTGGGATGCTTATATCCCTCAAGGATTGGTATCCATAATGATGAGTCGGTGTATGAAATGTAGTGCTCAAAACGCGCCTTCCAATTCGCATAATCGTTTACATTTAATAGTTTAGGCGGTTTCTGAGGTGTACCGATCTCATTATCATAATTTAACATGTTTCCAAGATTCTGAAGGTTCGACATAGTAAATTACTTGGTCAAAAAATCAGAAAAGTCAGACACTGTTGCGCACTTGGTTTTGGCCTTGCGCACTTGAGAAATGGTCTTGCGTAGTTAAGATTTGCTCTTGCGTACTTGATAAGTACGCAGGAGGAAATATTAAGTACGCAGGATATAACTTAAGTTCGCACAAGTTCAGTCTTGCGCACTTGTAAGTACGCAGGAGATAACTCTTGCGTAGTTAGTAAGTACGCAGAAAACTATACTTTTTACCAAAAATGGTAAGTACGCAGGACACCTTTTCAGCTACTCTCACCAAACTTTTCCGGTCACCTGAAACTCGCTGGAGATAGTGAAAAATAGGCTGATGATCAATGCAATCGAGCCAAAGGATCAGAAACAAGTTTCTAACCAAACTTTGATGCTCAAAACACACAAATACACAACAAAAATCGGTTTTTGAGAGATTTTTGCTTCTAAAAAAGTGCTCAAGAGCTACCCCTTTTTATCACAAAAATCAACAAAAATACCTCTTTTTGCTTGTAAAACTCAGTAAAACGTCTCCAAACTCACTTACAACACTCGAATTCAAGAGCAATACTCTGATACCACTTGTAGGTCCCTTCGCGTGTGTCGGATCGTCACATGCAAGTGGTCTACTAGTCAAACCGGGTTGCGGAATACCCGTGACTAGGTGGAGAGTCTTACTAAACAAAGTAAACCAAACACGAGAGTCACAATAAACGTTCTTTGTATTATAAACACTCGACGGTTACAAAGAGAATACAAGCTGCGTACGTAGCAAAACTGAGTTCGTCTAAACAAATGGTTCTGCGTACTTAGCTTCTGTGAACCTATCCTATTTATACTGACCTGATGCCTACGCACTTAGCAAGTGCGCAGGACCAATTGCTCTTGCGTACTTAACAAGTACGCAGAGGTGTTCTTGCGTACTTGCTAAGTACGTAGGAGCTTTCTCCTGCGCACTTGTAAGTGCGCAAAACACTTAGTAGAAAAACAACTACATTATGTAAAAGTAAATGTAGGATCGTAAGATTACAAGGTGGTTCTATTCTAGTTGATATTGGCGGAAACAAAAACAACCAACAAAGTAAACAAGTAAACAGCAAGAATACTGATAAATGCACTGTTGTATTAAACTTCTGAGATTACAAGTTTGCAAGTAAAACACTATCAAGAAGCACTATGAAAGCACAACAAGCACAAGCACGCACAAGCACAGTTTGTTTGAAGTGTTTACAATATATATATAGTAACTTAGAATCAAGACAGACCCTTGATTCTAAGGATCATATCTAACACAAGCCGTTGATCTTGTTTATTAATCTAAATTACACGCAAAGGCTAATCTAGATAACTTTACTGAAACGTCTTCTTAGGCATCATTGTTTGCATGCTTGGAGACGCGCGTCATTGTCCTTTATTGGTTGCACCAGTGAGGTTCCTTCTGCTTGGAGTGTGGCAGTTGCTTTTGCAGACAGGTGTCAGAGGCGCTTCACATGGATAGTCAGCTGCAACGTTTGGTCTTCAGAGAATAGATCTATCAGCAGTAACTTGTGTTGAATGCTGCTGATAAGACTATCAGCAGCAAAAAGTGTTGGATGCTGCTGATAAGCCTATCAGCAGCAATAAGTGTTGAATGCTGCTGATAAGCCTATCAGCAGCAACAAGTGTTGAGTGCTGCTGATATGCCTATCAGCAGCAACAAGTGTTGAATGCTGCTGATAAGCCTATCAGCAGCATTTGTACTTAGAATAATTTGGTAGCAATCAGTCTTTGGTTCCAGCCACTTCTCTATCGTATACTCTGTTTGATTCCCAGTGTACCCTATGGATACAAAGGTCCTCATGTATACGTCTCTTGGGTAAGAGGTGGCGTCCCCTTCATCTTGAAGCTTGAGGTGTTGGCGGAGCTTTGCTTCAGTGATGATTATCTCTTTGCCCTCTACTGTTCCTTTGATTTGGGGAGTGCCCTGTTTAGTAGAATACACGGCTGAGCTCCAAAAATCTTCCATGTGGGAAGTGTAGATGGTTGGGTTGACTGTTAGGGCATGGAGGATTTTGGACCGACAAAGAAAGTTGATCATATCGTTGAAACCTTCAGATTTCTTGCCCTTTATTAGGCATGTAGTGAGGTTGTGATATGGGGAAAACTTGTCGTTGGGGTTGTTTATGTCTGCGCCTGCCATTGTTGTGGATTTGGAGGGAAGAGAGAAGGGTGTTTGAATGGTGGTTAATTATTTAGGGCTTTGAATGCTGTGGGGATGGGAGAGAAAGTGATGGGTTTAGGGTTTGAAATTGAATATGAAGAGGTTGTGAGAACGTTTGAAATTGTGATATAACGGCAGACGAAGAAAAAGCAACCTTACTTGTACAGTACAACCTGTTTACTTTTCATTGTTACAGCTGTAATACACCGAGGCAGTAATGGTAAAAACTGACGATATTTTCTTTTACAGCGGGTAAAAGTTAATTTTTGACATAAGTTTACCCATCAGCAGCAAACTTGGTTGCTGTGGATGAGAAAGCCTGTCCGCAGCAACATTAGTTGCTGCGGATGGTTAAGTTTGTCAGCAGCAAACTTAATTGCTGCTGATAGATGCAATGGTCTGCAGCAGGGATTTTACTGCTGATTGCCTTAAAGCTATCCGCAGGAGAACTTGTTCCTGCTGATAACTTAAGGCAATCAGTGGCAAATCCTCTGCTGCTGAAAATTAAACCTGTCAGCATACCAGTGGGAGAAATCCAAGAGCTTGCGTCCTTGCAGAAAAGGGTTCTTGGATTATTAGTGTCAGCATGTGCACATTCAACGGAGCCAATGATGATGCTTGGTGGTATCTTCACCTTCCATTGCTGAGGTATAGGTTTTCCAGTTTTCTTTGACCTATGAGCAGCTGGCATGAATGCTGATGACTTTGGAATATCGGCAGCAGCTGGTGTTGCTGCTGATGGTATTGATTGAGCAGCAGCAGACTTTGTTGCTGCTGAAGGCTTTCCCTTGGATCTTGCTTTATCAGCAGTGGACACTTTTGCTGCGGACTTTGTTAGCTTATCAGCAGCAGATTTGGTTGCTGCTGAAGGCTCCTGCTCCGTTTTCTTGGGCTTAACAGGACTAACAACCGATGTATGTTGATTCTTCTTTACCCTTTGTCTTTGAGGGGCTTGATGAAGAATCTGGTTGAAAGGGTTAAACTTACAGTTTGCAGCAAAGTGGTCTGATTCTCCACAGATGATGCAAGATTTTTGAGGCTTTGACAACTGCTCCCTTGGTGGAGAGAGAGATTTTCTGAATTGAGTTGTCTTAGCTTCAAAGCTTCTTACCTGTTTGTTCTTCTTTGTCTTCTCAAAAGCATGTTGCTTGAGATTTCTTTGCTGCTGTAGGTAGTAGAAGCAAGTGCTGGCAGTGTGGTTATATTTCCCACAGACAAAACATGATTTTGCCAGTTTATCCTTTGAAAGATGCACATAATCCTTTCTTTTGAAGAGGTCTTTGAAATTCCAAGGGTGAGCTTTGTTGTGCTCAAAAGTAGCTTCTTCCAATGTTTTTTGAACATATGGAACCCTTTCTTCAGGCGCATGACATGTGTCAAACACCTTCCTTGGCTGGACTGAATTGAAAGGAGGCTTTGAGTTGGTGGAGGTGGAAGACTGTCCCTTTTCAATAGTTAGCTTTCTTCCTTCTGGAGGATAGCTAATTCTGATTTGTTTGAAGGGTTTAGGAACTGGTATTGAAGGGATAATAGGGACTTCATCTTTAGTGACTATCACTTGAGGGGCAGGAGGAGATGAGGCATTACTTGTTTCAGTGGAGTCTGAGCAAGTTGACTCAGTCTCTGATGAAGTAGTGCATTCTTTCACAGGGGTTTCTCTAAAAACTTCTGAACGCATAAGAACAGTCGGAGTTGCAGCAGAAGACGCCGGAGATCAAAACCGTCGTCGCCGGAACAAGTCCCTACCGTACTCCATCGATTCATTATTCTTCCGGGTAATTGAAACCTTCCACACTTTCTTTTCGGTTCATAGATCAAAAGCCCCATGTTAATTTGGGCTTTCATTATGGAAATCACCACGAACCCGAATCCACATTTTCGTTAAAAATTATTTAATCGAATCAAACCTTAGACACGTTTTAAATACAATTAAACTCTACAAAAAGATTCGTGATGACCTAATGGGTGAAAGCCCCATGAATTCCAACATCTACAATATAAGAATTAGTCAAATTGAATCTGTTTTGGAACAGACACGGTCGCGCTAATCATACAGCGCGGTCGTGCTAACATGAGACACGGTCGCGCCAAATACCAGCGCGGTCGTGCCTCACACACTCAGACCCAGTCATGCCTTTGGCTAAACTTGGTCATGCCTCAAAACCATAGACACGGTCGTGCCTAGTCCAGAACACGATCGTGCCTAGAGAACAATCCAATTGTGCATTCTGTTTGATCAACACGGTCGCGCCCTTACTAGCATGGTCGCGCCCGAGGTTCGAGCACGGTCGTGCCCTTCCCAGGCACGATCATGTGTGAGTTAGATTTTTGGCAGAATTATAATTTTATATGTTTTTCAAACAATAAGTAATTCTGATTAAATTACAAAATATAAATAATGATTTTTATAAAAATGCAATTTATTCTATTTGTAAAAGATCAAATATTTAATCTTGGGATAAATAAAAAAAAATTATTTATTTAAAGTTTATAAAAATTAAATTTACAATTATTGCTAAACTTTTCATTTAAAAAGTATTTAAATGGTTAAGTTACATTTTATAAATAAATAAATAAAACAATGATAATTTATTTACCTTATATTTAAACAAAGCCATTTATTTATTTACACTTAATTTCATTTAACACTTATATTATTTTCATAAACAATAATTATTTACATTACTTATTTAATTATTCAAACTCAACCCTTAATCAAAATGTTCTAAAAATATTCTTTCAAACTTTATATATTTTATTCAATACATTCGATTACAAATCAATGACTTTTTACACAAGTCCAAATACAACCTTAGGATTAAACTCTTGCGCACACTATTAATACCATATACTTTACACTCTAGGTTAACTTGTGCATTTCAAGGATCTTTATTCTATCTAGTACCTTTGTTAGCAACGCCTTCAAACCATGTGAGTATTTCATAGCCCCTTTTAATCTTTTACACTTTTGGGGTGAAACATGAACATTATTCAAATTATATGTTTACATTTACACAAACAACACAAGTACAAATCCTATTTACATTCATGTGTGCAATTTGAGCTTTATGCCCGAGTGCTAGGTGTGCTAACCTTTGTATGCAATTATGTGCAATAATTAACTATTCAAGCCGACGGTTTTCAATGATAGATCTATTGAGTCTGACAAACCCACCCAGATTGGGGTGATTGATACCGACAACACAATTTTTGCATGCTAGTTACAAAGATTTGATTGTACATGGTTACACAATAGCTGCTCCCCATAAATGCCTTATTTGTCATGTTATGTAAGGATTTGTTTTACAACTATATACTATCTATATACAAACCTGTGTTATACTCACCAACTTTTTAGTTGACTTTATTTTATTCATGTTTCAGGTTCTAACGTGTGAGATTGTTCAAGATGTGCTACACATAGGATTGGACTTAGCTAATTTAAATAAAAGAACCCTATGTATTTCAATTTCGTTATATCTTGGATTTGGTTATGTTTGGATTATTTGCAATGAAATTTGACGTTTAATATATTCAATTTAGTCAACCTTGTGCTTATGAACAGTCTACATGTCCCGCCCCGATGATTCCGCCATCGGTCGGGGTGTGACAAGTTCCTATATTGTACACTCTCTTGCAAGGCGAATTGGCAACGTATCCTAAGAATATGCCTTCCACCGCTTTTGCATGAAACTTAAACTGGCGGTCTTTGTACTGTAGCAATAAGGAACTAGGTAATCAAGATTGGGAAGTCGATTGATGATCAACTCGTAACAAGTCTTGTTGTGACTCTTCACAACCAGAACTCTGTTTAAGACGTGACAAGCTGTATTAACTGCTTCTGCCCAGAAAGTGACAGGAAGCTTTGCATCCGACAGCATAGTCCTTGAAGTCTCAATCAGTGTTTTGTTCTTCCGTTCAGCAACTCCATTCCGCTGAGGCGTGTACGGCGCGCTGAATTCGTGACGGATCCCTTTCTTGAGACAGAAAAGCTCCATCAAATTATTCTTGAACCCAGTTCCGTTGTCACTCCTTATTCTTCTAACTTTCAGCTTGTAAATAGATTCCAAGCTCAGGATCAAGTATTGAAAAATATCAGTAGTCTCGTCCTTAGTACCTAAAAAATGCACCCAAGAAAAACGTGAGAAATCATCAGTTACAACTAGACAGAACGACTTACCTCCAATACTTCTGATACTTATGTGGCCAAACATATTCATGTGTAATAGCTCCAAAGGGGTATCAATGGAGTTTTGGAGCTTGGTCTTGTGAGACTTTCGCTGCTGTTTGCCCTTTTTACAAGGCATACAGCCATCTGTAATGGTAAATCTCAGCTTAGGAACCCCGGTTACCAGACCGTTTCGGAAAAGATGGTTCATTTTACGATACGAAATATGTCCGAGTTTCCTATGCCACAAGATAGAGTCAAGATCTGTCGCTTTTGTAAGCAAACAAGTAGCAACTGCTGAGGTAGTTTTTGCCACGCTCATATCGATCTGATAGCTGTCGTTTGTTCTTGGCGCTCTCATCAGAATCCAGTCTTTAGGAACTTCAAAACCAGGTTTGAGAATCAGGCATTCTGACTTATCAAACATCACCGAGTACTTCTTATCACACATTTGGGAGACACTCAACAGGTTATGCTTCAGCTGCTCGCAAAAGTTGACATTGTCAAAGCTGACACAACCGTTCGAAACCACGCCTTGACACGTGATGATGCCGCCTTTTTCTCCGGCAAAGGCCACATAGCCGCCTCTGAATGGTTTAACATCTTGAATAAAGGCCATGTTTCCTGTCATGTGTCGGGAGCATCCACTATCTACATACCAGCGGTTAGAGATAGTGCCCTTCGGACGTCCCTGCATGAGTCACAAAAGAATTAGTTAGATTTGGAGACCCAAGCCATTGTGGTATTGGGTCGTCCATCCTTTTCAAAAAAAAACTACTTCCTTTAACTCACAGTCGTGATGACTATTCAAAATTGATGAATCTTTAAAAGAATTAGAACTAGGAGATTGAGAATTTTTGGATTTGACAGTCCAGGATCTCTTTTGTTTCTTAACCGGAACAGGAGACTTTGATTCAACTATAGCAGGTGAACTTGTGGAAGCTTCACCTGATTGAACTCAAGTCAGCTGTTCTAGCTTTCTCAACCTCTTGTTCCTTCTCCTTCTCAGTGGTTTAGAGAGTTTCACCACAGGTTTCTCACCAGTACGTGTACTACCAGAGGTAGATATACAGGGTACAGCAGGTTGCGTTACCTTTCTTGAAACAAATGGTTTAGCTTCAGATTTGATCTTAGGCTTTACCATCGGTTTGACTGGTGGTTTCACCATATTTTGTTTTGGACATTTGGGAGGTTTCACTGATGGCGACTTAGGGATAACAGCTGGTTATGAAACAACAGGCCGTTTCCCTTGGTACTTTGAAGGACAGTTCACAAGAATGTGACAAACCAAGCCACAGTGAAAACAATTCCTCTTGTCTATATAAGTTCTCTTGTAATGTTCATTAGATCTGGCCTTAGATAACTCAGCATTATGAGCAGGAGGAGTTGGTTTATGAACAAGAGTCTGAACCTTTACAGTTTGGTTTTTGGGAGTATAGTATTTTTGCAAATTTTCTTCATAACCAAGCCCATAGTGAGCTGAAAAAGCCTCTTTCTTTGCTTGGTTAAGATTTTTATAACCCCTATAAAGCATTACCTTTAGTTTATCATTTGTTTCAATGATATCGGGTTCAGTTAAAATGCAATAATCACCATTAGTGATAATGTTTTTCTTTACTTTCTGTTCAGTTAACAACTCCTCAGATACGACTCATTCAGGGAAAGTGTTAACCGACCCATCTTCAGAAGCAGTAACGAACTCCTCACTAGATGTGGAGTTAGCCTTACTTGAGGATTCATCCTTTTTAGGGGAAGCATCCTTATCGGAGGACTCATCTAGACAAGTAAGATCAATCTCTATTAAGCTATTGACAAACTTCCCGCTTACTGGTGGAGGAATGGCATTAGTACCCAGCCCTAACCCATTCATTTTTCTCACTACAGATTCGTAGTGTTCCACCATAAAACGAGAGTTTTTCAACTTCTCATTAGAACAATTTAACTGCAAGATCTCATTTTGCAGTTTGTTAATTTCATTGTTCCGTTTTTCCAACCCCCTGTATGCAACATCCAAGTAAAGCTGTTGATCGCTTATTTTTACAGAATATTCACATTTTTCCTTTTTCAACGTTTCAATAGAATCTTTAAAACCCTTTTCGTTTTCTTTATAGTTTAGAGCTGCCATACTTAGGGGTTTGATTTTGTCTTGGAGCTTAGAATTTTCAAGTTTTAGCCCTAGACATTTAGAACATGAAATAACAGAAAAAGGATTAGAATCTACCTCAGACGATGAACTTGTTGCTTCTCCAATGGCCATGAGAGCAACAGAAGTAGTCGATTCCTCTTTATCAGCTATAGAAGCTTCCTTTTCTTCAGCTTCCTTCTCCTCCTCTGTAGCAGCAGTAGTAGATTCTTCTAGGTCAGCCATAGAAGCTTCCTTTTTCTCAGCTTCCATCATCTCCATGATCTCAGCCATGAGACCAACCTGAGTTTGTGCAATGATGTCATCCTCCATATGAACACCCCAATCAAAGCTTTAGTCCTATTGAGCTACCAGTGTATTGGACGTTCCACTTTGGCTATGATTGTGGTTGTTTGAGTTGTTGTAGCCATGGTTGTTTCCTTGGCTTGGCCTGGTAAAACCCGAGGCCGATGCTCTGTCTTTTTGACATTCATGAGCATAGTGTCCATAGTTCAGATACTTGTAGCATTTGGCCTTGGTTTTGTCAAAACCAACCTTGGCATTAGAATGCCCGCCAATGAACTTTCTGTTAGGACATAGTTTGTAATGACAAAAGCTTGTAATAGTTAGATTTTATGTCTTTATGTTTTTGTTATGTAAATGTCTAAAGTTACAAAGTGTTTTACAAGTGAGCCGCCTGGTCTATCAGAGGCGAACTTAATAAGTTCGCTTAGGTCTAACTGAGGCGAACTTGTTAAGTTCGCTTAAGTTGTTAGAGGAGAACTTAATAAGTTTGCTTATATCAGAACTTGTGTTTATAAATAGAGTTTACAGTTTGTTTCTATATAGAGCAGAGCAGAGAGAAACAGAACAGAGCAGAAGCGATTATCTTGTAAACTCTATGAAATTTGGAATATAACGAGAAGTTTATTTACGCGTGTTGTTTCAATTGTCGGTTAGTATACAAATGTTAACATGAAGGATTCCGCACTTCGTGTTATAGCAACGTCATATTACGAGTTCGATCAGTAGTTGAGTTACCTCGACCGACACTTTCTTCCTGTTCTGTTCAGGAAACGCTTGGCTCTCCTCAATATCATGGCCATATTCCACTGAATATCCATGTCCTCCATGTCATCAGGATCCACTTGATTAAAGTCTTCTTCTATTGTTTCAGGATCCGTTAGCTTGCCGCCAATGAAGTTCTCATAGGCAAGCATACATGATGAGAATAATGCTACATGATTTTCAGCTATTTTGGCTATAGCTGATTGATTAGCTGAAGTTGTAGCGGGAGGATTTCTTGAGGTATGTTGATGATGAGACCCCATCCCTGATGCAGATGCATAGCATACATGAACACCACAACCATTTGAGTGATCTTCTTCAGTAGAGTTTCCAGTTAAAAGGGCAATTCCAGAGCCCGATGACTTGGATGTAGAAGTCGTCCCATGATACATAGAAGGGTCTTGTATCTGAGGTCTTCCTGAGCTCTCCTTTCTTTTTAGGTTCATGTCAGGAGCTTGAACCTTTCCTATTGCCTCCTCTACTGTCATCTCATAGAATTTTAGATTCTCCCTCATCAAGGTTGTGTATATTTCAAACCTTGGTGGCAAAGCATCAAGAAACTTTTCCACCAGCTCTTCATCTCGATACCTGAGTTCAAAAGATTTCAACTCCGTCTGTAGATGATAGAATCTAGAGATGAGGTCATCTAATGATTCATTTTCCAAAAATCTGAAGCATTCATACTGCTTCCGGAGTAGATCCCGCTTACTCTTCTTGATATCACTATTTCATTCGAATCTTTTCTGTAAAGCTTTCCAAAGATCCTTAGAATTGTCATAACCTCGGAAACTATGGAACAACTCCCGAGTTAATGCCATAGTGATTGAACCAAGAGCCTTCTTTTCTCGATCATAAGCTTTCTTTTCTTCATCAGAAAGTTTAGAGATAGGTTTGGGCATGTTTTCATCAAGATAGATGTGTGTGGGATGCTTATATCCCTCAAGGATTGGTATCCATAGCGATGAGTCGGTATAAGAAATGTAGTGCTCAAAACGTGCTTTCCAATTAGAATAGTCGTTTATGTTCAGCAACTTTGGCAGTTTCTGTGGTGTACCGATCTCATTATCATAGTTTAAAAGGTTTCCAAGATTCTGAAGATTCGACATAGTGAACACTTATTCAAATTTTAGAAAAATCAGACAAAGTTGCGCACTTGATATTGGCCTTGCGCACTTGAGAAATGGTCTTGCGTATTTAAGATTTGCTCCTGCGTACTTGATAAGTACGCAGGATTTAACTTATGTTCGCACAAGATCAGTCTTGCGCACTTGTAAGTACGCAGGAGATTAGTCTTGCGTATTTAGTAAGTACGCAACATAACTGTACTTTTTGCCAGAAATGGTAAGTCAGCATAACACCTTTTCAGCAACTTTCACCAAACTATTCCGGTCACTGGAAAATCACCGGAGATGGTAAAAATTGGACTGATGAACAATCCAAATGAGCCAAAGGGTCAGAAACTTGTTTCTAACCAACCCTTGATGCTCAAATCACTCAAATACACAACAAAAATCAGTTTTTGAGTGATTTATGCTTCTAGAATAGTGCTCAAGAGCTACCCCTATTTTATCACAAAAATCAACAAAAATACCTCTTTTTGCTTGTAAAAACTCGGTAGAAACTCTCCAAACTCACTCACAACACTCGAAATCAAAAGCAATGCTCTGATACCACTTGTAGGTCCCTCGGGTGTGGCAGATCGTCACATGTAAGTGGGTCTACTAGTCGGACCGGGTGCGGAATACCCGTGACTAGGTGGAGAGTCTAACTAAACAAAGTAAACCAACAAGATAATCACTTTAAATGTTCTTTCTATTATAAACACTTGAAGGTTACAGAGAGAAGTACTGAGATTACAATTTGCGTATTTTCTACTGTGACTGCGTACTTAACTTCTGTCAACCTATCCTATTTATACATGACCTGAGTGCGCAGGACAAAATGCTCTTGCGTACTTAACAAGTATGCAAATGTATTCTTGCGTACTTGCTAAGTACGCAGGAGCTTTCTCATGCGCACATACAAGTGCGCAAAACACTTAGAGAAAAATGCAACATTCAATATGTAAAAGTAAATACAACTCGATAAACTAATACATAAGGACTCTTACATACAAAGATAATTACAAACATGAAAATACAAACTAAGACTCTATCTATCCAGAGTGTTTGTCACAGGAAAGTGCTTCAACATGACAACATAGTCCTTGCCATTTCAGTCAACGTCCTATTCTTCCTTTCTACTACTCCATTTTGTTGTGGTGTGTACGGCGCACTAACCTTTAACTTGCATAATGTTTCCAAATTCAGGATCATGTATTGAAGAATCTCAGTAGCCTCATCCTTTGTACCTAAAAAGTGAATGCAAGAAATTCATGAGTAGTCATCAGTTATGACCAGACATTATGACTTACCTCCAACACTTCTGATACTTATGGGCCCGAACAAATCCATATGCAAGAACTCCAAAGGGGTATCAATAGAATTTTGGGTCTTGGGCTTGTGAGATTTTCGGTGATGTTTACTATTTTTACAAGGCACACAGTCATCTACCACCGAAAACATCATCTTAGGAATACCGGCTACTACGCCATGTCGGACAAGAAAATTAATTTTTCTGTAAGAAATGTGTCCGAGTTTCCTATGCCACTGTTGGTCCAGATTTCTCTTGAAATCACTGATTTGATCGATTACACACACAGGCGGAAACTGTGTGTATGGTGGTGAAACAGATAATAGAAATAGTGTTGGTGAAGATAACAGGCTAACCACAGTTTGAATCAACACGCAAATAGTATGAAAGTGTAAGAACACAGTGAATAAACACCTGCAAATTGTATTGATTCAGGAAAAATGTGAAAGAGAAGGTTCAGGGTTACAGCCGCTACTCACACCCTAAACATTCTCAAACTAGGCTATTTATAGTAGTGACAGTATCGAAACTAATAGTTTCGATTGACCACTTACAAGTGACACAAAAACTGTCGAAACTACCATCTATCGAAACTACTAGTTTCGATTGAACAGACTCAATCGAAACTAAGTAGTTTCGATGGCCCAGACTTAGAAATAAAAACAGTAAATTACATAAAACTGAAATTACATTTAATGAAATGACAGAAAGTAAACTAGTCTAAAACTGTTTAATCAAACAATAAATGACAACAGCTTATATCTCAGATATGACTCTACAATCTCCCCCTAAGCTGTTGCATTACCGTCTTCAGCTCTTCATCAAGCAGCTGGTCCTTCAGTTGTCCTCGGTATAAAAGGTTTAACATGGAGAGATACAACCCGTTGGTAGGCTTTAGCATCAGCTTCATCTTCATCACTGTATGCCTGAATGTGATTCTGAAAAAGGATTTCCAGATCTTCAGGCTGAAACTTCAACAGCTCCATGGGCTCAAAGATGGTGATGTCTTCCTTGCCCTCACACTCGATCACTGCACTGCCAATAATTGGGTCGTAGTACCATTTTCTGAAAGTTTGTAGCTGGACAGGTACAGATTTTGGAATAGTGATGGTCTTGTATGTTTGGGCAGGCTTGTATCTTAAGAACACATATGGCTTGTTAGTCTTAGGATGAAACCTAGTCTTTGAGATCTTCTTTTGAGTTTTCCTAGGCTTCATTCCTTTGAAATCATTATTGACTTGAGAATGCAGAAATTTCTCAAAGTCATAAGCCATCATGACCTTCCCAGGGTCTTGAAGTGGAAGTTTGGCTAAATCCCTGAGGTCATAGAAAGGAAGGGTTTGGAAGTCAGTCATATTTTTAAAGTGCTGAACTCCCCCTCTATATCTTCTTATGATAAAGAGCTTCCTCTCAGCATCATACTTCCAGCCAATTGGAGGTCTTTTTAGTTCTTGATGCTCTGCTATCCATTCATATGTCTTAGGTGTTTCTTCCTAAATTATTTTCTTGAACCAAGACTTTCTTGAAATTAGAGGTTCTGGAGCAACTGAGGGTGAATCTTGTGCTGGACCGGATTCGGAGACTGTAGCGGTTGGTTCAGGAGTGACTGTTTTGATAAGATTAATCTGAACATCATCTTCACCCTTTTCTTCGTCAGATAAAGTTTGAATTTCATCTCCGTCTTCCGTAAAGTATCTAGTTCGCTCAGTCTCCTTTTCTTCAGTGGTCAGGATTTCTGGATAGAGATCATTATACCCAAAGTTTTCGATGTCTTCTAAAAGGGCATTCAGCTCATCCTCGGATGGGATGTCTTCTTCATCAAGAATCACGGTCTCTATTTCAGTGGAAGTCCCTTTCCCTCTCTTCCTTGCTTCTCTTCTCTCACTAGCTGAGGGAAGGTTTAGTTCTGTACCTTCAACTTTGACTTCAACCGTCTCTTTTGTCTTTTCAATATGCCCAGCAAATATAGTTAGTGCAGATTCTGTATTAGTTACAAGGTCAGGAGATGAGGGTTCAACCACAGATGTGGTCTCCCCCTGAGCTGTTGAAGTAGTTGGTTGTTTTTGCACAGGTTTAACCATTGAGGCTTTGAGCTGCTCCACTGCTTCAGCCAAAGCCTTGAATTCTTCATTTTGCTTTGATATTAGTTTCTGCTGTATTTCAAGTTGAGTTTGTTGGACCTCAATCTTGGTATGTAAACCCCTAACTTCCAGCTTCAGGTCTTTAACCTCTTCCTGGACATTATGCAAATTATTTTTCAAGCCTTCAATTTCTTCATCTTTCTTTTGAATCGTATCCTGCATTTTCTTCAGTTCAAGGCTTAGAGTCTTAACTCTTGGTACAAGAGAGGCTGAATCATGAGTTGGTGATGTGGGAGTAGTATGGATGGGTGATTGTTGTGGAGATGGTTGTGACGTGGGTTGTGGAGTAGGTTGTGGAGTAGGTTGTGGAGATGGTTGTGAAGATGGTTGTGGAGATGGTTGTGGAGTGGCTAATAGAGAATCTGATGAGGATGACAAGTCTTCAAATCTTGTTTTGATTTTCTTTGCCTTAGGCTCTTCTTCCTCAAAATCAGAACCTGACTCAACCTGTCGTTTAGAGGAAGATGCGGGATGTATTGTTCTATCATCTGAATGAGACTTGTAGTAGTCAGATCCATAAATCCCAGCATCCAGAGTTCCACTTAATTCTGCTACTTCCTCCTCAACTCCATGCATGCCAGCTTCAACATTAACTGCTGGCTCTTGAACTATCTGAATTTGTTCAACAAAAGGAGCCTCTATCACAGGCTCAATGATGGGTTGTTCTTGTTCTTGAACTTCAGGGACGTTTATCTCAATCTCAGCTTCATCAATAGGTGCATTACCTTGATCTTGCTCAACTTCCATTTCTTCTTCTTTAGATGATGAGTTCTCTTCTTCAAGATCAGGGTCAATGTCATGGATAAATTCTTCTTCTTCACCAATGATATGACCAAACAGGAGAACGTCAGCTATTGCCATGTTGGTTCTCTTGTTAGTACTCCTCATGTAGCTGAGAGTCTTCGCAATCATGTGATCGAACACAAAGATGTTCCCACCTTGTTGCAGCTCAGGATGAATATGATTGATGATAATTTGTAAAAATTTAGGATATGCCAAGAATTTCCCCTTCACGGCTCCAGTTAGATTGTCTTTTAACTGTCTGAATATGAAGCCAGAAAAGTTGTAATCTCTTCCCTTGATTATCCCCAGAATAGCTGAGCCCAGAGTGTTGTTTGCTGAATCAAACCCTCCTTTTCTTATTGATAGGCAGTGAATAAACACGTGCACTATATATCTCCAGTGGCTTGGTAAGGAGTTCTTGATTATCTGGCCACTCTTGAATTCATTTATAGTTGTCTCAAACACCGGCAGATTATTGCTGATAGCAAAGCTAATGTTGGAGTTTGCCAGGAAATTTAGTACATGATTGAACTCTGCAGCCTTAGGATCATTGGCATTGAGGAATGCACAGACTTTGTGTCTTTTCACAAATAAGAGATCCATACCTGTAAAGTTTATCAATTTTGCACAATAAGTAAGATTTCTGAAAATACTGAATCGAAACAAGATATATCAACACTTAGAAAAAATTTGAAGTCCTAACTGTCGAAACAACTAGTTTCGATTGAGATCAATACAGTCGAAACAACTAGTTTCGATGGAGATCAACACTGTCGAAACAACTAGTTTCGATGGAGATCAAAACTGTCGAAACAACTAGTTTCGATGGAGATCAAAACTGTCAAAACAACTTGTTTCGATGGAGATGAACTTATCGAAACTATCTAGTTTCGATAAGAGATACTAGGGCAAGTTTGGGTGTCGAAACTAGTAGTTTCGATTGAAAATTTTTTAAAATAATTTTGAAAGTGTTGAACCCTTTTATCGAAACTACTTGGTTTTGAAACCCAAACCCCTCTGATTCGTTATACTCAGACTGATATAAACAATTTAAAAGAAAGGTTTAGAGTGGCCTGTAAGTGACGGAGCTTCATCTTACTGAATGTGAAATGTTATCTGCAAGAAAACACAAATAATCATGAGTTCTAAGATATATCAGTATTGAAATGTATTATTATGAAGATTTAGTCGAACAAATTTTAATTTTTGAAACCCTGGATCTGCCGTATTTGCAAAAATCATCAAAAGGAGGTTGTGAGACGTTACCTGATGATGGAGACGATAGAGACAACGGGGAAAATCAGTTGATATCTTGCAACCCAGACCGACGATTTGAGAGATTGTGTGAAAGACGGAGAAGGTGAAAAGGTTTTGAAAAATATGAGTAGGAATCAGTATGACGGGAGGGATTGTTTATGAAGGCTTTAATTCTCGTGAGACAAAAGACAAAATTGTCCCTGTCGAAACAACTAGTTTTGATAGGACAAACTAGTTTCGATATGTACAAAGTAGTTTCGATAGGTAAAAGTAGTTTCGATAGGTCAAAGTAGTTTCGATATGCACAAAGTAGTTTCGATAGTTCAATTTAGTTTTGATATGTACAACTAGTTTCGATAGTTCAAAGTAGTTTCGATATGTACAACTAGTTTCGATAGTTCAAAGTAGTTTCGATATGTACAACTAGTTTCGATAGTTCAAAGTAGTTTCGATATGTACAACTAGTTTCGATATATAAATAAAATTATACACAAGATATTTACACTTTTCTTCTTGAAAAAGATCCAACATGAGATCAGATCTGGTCAGTCTCTTGAAACACTTCCTTTTGCAATTCACTACTGTGAGTCCCTGAAGATAGCTGATATTTGTGCAGAGTAAACCCGAACATTTGTTTGTACAAAGATTTCATGTGATTAGAAGGTACTATTTAAGCAACATACAAGGTGTACCCCACATATTAAAATAAGATGATTTTGAAAAAACCTATCAATCCTCAAGAAGTACCCATCTTCATCCTATCATCTCTTTCTGATTAACCAAGGTACCGTCTTAGTAATGTCAAAGTACCACCAAATTAAAATAAGATATCCAAGTGGATTTAGAAAAATAAAAAAAAAATATCCATGTAGATATTAAAAAGTACGAGCATTCTAGATCTTTGCGTAAGCAAAACAGAAGAAGTCGTAAAATTATCCAAGCTGATAGAAAAATGTTGAACACCCGAGATCTTTGCGTAAGCAAAACAGACGGGGTCAAATCATCCAAGTGGATGGGAAAAGGATGAGCACCCGAGATCTTTGCGTAAGCAAAACATACGGGGTCATCGGTGGTAAATATCGTTATATTGACGGTCACTTGGCTTATGAATAGGAATCCAATACGTAAGCCTGTATCTGATTGAATCGGTTTTTCTTAGATATAAAAATGGGTTAGATGTTTCAATACTGGATTCAAACACACAAGTATGAGATATATATTAGGTTTTCGCACTACTTACAAGTTTTAACCATATGTCGGGCCTACCAGCTATACCTCAGTAAACACCATCGCTGTTGGTCTATTCCATGTCCAAGAGATGAGATCAGACACTATCATTTCTCAAAGGTCAGATTAATTTTTCTTGCAACTTGTAAGATTATATACACAACAATTTTTTTCAATATTAAAATATTATATTTCTCCCCCAAAAGATTTGCGTGGATACTGTTTAAAAAAAATAAAATCTTTTTGGAATTTTCTTAGACGGTTTAAACAAAAATAAAAATAAAAATAATAATAATAAAAAAATAAAAAAAAATTATTTACACAATTTACTGAAAGTTGATCATTCCAAGCTTTTCCACCAGTTGGGCAAATCTGGTAGAGTCAAAAGCCTTTGTGAAGATGTCTGCGGTTTGTTTATTAGTTTTGACTTCAACAATTCGAATATGCTTCTTTTCAACACAGTCACGAATAAAATGATGTTTAATTTCAATGTGTTTGGTTTTGGAATGCTGAACGGGGTTTTTGGTAATATGGGGAACGGCAGTGTTGTCACACAGAATGGGTGTCTCATGGAATGTGATCCCATAGTCAAGCATCTGATGGTGTATCCATCTGACTTGGGAACAACAGAGGGCTGTGGCAATGTATTCGGCTTCGGCGGTGGATTGGGAAACGGTGGATTGTTTCTTACATTGCCCTGAGACAAGGCGGTTGCCAAGGAATTGACAAACTCCAGAAGTGGATTTTCAGTCTAAGTTGCAACCCCCGTAGTCTGAATCTGAATAAGCCACAAGATCAAACAAGTCAGTTTTAGGGTACCACAGATCCAATTTTGGCTTATACCTTAAGTATCTTAAAATACGTTTAACAGCAGATAAATGAGAGAGTTTAGGATTAGCCTGAAAACGTGCACACAAGCACACTGCAAACATGATGTTGGGTCTGCTAACCGTGAGATACATGAGAGATCCTATCATAGAGCGATATAGATGTGGATCAACGCTTTCCCCATCCACATCAGGAGTCAAACAATGTCGAACTTCCACAGGAGTTTTTACTGGATGGGAATCAGCCATTTTGAACTTGGTCAAGATTTCTTTTACGTATTTTTCTTGATGGATAAGGATTCCTGACTCAGACTGATCAACTTGCAGTCCCAAAAAGAACTTCATTTCCCCCATGGAGCTCATCTCAAACTTAGATCGCATCACTTCTTCAAATTCTTTGTAGAGACGGGGATTTGTAGATCCAAAAATGATATCATCCACATAAATTTGCACCATGATTGTATCCTTTTCTTCCTTCCGTTTGAACAAGGTTTGGTCAATTGCTCCTCGTGTGAAACCATTCTCAATCAGATGCTTTGATAAAGTTTCATACCACGCACGAGGTGCTTGGTGAAGACCGTACAATGCTTTGTCTAACTTGTAAACACGGTCTGGAAAATTAGAATCAATGAAACCCGGCGGCTGCTTGACATATACTTCTTCTTGAACTTTGCCATACAAAAATGAGCTTTTGACATCCATTTGATGGACGGTGAAGTCCATGTAGGCTGCATTGGCGAGAAACATTCTGATGGCTTCCAAACGAGCCACTGGTGCAAAGACTTCCTCATAGTCAATCCCTTCTTCTTGATAGAAACCTTGAACCACCAGACGAGCTTTATTTCGAATCACAGTGCCGCCTTCATCCTTTTTGTTGCGAAAGACCCAACGAATACCGATTGGAACTTTGTTCTTGGGTAGATCCACCAAATTCCACACATGTAACTTTGAGAATTGCTGTAGCTCTTCCTGCATTGCTTCCACCCAGCTGTTTTCTAGTAGAGCTGCTTTAATGTTCTTTGGTTCAGTTTGAGAGATGAAGCAAGAAAACATACTGTTTTCAAATGCTTCACAGGCACTTCGGGTACTAACACCCACATTGAGTGGTCGAATGATGTTATTGGTGGGATGAATCTTGTGAATTCGCAGTTGAGGAATTTCATCTTCTTCCACGACTTCTTCCAAATTTGTAAGATTTTCAGCAGAAGGATCGGCAATATCATTAATAGGATCTTCAGCAGGTGATTGTGGTGCAACATCTATTATTAGAATGGAGTTGTCTTCAACAGTTTCACTTGTTGCACCAGAACCGGAAGACTCCATATTAGATTCAGCATTAGCAACCACAGGAATTTCAACCTGAGCAGATGAAGAAGAGCCTTGATCATTTATGTTCCCTAGATTGTTCACAGAGAAGTAAGGATTAGCATGAGTTGATTCAATAGAGAAATCAGGAAGATTAAATGACTTAAAAACTGAATCGACGTCAAAGAGCCAATTGGGACCGTCTCCTGCGTCCGTATGATTGTTTTCATGCCAATTGATATCAATGGACTCCATCACTATCCTTTTCTTCTTATGGTAGACACGAAAAGCACGTTGATTGGATGAGAAACCAACAAAATAGCATTCATCAGCTTTGGCTTCAAACTTGTTGAGCTGATCTGAAGTGTTCAGCATTGTGCATACACACCCAAATTTTCTGAAGAAATCAATAACTGGCTTGCGCTTGTACATGATCTCATAAGGTGTCTTGTTGCAACTTTTAGTAATAAGAACCCGATTTTGCACAAAACATGCAGTGTTAACTGCCTCAGCCCAGAAAGACACGGGAAGCTTAGAGTCAACAATCATAGTTCGTGCAGCTTCAATTAAAGTGCGGTTTCTTCTTTCAGCTACACCGTTTTGTTGAGGAGTACGAGGCGCACTAAATTGTTGAGAAATTCCTTTGCTTTCACAGAAGGAATCAAGAGTTGCATTTTTTTATTCCGTTCCATGATCGCTGCGGATAGTCTTCACACTTAGATTGAAGAGGTTCTCAATTTGAAGCAGATATGTTTTAAAGTCTCTGGCGTCTCATATTTTGTGGCTAAGAAAAACACCCAAGTGAATCGAGAAAAGTCATCTGTTACCACCAGACAGTATGACTTTCGTCCAAGACTCATGACACTCACTGGACCAAAAAGATCCATGTGAAGCAATTGGAGAGGAGAGTCAATGGAATTGGTGGTTTTAGGCTTATGTGAAGATTTGTGCTGTTTTCCTTTGGAACATGAGATACAGTGTTCCATAGGAGTGAAATCTTTGAGAGGTAATCCAGTGACTAGGTTGCCTCGAACCAGTCGATTCATTGTTTTGAAATTGACATGTCCCAACCTCTTATGCCACAGGAAAGATTCATCTTCAGACGCTTTTGAGAGAAAACACGATTCAATGCCCGATGGGTTGTTCATATCCAAACTGTATGTGTTGTATCTTCTGGGAGCACGCATGAGAATAAGTTCTTTTGGAATCACCACTCCTGGTTTCAAGATAAGACATTCCTTTGAGTTGAATAAGGCACAAAAGTCCTTGTCACAAATCTATGAAACACTCATCAGATTGTATTTCAACTGAGGAACAAAGTTGACAAATTCCAGACTATTTACTCCATTTGATACTGTTCCTTGTCCTTCAATCTTTCCTCCTCTTGGGTTTCCAGCAAAAGAAACATATTCTCCATCAATTTGATGATAATCTTGCAGCAAGTTAAAGTGCCCAGTCATATGTCTTGAACATCCACTATCTACATGCCAGATGTTATCACCGGTTCTTCTTGATTGACCCTATACACAACGAACCATTTATACGTTTTGATCAACATTGTTTCAATCAAGAGATCTTAGTGTCAGGATATGACATCTCATTAGAATCAAAATTACAACCATCCTTTGATGAAACACGGTCATCAAATAGAACATTATTTTTAATTTTCCACGTTCGTTTTAAATGATTTTTAGCATTTTTAATTCTTTTACGCCTAGATTTTCTACTGTGAGAAGACTTAGGCAACATGTATGAATTTAATGAACTTTCGGAAGGCGATTTTTCATTAGAATTTGTGGTTGTCAATTTACAACTTTTTGAAACATGATTTGAGGCACCACAACTAAAACAGACGTTTTCACAAGATATCTTAGCCTGATAATAGTCATCACAAGATGAAGATGATTGTGATGTTGAGGAATCTGAACATGAGACGGTTCTCTCATCAATAACTTTGTCTTGAAGACGATGTGCTTCCTTTAATCTGAAAAATTCCATGTTGCTCATGGTTTCACGTGGTACATCATTCACAATAATTCCTGCACTTTTAAATTTTGTAACACATGGCATAACATTCAAAGATTTAGGAACAAAAGGCAAGACATTTTTAAATTTAGAAACATCACATCCCAAACATGTATGCTCAGCAGGCATAGAATCAAAGTACAAGTTTTTAACTTGTTCACAAATATTTGGTTTTGACACGGACATATTATTACATTCATCCGACTCAAGTTCTTTTAAAATAGTTCTATCATTAGCACTCTTATCACAATCATCTTCGGAATTTACACAATTTGACTATGCACAAGAAGCAAAACTATCAGAATTAAAGGATGTAATATAATCATCAGGAGATAATGTGCAAACAAAAGGTGTGGAAACATGTGGAGTAGGCATATCAGCAAATCTCCTTGATTTAGAATAAGGAGGTGGATGAGAGTTATACCCAAGACCTTCTGTGCCTTTTCTATTAAATTGTTTATCAATTATTCCAAACAGAATTTTCTGATCCATATCCATGTGATCAACCTGTAATTTGGCTTTTTCTGCCTTTTGGACTCTTTCTGTTAAAATTGTATTATTAATGGTTTGAGTATTGAGTTGCACAATTAAAGAACGATTTTCACCAGAAATATCACGAATTTTCTTTAAGTAAAGTTTCTCATTTTTGGCCACAGAGTCATACATTACCTTAATGTGATTTCGTTCATCAATCAAGGCTTGATTGATGAATCTGTATTTTTGAATTTCATTCAAGCAAGATCTAGAATTACACAGTTTAGAAATAACCTCAGCAGGCATAGCAGTGAGATCCTCAGCAGGTTCAATCATGACACACTTGCCCATGTCCTCCACATCAGCCATCAAAGCTTTATCAGCAGCTTCCTCAGCTTGATCTCCCCAATGATAATGTCCATCAGCCTGACACGCAAGAGTTGTGGAGCTTGAAGATGTGTTTGTCTTTGGAGGATTGGCAGCTTGTTTTCCAGAGGAGATCTTCTTTTCTTGCTGATCCTTGGAGGATGGTTCCTTGCAGTTTCTGGCAAAGTGACCCAGCTGATCACAATTGTAGCATCTCACTTTCTTGATATCAAACCCAAGTGTCTTTCCCTGCTTGAATCTGTCTATGCCAGTTCTTTTGATGAATCTTTTGGCTCTTAAGGTCAACATGGCCATGCACCAGTCAATATCCATTTTCTCCAAATCATCAGGATTAATCTGCTCCAAGTCATCAGGTTGAAAGCTAACCGGTGTTAGATTTCCAGAGATCAGTGCATCATAGCACGACATGAAAGCAGTCATGATTGGGACATATTCATCAGGAATAATGGTTATAGTCTTTTGAGGAGCAGAGGAGCTGGTAGAATTAATTGCAGCAGCTGAAGGAGGGACATCAGTCTTAAAGTATGGGCTACCGGATGAGCTTGATCCAGCAATGAGAGCTGTGTTTCCAGACTGATTTGATGGGGTGACTGCTCCCTTCTTAATTTCAATTTCATAAGATTCAAGAATGCTATATACTTCCTGTTGAGACAGAGCACTCAGATTCTCAGTCTTTTTGATCATGATTCGATACATATTCCATTCCTCAGGAAGAGAATCTAGGAGTTTCTGGTTTAGATCAAGAGTAGGGTACTCAACTCCCATTACCTTCAACCTTGATACAATGCTTGAGAAACGGTTGATCAAATCAGATATTGATTCTCCCCTTACACTGCTGAACATCGCATATTGTTTCTTGATCAGATCTCTTTTGCTTTCCCTGACATCCTCACTTCCCTCATATCTTTTGCAGAGTGCAGCCCATAAGTCTTTGGCAGTTGTGTACTCAGCAAAGATGTTGAAAATATCCATAGGAAGAGCCATGGCAATAGTCCCGTAGGCCTTGTTGTCTCGGGCAATCAAGGCAAGATCTTTCTCATCATACTCAGATACTAACTTAGGACGTTGAACATCAGCAGTGGTAGTTACGGGCTTGTGGGTACCATCGGTGATAGAACTCAACAGAGTATAATCGTGAAATTGAAAGAAAAGCTTCATCTTTTTAGTCCAGTCATCAAAATCTCTTGTGGACACAAGAACAGGTTGTCTATTTCCCCCAGAATGTTCTGTTGAACTTGAAGTGGCCATAATATTTTGAATCGAAACTAAAACAGTAACTAGTTTCGATAGGTCAACTTCTATCGAAACAACTAGTTTCGATAGAACAACTTTTATCGAAACAACTAGTTTCGATATGACAACTTTTATCGAAACAACTAGTTTCGATAGGACAACATTTATCGAAACAACTAGTTTCGATACTGAAAATTTTCAAGGCAAGTTTCGATAACCACAGTTTCGATAGAGATAAGACAAAATTTAGTTTCGATAGTACCTTCTCCCGACAAAATGTAGACAAGAAGTTTCGATGATCAACGGAAATCAGAAACTGTCCCTAGTAGTTTCGATGCTTTCTTCTCCAAGCTCAGAAATACTCCATTGATGATAAGCTCCAGAAATCAATGGTGCAGAAATGACAAACCAATCCGGAGAAAACCTTCGACTAACCCTCCTGATCACTAATCCAACTTCCGATTCTGAAAATACGAGCAAAAACCCTTGGATATCGATGGGACAGTACTTCCGAGAATAGATGTGCAAAATCCCGAAATAAGCTCAAAATACCCCACAAATCACCTAGAATCGATCACAAAACCTGATAACACTCAAAAACACTAGAGCATAAAGCTCTGATACCAATTGTAGGTCCAGATTTCTCTTGAAATCACTGATTTGATCGATTACACACACACACAGGCGAAAACTGTGTGTATGGTGGTGAAATAGATAATAGAAACAGTGTTGGTGAAGATAACAGGCTAATCACAGTTTGAATCAACACGCAAATAGTATGAAAGTGTAAGAACATAGTGAATAAACAACTACAAATTGTATTGATTCAGGAAAAATGAGAAAGAGAAGGTTCAGGGTTACAGCCGCTACTCACACCCTAAACATTCTCAAACTAGGCTATTTATAGTAGTGACAGTATCGAAACTATGTTCAATCGAAACTAATAGTTTCGATTGACCATTTACAAGTGACACAAAAACTGTCGAAACTACCATCTATCGAAACTACTAGTTTCGATTGAACAGACTCAATCGAAACTAAGTAGTTTCGATGGCCCAGACTTAGAAATAAAAACAGTAAATTACATAAAACTGAAATTACATTTAATGAAATGACAGAAAGTAAACTAGTCTAAAACTGTTTAATCAAACAATAAATGACAACAGCTTATATCTCAGATATGACTCTACAGCCACAAGATTGAGTCAATCTCTGTCGCTTTAGTAAGTAAACAAGTAACAACTGATGTTGTGGTTTTTGCCACTCATATCAATTTGATATGTGTCGTTCGTTCTTGGTGCTCTCATTAGAATCCATTCATCTGGAACTTCATAGCCAGGCTTGAGAACTAGGCATTCTGACTTATCAAACGTCATCTAGTACTCCTCGTCACACATTTGAGAGACACTCAACATGTTGTGCTTTTGCTGCTCACAGTAGTTGACTTTCTCAAAGCTGATACTTCCATTAGATACCACGCCTTGGCATGTGATGGTTCCACCCTTCTCTCCTGAAAGGCTTCATACCCTCCGCTAAATGGTTTAACATCTTGAAGCAGAGCCATGTTGCCTGTCATGTGCCGGGAGCATCCACTATCTACAGACCAGTGGTCCGTGATAGTCCCCCTTAAATGAATTAGTTAGATTTGGAGACC
Source organism: Smallanthus sonchifolius (assembly GCA_023525975.1). NCBI lineage: Eukaryota > Viridiplantae > Streptophyta > Magnoliopsida > Asterales > Asteraceae > Smallanthus > Smallanthus sonchifolius. The sequence continues at coordinate 92,781,749 of CM042026.1, forward strand.
CAAGCCATGGTGGTCTTGGGTAGTCCGTTTTTCTCAAAATAAACTACTTCAATTAACTCACAATCATGATTGTTCAAAAAATAGTGCCTCGTTCTAAGAGTCTGAACCAGAGTGTTGAGAGGTTTTACTTTTCTCCTGGTCTGGAATCCGATTGCTTGCATGTTTCACTAGTGGTTTCATAGGTGATTTAGCCTGTTGTGGATCAACTGGCTTCTTCTCCTGGTCCTTGTAAGGACAGTTCACAATAATGTGACCTAGAGTACCAAAGTGAAAACAAGTTCTTCTCTCCTTGGGAATTCTCCTGTAAGGCTCCTTGACATGTGATGTGGAGGCTTCATTTTGATGAACACTCTACGGTGTGTGATGAACATCAGCTTGTGCTTGAACCGATGCAGCTTGACTCTTAGACAGATAGTTCTTTTTAATGTTCTATTGAAAATTTTTACCAAGTTTATTAGCAAAATTTTCTTTCTTTGTTTGCTTAAGAGTTTTAAATCCTCCCTAAAGCATATCTTTCAGTTTGTCGTTAGAGTCAATCACATTAGGTTTTGTCATGATACAGTTATCATGATCAGTGATAATGTTTTTCGGTATCTTTAGTTCGTCACACTTCACTTCTTTGACAACTCCTTCAACCTTGTTTTCATCAATGGATTCATCCACATCAGACTCCTCATCATTCTCAAAATTTGGTTTGGACTTAACTTTAGACTCATCTAGACAAGAAAGATCAATATCAACTGGGTCGTTGATAAACTTGCCGTTTACGAGTGGGGGAATGGCATTAGTACCTAAACCTTAGCCACTCATCTGTCTCACTATAGTCTCGTAGTGTTCCACCACAAAATGAGAGTTTTTCAAATTTTCAAGTTTGCAGTTTAGCCAGTTCAACATTCTTTTTCTCGAGCTCTTTGTAGGCAACATCTAAATGAAGTTGTTGTTCACTGATTTTAATTGAGAAATCATGTTTGTCTTTCTTAATATTTCCAATTGATTCCTTGAAACGTTTTTCATTTTCTTTGTAACTTAGAGAGCTACCGCACGAATTGGTTCGAGTTGATCATAGATACAATCATTCTCTTCTTTCATAATCGTACAATTAGAACAAGAAATTTTAGCAAAAGAGTTAGAATCTACCTCACTAGATGAACTTGAAGATTCTCCAATTGCCATCAGTGCCAGTACAGAATCCTGTTGGTCAGCAACATTTGCTTCCTTCTCTTTAGCTTCCATCATCTCAACAATCTCAGCCATTAGCCCGACTTGAGTCTGTGCAATACTAGCTTCCTCCAGATGAACACCCTAGTCAAAGATCTCAACCTGCTGAACCACCAATGCATTGGAAGAAGATCCTTGGTTCTGACTGCGGTTGTTCTGATTGTTGGGATTTTGGTTGTTTCCAGGGCTTGGTCTCGTAAATCTAGAGGCTGGTGCTTTACCTTTTTGACACTATCTTGCAAAGTAACCAAAGTTCTGATAGTTGTAACATTTCACGTTTGACTTGTAAAACCCAGCTATAGCCTTTGCATGTCCACCGATAAACTTTCTTCCAGTCATCACAAGAAACCTTTTAGCCCTTCTCAATATCATTGCCAAATTCCACTGAATGTGGATATCCTCCATGTCATCGGGATCTACTTGATTGAAATCCTCCTCAATCATTTCAGGATCTATAAGCTTACCAGCAATAAAGTTCTCGTAGGCAAGCATACAAGATGCAAATAAGGCAACATGATCTTTAACAATTTTTCCAATCATGTTCTAATGGGATGATGTTGAAGTTGGAGGAACCCTCGAGGAATTATGATGAAATAAACTCGACCCTGAAGCAACAAAACAAATGGATTTCCACAACTATTGACATTTTCTTCATCTTGTGTTGAATTCCCAGATAATAAAGCAATTCTAGAGCCCGATGACTTTGAAGTAGAAGTCTTCCCAAAGGAAATTGCAGGATATTTAACTTGTTGTCTATTTCTAGTTTCCTTCTTCTTCATGTTCATATCATGTGCTTAAATCTTCCTAATCATAGCATCAATGGTCATCTCAGAATTTATTGTTTTCCCTGATCAAAGTTGTGTACATATCAAACTTAGGAGGTAACGCATCAAGAAACTTCTCAATTAACTCCTCATCAGGATACTTAAGTTCATAGGTCTTCAGCTCAGTCAAGAAGTGATAAAATCTAGAAATGAGATCATCCGTAGACTCATTCTACATGTACTTAAAGCACTCATAATGCTTCCTCAGAAGGTCTCTCATACTCTTCTTTACATAGTTGTTTCTTTCAAATCCCTTCTGAGTAGCCTCCTAAAGAGCTTTAGAAGTATCATATCCCCGAAAGCTGTGAAATATTTCTCTTGTCAATGACATGGTAATTGACCCATGTGCTTTGTTTTCTAGATCATGAGCCTTTTTTTCCTCTTTAGAGAGTCTAGACAATGGTTTAGGAACAATCTCTCCCAAAAACTCATACGTTGGATGCTTATACCCTTCCAGTATAGGTATCCACATGTTTGAATCACTGTATGAGACGTACCCATCAAAACGTGCTTTCCAGTTCGAGTTATAATTCATGTTTAGCAACTTTAGTGGTTTTTGTGGAGTCCCAATCTCATTGTCATAATTCAACATGTTATTAATGTTCTGAATATTCGATATTTTGTCAGAATTAGTCAAATTTCCAGAAAAATATGTTGGTGTTTTGTACTAAGGTTAAGGCTTGCGTACAAGGGAGCTTGGTCTTGCGTATTTGGTAAATACACAGAAACAACGGTAAGTACGCCAGAATTTCCTCTTGCATACTAGGCTAATACACAGGAAGAAATCACAAACTTCGAGGATAAGTTTGGTAAGTACGCAAGAACCTTCTATAGCTTGAGGATAAGGTTCAGTCACCAACTCTTTAACAATTTTTTTCCGGACACTTTTCTGGCCACCGGAAAATTCGAAAAATCCACAATTCTTGTTGAAACTAAGAAATTAATCTATCCAAAAGCTTAGAAAATCAATTCTAACAAACCCTTGTTGATTAATTCACTCAAACAAGCAACAAACAAGACCACATTGGAGATTTTCAGTCCGGAAACTAGCGTCAAAACAGATTTATACCTTTTGGTCAAAAAAACCTTAAAACTAAGCCTCAAATCCTTCTAAATTGGTGTCTAACTTGGTCGAAAATGTTCCTTACACACTTACAACACTCAAAATCGAGAGCAAAAGCTCTGATACCACTTGTAGGTCCCTGTGGGTTATGAATCTTTCATGTGAGGTGTGTGACTAGTCAAACAGAGTGCGGAATCCTCTGTGACTATGTGAACAAACACGACCGAGATAACGATAACCAACACAAGTAAAACAAACTTTGTCTTTTAGCATTCAACAACCAATTACAAGTTGGCTTTCTGAATGTTATGCGTACAAGACAAATGAAAGCGTACATAGCCTGACCTAGAACCAGCGATTTATACTAATGGACCAGTGCCTGTGTACTAGCTTGTATGCAAGAACAACCTCCTGCGTACAAGGCTAAGTACGTAGGTCACACCATGCGTACTAGCTAAGTACGCAGGAACAAACCTCCTACGTACTTGCTTAGTACGCAGTGAAAACATATAACTATCAAACGACTAAGTACAAGACATGTTCAACCACAAACGATTCCAATACAATATGACAAATACATCAGAGACTGAATTACATGGAAATTCAAAAGACACAAACAAATACATCACAATCTTCAGAGTGCCTGTCACAAGGAATTGCCTCTACAACCGATAAAAGACACAAAAAAATACATCACAATCTTCACAATCCGTTCGAATTTAACATAGGCGATCGTGTTCTGTTGAAAGTATCGCCTTGGAAAGGTGTTGTAAGATTTGGAACGAAAGGAAAGTTAAGTCCACGATTCGTAGGACCTTTTAAATTCCTGAAACGAATTGGCCTTGTAGCCTATCAGCTTGAACTACCGGAGGAAATGAGTGGAGTACATGATGTATTTCACGTATCTAATATGCGCAAGTGTTTGGCAAATGAAACTCTGGTAATGCCCCTACAAGATGTGGAACAACGTTTTGCAAATCTTGGACAGACATGTGAAAAAAGTTGAAAAGAAAAAGACTTGTGATAGTCAAGGTGAAATGGAACTCCAGGCATGGCCTTGAGTACACGTTAGAACTGGAGTCAGGAATGAGAAAGAAATATCCTCACTTGTTCAAAAAATCTCGAGGACGAGATGAAAACAAGGTGGGGAGGATGTAACACCTGCCACTAAAATGTCCAAGAAATGCCAAGGATTGAACCCTGGGGACAAGATTTGTAAAAGTTCCAGAAGCTCAGGCCAATACTCCCTGGAGGTCCGCCAGGGAGGACCACCAAGCTAAAAATACACTGATGGTAGACCGCCACCCGAACCATAATTGTCCGCTACTTAGAGACCAAGCAAACAATCTGAGCGTGCCATGTGTCTGCTGACTAGCGGGCATGATTTCGGACTCACGTACCCGTGGCGGACCGCCACACCTCCCAATAACGGTCCGTTAGACGTAATTCTTTAAGAATCTGACACGTAGCAGCATAGCGGACCGCTACATTTCTAGCTAATGGTCCGTTAGCCGCAAAATAAGGAGGGGTCCAATAAGAAGTTGACATCTAGGGCTAACGCAAGCATGGGCGGTGGCGGACCGCCACGGCCCCGCGTAACGGTCCGCAAAAGGGGAACAGTTGCACCCTATAAGTAGATAACTATTTCAGACCATATCACTCATCCAATTCGCATTCCAACTTTTAAAATCCATCCCAAAGCCCTCATAATGTATTTCTACTTCAGCCTGAAGTATCCGATACTCGCTTAAGTGGCACACTTTCGAAGAAACGCTAGAGGAAGCTAGGAAACACTCAGAAAGGCTAGGATAAGAAGCTAGAGCCTTAAAACCAAGCTTAAGAAGACTCTTATTAGTTGTTACTCTCTTTAAAATCAAGGTGAATATTTTATCTGCTTCCAAAACTTTGAGCCAAAGGTTTACGCTTACGAAAATGGCCAAAAAATTGTTAAATAATAAATGCATAAAGGTTCATCTACATTAAAAGCATTCAGGAAATAAGTATACGTAAAGTTTGATCAAATGATACACGGGTAGCGGGTGAAAGTCCCGAACTACGGCTGGTACTTGTTTCTGTAAGCAATGTAAGACGAAGCTCGTTGAGAGCTGAAGTAAGTAAGACCAAGACTAGAGTTCTGGATGTTGTCTTACAGGGCATGATACGAGTGTATACAGTGGTACACATGAATCGGGGGAATGGACCTGCTGAATGTGTAGAAAGAATACATAAAGTAATTATGATTGAAATTTTAATAACTATTTGTGCCAAATGATTTTGATGTGTTGATTATGTATTCACCAGCTTTCACGCCGACGTTTTATTTTCAAAATGTTTTCAGGTAACAAATGATTTGATAATGTTTGCCGGGTTGGCTACGGATATAACTCAGGAACATGTGTGAATAAAATATTGACTGTTGGGTTGGCTAAAGATATTACCCGAAGTCAAGTGTATTTAAAAGATAAATAGGATTACGTGCGGTGTGGACTGAGTTGCCCTAAGCACAGGAGATCCTGAAGATATAAAACAGGGATAATTCCAAAGGACTGAGTTTCCCTAGGTATACCATTACCTTGTGGCTTAAATACTTGTCAGGGATAAGAGCTAGTTGTAAATTGATTTCAACTATGTTTGTAATCAAACTAAACGGGTGTTTAAATCCCGAGTTTATAAATAAAGATCTTTGTTTATCTGACAAGGTCTTGATATTTATAAAAGCAACCCTTGAGGTTGAGATTTATGAAGAAACGATCCATGAAAATCTTCCGTTGTTTAATAAAACTCTGAAATCAAAGAACATGTGCTAATCGAGTTCACACACAGCCAAGGGGTGCCTGAGGCAGGGTGTGACATGTTAGAATTAAAAAAAAAAACATAATGAGTAGGCAAGAAAGGATGTCGAGAAGGCATTCGGTGTCCTTCAAAATCGATTGCACATTATACAAGGGCCAACAAGAATTTGGAGCGTAGAAGTAATCAGCGATATAATGTATGTGTGACTAAGTTATTGATTAGCGTGCCATATCACCCGCAAACTGATGGACATAGTAAAAGAACAATACAAACACTTGAAGATATGTTGCGTGCTTGTATTATCTGTTGGGGTTTCGTGCTAGGGTTTCAAAACTTTTTTTCGAACGCGCACCGGAAGAAAAAGCATGAAGCGATCTAGGCCAAACCCTATATCGCGCCACAAGGAGTCCAGATGCAAAACAAATATTCAATACACAACCATAAGGTGGTTTAGATTTATACCTTTCGTGAGTAGGAGATGGCAACCAAGGCGTAACATCACGTGACAACAACCTGGTCGCTAGATCCGGCTTCACGAACTAAACACGCAACTCTAATCCACCCGTACAAAAACCCGGATCTCTATCTAGTTTATGGCCAATGCTCCCGTACACCAAAAACGAACCAGATTTGTTTATCTCCTTCACCCAGTGTCACCACCTACGAAACCAGTGTTAGAAACACCTATCGATACTAGTGGTACACGACGCTTCCTAGCGGTTCATGCAGAAAACCCATCTAACGGGTCTGCCGGTGTAGGCTCAAGAACGGCTCACGACAAGAGGACGGTGGAACACGACACTCCCGGTGGTGCAAAACGATCGGCACAAAGGCCGAGGCAATCGGCGGCGGCAGCCGCTAGCGGTGACGGACGGCGCCCTTCCAGCGGGTCGTCATTCCGGTTTTGTGTTGGCGCCGACACAAAGAGGAGAGGAGGGAGAGATTAGGGTTTGTGATAATTAGCCTACAATTGCTAATTAATGGTCAACGAGATCCCTTCCCCTATACTATGTATTTAAAGATGGTTAGTAACTTAATCCCCAAGCTAGGGTTTAAAGTTATTAATTAATCCCTTGTGATTGTCTAATAATCAATAATTAACGCAAACCCTTTGGTTAATTAAATATATAATAATTATATATATATTTATAAATATAACTTAATTAACTTTATAATTAATTGTATATATAAATCAATTATATATATATATATATAACTTAATTATTCCGTAATTTCAAATTACCGGATCAGTTGATTTAGTCTTTCGTAATTCCTAACTACGATCTCTCTTTGCCATTTATTATCCCGAATGATCTTTAGATAATTATTTCATAATCAATCATTTGCCTTTTGGTTTAGTTTCTTGTAATGCTCGTTTAACTCTTTAACACCTTTTAATATATATTGTTATTCGTGGTGTAACTATTTTGATCTTTTCTTGATGGTGTTGTTGTCGAATGTCATTACTCGGGCATATAAGTCCAACAGACTCCCACTTACACGAGACTTGATCATTGTCAACACAGACGGTGGTGGACGTCTAGTTACATCTCACTGCCCCATTAAGATACAACATTTTAAGTAATCGTCTCAATTCCCGAGTAGTCTAAGTACCCTTACTTAACTATTAGTAATAGTTATGATAATCTGTCAATTATCCTATCTGTAATAGATATCTATCTAACATGAGACATGGATCATATCATCATTCTCATATAGTGTTAGATTATTCTCCTTCTTGATCAAGAATCAAAGTGGTCTATCAAACTCTCTGTTTGTGCTTGGACATGCACATATACCAGTTTGAATTAACGAGTGCAACAGAGAGGTCTCCCACTTACTAGTGTAAGGGAACATAATTCCTTCTTGATTACATACAACTATCACTAGACTTCAGATATGCTACCAACGATGATCCTTATTACTGTCTGGTTAAAGAACAACGTTAGATTATGTCAAAGAGTAATCCTTCATAGAATCAAGTTCCAGTATGTATATCATGTCAGAGGATACAGTTGCAATATCATTTTCAAATCTACTTATGATTGTGATCCATCAAGTAGTTTGAAGCGAGTTACTTATCCATTCTCCAATGAATATACGTGAATTTGGTCTCCAACTCTTTGGACTTTCATTCTAAATGAACAAACCAGCTGATTCACAATAGTCTTGATTTGATTTCATTCCCATAAATTCAATCGACTACGGAAATTTAGAATAATTGTTATTCAAGGATCTTAAACGTACTAAAGACTCGAAATCAGTGACATGATGATCTTGATATTAACTGTTAATATACAAGTCAATCTAATGTAACTGTTACCACTCAAGCAGAAACTCCAAATACTAATGGACCTACTCTTTTGTTTTACTATATAGATCAAGCATGCGTCTTAACTCTTAAGACTCTGATTTGGTTCAACGGGTGTGTCAAACTAAGATCCAATCTTCATTATTTATTATGTCTCCGAGTTTCATGATCCCGTTAAGGAAAATCTTAAGGAAACCCTTTGGAACTCTTTATAACTCTTAGAAGCTATCTGAACTCTTTTAGAATAATGCCTTCTAATGTTTCCAGTCTACAACATCTCATGTTGCATCGTAGTTACCATTGAAACTCTTCCAAAAAAGCAGATTACAGTCTCAATTTCAACATGTGAAGTGGAGTACATTGCTGCTTCAAGTTGTTGTTCACAAATCATGTGCATTTAACAACAATTACGAGACAACAGTTTGAACTTTACATGCACCCCTATGTTCATAGATAACAATGTCACCATGTCCATAACTAATAACCCTACATAAGGTGGTTTAGAGTTGTACCTTTCGTGAGTAGGAGATGGCAACCAAGGCGTAACATCACGTGACAACAACCTGGTCGCTGGATCCGGCTTCACGAACTAAACACGCAACTATAATCCACCCATACAAAAACCCGGATCTTTATCTAGTTTATGTCCAATGCTCCAGTACACCAAAAACGAACCAGATTCGTTTATCTCCTTCACCCAGTGTCACCACCTACGAAACCAGTATTAGAAACACCTATCGATACTGGTGGTACACGACGCTTCCTAACGGTTCATGGACACAACCCATCTAACGGGTCTCCCGGTGTAGGCTCAAGAACGGCTCACGAAAAGAAGACGGTGGAACACGACACTCCTGGTGGTGCAAACCGATCGGCACAAAGGCCGAGGCAATCGGCGGCGGCAGCCGCTAACGGCGACGGACGGCGCCCTTGCGGCGGGTCGTCATTCCGGTTTTAGGTTGGCGGCGACGCAAAGAAGAGAGGAGGTAGAGATTAGGGTTTGTGATAATTAGCCTACAATTGCTAATTAATGGTCAACGAGATCCCTTCCTCTATACTATGTATTTAAAGATGGTTAGTAACTTAATCCCCAAGCTAGGGTTTAAAGTTATTAATTAATCCCTTGTGATTGTCTAATAATCAATAATTAACGCAAACCCTTTGGTTAATTAAATATATAATATTTATATATATATTTATAAATATAACTTAATTAACTTTATAACTAATTGTATATATAAATCAATTATATATATATATATATAACCTAATTATTCCGTAATTTCAAATTACCGGATCAGTTGATTTAGTCTTTCGTAATTTCTAACTACGATCTCTCTTTGCCATTTATTATCCCGAATGATCTTTAGATAATTATTTCATAATCAATCATTTGCCTTTTGGTTTAGTTTCTTGTAATGCTCGTTTAACTCTTTAACACCTTTTAATATATATTGTTATTCGTGGTGTAACTATTTTGATCTTTTCTTGATGGTGTTGTTGTCGAATGTCATTACTCGGGCATATAAGTCCAACAGACTCCCACTTACACGAGACTTGATCATTGTCAACACAGACAGTGGTGGACGTCTAGTTACATCTCACTGCCCCATTAAGATACAACATTTTTATGAAATCGTCTCCTATTCCCGAGTAGTCTAAGTACCCTTACTTAACTATTAGTAATAGTTATGATAATCTGTCAATTATCCTATCTGTAATATATATCTATCGAACATGAGACATGGATCATATCATCATTCTCATATAGTGTTAGATTATTCTCCTTCTTGATCTAGAATCAAAGTGGTCTATCAAACTCTCTGTTTGTGCTTGGACATGCACATATACCAGTTTGAATTAACGAGTGCAACAGAGAGGTCTCCCACTTACTAGTGTAAGGGAACATAATTCCTTCTTGATTACATACAACTATCACTAGACTTCAGATATGCTCCCAACGATGATCCTTATTACTGTCTGGTTAAAGAACAACGTTAGATTATGTCAAAGAGTAATCCTTCATAGAATCAAGTTCCAGTATGTATATCATGTCAGAGGATACAGTTGCAATATCATTTTCAAATCTACTTATGATTGTGATCCATCAAGTAGTTTGAAGCGAGTTACTTATCCATTCTCGAATGAATATACGTGAATTTGGTCTCCAACTCTTTGGACTTTCATTCTAAATGAACAAACCAGCTGATTCACAATAGTCTTGATTTGATTTCATTCCCATAAATTCAATCGACTACGGAAATTTAGAATAATTGTTATTCAAGGATCTTAAACGTACTAAAGACTCGAAATCAGTGACATGATGATCTTGATATTAACTGTTAATATACAAGTCAATCTAATGTAACTGTTACCACTCAAGCAGAAACTCCAAATACTAATGGACCTACTCTTTTGTTTTACTATATAGATCAAGCATGCGTCTTAACTCTTAAGACTCTGATTTGGTTCAACGGGTGTGTCAAACTAAGATCCAATCTTCATTATTTATTATGTCTCCGAGTTTCATGATCCCGTTAAGGAAAATCTTAAGGAAACCCTTTGGAACTCTTTATAACTCTTAGAAGCTATCTGAACTCTTTTAGAATAATGCCTTCTAATGTTTCCAGTCTACAACATCTCATGTTGCATCGTAGTTACCATTGAAACTCTTCCAAAAAAGCAGATTACAGTCTCAATTTCAACATGTGAAGTGGAGTACATTGCTGCTTCAAGTTGTTGTTCACAAATCATGTGGATTTAACAACAATTACGAGACTACAGTTTGAACTTTACATGCACCCCTATGTTCATAGATAACAATGTCACCATGTCCATAACTAATAACCCTACATAAGGTGGTTTAGAGTTGTACCTTTCGTGAGTAGGAGATGGCAACCAAGGCGTAACATCACGTGAAAACAACCTGGTCGCTGGATCCGGCTTCACGAACTAAACACGCAACTATAATCCACCCATACAAAAACCCGGATCTCTATCTAGTTTATGTCCAATGCTCCAGTACACCAAAAACGAACCAGATCGTTTATCTCCTTCACCCAGTGTCACCACCTACGAAACCAGTATTAGAAACACCTATCGATACTGGTGGTACACGACGCTTCCTAACGGTTCATGGAGACAACCCATCTAACGGGTCTCCCGGTGTAGGCTCAAGAACGGCTCACGAAAAGAAGACGGTGGAACACGACACTCCTGGTGGTGCAAACTGATCGGCACAAAGGCCGAGGCAATCGGCGGCGGCAGCCGCTAACGGCGACGGACGGCGCCCTTGCGGCGGGTCGTCATTCCGGTTTTGGGTTGGCGGCGACGCAAAGAGGAGAGGAGGTAGAGATTAGGGTTTGTGATAATTAGCCTACAATTGCTAATTAATGGTCAACGAGATCCCTTCCTCTATACTATGTATTTAAAGATGGTTAGTAACTTAATCCCCAAGCTAGGGTTTAAAGTTATTAATTAATCCCTTGTGATTGTCTAATAATCAATAATTAACGCAAACCCTTTGGTTAATTAAATATATAATATTTATATATATATTTATAAATATAACTTAATTAACTTTATAACTAATTGTATATATAAATCAATTATATATATATATATATATAACCTAATTATTCCGTAATTTCAAATTACCGGATCAGTTGATTTAGTCTTTCGTAATTTCTAACTACGATCTCTCTTTGCCATTTATTATCCCGAATGATCTTTAGATAATTATTTCATAATCAATCATTTGCCTTTTGGTTTAGTTTCTTGTAATGCTCGTTTAACTCTTTAACACCTTTTAATATATATTGTTATTCGTGGTGTAACTATTTTGATCTTTTCTTGATGGTGTTGTTGTCGAATGTCATTACTCGGGCATATAAGTCCAACAGACTCCCACTTACACGAGACTTGATCATTGTCAACACAGACAGTGGTGGACGTCTAGTTACATCTCACTGCCCCATTAAGATACAACATTTTTATGAAATCGTCTCCTATTCCCGAGTAGTCTAAGTACCCTTACTTAACTATTAGTAATAGTTATGATAATCTGTCAATTATCCTATCTGTAATAGATATCTATCGAACATGAGACATGGATCATATCATCATTCTCATATAGTGTTAGATTATTCTCCTTCTTGATCTAGAATCAAAGTGGTCTATCAAACTCTCTGTTTGTGCTTGGACATGCACATATACCAGTTTGAATTAACGAGTGCAACAGAGAGGTCTCCCACTTACTAGTGTAAGGGAACATAATTCCTTCTTGATTACATACAACTATCACTAGACTTCAGATATGCTCCCAACGATGATCCTTATTACTGTCTGGTTAAAGAACAACGTTAGATTATGTCAAAGAGTAATCCTTCATAGAATCAAGTTCCAGTATGTATATCATGTCAGAGGATACAGTTGCAATATCATTTTCAAATCTACTTATGATTGTGATCCATCAAGTAGTTTGAAGCGAGTTACTTATCCATTCTCGAATGAATATACGTGAATTTGGTCTCCAACTCTTTGGACTTTCATTCTAAATGAACAAACCAGCTGATTCACAATAGTCTTGATTTGATTTCATTCCCATAAATTCAATCGACTACGGAAATTTAGAATAATTGTTATTCAAGGATCTTAAACGTACTAAAGACTCGAAATCAGTGACATGATGATCTTGATATTAACTGTTAATATACAAGTCAATCTAATGTAACTGTTACCACTCAAGCAGAAACTCCAAATACTAATGGACCTACTCTTTTGTTTTACTATATAGATCAAGCATGCGTCTTAACTCTTAAGACTCTGATTTGGTTCAACGGGTGTGTCAAACTAAGATCCAATCTTCATTATTTATTATGTCTCCGAGTTTCATGATCCCGTTAAGGAAAATCTTAAGGAAACCCTTTGGAACTCTTTATAACTCTTAGAAGCTATCTGAACTCTTTTAGAATAATGCCTTCTAATGTTTCCAGTCTACAACATCTCATGTTGCATCATATTTACCATTGAAACTCTTCCAAAAAAGCAGATTATAGTCTCAATTTCAACATGTGAAGTGGAGTACATTGCTGCTTCAAGTTGTTGTTCACAAATCATGTGGATTTAACAACAATTACGAGACTACAGTTTGAACTTTACATGCACCCCTATGTTCATAGATAACAATGTCACCATGTCCATAACTAATAACCCTACATAAGGTGGTTTAGAGTTGTACCTTTCGTGAGTAGGAGATGGCAACCAAGGCGTAACATCACGTGACAACAACCTGGTCGCTGGATCCGGCTTCACGAACTAAACACGCAACTATAATCCACCCATACAAAAACCCGGATCTCTATCTAGTTTATGTCCAATGCTCCAGTACACCAAAAACGAACCAGATTCGTTTATCTCCTTCACCCAGTGTCACCACCTACGAAACCAGTATTAGAAACACCTATCGATACTGGTGGTACACGATGCTTCCTAACGGTTCATGGAGACAACCCATCTAACGGGTCTCCCGGTGTAGGCTCAAGAACGGCTCACGAAAAGAAGACGGTGGAACACGACACTCCTGGTGGTGCAAACCGATCGGCACAAAGGCCGAGGCAATCGGCGGCGGCAGCCGCTAACGGCGACGGACGGCGCCCTTGCGGCGGGTCGTCATTCCGGTTTTGGGTTGGCGGCGACGCAAAGAGGAGAGGAGGTAGAGATTAGGGTTTGTGATAATTAGCCAACAATTGCTAATTAATGGTCAACGAGATCCCTTCCTCTATACTATGTATTTAAAGATGGTTAGTAACTTAATCCCCAAGCTAGGGTTTAAAGTTATTAATTAATCCCTTGTGATTGTCTAATAATCAATAATTAACGCAAACCCTTTGGTTAATTAAATATATAATATTTATATATATATTTATAAATATAACTTAATTAACTTTATAACTAATTGTATATATAAATCAATTATATATATATATATAACCTAATTATTCCGTAATTTCAAATTACCGGATCAGTTGATTTAGTCTTTCGTAATTTCTAACCACGATCTCTCTTTGCCATTTATTATCCCGAATGATCTTTAGATAATTATTTCATAATCAATCATTTGCCTTTTGGTTTAGTTTCTTGTAATGCTCGTTTAACTCTTTAACACCTTTTAATATATATTGTTATTCGTGGTGTAACTATTTTGATCTTTTCTTGATGGTGTTGTTGTCGAATGTCATTACTCGGGCATATAAGTCCAACAGACTCCCACTTACACGAGACTTGATCATTGTCAACACAGACAGTGGTGGACGTCTAGTTACATCTCACTGCCCCATTAAGATACATCATTTTTATGAAATCGTCTCCTATTCCCGAGTAGTCTAAGTACCCTTACTTAACTATTAGTAATAGTTATGATAATCTGTCAATTATCCTATCTGTAATAGATATCTATCGAACATGAGACATGGATCATATCATCATTCTCATATAGTGTTAGATTATTCTCCTTCTTGATCTAGAATCAAAGTGGTCTATCAAACTCTCTGTTTGTGCTTGGACATGCACATATACCAGTTTGAATTAACGAGTGCAACAGAGAGGTCTCCCACTTACTAGTGTAAGGGAACATAATTCCTTCTTGATTACATACAACTATCACTAGACTTCAGATATGCTCCCAACGATGATCCTTATTACTGTCTGGTTAAAGAACAACGTTAGATTATGTCAAAGAGTAATCCTTCATAGAATCAAGTTCCAGTATGTATATCATGTCAGAGGATACAGTTGCAATATCATTTTCAAATCTACTTATGATTGTGATCCATCAAGTAGTTTGAAGCGAGTTACTTATCCATTCTCGAATGAATATACGTGAATTTGGTCTCCAACTCTTTGGACTTTCATTCTAAATGAACAAACCAGCTGATTCACAATAGTCTTGATTTGATTTCATTCCCATAAATTCAATCGACTACGGAAATTTAGAATAATTGTTATTCAAGGATCTTAAACGTACTAAAGACTCGAAATCAGTGACATGATGATCTTGATATTAACTGTTAATATACAAGTCAATCTAATGTAACTGTTACCACTCAAGCAGAAACTCCAAATACTAATGGACCTACTCTTTTGTTTTACTATATAGATCAAGCATGCGTCTTAACTCTTAAGACTCTGATTTGGTTCAACGGGTGTGTCAAACTAAGATCCAATCTTCATTATTTATTATGTCTCCGAGTTTCATGATCCCGTTAAGGAAAATCTTAAGGAAACCCTTTTGAACTCTTTATAACTCTTAGAAGCTATCTGAACTCTTTTAGAATAATGCCTTCTAATGTTTCCAGTCTACAACATCTCATGTTGCATCGTAGTTACCATTGAAACTCTTCCAAAAAAGCAGATTACAGTCTCAATTTCAACATGTGAAGTGGAGTACATTGCTGCTTCAAGTTGTTGTTCACAAATCATGTGGATTTAACAACAATTACGAGACTACAGTTTGAACTTTACATGCACCCCTATGTTCATAGATAACAATGTCACCATGTCCATAACTAATAACCCTACATAAGGTGGTTTAGAGTTGTACCTTTCGTGAGTAGGAGATGGCAACCAAGGCGTAACATCACGTGAAAACAACCTGGTCGCTGGATCCGGCTTCACGAACTAAACACGCAACTATAATCCACCCATACAAAAACCCGGATCTCTATCTAGTTTATGTCCAATGCTCCAGTACACCAAAAACGAACCAGATCGTTTATCTCCTTCACCCAGTGTCACCACCTACGAAACCAGTATTAGAAACACCTATCGATACTGGTGGTACACGACGCTTCCTAACGGTTCATGGAGACAACCCATCTAACGGGTCTCCCGGTGTAGGCTCAAGAACGGCTCACGAAAAGAAGACGGTGGAACACGACACTCCTGGTGGTGCAAACCGATCGGCACAAAGGCCGAGGCAATCGGCGGCGGCAGCCGCTAACGGCGACGGACGGCGCCCTTGCGGCGGGTCGTCATTCCGGTTTTGGGTTGGCGGCGACGCAAAGAGGAGAGGAGGTAGAGATTAGGGTTTGTGATAATTAGCCTACAATTGCTAATTAATGGTCAACGAGATCCCTTCCTCTATACTATGTATTTAAAGATGGTTAGTAACTTAATCCCCAAGCTAGGGTTTAAAGTTATTAATTAATCCCTTGTGATTGTCTAATAATCAATAATTAACGCAAACCCTTTGGTTAATTAAATATATAATATTTATATATATATTTATAAATATAACTTAATTAACTTTATAACTAATTGTATATATAAATCAATTATATATATATATATATATAACCTAATTATTCCGTAATTTCAAATTACCGGATCAGTTGATTTAGTCTTTCGTAATTTCTAACTACGATCTCTCTTTGCCATTTATTATCCCGAATGATCTTTAGATAATTATTTCATAATCAATCATTTGCCTTTTGGTTTAGTTTCTTGTAATGCTCGTTTAACTCTTTAACACCTTTTAATATATATTGTTATTCGTGGTGTAACTATTTTGATCTTTTCTTGATGGTGTTGTTGTCGAATGTCATTACTCGGGCATATAAGTCCAACAGACTCCCACTTACACGAGACTTGATCATTGTCAACACAGACAGTGGTGGACGTCTAGTTACATCTCACTGCCCCATTAAGATACAACATTTTTATGAAATCGTCTCCTATTCCCGAGTAGTCTAAGTACCCTTACTTAACTATTAGTAATAGTTATGATAATCTGTCAATAATCCTATCTGTAATAGATATCTATCGAACATGAGACATGGATCATATCATCATTCTCATATAGTGTTAGATTATTCTCCTTCTTGATCTAGAATCAAAGTGGTCTATCAAACTCTCTGTTTGTGCTTGGACATGCACATATACCAGTTTGAATTAACGAGTGCAACAGAGAGGTCTCCCACTTACTAGTGTAAGGGAACATAATTCCTTCTTGATTACATACAACTATCACTAGACTTCAGATATGCTCCCAACGATGATCCTTATTACTGTCTGGTTAAAGAACAACGTTAGATTATGTCAAAGAGTAATCCTTCATAGAATCAAGTTCCAGTATGTATATCATGTCAGAGGATACAGTTGCAATATCATTTTCAAATCTACTTATGATTGTGATCCATCAAGTAGTTTGAAGCGAGTTACTTATCCATTCTCGAATGAATATACGTGAATTTGGTCTCCAACTCTTTGGACTTTCATTCTAAATGAACAAACCAGCTGATTCACAATAGTCTTGATTTGATTTCATTCCCATAAATTCAATCGACTACGGAAATTTAGAATAATTGTTATTCAAGGATCTTAAACGTACTAAAGACTCGAAATCAGTGACATGATGATCTTGATATTAACTGTTAATATACAAGTCAATCTAATGTAACTGTTACCACTCAAGCAGAAACTCCAAATACTAATGGACCTACTCTTTTGTTTTACTATATAGATCAAGCATGCGTCTTAACTCTTAAGACTCTGATTTGGTTCAACGGGTGTGTCAAACTAAGATCCAATCTTCATTATTTATTATGTCTCCGAGTTTCATGATCCCGTTAAGGAAAATCTTAAGGAAACCCTTTGGAACTCTTTATAACTCTTAGAAGCTATCTGAACTCTTTTAGAATAATGCCTTCTAATGTTTCCAGTCTACAACATCTCATGTTGCATCGTAGTTACCATTGAAACTCTTCCAAAAAAGCAGATTACAGTCTCAATTTCAACATGTGAAGTGGAGTACATTGCTGCTTCAAGTTGTTGTTCACAAATCATGTGGATTTAACAAAAATTACGAGACTACAGTTTGAACTTTACATGCACCCCTATGTTCATAGATAACAATGTCACCATGTCCATAACTAATAACCCTACATAAGGTGGTTTAGAGTTGTACCTTTCGTGAGTAGGAGATGGCAACCAAGGCGTAACATCACGTGAAAACAACCTGGTCGCTGGATCCGGCTTCACGAACTAAACACGCAACTATAATCCACCCATACAAAAACCCGGATCTCTATCTAGTTTATGTCCAATGCTCCAGTACACCAAAAACGAACCAGATCGTTTATCTCCTTCACCCAGTGTCACCACCTACGAAACCAGTATTAGAAACACCTATCGATACTGGTGGTACACGACGCTTCCTAACGGTTCATGGAGACAACCCATCTAACGGGTCTCCCGGTGTAGGCTCAAGAACGGCTCACGAAAAGAAGACGGTGGAACACGACACTCCTGGTGGTGCAAACTGATCGGCACAAAGGCCGAGGCAATCGGCGGCGGCAGCCGCTAACGGCGACGGACGGCGCCCTTGCGGCGGGTCGTCATTCCGGTTTTGGGTTGGCGGCGACGCAAAGAGGAGAGGAGGTAGAGATTAGGGTTTGTGATAATTAGCCTACAATTGCTAATTAATGGTCAACGAGATCCCTTCCTCTATACTATGTATTTAAAGATGGTTAGTAACTTAATCCCCAAGCTAGGGTTTAAAGTTATTAATTAATCCCTTGTGATTGTCTAATAGTCAATAATTAACGCAAACCCTTTGGTTAATTAAATATATAATATTTATATATATATATTTATAAATATAACTTAATTAACTTTATAATTAAATGTATATATATATCAATTATATATATATATAACTTAATTATTCCGTAATTTCAAATTACCGGATCAGTTGATTTAGTCTTTCGTAATTCCTAACTACGATCTCTCTTTGCCATTTATTATCCCGAATGATCTTTAGATAATTATTTCATAATCAATCATTTGCCTTTTGGTTTAGTTTCTTGTAACGCTCGTTTAACTCTTTAACACCTTTTAATATATATTGTTATTCGTGGTGTAACTATTTTGATCTTTTCTTGATGGTGTTGTTGTCGAATGTCATTACTCGGGCATATAAGTCCAACAGACTCCCACTTACACGAGACTTGATCATTGTCAACACAGACAGTGGTGGACGTCTAGTTACAACTCACTGCCCCATTAAGATACAACATTTTTATGAAATCGTCTCCTATTCCCGAGTAGTCTAAGTACCCTTACTTAACTATTAGTAATAGTTATGATAATCTGTCAATTATCCTATCTGTAATAGATATCTATCGAACATGAGACATGGATCATATCATCATTCTCATATAGTGTTAGATTATTCTCCTTCTTGATCTAGAATCAAAGTGGTCTATCAAACTCTCTGTTTGTGCTTGGACATGCACATATACCAGTTTGAATTAACGAGTGCGCCAGAGAGGTCTCCCACTTACTAGTGTAAGGGAACATAATTTCTTCTTGATTACATACAACTATCACTAGACTTCAGATATGCTCCCAACGATGATCCTTATTACTGTCTGGTTAAAGAACAACGTTAGATTATGTCAAAGAGTAATCCTTTATAGAATCAAGTTCCAGTATGTTTATCATGTCAGAGGATACAGTTGCAATATCATTTTCAAATCTACTTATGATTGTGATCCATGAAGTAGTTTGAAGCGAGTTACTTATCCATTCTCCAATGAATATATGTGAATTTGGTCTCCAACTCTTTGGACTTTCATTCTAAATGAACAAACCAGCTGATTCACAATAGTCTTGATTTGATTTCATTCCCATAAATTCAATCGACTACGGAAATTTAGAATAATTGTTATTCAAGGATCTTAAACGTACTAAAGACTCGAAATCAGTGACATGATGATCTTGATATTAACTGTTAATATACAAGTCAATCTAATGTAACTGTTACCACTCAAGCAGAAACTCCAAATACTAATGGACCTACTCTTTTGTTTTACTATCTAGATCAAGCATGCGTCTTAACTCTTAAGACTCAAATTTGGTTCAACGGGTGTGTCAAACTAAGATCCAATCTTCATTATTTATTATGTCTCCGAGTTTCATGATCCCGTTAAGGAAAATCTTAAGGAAACCCTTTGGAACTCTTTATAACTCTTAGAAGCTATCTGAACTCTTTTAGAATAATGCCTTCTAATGTTTCTAGTCTACAACATCTCATGTTGCATCGTAGTTACCATTGGAACTCTTCCAGAAAAGCAGATTATAGTCTCAATTTCAACATGTGAAGTGGAGTACATTGCTGCTTCAAGTTGTTGTTCACAAATCATGTGGATTCAACAACAATTACGAGACTACAGTTTGAACTTTACATGCACCCCTATGTTCATAGATAACAATGTCACCATGTCCATAACTAATAACCCTGCATAAGGTGGTTTAGAGTTATACCTTTCGTGAGTAGGACATGGCAACCAAGGCGTAACATTACGTGATAACAACCTGGTCGCTGGATCCGGCTTCACGAACTAAACACGCAACTCTAATCCACCCGTACAAAAACCCGGATCTCTATCTAGTTTATGTCCAATGCTCCCGTACACCAAAAACGAACCAGATTCGTTTATCTCCTTTACCCAGTGTCACCACCTATGAAACCAGTGTTAGAAACACCTATCGATACTGGTGGAACACGACGCTTCCTAACGGTTCATGGAGACAACCCATCTAACGGGTCTCCCGGTGTAGGCTCAAGAACGGCTCACGAAAAGAAGACGGTGGAACACGACACTCTCGGTGGTGCAAAACGATCGGCACAAAGGCCGAGGCAATCGGCGGCGGCAACCGCTAGCCGCGAAAGACGGCGCCCTTGCGGCGGGTCGTCATTCCGGTTTTGGGTTGGCGGCGACGCAAAGAGGAGAGGAGGTAGAGATTAGGGTTTGTGATAATTAGCCTACAATTGCTAATTAATGGTCAACGAGATCCCTTCCCCTATTCTATGTATTTAAAGATGGTTAGTAACTTAATCCCCAAGCTAGGGTTTAAAGTTATTAATTAATCCCTTGTGATTGTCTAATAATCAATAATTAACGCAAACCCTTTGGTTAATTAAATATATAATATTTATATATATATTTATAAATATAACTTAATTAACTTTATAATTAATTGTATATATAAATCAATTATATATATATAACTTAATTATTCCGTTATTTCAAATTACCGGATCAGTTGATTTAGTCTTTCGTAATTCCTAACTACGATCTCTCTTTGCCATTTATTATCCCGAATGATCTTTAGATAATTATTTCATAATCAATCATTTGCCTTTTGGTTTAGTTTCTTGTAACGCTCGTTTAACTCTTTAACACCTTTTAATATATTTTGTTATTCGTGGTGTAACTATTTTGATATTTTCTTGATGGTGTTGTTGTCGAATGTCATTTCTCGGGCATATAAGTCCAACAGACTCCCACTTACACGAGACTTGATCATTGTCAACACAGACAGTGGTGGACGTCTAGTTACATCTCACTGCCCCATTAAGATACAACATTTTTATGAAATCGTCTCCTATTCCCGAGTAGTCTAAGTACCCTTACTTAACTATTAGTAATAGTTATGATAATCTGTCAATTATCCTATCTGTAATAGATATCTATCGAACATGAGACATGGATCATATCATCATTCTCATATAGTGTTAGATTATTCTCCTTCTTGATCTAGAATCAAAGTGGTCTATCAAACTCTCTGTTTGTGCTTGGACATGCACATATACCAGTTTGAATTAATGAGTGCACCAGAGAGGTCTCCCACTTACTAGTGTAATGGAACATAATTCCTTCTTGATTACATACAACTATCACTAGACTTCAAATATGCTCCCAACGATGATCCTTATTACTGTCTGGTTAAAGAACAACGTTAGATTATGTCAAAGAGTAATCCTTTATAGAATCAAGTTCCAGTATGTTTATCATGTCAGAGGATACAGTTGCAATATCATTTTCAAATCTACTTATGATTGTGATCCATGAAGTAGTTTGAAGCGAGTTACTTATCCATTCTCCAATGAATATATGTGAATTTGGTCTCCAACTCTTTGGACTTTCATTCTAAATGAACAAACCAGCTGATTCACAATAGTCTTGATTTGATTTCATTCCCATAAATTCAATCGACTACGGAAATTTAGAATAATTGTTATTCAAGGATCTTAAACGTACTAAAGACTCGAAATCAGTGACATGATGATCTTGATATTAACTGTTAATATACAAGTCAATCTAATGTAACTGTTACCACTCAAGCAGAAACTCCAAATACTAATGGACCTACTCTTTTGTTTTACTATCTAGATCAAGCATGCGTCTTAACTCTTAAGACTCAAATTTGGTTCAACGGGTGTGTCAAACTAAGATCCAATCTTCATTATTTATTATGTCTCCGAGTTTCATGATCCCGTTAAGGAAAATCTTAAGGAAACCCTTTGGAACTCTTTATAACTCTTAGAAGCTATCTGAACTCTTTTAGAATAATGCCTTCTAATGTTTCCAGTCTACAACATCTCATGTTGCATCGTAGTTACCATTGGAACTCTTCCAGAAAAGCAGATTACAGTCTCAATTTCAACATGTGAAGTGGAGTACATTACTGCTTCAAGTTGTTGTTCACAAATCATGTGGATTCAACAACAATTATGAGACTACAGTTTGAACTTTACATGCACCCCTATGTTCATAGATAACAATGTCACCATGTCCATAACTAATATCCCTGCATAATAAAACTAAGGACATTGAAATTAGATATCATTTTATTCGTGATTCTGCAGATAAAAGGTTGATTGAACTTGTGAAGGTGCATACTGATGATAACTTTGCAGACCTTTTCACCAAGGCATTTGATTAGACTCGCTTCGAGTTTTTGGTAAAAATGACCGGAATGATCAATCCCTAGTAAAACATTTTCAAAAACCATTTTCATGGAAGTTTTATTTTTATTTTTTTATGTAGTTTAGATTTACTGCTTTATTACTTTCATGCATTTAGTTTTATTGTCAAAAATTTGTTATTTATAAAATTTCAAAACAAATCTGAAAAAGTTTAAAATCGACATCACTTGAAGTTATAGAAGAAATGATAGTATATCAGTAGGTGATCATACACACATGACCATAGAATGACTACGTAGTTTCTATATGTATATTTGTAGTTGTGTTGATATGATTTGATCTAAACTTCTTAGTCTGCATAAACAGAAAATGATAGCTTCATGACTATTTAACATTGCATCTATATAGTCTTTAATTTAAATATCTGCATGTAATTTGAATTGTCAGTAGGCTAGAAGCGTTTTTGGACCATTAGTAGTGTGAAAACATAATGATGTATGTTACAACTGTGATTTGAACCCATATTATGTCGGGTGTGTGAGTTAAAAGATGATTATCAGATATAGAATATATGGCTTTAAGAATTTCATGAGACCAATATCGAATTATGTCATTAGCATAATTCATTCATTTTGCTTCAGTGCCCATGTCCCGAAAAACATGCAATTTGAAGTTTAACCAAGATATGTACTTGACAACATCTTTCAAACATATATTAGCCCTTTTATCATATTGATACTTTGTCTTTATTGATTCCATTGAAAACATCTGGATAACAGTTGGATCCTTGTACCTAAATCTTATGATTCCTCATATATAAGCCAAGACATTTGAATCATTCGATTCTGAATCATCCTGATTCCTAATATCCTTTGGGATCTGCTTGTTTTTCCTATGCTAATTGATGTAATTTCATCCAGGAGATTGATCTAATCTTGCTCCGAGTCATATATGTCTTGAAGATAGTGCAAATTTATATTTCTATTGACAAATATGTGGGGTACACGGTGTTTTCATATAAATGGTACCTTAACTCAAAAGAATGTGGGAGAAAAATGCTTGTAGTTTCAAATTTTATAATGCTAACAACTTAAATTGACTTGTTGAGTATTGCAATTCGGTTTGAATAAGTTAGAAAGTCATGATCTGATCTTGTTTACTTTTGTCACACCCCAACCGACGGCGGAAACGTCGGGGCGGGACATGTAGACTGTTCATGAGCACAAGGTTGACTAAATTGTAATATATTAAACATTAATTTCATTTCAAATAATCCAAACACAACCAAATCCAAGTAAGAACATAATTGAAATACATAAAATCCTTTATTCAAATTAACTAAGTCCCAAAGCCTATGTGTAGCAAATCTTGATCAAATCACACATTAGTACCTGAAACATGAATAAAATAAGGTCAACTAAAAAGTTGCTGAGCATACTCAGGTTTGTATGTAGATAGCATATAGTTTGTAAATAAACAAATCCTTACATGTAATGATAAAATAAGGCATTTATGGGGAGAAGCTATTGTGTAACCAAGTATAATCAAACCTTTGTAACTAGCATGTAAAAATTGTGTTGTCGGTAACAATCACCCTACCTGGGTGGGTTTGTCAGACTTAATAGATCTATCATTTATTACCGTCGGCTTTAATAGTTAATGATTGCACATAATCGCATACAAAAGTTAGCACAACTAGCACTCGGGCATAAAGCTCAAATTGCACACATGAATGTAAAGGGGATTTGTATTTGTGTAGTCTGTGTAAATGTACACAATAGTATTGTATAATGTTCATGTTCCACCCCAAAAAGTGTAAAAGAGTAAAAGGGGCTATGTAATACTCACTTGGTTTGAAGACGTAGCTAACACGAGATACTAGATAGTAACGAGGTCCTCGTAATGAACAACGTTAACCTAGAGTGTAATATGTATTGAATCAATAGTGTGCACAATAGTCTATGTCTAAGTCTAAGGTTGAATTGGATGTGTGTATAAGGAATTGAAGTTGTAGGTGTTAGTGGTTTGTACTTGAATGGTGTTGTATAAAATTGATGTTTGAGTTTGGAATAACTAAGTAAATAAATTACATAATTATTATTTATTTACTTGGATATAAAAATAATGTAAGTATTAGGGGTAAATAAGTATAACCTAAATAAATATATTTTGTTTAAATGTAAATTAAATAAATAATTGTTACCTTATTTATTTATTTATAAAATATGTAACTTATTTATTTAGTTATAAAATGTATTGATTGTTTTATATTAAATATAAACTTTTCTTACTTTATTTTCATAAAGATATGTAATTAAGTTGTGTAATAATATTTAAATGTAGGGTTTAACATTAAATATAAATTAATTTTTGTAAGTTTTAAATAAACAATTTCTATTTATTTATTTTATAAAATCAATTATTTTTTTTTAAAAATTAGTTTGAAATACTTTATTGTTTTTAAATTATGGAATTAATTATTCTGTCAAAACTTTTCTCACACACACGACTGTGCCTAGGACAGGGCACGATCGTGCTAGAACCACGGGCGCGACCATGCTAGTTAGGGACGCGACCGTGTTGACCAAACAGAATGCATAATTAGGCTGTTCACTAGGTACGACCGTGTCTTGGGTCAGGCACGACCGTGTCTAGGGTTTTGAGGCACGACCAAGTCTAGCCAAGGGCATGACCGAGTCTGATTGTGGGAGGCACGACCGCGCTGGTATTTGGCGCGACCGTGTCTCATGAAGCACGACTGCGCTATATGATTAGTGCGACCGTGTCTATTCCAAAACATATTCAATTTGACTAATTCTTATATTGTTAATGTTGGAATTCATGGGGCTTTCATCTGTAGGGTTATTACGAGTCTATTGGGATACATTAA
This sequence comes from Smallanthus sonchifolius, assembly GCA_023525975.1. Classification (NCBI taxonomy): domain Eukaryota; kingdom Viridiplantae; phylum Streptophyta; class Magnoliopsida; order Asterales; family Asteraceae; genus Smallanthus; species Smallanthus sonchifolius. The sequence goes on from CM042026.1 coordinate 92,807,621, forward strand.
TTGTAATTAAAACGTGTTCAAAGCAGAGTTCGATTAAAACATTTTGAACGAAAACATAGGTTCGGGTTCGTGACGATTTTCATATTGTAAGCCCAAATTAAGATGGGGCTTTTGATCTATGAACTGAAACGAGTGAGAAAAGGGTTTCAATTACCCGGAAGAGTAGCGAATTGATAGAGAACGGTAGGGAGGAGTTCCGGCGTCGGCGAGCTTGGCTTCCGGCGTCTTCTGCTACGATTCCGGTTGCTTCAAATGGGTCAGTAGCCTCTGGAAGGATCGTGTAGCGTGTGGTTGGGGGAAATTCACTCTAGTGTAGGAGGATCGATGTTCAAATGAGAGGATTTTGGTTTTTCTTGAGATGAATCGGGTTTCTGATGTTAATGATTACAATTGACAACATTATTTTCTTTGTTAATGAAAATGAAACACATATCGGTTACGAAGCTCAACGATCTCGCGTTTAAAACTGTAGTTACGTTTCAACTGGTACTAGGCACGACCGTGCCCAAACGAGGCGCGACCGTGCCTAGGCACCGGGCGCGATCGTTCCAAAGCGAGTCGCGCGACCGTGCCAAAGCACTTGGCGCGACCGTGCCAGAACGAGGCGCGACCGTGCCTATTAGGGTTTCTTGTTACTTTTCAACATCAGACCTTGTAACTTTAGTCTTTGACATATTTGTATAAATAGTTACTTATGTAGTGTTTAGTAGGTTATAACCGAGTAAAATTTGCAGATTTGCATTGAAATATAGTATTTAATTGATGGTACGAATAGAACGAAACAGTGCACTTGAATTGGGTTTGAAATGCATTACATTGAATTGAAATACGGATACTAAAATCATAAATGTTACAACTTTGAAGTTTATCACGTATCATTTCATAATCTCTGAATATTTGAAAAGAAATGTTTTGATAATCCTGGGATAGTATCATATAGTGTTGCAAGAGTTGCATGTTTGATGAGCTGTAAACTGTATTTGCATAGAAAGCCATAAGTCACCCTTAGATCTGCTAGGGATTTTATAACCGAAATGTGTGTGTGATTCATCAATATACTGATATGATCTTCTTACTCGTGATGTTTGACCAAAAATATGTGTTTTAGCTTTTGTAATTCATTTTAAACAGATAAAAACAAAAAATAAGTGATTTTAGTATGTACAGATAAAATTCAAAAAGATTTTAGGAGTGTTTTAATATAAAGTTTTTAAAAATCCAAAAAGAGTTTTATTTTATTTTATTTTGTTAGCTTATTTTTAGAAAAATTCCAAAAAGATTTTATTTCTAACTTCCATGAAAATTGCATTTTTGACTATGTGTTTATGATTGCATCATGTTTGTGGAAGTTGTGGTGTTGTGTAGTTAATTGGAAAGATCTTGGATTTTGAAAAAAGTTGAGAATTTACTAAGTATGGAACTGGCGAACTTGTTAAGTTCGCTTGGAACAAATTCGCAAGGGAGCGATGTAGGTCTCGTACCAATCTAAAACGGATCTCACAAGACGAACGTGTAGTCAACCGATCACTAGTGTGGAATCCTAGTGAAACGATGATCATGTAGATGCAAGTAATCACGGATCAAAACAACAATAGTAAATACAAAGGCTTTTCTATTTCAGAGGATAAACTTGTTACAATCAGATATGTTCAGCAAAACGTTATATAGAAAATCAAACAAGCTACCTATTTATAGAAGACCAAACACATCAAGAGAAACTAGTCAGTTTCGCTAAAGGCGAAACTTCCTAGTGTCGCTAGCTAGTTTCGTCCTAGCGAAACTACCTAGTATTGCTAATCATAACAAGAGAAACTATTAGAAAATGATTACAAGATTATAAAGACGAGCAGTCAGAGACCTACAAGCTATTGATACGAAACATGTACCAACAAACTCCCCTTTAACAACATCTTGTAGAATCAAAAGTCTTCGATCCTGTTGGAATGTGAGCATCTACTCTGCTCGGATCGATAACAATCACTCTTGATTCATAGCGTAGAGACGTAGTGTCAAGTCAATCATAACACAATACAAAACTTGAACATAAACATAGATAAGATGAAAACAGAAACGATATTGATTTTCATTACAAATCAGTCATCCCGTCATACGAGTACAATACCGAAGGAGTTCACATCTATCTCGTTTAAGCTCATGTCCAACCCCTAGGTGAGCTCTACACAGGGGTGGTGACTCACACCATAACTAAGCTCTCAACTCTCTCTAGTTGTATGAACTTTGTGTTCTCTCTGACTACAAATGAAATGACAAACATCTATGTATAGTTACACATGTGAGTCTGGTCCTAGCGAAACTAACTATGTAGTTTCGCTAGATATGCTATAGCGAAACTGGTTAGTTTCTCCCTAGCTAATCTCAGCGAGACTACCTCTAGATTCTCCTATAGAATTCCAGCTTCATTCATAGGAATTGCACCAACAAAATCCCCCTTGAATGATGATCTCAATTCAAACAATCTTTGATAAATTATCAGTCACAAATTTGTACCAACAGACTGTAACATCCTAAAAATAATAAAACGAATAAATATAGCGAGACCGGTGATTTAGTTGGAATATTTAAACAAAAAGGGAGCAGGCCTGGGCCCGGCTTCAATGGGCCGAGGGAAGCCCATGCGCATAAGAGGCAAGGCAGTCCTCTTCCCTGCTCATTTCCCCAACTCACGTAGCTTTTAGAGAGAAAAAGGAGAGCTCGGGTCTAGAGAGAGAAAGTGACGGATCAACTCTGGAATTCAGGAGAACGTTGTTGCTGTTCTCGTGATCATATCCTCAGAATCAGAAATCCGATCCAGGTAACGATTCGATCACATTATGATTTTTTGTTCGTTTTGGGAGTTTTCGGGTTTTGGCTAAAAGATAACGATTTTGCGGATGAAACTTGAAAGTGAACTTAGGTATAGCATCTAGAATGAAAAATGAACGTTTTGATCAAATAAAATCTAGATATCGACATGATCAGATTCGCATGCAGAACATTCGGATTTTTGGGGAAGGCGATAAGTGTAGACCCATCGAAACTACTTAGTTTCGATATGTGCAGACCCATCGAAACTACTTAGTTTCGATATGTGAAGACCCATCGAAACTACTTAGTTTCGATATGTGCAGACCTATCGAAACTACCCAGTTTCGATATATGCAGACCCAATCGAAACTACCATAGTTTCGATATGAGCCCCCGATCCGAAGCTAAGATAATACATAAGTTACTTATCGAAACTACCTATCGAAACTACCTATCGAAACTACCTACAGAAACAACCTATCGAAACTACCTACAGAAACAACCTATCAAAACTACCAAGTTTTGATATAAGCTAATCAATCGAAACTACTATGTTCAAGCATGGTAATGTCTAGTGTCATCTAGGAGCACCACCTTATGTGTATGATTTTATTATACAGATCGTGAGTGACATTAGTGAAGCCCAGTAGCCAGCTTAGTGTATTACAGAAACTACTCATCAGGTGAGTTCTATGTGCCACTTTCTATGTTATGTGCTAATGTTTTTAAATGTTTTGGGGCTGAAATGTATACACTAAGTGAATAAATGTTACGAATGTCAATGTGATCATATGTGTTATACAAGTATATATATATACCTATACACGAAAGAGAAATTATGAATAAAGGATGAAAAGCATGATTATAAAGAATGAATGAAAGTATAACACAATATGTTAGAATGAAATCCTGCTTTATATCCATGTATATATTGCTTGCCAAGTACAGAAAACGTTATGGACGCTTCGATGATAACGGCTACTTCGGTAGACGGACGACCACGTGACTATCATACAACCGGGACAAGTGCGTTCCTTCATCAGCTAGGACGTACGAATGCCACAAGTGCGTTCCTTCATCAGCTAGGACGTACTAAAGTTATTAACGAACGGTCTAAGAAAAAAATTTGCATCTTATAGTAGAACGGTTGTATAAATAATAGTCGCATGGGAAACGGATACCTCCGGGTAGACGGGCGAATTACGGCCTACGACGGTAGGACGGTTGTAAGTCATGACGGACGGACAAAGATTTCCGGACGGTTGTAAGAATAAAATGACGGACGGCACTAGTTGCCGGACGGTTGTAAGTATAGGCGGGCCATGACAACGGACCGCGGCGATTGTCTTTGTGACATTCGTAAGCAAATGACGGGTTGATCACCCTTATATAGTATGACCCATGAAATTAAAAAAAGAAAGAAAAGAAAGAAAAGGGTGAATGCATATATATATATATATGAGATCACAAAGATACAGAAAAGAAAGAAGAAAGAAAGACAAAAGTTCTGAATACGTATTTATACGAATGACTATACAGTAATGCATACTTATAAAGTAAAGAAAAGAATGTTTATATCAAATCGCATTAAACTAGAACTCACCAGCGTTAGCTGACTTTTAGTATACATTTCAGGTAAAGGAAGAAAAGGTCGTGCGATGGCGTGAAGGTTACCCGGCACAAGACTGACATCCCACTTTTGTTTGTTAAGACAATGTTGTGTTTTTAATTGTTAAGACTTCCGCTGTTATGTAATGTAATTGAATGATGAATGTTTTAATTTAAGTTCAGTATTTATGGCTATGTTTATGAGTAAATCCAACAAGTGAGGTCACCCGGGAAAGGGGCCTTACAAGTTGGTATCAGAGCAATAGTTTGAGAGACTCAGACATCCCTAAATGTCTGGACTCAAACTGATTATGGGACCAACGCACGGATGTCAGTATGGGTAACCAACGCCAACGCAGCACGGTAAGTAAGTACTACAGCTAATGCTCTAGATAAGGATAGATACCTTAACTTAGAACAAATAGATGTCAATGTCACAACCGATTTGAAGAGTTTTGAACCCGAAAAGCAATGTAGATTTGTAATCACAAACCGGTCACTGTAATTAAAAATTTACCTTGCTCGAACTGTTCCAAACTATGATCTGAAGAAATGACATTGATGTATTCCCTTTATGACTATCAGGAAATTAAGAAATTATGGCTGGCGGAGGAAGAACTGGACGACGAGGCGGTCGCACTGGCCGAGTAGGTAGACCTCCGTTGAACCGAAGAATTGAAGAAGAAGAGAGTGTGCACGCAGAGCACACCGAAAGTGTGCACGAAACAGAAGTGACCCCAATTAGGGACGACAGTCCAGGGCCTATACAGTTGGAACCTGATGTCAGGGATGCTATTGCCCGTGAAGTTGTGCTCACTTTGAAAAAGGTATTGCCCGATCTACTATCCGAGGCAATAAAGAAAAGTAAAGAGGAGGATGAAGGAGACAATGAAGAGAAAGTATATGATAGTGATGGGGATGAAATAAAGAGAGGATCGAGCAATCGTGGGAGCACTTACAAAGGTTTCAAGGACGGAGACCCACCCAAGTTCGATGGGAGCAAAGATTCAGTGGCAACGCTTGAATGGATTGAGAGGATGAGTGCTGTAATCAATATCAGCGAGTGTCGACCATACCAGGCTGTTAAATATGTTGCTCATTCTTTCACCAACGAGGCCCTAGGTTGGTGGAGGAACATCCAGAGGACAAAGTCCCCAAACGCTCTTGCAAGAATGACATGGGAAGAACTGAAAAAGCTGGTAATTCAAAAGTTCTGTCCCCAGAACGAAATTGATCGAGTGGAAAATGAATTCCTAAACCTTAAAGCTGGCAACAAGACACACCGCCAGTATACTTCTAGATTCAATGAGTTGGCACAGCTGGTACCCCACCTGGTGGAGACAGAAGAGCGAATGATCAAGTATTATGTGAAGGGCCTACCTCAAAGGGTCCGTGTCCATGTGAAAGCCAACCTACCCTCGACCTTCGAGTCGGTAGTGAATCTGAGCGGAATCGTCTACGACGATTATGCCAATTAGGACCCACCAATAGAAACCCAAAAAAGAAAGTGGGAGAACCCGTCTAGAGGCACCGAAAGAGGGAACGTAATAACTGAAAATAAGAAACCAAGGTCGGACAAATATGAAACCTGCAAGAAATGTGGAAGGCAACATTTTGGCGAGTGCCGGGTCGGCTCCACCACATGTTACAGGTGTGGGAAGGCGGGGCACTACCCTCGTGACTGCTTGAGAGACACTAAATGCCAAGTATGTGGACTGTTTGGTCACCTGACTAAGGATTGCAGAAAAACCAGACAATCTGGTTCGGGAAAAGAAAAGGAATAGGAACAACCAAAGACTAGGACTCGAGCTTACGCCCTGACTAAGGAGGAAGCAAGGGGAAATCCTGATGTTGTGTCTGGTACGTTCCTAGTTAATGATGAACATGCGGCTATATTATTTGACTCGGGTGCTAGTAAAAGCTTTATATCAAATGCATTTAGTCGAAAACTGAATTGCACTATCAACACAGTAGTAAAGGCCTTTAGTGTACAAACTGCCGTTGGTAAAAATTCGGCAGTATTCCAAGTAACAGAGGATTGCATAATAGAAATAGAGGGTCATAAATTTCCTTCTAGATTATTCCTTCTCACCTTAGGAGGATTCGATATAGTATTGGGTATGGATTGGCTAGCTGCCAACGAAGCTCAAATCATATGTAAACGTAAGAGGATACACCTCAAAGGTCCTAGCAGCAGTCCAATTACGGTTTATGGGGATTGGAATTGCACAATGCCGAACGTCATCTCGATGATTAAGGCCGAAAGTTACATGAGGCGCGGCTGTGAAGCTTATCTAGCATATGTTATAGACGATAGAATGAAAACAAAAGAACTCAAGAATGTACCCGTGGTGTGCAATTTTCCGGAAGTATTTCCTGAGGATCTACCTGGGTTGCCACCCGATCGGGAAATAGAATTTCAGATTGATTTACTGCCAGGAGCTGAGCCCGTTGCCAAAGCCCCCTACCGATTGGCTCCGTCAGAAATGAAAGAATTGATGTCTCAACTAGAGGAACTAACAGAAAAAGGATTTATTAGACCGAGCATCTCACCATGGGGCGCTCCGGTGCTATTTGTGAAGAAGAAGGACGGCAGCATGCGCATGTGCATCGACTACCGCGAATTGAACAAGAGAACAGTAAAGAACAAATACCCACTACCTAGAATAGACGACCTTTTTGATCAACTGCAAGGTGCGAGTTGGTTCTCAAAGATCGATCTTAGGTCGGGTTACCATCAGTTGAAAGTAAGAGAAGAAGACGTACCAAAGACCGCGTTTCGCACGCGTTATGGACATTATGAGTTTCTCGTGATGTCCTTCGGATTGACCAACGCACCAGCAGCGTTCATGGATTTGATGAATAGAGTATGTCGACCAATGTTGGATCGATCGGTGATAGTCTTTATAGATGACATACTGGTGTATTCAAAAAGCGAGGGTGATCACCACTGTCACCTAAGAGAGGTTCTGGAGGTGCTAAAGCAGGAAAAGTTGTACGTAAAATTCTCCAAATGCGCGTTCTGGCTTAGGGAAGTCCAATTCCTAGGTCATGTAATAAACCCAAACAGCATCATGGTGGATCCTACAAAGATCGAGACAGTAAAGGAATGGAACATCCCAAAGACACCAACAGAGATACGAAGCTTTCTAGGGTTGGCAGGCTACTATCGAAGGTTCATCCAAGATTTCTCAAGAATTGCCTCGCCGCTAACCAAACTGACACGGAAGGAAGTAAAGTATGAATGGGGTCCAACCCAAAACAACACGTTTGAGGAACTTAAGACACGATTAACTCAAGCCCCCGTCTTAACACTACCGGAGGGAAATGAAGACTTGGTAGTCTACTCTGACGCTTCAGGGCAGGGTTTAGGGTGCGTACTCATGCAACGAGGAAAGGTAATTGCTTATGCATCGCGGCAACTAAAGGTTCATGAAGTTAACTACCCAACACACGATCTAGAATTAGCAGCAGTAGTTTTCGCGTTGAAAATATGGAGACACTACTTGTATGGAGTTAAATGCACCATCTACTCCGATCACAAAAGCTTGAAATACTTTTTCGAACAAAAGGAACTAAACATGAGGCAAAGAAGATGGTTAGAGCTACTGAAAGACTATGACTGTGAGATATTGTACCATCCAGGCAAGGCAAACGTAGTGGCTGACACTTTAAGTAGAAAGGAAGAATCGGCACCTATCCGGATCAAAGCGTGTCAGTTGATTATAACGCCAGACTTAATGGGTGAAATATCAAAGGTACAAGATGAAGCATTGTTAGAAAGAAATGTGAAACGGGAAAGAATAGTAGGACAACAAGGGAACTTAGATGCGAATGCATACGGAGTACGAACTAGGTTTGGCCGGATGTGGATACCTAAGATTGGTGAGCTTAGAGCCAAAATACTCGATGAGGCCCATAAGTCTCGCTATTCTATCCACCCCGGGACAAACAAAATGTATCAAGACTTGAAGAAAGAATACTGGTGGCCTGGCATGAAGAATGATGTGACAGAATACGTGAGCAAGTGCCTAACGTGTTCTCTAGTTAAGGCCGAGCACCAGAAACCATGCGGTAAAATGCAACCTTTACCAATACCGGAATGGAAATGGGAAGAGATCACAATGGACTTCATTACCAAGCTACCGCGAACAGCTAAAGGCAATGATACCATTTGGGTGATCGTCGACCGCTTGACAAAGAGTGCTCACTTCTTGCCAATACGAGAAACTTCTTCTTCTGAAAAGCTAGCAGAAGTATTTATCAAGGAAATTGTGAGCAGACATGGTATGCCGCTGTCGATTGTGTCCGACAGGGATACTAGATTCACGTCAAGGTTTTGGAAGAAATTCAACGAAGCAATGGGCACTAGACTGAACATCAGCACCGCTTACCACCCCTAAACCGATGGACAATCGGAAAGGACCATTCAGACCTTGGAGGACATGCTCCGGGCCTGTATCATTGACTTCGGTGGGAGTTGGGATAGCCATCTACAATTGGCAGAATTTTCATATAACAACATCTATCACTCGACTATTGGCATGCCGCCATTTGAAATGTTGTATGGGAGGAAATGTAGGACCCCGGTTTGTTGGGGGGAAATTGGACAGAAGGATTTTGCAAGTCTCGAAGTGGTCAAAGCTACTTCTGAGAAATTTGATCAAATCAAGGCTCGTATGAAAGCCGCAAAAGACAGACAGAAATCATACGCGGATAAGAGAAGGAGGGATTTAGAGTTTCAAGTAGGGGACATGGTACTGTTGAAAGTATCACCGTGGAAAGGAATCATTCGGTTCAGAAAGCGTGGCAAACTAAGTCCAAGGTTTGTCGGACCTTTCAAGATTTTAGCAAGAGTGGGTCAAGTTGCTTACAGACTCGACCTACCCGTCGAGCTTAGTGGAATACACCCTACGTTCCACGTGTCGCACTTACGCAAGTGCCTAGCTGACGACACAGCTCACATACCTTACGACGAGATCGAAGTGGATAATAGTCTAAATTATGTAGAGGAACCAATAGCCATTCTTGACCGAGCTGAGAAACGACTACGCAATAAGTCGATACCGTTAGTCAAGATAAAATGGAAGCACAGAAAAGGGTCAGAAGCTACGTGGGAAAAAGAAGACGAGATGAAGGGACTATACCCTCAATTGTTTAACGTATGAACAGTTTCGAGGACGAAACCTCTTTAAGGAGGGTAGACTTGTAACATCCTAAAAATAATAAAACGAATAAATATAGCGAGACCGGTGATTTAGTTGGAATATTTAAACAAAAAGGGAGCAGGCCTGGGCCCGGCTTCAATGGGCCGAGGGAAGCCCATGCGCATAAGAGGCAAGGCAGCCCTCTTCCCTGCTCATTTCCCTAACTCACGCAGCTTTTAGAGAGAGAAAGGAGAGCTCGGGTCTAGAGAGAGAAAGTGACGGATCAACTCGGGAATTCAGGAGAACGTTGCTGCTGTTCTCGTGATCATATCCTCTGAATCAGAAATCCGATCCAGGTAACGATTCGATCACATTATGAGTTTTTGTTCGTTTTGGGAGTTTTCGGGTTTTGGCTAAAAGATAACGATTTTGCGGATGAAACTTGAAAGTGAACTTAGGTATAGCATCTAGAATGAAAAACGAACGTTTTGATCAAAGAAAATCTAGCTATCGACATGATCAGATTCGCATGCAGAACATTCGGATTTTTGGGGAAGGCGATAAGTGCAGACCCATCGAAACTACTTAGTTTCGATATGTGCAGACCCATCGAAACTACTTAGTTTCGATATGTGAAGACCCATCGAAACTACTTAGTTTCGATATGTGCAGACCTATCGAAACTACCCAGTTTCGATATATGCAGACCCAATCGAAACTACCATAGTTTCGATATGAGCCCCCGATCCGAAGCTAAGATAATACATAAGTTACTTATCGAAACTACCTATCGAAACTACCTATCGAAACTACCTACAGAAACAACCTATCAAAACTACCTACAGAAACAACCTATCAAAACTACCAAGTTTCGATATAAGCTAATCAATCGAAACTACTATGTTCAAGCATGGTAATGTCTAGTGTCATCTAGGAGCACCACCTTATGTGTATGATTTTATTATACAGATCGTGAGTGACATTAGTGAAGCCCAGTAGCCAGCTTAGTGTATTACAGAAACTACTCATCAGGTGAGTTCTATGTGCCCCCTTCTATGTTATGTGCAAATGTTTTCAAATGTTTTGGGGCTGAAATATATACACTAAGTGAATAAATGTTACGAATGTCAATGTGATCATATGTGTTATACAAGTATATATATATACCTATACACGAAAGAGAAATTATGAATAAAGAATGAAAAGCATGATTATAAAGAATGAATGAAAGTATAACACAATATGAAAGAATGAAATCCTGCTTTATATCCATGTATATATTGCTTGCCAAGTACAGAAAACGTTATGGACGCTTCGATGATAACGGCTACTTCGGTAGACGGACGACCACGTGACTATCATACAACCGGGACAAGTGCGTTCCTTCATCAGCTAGGACGTACGAATGCCACAGGTGCGTTCCTTCATCAGCTAGGACGTACTAAAGTTATTAACGGACGGTCTAAGAAAAAATTGGCATCTTATAGTAGAACGGTTGTATAAATAATAGTCGCATGGGAAACGGATACCTCCGGGTAGACGGGCGAATTACGGCCTACGACGGTAGGACGGTTGTAAGTCATGACGGACGGACAAAGATTGTCGGACGGTTGTAAGAATAAAATGACGGACGTCACTAGTTGTCGGACGGTTGTAAGTATAGGCGGGCCATGACGATGGACCGCGGCGATTGTCTTTGTGACATTCGTAAGCAAATGACGGGTTGATCACCCTTATATAGTATGACCCATGAAATTAAAGAAAGAAAGAAAAGAATGAAAACGGTGAATGGATATATATATATATGAGATCACAAAGATACAGAAAAGAAAGAAGAAAGAAAGACAAAAGTTCTGAATACGTATTTATACGAATGACTATACAGTAATGCATACTTATAAAGTACAGAAAAGAATGTTTATATCAAATCGCATTAAACTAGAACTCACCAGCGTTAGCTGACTTTTAGTATACATTTCAGGTAAAGGAAGAAAAGGTCGTGCGATGGCGTGAAGGTTACCCGGCACAAGACTGACATCCCACTTTTGTTTGTTAAGACAATGTTGTGTTTTTAATTGTTAAGACTTCCGCTGTTATGTAATGTAATTGAATGATGAATGTTTTAATTTAAATTCAGTATTTATGGCTATGTTTATGAGTAAATCCAACAAGTGAGGTCACCCGGGAAAGGGGCCTTACACAGACTCCCCCCTAACTGATGATATCAAGCTTCACTGAAACTTCACCGGTAAGACTTGATCTTCCTGTATCGCACTGTGATCTTCAACCTGCAATGCTTCAGTCTCATGAAATCTAAGAATCAGACTCCCCCTCAACTAATGCATACGTTCTAGATCAATTTTGTATGGCATCTTAATGAAAACCGATGAATCCAACACCTTTCGTTATAGCCCATCCTCTCTAGAGTAACCACCTCCTAATTGATTCAATAGTCTAACTCAGACGGTATCTTCCTCGCAAGGTAACACCATACACCTCAGATATCTCTAAATCAATCGGCATAAGACAAAGAGTTTGAATCTCCAACAATCGGCATCAAACTAATCAACTTCCACAAAGACAAGAATTTCAATTCTGAGTAGAAACTGAACTTCCTACACCGAGTGCAACAACCATAATATTTTCTTGATCAATGTATTCAAACTAGATGTGTCCAACTTTGTCTCGTACCTTCATAACTCAAATGAAATCCCGAAGTCTTTTATAACAAATCTCCCCCTCAAGTCAATCTTCTCCAGATTAAAACAGAAGGATGTTTCATATTTAATCAGCATATAATAAAGGTTTAATCTATCACTAATCAATAACGAAACTCCAACTTCATCACGAAAATACTTAACAAAAGTCATGAAAACAAGCTCTAAAATGATCCCTTATATATCCAACAATCTTCAATTCGATCTTCATTCCTGATTAACACCTCCTACCAGACATGTCCAAATAGGTTGTCTATCCTTCAAGTTCAGATTCAAATGAGAACTCAAATCATAACTGAATCAAGTCACATCTTTTAACATAATCTAGATCACTTTGAGCAATTTTGAGTTTTTGCAAAGAAACAATAATTCAGAAATTTTTATCTCCTCCTTTTCTTCGCAAAAACAAACAATTCTCAAACTTGTCTCGTCAAGCACTATACGGAAAGTACGGTTCTTAGGTAACCCAAAATCCCACATGTTGAACTTTTCCAAAATGGCCCGAAACATAGTGAAAATCATCCACTAAAAAATTTGCGTAAGAAAAATTTTCCCGGCAAATATATATATATATTTTTTAATTCTGAGTATTGGGAAATAGTATCGCCAGATGGGCCTAAGCGAAATAGTGAAGAGTTCTAGTTTCGCCTGAAGCGAATGTAGCAATTTCGCCTAAACTAGTTTCGCTGGCAGATTCGCTCAGTAACTGAATAATAGAAACTAGTTTCGCCCGCACTTCAAAATTCACAGCAGTTTCGCATGCAACTGAAAATGAACGATTTCAGGGGAAAATCTTCAGCTTCAGCGCTCCAAACTCGAACCAAAACATCAAATAATCATCATAACACTTCTGAGATGGTCGAATTTGAAGAAAAATCATGTCTCTGTGATAAATATGCTGAAAAGATCATCAAAATCAAGAGTAAAAGTGAATCAAATGGCGGTTAGTCTATGTGATTCAATAACCGTGACAATGATACCACCTGTTGCAACGTGATAGGCAACTCTGCTCGGATCGATAGTGTCAAGTCAATCAAAACACAATACGAAACACAAACATAAACATAGATAAGATGAAAACATAAAATGATATTGTTTTTCAGTACAAATCAGCCATCCCGTCATATGAGTAAAATACCGAAAGAGTTCACATCTATCTCGTTTAAGCTCATGTCCAACCCCTTGGTGAACTCTACCTAGGGGTGGTGACTCACACCATAACTAAGTTCACAACTCTCTCTAGTTGTTTGAACTTTATGTTCTATCTAACTACAAATGAAATAACAAATATCTATTTATAGTTACACACGTGAGTCTGGTCCTAGTGAAACTAACCATGTAGTTTCGCCCTAGCTAATCTCCGCGAGACTACCTCTAGATTTGCCTATAGAATTGCAGCTTCATTCATAGGAATTGCACCAAGAAGCGAACTTGTTAAGTTCGCCTGGAGGAGCAAACTTGAGGTAAAGAGTATAAAAGGACAATTCAGCGAATTTGATCATTTACCCTAATTGTTTCAGTGCACTTGGAGTAAGCGAACTTGACAGACCACACGCGAACTTGAGATTTTCTGTTTTCGGTGTGTTAAGAGGTTTTTTATTACTTGATTCTTATCTAAAACCATCGTGCTAATCGATTGAAGGTATTTTCATCACTTTTTATCCATTAAATGGATCAGAATACGGAGTTTGAGTTGGGTTGACTACGGTTTGTTGAAACGGTGTTCTTTCATTGATTTAAACTATAAATGAGGGTTCATTTATGTTTGTCGGTGCTATTAGCGTGTCACACCCCCAAATTCCACTAACGTAGTTTTACCGTTTGGTGCGCGACAAACCAGGATCTCAGTCATTAGTTACCTCAAACGAAACTATATGGGACATAAATATAATATCATAAAAGTTCAGAGTTAATGGGGAAGCGTTTAAATGAGAAAATAAATGCGCAAAACAAGCTCGCCCAAGTTTAGTTTAATAAAACAAGTAAATTGTTTTGAATGTTTGAATGATGATGAAATGATAGTAGGACTCCATGCATGTCCTAAGTGTGCAACTTGTGCCTTAGCGACCTGAGAAACATGTAAGAAAAGTGTCGACACAAGGTAGGTGAGTTCACAGGTTTACAAGTAAATAAACTGTTTGAGTGTTTGCAAGATCCACATACGTAAGTCACACCTATTGCTAGCTAGACAATTTACAAGTTACTCTAAGCATTTGCAACCGAAGCTGACTGTTTATGTTTGAGATTTCTTCCGCCATTGCTAACATCAACAATGGCAAATGTTTAAGACAATTTACACTCGTTAGACCTCCAATAAAGTTAGCACGACTAACCTGGGTGGGGTTTGTCAAACCTAGTAGAACTACTCAAATTTCCTCGCTATACTCCATATATTAACAGTCCGAGTGTGTAAGGGCTTTGCATGTTAAGTTTGCACTTAGGTACACATGTGGTAATGAAATACTATGTGATCCATCTCCATGTATATGTCTCTCCCTGGCTGAGAGACAAGTAACGGATGCCGGTTCGTATGCATGTTTCTCCCCAACGAGGAAACAAGTAAGATACTGTTTCTGTGTATGCATGTTTCTCCCCAACAGGAAAACAAGTAAAATAATGTTTGTGAGTATGCATGTTTCTCCTTAACATGAAAACAAGTAAAATAATGTTTGTGTGTAAGCATGTTTCTCCCCCAATAGTAAAACTAGTAAAAAGGGGCCGTGAAACTCACCTGAGTTTTGTACGAGTAGATAGGACCACACAAGGATGCAAGTAGGAAACACAAGAGTTTGCCTGTGAACTACATAAGTATGTCGTGGCATTATATGCATAATAGTCAGGGATACAATGGGATTTTTCTGATGATGACACGAAAGTTTGAACGTCCTATGACGCTCTAATGGTTAACGAGTAGACGAGCATGTCCACGGGAGTAAGGTTTTCCTTAATATATCAATTAGGATAGGTGCGCTTCGAATCGAGAGTTTTCTAATTACGAATAATAATTATTAAATAAATATTCATGCGTTTGCACCTTTAAATAATGGTTTATGAAAATAATATAACTTTTTATATTATTTTTATGTTTGAAATAATAACACGAGAATCATTTATGCGGCAAAAATAATAAATATATTATTTTTATTCGAGAATATAAACGTGAGTAATAATGTAAACAATTATATCATTTTAAAACATGAGAATAATAATTAACACGAGTTATAAAATCCAAACCCGAATATTAATATAAAATCACTGTTGGCGTGTTTTTATGAATTTTAATAATAGTTTAGGGAACAATAAATTATATTGTTTAAAATGTATAAATAATATCTAAAATGTTTTATAAATTTAATACCAAGCATACGGGTATTTTCGGGTGTAAAAACATTTTAATATAATATTATCATACCATAGAAATTTATTTTGAAAAGATTAATTAAGCAAAAAGTCCTAAAACAAATATCGCAGGAGATTAAGGGTTGGGATCATAAGGCTTTCATTGAGTTAATGATTGCGAGTCTAACCCTATGATTCAATTGCATTGAGGTTGAGTATAGGGTTGAGTTTGATTAAACCTTTTAGACGATGAACCCTGGATTCGGTACCTGACTAATACAATGATATAGTCAAGAATTAGCTTAGGGCTTTCAATTTACGGGTGAAAACGAGTCTACATGTGTGTTTGGTTACCTCAATTGATGTCGGATTTATGGAGTTCGACTAGTTAGGGTTCCGAACTCAAATGGTTTAGTCTCCGATGACTCTCACTGCTTCTCCGGTGAAACTGATGTGGGGGAAATGATCAGTGGGGTTCGTCTAATATGCGCAGGGTGATGAATTGAGAGGATAACAGAAAAAATGATCGAATTCGTTTGAAATGGAGGTGGGTTTCGACGGTTATAGGTTGATTACCAATAATTTGGTTTAATTCGATTAATGACGATGATTAAAACCCTAATCATGACCGTTAATGCCGACAATATGCAATTTCAGTTACAAATTTGACCTTAAATCAGTTGTAGTTGCGAATTTGGATCAAAGGTGTCACAAGGTTGACTTTTAGAAGTCAACAGGAACCACATGCTCTTGATTTTGACTTTCCAGGTCAACATATTTGGTTTTGCATATTTACATGACTAGTCCTTGTAGTTTAAGATTAAACATTGGCAGGAATGCTCCCTGAGGTTCAAGATTGAGTTAACCGGGTTACTAGATAACTGGATTTGGATTAACGGAACTAACAGAAAATTGACCGATGTCACATCATCCCCTAGTTGAAAGAATTTTCGTCCCGAAAATTAAAATAATAAAATAAAAAAATTCTGAGGTGTCACATCATCCCCTAGTTGGAAGAATTTTCGTCCCAAAAATTTGAATAGTACTTTAAGAGTTTGCCGTGGATTGCTTGAACAGATGAGGATACTTACGCATCATCTGATCCTCGTGCTCCCAAGTGAATTCCGGTCCACGTTTCGAGTTCCAACGAACTCTGACGATAGGGATTTTACTGTGTTTGAGCATTTTGACTTCCCTATCCATGATTTTCATGGGTTCTTCAATGAAACGTAATTGTCCATCGATGTTTAGTTCCTCAAGAGGAACCGCGAGTGACTCGTCTGCTAGACATTTCTTCAAGTTCGAGACATGAAAGAAATTGTGTACACCACTAAGTCATTCGAGTAGGTCCAGTTGATACGCTACTGGACTAATTCTCTTTACTATCTGGAATGGTCTAACATAACAAGGGTTTAGAATGTCTCGCTTACCAAAATGGATTACATCTTTCCAATGTGAGACTTTTAGAAGGACCATATCGCCTTCTTGAAATTCAAGCGGTTTCTGACGCTTATCGGCATAACTCTTTTGACGATCACGAGCAGCCACCATATAGTTTATAATTTGAATGATCTTTTCTGAGGTTTCGAATACTAGTTCAGGACCCGTAAGTTTACTATCCCCAACTTCGGCCCAACAGATAGGAGATCAGCATTTACGTCCGTACAATGCCTCGAATGGTGCTACTTTGATGATAGTGGGATAACTGTTGTTGTAAGAGAACTACACCAGAGGCAGGTAGGACTCCCAAGTGTTATCGAAATTAATCACACAAGCTTGTAGCATATCCTCCAGAGTTTGAATTGTACACTCCGTTTGGCCGTATGTCTGAGGATGGTATGTTGTGCTCATATCCAGGCGCTTACCTAGAGCTTCCTGTAACGATTGCTAGAAAGGTGAAGTAATCGAGCGTCATGACAAGAGATGATTGAAATTGTCACTTCGTGCTGAGAGACTACTTCTTTCAGATAAACGCGGGTTAACTTCTCCATCTTGTCAGTCTCTTTGATTGTTAGAAAGTGAGCAGATTTAGTCAAGCGATCTACGACCACCCAGATGGTGTCGCATCCGTTAGAAGCTCGGCGTAGTTTAGTAATAAAATCCATGAAAATCTGCTCCCATTTCTACATCGAAATTTCCGGTTGTTGGAGGAAACCAGAAGGCTTTTGGTATTCGACCTTGACTTTCGAGTAGGTCAGGCACTTGCTCACAAAGGTGGCTATACCATCCTTCATGTTCGGCCACCAATAAGGGACTTTCAGGTAATGATACATCGTATCGGTACCAGAATGAATAGAATAGCGGGATTTATAAATTCATTCATTACCAGCTCTCCTCTTTCAGGGCTTCGAGTTGAGCACTGCCGATTTGATCAGTTAATCCGAGGTGGATAGTGAGTTGTAATGCTCGAACTCGTCTCGGCTTAGTTTCATTTCGGTTTAGGGCATCGGCTACTACGTTAGCCTTGCCTGGATGATACTTGATAGCATAGTCATAGTTGTTCAAAAGTCCGATCCATCGGCTTTGTCGGAAGTTCAACTCCTTCTGTTCGAAAATGTGCTGAAGACTTTTGTAATCGGTGCCAATAGTGCATTTGGTACCGTACAAGCAATGTCTCTAGATTTTCACAGCAAACACTACAGCTCCCAATTCTAGGTCATGGGTAGTGTAGTTTTTCTCATAAGCTTTCAATTGACGGGAAGCGTATGCGATAAACTTTTCGTGTTGCATCAACACACAACCAAGATCTTGAATAGTGGCATTGCAATATATTACGAAGTCATCCGTTCCTTCAGGAAGAGAGATAGGTGCACTACAGAGTTTCTGTTTCAATAGTTGGAATGCGGATTCCTGAGTTTCGCTCCAGTTATAGGGTTTACCCTTTTTAAGTTAGAGTAGTGAGAGGTTGTGCAATCTTCGAAAAACCCTCGATGAATCGACAGTTATAACCAGCCAATCCAAGAAATTGTCGCACCTCAGTCGGAGTCGTCGGTGCTGCCCAATTCTTGATGGCTTCTATCTTTGATGGATCGACATGTATTCCCTTCTCGTTAACCACCTTTCCTAAGAATTGAACTTCCCGGATCCAGAATTCACACTTGGAAAAACTTAGCATATAGCTTCTCTTGCTTAAGTAATTCCAGAATTAAGCGTAGATGTTCCTCATGTTCCTCCTTGTTCTTGGAATAAATGAGAATGTCGTCGATGAAAACGATGACAAATTGATCAATGTATGGCTTACACACACGGTTCATGAGGTCCATGAATATCGCGGGTGCGTTGGTTAATCCGAAAGGCATGACCATAAACTCATAGTGTCCGTACCTTGTCCTGAAAGCAGTCTTAGAGATATCCTTATCTCGGACTCTCACGTTATGGTAACCGAACCTAAGATCTATCTTGGAATTGAAGCTTGATCCTTGGAGTTGATCAGAGAGATCATATATACGAGGCAAAGGATAACGATTCTTGATTATGACATTATTCAGTTCTCGGTAGTCGATGCACATACGAAAAGTCCCGTCCTTCTTCTTGACAAACAGAACTAGAGCTCCCCATGGCAATGAGCTAGGTCGGATGAAACATTTGTCCAACAATTCATGTAGCTGCGTAGATAGCTCTTGCAATTCACTAAGTGCTAGTCTATAAGGTGACCGAACGATCGGTGCCACTCTGGGTGCTAGATCGATTTGGAATTCTATTTGACGGTGAGGTGAAAGACCAGGCAGGTATTCAGGAATTACTTCCGGAAAGTTACGAATGATCGGAATGTCATCAATCTTCTTTTCTTCTGATGGTTGCTCGGTGACAAGAGCTAGAATAGCAGTACGCCCTTTACGTAAGCACTAATGTACTTTCATGAAGGATATGATGCCTACGACAGCACCACTCTTTTCGCCTTGAACATGAAGGATTTCTCCACTAGGGAGAGGAAGGCGAACGATTTTGTCTTGAAAAATGATGTCGGCTTGGTTTTTAAATAACCAATCCATGCTTACGATTACGTCAAAGCTTCCAAGTGTAACTGGCATGAGGTCAGTGTTAAGCTTGTGACCAGCCAATCCTAGTTTACATCTCTAAGAACATGAGTTTTTTCGATTTTCTGACCGACTGCTATCTCAATAGTATACTTGGCTTCTAATAGAGTTGGAGTACGACTGCACCAACATGAAACTTGTGAAGTCATCCTGAGACCTCTAGTGAGACCCATGCTTATAGGGTAAACGTCAGTCAATGTAAAGGCTAAGGGAAGAGGTTCATATGTAAGAAAGAAAAATCTAATGAGATACAGATTTTGGTAACATAAGGAATAGGATGTCTGTTTAAGTAGTCGCATTCAACCGATGGTTGGTTGGTTTAAATCCTCGTTTTCTAGTGTCATCGAAACAACGGGATCATTTTGCGATGAAAGAAGTCCGATCACAGCGTGGGACATCCTGGGGTATAAATCAAATTAGGCTGAGGATTAGTCACATGATAAGGTAATATAGTCAAAGAGAATTTAATGTTAGAGTGTAAGGAATAACGTGTTAGCTTAAAAGGAATTCTTAAATTCCGCTTATATACTTGGAGTTGATTGGTTTGCCATGAGATTCTATTAGAGTTTCAATCAAGATGGTTTCTATGATCCTGTTTAGCTAAGTGTCTTAATTTCACTAAGACTCTGACATGAATGAGAATAACATTGATGGATTCCATTTATGATAATTCAGTGTGTCCGTAAACATTTTCAACTTGATTGTCACGTCTATCAGCTGTTGAACGAGTTTAACGATACCAACTAGTCATTGAGTGGGTTATGAGAGTTTCTACAGACAGTGGAAACTTAAGTCTGTAAATCATTGATTAGGACCATTTATCCACACACTAGGTTTCACCAGGACTTACATGTTGTCACACCCCGACCGATGGCGGAATCATCGGGGCGGGACATGTAAGACTGTTCATAGCACATGGTTGACTAGATTGTAATATATTAAAGTCAAATTTCCATTACAAATAATCCAAGTACAAACCAAATTCAAACAAAGAAACATAAAACAACTCATAGAATTCTTGATTTAAATTGCTAAGTCCATATCCTATATTGAGCACGTCTTGAATCATTCTCACATATTAGGGCCTGAAACATGAATAAAATAAAGTCAACTAAAAAGTTGGTGAGTATAACACAGTTGTATATAGATAGCATATAGTTGAAAACAAATCCTTTACATATCATGATAAATAAGGCATTTATGGGGAGCAGCTATTGTGTAACCATGTACAATCAAACCTTGTAACTAGCATGCAAAAATTGTGTTGTCGGTTTCAATCACCGCGCACCTGGGTGGGTTTCTCAGACTCAATAGATCTATCATTGAAAACCGTCGGCTTGTATAGTTAATGATTGCACATAATCGCATACAAAGGTTAGCACACCTAGCACTCGGGCATAAAGCTCAAATTGCACACATGAAAGTAAATAGGATTTGTACTTTGTGTTGTTTGTGTAAATGTAATGTGTAATTTGAATAATGTTCATGTTTCACCCCAAAAGTGTAAAAGAGTAAAAGAGGTTGTGAATACTCACTTGATAAGGAGGTGTAGATAACAAGGATAATAGATAGAAAAATAAAGATCCTCGAGTGCACAAATTAACCTAAAGAGTAATGTATGTTGTATCAAATAGTGTGCATAACAGTGTAAGTTAAATGATGGTTTGGACTTGAGTAAAATGTTATTGATTTGAACTTGGATGTGTTGAATAAAATATAAAGTTTAAAATGAATATTATCAAAACATTTTGATTAAGGTTTGAGTTTGAATAAACAATTAAGTAAGGTATAAAATTATTGCTTGTGAAAATAAATAAATAATTGATTTTGTTTAAACATGAATTAAATAAATAGTCATTATCTTATTCATTTATAAAAATTTGTAACTTAGACATTTAAAATATCATTTATGTGTAAGCTTTTACAATAAATATAAATTTAATTTTTATAACTTTAAATAAATAATATTTATGCCAAGATTAAACTTTTAATCCTTTCAAATACAGAAAACATATTTTTATAACATTTGAAACATTTATTGATTGAAAAATATAAAATTATAATTCTGTTAAAATTTCTAAGTCACACATGACCGTGCCTCGGAAGGGCACGATCGTGCTCAAGCCACGGGCGCGACCGCGCTAGTCGGGGCGCGACCGGGTTGATCAACAGAGGGCACAAACTAGACAAGTCAGCAGGCACGACCGTGTCTTGGATCGGCACGGTCGTGTCTATGATTTTTAGACACAACAGAGGCTAGCCCAAAGGGCATGACTAGGTCTGGATAGGAGGACACGACCGCGCTGCTACTCGGCACGACCGCGTTTCATGAGGCACGGCCGCGCAGGATGATTAGCGCGACCGTGTCTCTTCCAAATCAGACACGAATTGAACAAATCTTGTATTTATAGCGTTGGAATTGTTAGGGCTTTTGATTACTGAGTTGTTACGAGTGTATTCATATAAATTAATTGTATGGAAAACGTGTTTAAGAATGGATTCGATTAAATCCTTTTTATTAAAAATAGGAAGTTCGGTTCCGGATAATTTCTGTAAGGGAAGCCCAGATTAACATGGGGATTTCGATATAAATACTAAAACGGATAATAACAAGTGATCAATTACCCGAAAGAGTAGGGAATCGATGGAGGTCGGTAGAAGGAGGTTCCGGTGACGTCAAGATTGCTTTCCGGCGTCTTCTGCTGCGATTCCGACTGATTCAACCCTTCAGAAACCTTAGAGATGATCGGAGGATCGAGTTCCTTGATTATTTGGTAGCAACAGGATCGAAAAAAATGATTCGAGGCTTGGGAGAAATTTTGGACGGTTTTTCTTGAGAGAATTCGCAAATGGATGATAATGATCGTAATTAACAATTATTTTCTTTGATAGTGAAAGAGAAATGAACATCGAATTTGAATTCAAACGACCGAGCGTTTTGAAACTGCATTTACGTTTCGACGGTTACGCAGGCGCGACCGTGCCAAGATAGGCGCGACCGTGCTTAGGCACCGGGCGCGATCGTTCTAGGACCAGTCGTGCGATCGTGCCGAGGCACTTGGCGCGACCGTGCCAGGACGAAGCACGACCGTGCTAAACTAGGGTTTCTTGACATTTTTCAACTTTAGTCCTTGACTTTTCAGGTTTGGTAAGTTTGAATTAAATAGTTTCTTGCATAGTGTTTAAATGTATATAATTGCGTAAAACTTGCGAATTTGTATTGAATCATTGCATTTAATTTATGGCGAGAAAAATAATAAGACAGTGCACGAGTATTGAGTTTGAAATTGCATTACATTGAATTGAAAATATGAATACTAAAATCAGAAATGTTACACATGCACCTCAAATTACTATTACGTGTGCACCCATAATGATAATTTGCTTTACATGCTCACCCTAGTTCTCCCTGTCCGGTGTCATAATGTCCTTTAGTTTGCATTGCTGAGTACATAGTGTTGTGAGAGATGATAAGTTATCGGAAGGCTTAGTCAATAACCCTAAGTTGATCAACTCATATCAGGATGAGTAGTCAGGAATCATATGATCCGAGTATTCACTCGAGTTGAAACATAATACGAGAGTCTAATCCAGCAGATTGTAGATTCGGACATGCACATAAAACAAACATGCACATGAAATGTGACTTCGAGAAGTGGAACTAATTCATGGATACGAGTTACAAGAAAAAGCAAAATAGTCGTCCTTCCAACTGAGTCAGGATAGATTTTGAGTATGCAATGAGCAATGCGTTCTCAACTTTGTGGTCAATCTATCTTTAACAGAATATCGACCAAAGACGCGAGCCCATGGCTCGGGAAAGTGATGACATCTACGTATCAATGGATTCTGCAATATGTGTGCAACGGTCTGCCTTCACTCGGCGCATTGTTTCTAGTGGGTACAGTAGGAACTCTCCTACGACGATCACAACTCCCAAAGAGACGCGTGCTAGTGCCGAGTGTCGTCCATAATATGGACCTGATAAAGCCCACCATACCCGACAGGTGATGGTGGTGTAAGTGACTCCTCCGAAGGCTCCGTCTTGCTACCCTCAGACGGGAGTGGACGTTGTTCTGGTGATTCCCCGAATGTCGCCACTGGGAATGATGATGCAATGCCAATGATGTGTTCTTCGTCAGCAGAGGGTGGTATGAATGATGTCAACATGACTGCAATGCATTGTATGTCTTGATGATATGTGTATCTTGTATGAGTGTATGTGTCGTGTAACTAATGCATGTGGGTGGTTATAGTCTAGTATGCAATCCTAGTTCTTTATAACCAATGGCTCTGATACCAATCTGTCACACCCCCAAATTCCACTAACGGGGTTTTACCGTTTGGTGTGTGACAAACCAAGATCTCAGTCATTAGTTACATCAAACGACACTATATGGGACAAAAATGTAATATCATAAAAGTTCAGAGTTAATGCATAAACGTTTAAATGAGAAAATAAATGCGCAAAACAAGCGCGCCAAAGTTTAGTTTAATAAAACAATTAAATTGTTTTGAATGTTTGCATGAGGATGAAATGATAGTAGGACTCCATGCATGTCCTAAGTGTGCAACTTGTGCCTTAGCGACCTGAGAAAAATGTAAGAAAAGTGTCAACACAAGGTTGGTGAGTTCACAGGTAAATAAACTGTTTGAGTGTTTGCAGGATCCACATACGTAAGTCACACCAATTGCTAGCTAGACAATGTACAAGTTACTCTAAGCGTTTGCAACCGAAGCCGACTGTTTATGTTTGAGAGGCCTTCCACCATTGCTAACATCAACAATAGAAAATGTTTAAGACAATTTACACCCGTTAGACCTCCAATCAAGTTAGCGTGACTAACCCGGGTGGGGTTTGTCAAACCCAGTAGTACTACTCAAATTTCCTCGCTATACTCTATATATTAACGGTCCGAGTGTGTAAGGACTTTGCATGTTTTGTTTGCACTTAGGTATACAAGTGTTAATGAAATACTATGTGATCCATGTCCGTATGTATGTCTCTCCCTGGTTGGGAGACAAGTAACGGATGCCGGTTCGTATGCATGTTTCTCCCCAACGGGGAAACAAGTAAGATATTGTTTGTGTGTATGCATGTTTCTCCCCAACGGGAAAACAAGTAAAATAATGTTTGTGAGTATGCATGTTTCTCCTTAACAGTAAAACAAGTAAAATAATGTTTGTGTGTAAGCATGTTTCTCCCCTAATAGTAAAATAAGTAAAAAGGGGCCGTGAAACTCACCTGAGTTATGTACGAGTAGATAGCACCACATAAGGATGCAAGTAGGAAACACACGAGTTTGCCAACGAACTACAGAAGTATGTCCTGGAATTATAAGCATAATAGTCAGGAATATAATGGGATTTTTGTGACAATGACATGGAAGGTTGAACGTCCTATGACGCTCTAATGGTTAACAACTAGACGAGCATGTCCACGTAAGGGTTTTCCTTAATATATAAATTAGGAAAGGTGTGCTTCGAATCGAGAGTTTTCTAATTACGTATAATATTTATTAAATAAATATTAATGCGTTTGCACCTTTAAATAATGGTTTATGAAAATAATATAACTTTTTATATTATTTTTAAGTTTGAAGTAATAACACGAGAATCATTTATGCGGCAAAAATAATAAATATATTATTTTTATTCGAGAATATAAACGTGAGTAATAATGTAAACAATTATATCATTCTAAAACATGAGAATAATAATTAACACGAGTTATAAAATCCAAACCCGAATATTAATATAAAATCACTGTTGGCGTGTTTTTATGAATTTTAATAATAGTTTAGGGAACAATAAATTATATTGTTTAAAGTGTATAAATAATATCTAAAATGTTTTATAAATTTAATACCAAGCATACGGGTATTTTCGGGTGTCAAAACATTTTAATATAATATTATAATACCATCGATTTCAACAATGATTTGCAACAAGGGTTTAGGGGTTTTGATTATCAATCCACTTCGAACCTGTGGGTGTATTTATTTGCAAAAACAACATGTTTAGGTTGGTTAATTACTCAATTGAAATCCCGAAAACCCTAGATTCTATCATGAATTCGATTCGGTTAAATTTGATAAGATTAAGGGTTGGGATCATAGGGATTTCATTGAGTTAATGATTGCGAGTCTAACCATATGATACAATTGCATTGAGGTTGAGTATAGGGTTGAGTTCGATTAAACCTTTTAGACGATGAACCCTAGATTCGGTACCTGACCAATATGATGATATAGACAAGAATTAGCTTAGGGCTTTCGATTTACGGGTGAAAACGAGTCTACATGTGTGTTTGGTTACCTCAATTGCTGTCGGATTGATGGAGTTCGACTAGTTAGGGTTCCGACCTCAAATGGTTTAGTCTCCGATGACTCTAACTGCTTCTCCGGCGAAACTGATGTAGGGGAAACGATCAGTGGGGTTCATCGAGTATGTGCAGGGTGATGAATTGAGAGGATAACAGACAAAATGATCGAATTCGTTTGAAATGGAGGTGGGTTTTGACGGTTATAAGTTGATTACCCATAATTGGGTTTAATTCGATTAATGACGATGATTAAAACCCTAATGATGACCGTTAATGCCGACAATATGCAATTTCAGTTATAAATTTGACCATAAATCAGTTGTAGTTACGAATTTGGATCAAAGGTGTCACAAGGTTGACTTTTAGAAGTCAACAGGAACCACATGCTCTTGATTTTGACTTTCCAGGTCAACAGATTTGGTTTTGGTCAAAATTGACGGATGTCACATCATCCCCTAGTTGAAAGAATTTTCATTCCGAAAATTAAAATAATAAAATATAAAAAATTCTGAGGTGTCACATAGTGGATTGTGTATACATTGATTTGATCAGATATCATCTAGATCAAATTCTGAATTTTTTTCAAGTACTTGAGCGAACTTGCTCAGACGAACTTATCAAGTTCGCCTCTATGGTATACTAAGTGAACTTGATAAGTTCACCTCTAGTATCAGGGTGGTAAAGACTTAGGCAATTGTTTTTTTGTTTTTTTATCTTTCTTTGATTTTTTTTATTTTTTTCTTTCTTTCTTATCAATGCTCGGTCTAATCACTTAACTCTTGCAGGTTATGGCTCAAAGAGTGGAATATAAACATAATCAAGCTGCATTGTTGAATCCGGAGTTATCCAAGGCTGTGAATTTCCAAGAGATTATAAATTTTTTGAATCGGTCAAGACTGAGAGTTGCTTTATCTGCTGATCCTTTGATAAACCTACCGGATATACAACAGTTCTGGGATACAGCTGAGCACGACTGCACAGTGAATCCTAATGTGATCCGTGCAAGAATCAGAGACCATGACATAGCTTTTTTCAGTGCATACTATCAGGGAGGCACTACATATAGGTGGTGAAGATACCGATCCTATGATGCTCCCGAACACTCTAATAACAAGGTGTTTCCACCGAATGGGTTACCGTGGTAAAGCAAATGATTCTCAAGCGAGGAAAGGTGGTCTCGTGGGACAATGGAGATATTTTATGCATGTTATGATACGATGTCTGTCGCCAAGAAAAGCCGGAACGGATGGGCTAAAGGCTTCATTGCAAGCTGTAATGGTAGCTCTTACATTGGATAGACCGTTTAACTTTGCCCTATATATCTACAAGGAGTTGGTTACTCAGATCACACCGCCTGAAGGACAAGGGTTTCTTATGTACCCTCGATTCCTACAAGTGATCATTAACCACCTTCTTCCAGGTTTACCACCGTTGGGTCCTCGCTTACTTTCACACCTATGCACAAACGCATATTACAGATTGTCAAAGTGTGAAACAGCAAAATCCGGCATTGTTTCCAATTCCAACTCCTTTGTTCAGGCACATAGTTAATCCTCATTATGTTGCATTACATAATGATCATTGGATCAGTGCAGATGAGGAAAAACTTGAACAGATTCAAGCACAAGTACAACAACCACCACCTCAACCTCAGGTACAACAACCATAACAAGAACCTGTTCAACCTCAACAACAAGTACAAGAACCAGCACAACAAGAACAAAAGCATGAATTAAAAGATGTACAAGTTCAAGATCCTCTTCAAGAAGAAGAACAACAACAAGATGATGTTGTACATGGTGAGAACATTGAAGTTAATAGACTAATGAATGAAGATGTTAATGTTCCGTCTCCACCACAACATCGTGGTGCTAGTTGTCACACTTCACACATTTTTCATATATTTTGACTCTTCTTTTGGCGGTACTTTTTGATAAGCCGCAGAATGGTGGCAATTGTTCTTGCTTGCGCCATCGTTTTCTTACATCACTTGTTGCTTTGAAAACTTTCCCTAGAAGTTCGGGCGGTAATTCATGCTTTGCGAAATCAATACACGAAAGTAAATTGAAATAAAAAGTATGCATATCGAGCTCTTTCAGGTCTAACCGGTAAAAGACCAACTTCTCTGTTTCTTTTTGTTTTCTCCTTTTTATAATTTTTTTATTTTCTTTTCATATCATCAAGACTAATTTTTCAATATTTCTTTTTCCTCACTTTCCTTGAAATAACCTTTCTATATCTTCCTTGTCGATCGTTTGGCTGTTTTTTCCTAATACATCCACTTCTTGTATATTTCAATTCTTTGAGTAAAATAGTTTTTTTTCCAAAGTTCCCTTAATGGTAATGAACTTGAAATAACGACATAAGATAATTTTCCCATTTTTAAGACATTCAGCCAATAACCGGTGTTAATTTTCCCATTTTGAAGACATTCAGCCAATAACCGGTGTTTACAAAAAGCTGGTTGGGTGATAAATGTGGGTAGTAGAAAAGAAAAGGCTAAGGCTCAGAGGTGTCACACCCCAACCGATGACGGAATACGGTGGGGCGGGACATGTAGACTGTTCATGAGCTCAAGGTTGACTAACTTGCAATATATTAATCATTAAATTCATTTCCATTCAAACAAACATAGCATAATTCAACAAGTACATAAAAGAAAGTACAAATTGTTCTTTGAATTTAAAATAACTAAGTCCCAAAACCTATGTGTAGCAGGTCTTGATCAAAATCACACATTAGCACCTGAAACATGAATAAAATAGAGTCAACTAAAAAGTTGGTGAGCATACACAGGTTTGTACATAGATAGTACATAGATGTGAATAAACAAATCCTTACATAACATGATAAAATAAGGCATTTATAGGGAGCAACTATTGTGTAACCAAAGTACAA
This sequence comes from Smallanthus sonchifolius, assembly GCA_023525975.1. Taxonomy (NCBI): domain Eukaryota; kingdom Viridiplantae; phylum Streptophyta; class Magnoliopsida; order Asterales; family Asteraceae; genus Smallanthus; species Smallanthus sonchifolius. Next base: position 92,836,497 of record CM042026.1, read on the forward strand.
TGAAACCTTTGTAACTAGCATGCAAATTGTGTTTTTGCTAACAATCACCCCAATCTGGGTGAGTTTGTGAGACTCAATAGATCTATCATTGTTAACCGTCAGCTTGAATAGTTAATGATTGCACATAAATTGCACACAAACAGTTAACACACCTAGCACTCAAACATAAAGCTCAAATTTTGTATACATGAATGTAAAGAGGATTTGTGTTTGTGTAGTTTATGTAAATGTAAGCAATTGTGTGTATAGAGTTCATGTTTCTCCCCAAAAAGTGTAAAAGAGTAAAAGGGGCTATGTAATACTCACCTGATTCAAAGGTGTAGCTAACACGCGAGGTTAGATAGCAACGTGATCCTTGTAATGGCGGAATCATCGGGGCGGGACATGTAAGACTGTTCATAGCACAAGGTTGACTAAATTGAAATATATTAAAGCCAAATTTCCATTTCACATAATCCAAGTACAAACCAAAATCCAAACAAAGAACAATAAACAATTCATAAACTTCTTGATTTAATATTACTAAGTCCAAATCCTATGTTGAGCACGTCTTGAATCATTCTCACAAATTAGGGCCTGAAACATGAATAAAATAAAGTCAACTAAAAAGTTGGTGAGTATAACACAGTTGTATATAGATAGCATATAGTTGAAAATAAATCCTTTACAAGACATGAAAAATAAGGCATTTATTGGGAGCAGCTATTGTGTAATCAAGTACAACCAAACCTTTGTAACTAGTATGCAAATTGGGTTGTCGGTATCAATCACCTCCACTTGGGTGGGTTTGTCAGACTCAATAGATCTATCATTGAAAACCGTCGGCTTGTATAGTTAATGATTGTACATAGTTTTCACAAAGACTAGCACAACTAGCACTCGGGCACAAAGCTCAAATTTTGCACACATGTATGTAAGTAGGATATTGCACTTGTGTTGTTTGTATATATGTAGTTGTGAAATGTGTAATGTGTATAAAGTTCATGTTTCACCCCAAAAGTGTAAAAGAGTAAAAGGGGTTGTGAATACTCACTTGATATGAAGATGTAGCTAGCACAGATTATAGATAGCAATTATGATCCTTGGAATGCACAATTTAACCTATCGAGTAATGTGTATAGTATCAAATAGATGTACAAAGTTTAAGTCTAAAATGGAAGTTGAATTTGTGTATAAAGCTATTGATTTGTATAAAATATATAGAGTTTGAAGTAAAATATGTTTGAAATAATTTGTTTAGGTTTGAATTGAATAAATAAATAAATATATAATTATAGTTTATGAAATAATGTAAATATTAATTGTAATTAAGTATAAATAAATAAATGATTTTGATTTAAAATGTAAATTAAATATCTAATCATTATTTATAAATTTTGTAACTTAATTATTTAAAACCTCATTTTTAATAAATATAAATTTAATTTTTATAAACATTTTTCAATAAATCATATTTATGCCAAGATTAAACTTTAAATCCATTTTTAAATACAGAAAACATATTTTTTATAAAATCTGAAACATTTACTGATTAAAATATAAAAATTTATAATTCTGATAAAAGGTTCTGAGTCTAGCACGACCGTGCCTCGGAAGGGCACGATCGTGCTCAAGCCACGGGCGCGACCGCGCTAGTCGGGGCGCGACCGGGTTGATCAACGGGAGCACAATCTAGACAAGTTTGACAGGCACGACCGTGCCTTGGCCCGGCACGGTCGTGTCTATGATCTTTAGACACAACAGGGACTAGCCCAGAGGGCATGACAAGGTCTGGACAGGAGGACACGACCGCGCTGCTAGTCGGCACGACCGCGCTCCATGAGGCACGACCGCGCTAGATGATTAGCACGACCGTGTCTCTTCCAAATAAGACACGAATTGACAATTTCTTGTATTTTAAACACTGGATTTGATAGGGCTTTTGATTAATGGGTTATTACGAGTCTTTTCATATAACTTAATTGTATGAACATCGCGTTTAAGTATGGATTCTATTAAATCGTTTTATTTAAAGCAAGATTTCTGATTCAGATCGATTTCTATAATGGAAGCCCAAATTGAATAGGGGCTTTCGATAATGATACAGAAAGGAATGAAATAGAGGATTCAATTACCCGGAATAGGAGCGGATCGATAGAGAACGGCAGCGAGGAGTTCCGGCGACGGAGATAAAGATTTCCGGTGACTTCAACTGCGATTCCGACTGCTTCAATGGCTTCGGATTGATTCAGTGATGGTCTGGAAATGCTTGATTGGATTGCTTTGAGAATATTGAGAGAATTTGGGTTCTTCTTGAAATGCTTAATCGTTTGGAATTTGGTAGGACAAAACCGAAGTGAATTCGAGTAATGGGAATGGTTTATTGAGTTTGTTAATGTGATTAAAGCGTGTTAAAGTTACGAATTCGAACGATCGGATGATTAAAGTCACAATTACGATTCAACTGTTACGCAGGCGCGACCGTGCCAAGATAGGCGCAACCGTGCCTAGGCACCGGGCGCGTTCGTTCCAAAGCAGGTCGCGCGACCATGCCAAAGCACTTGGCGCGACCGTGCTTATACGAAGCACGACCGTGTCTAATTAGGGTTTCTTGACATTTTTCAACTTTAGTCCTTGACTTTTCAGGTTTGATAAGTTTGAATAAAATAGTTTTTTGTATAGTGTCTAAATGTATATAACCGAGTAAACTTGCGAACTTGTATAGAATCATTGCATTTAATTTACGGCGAAAAAATAATGAGACAGTGCACGAGTATAGAACTTGAAATTGCATTACATTGAATTGAAATAGGAATACTAAAACCAGAAATGTTACAGTCTCCCCATGTTGAGAGAATTTCGTCCCGAAATTTAGCTAGAGGAAACAACATTATTAGTAAAAAGATGAGGGTACTTGAGCTTCATTTGGTCTTCTCCTTCCCAAGTGAACTCAGGACCACGCTTAGATTCCCAACGAACTTTAACGATAGGAATGCGACTTCGCTTGAGCTGCTTGACTTCACGATCCATAATTTCCACCGGCTTCTCAACGAAGTGCATCGTTTCATCAATGCGCACGTCGTCAAGTGGTATATGGAGATTTTCATCGGCGAGACACTTCTTTAGATTAGATATATGAAATGTAGGATGCACATTGCCGAGATATGGAGGTAACTCGAGTTTGTAAGCCACTTTCCCAATCCTTTCAAGGATTTTGAATGGACCAACATAACGAGGTGCTAACTTGTCTTTCTTTCCAAAACGGACCACACCCTTCCATGGAGACACCTTTAGAAGAACAAGGTCACCGACTTGGAATTCCAAGGGTTTTCGACGTTTGTCGGCATAACTCTTTTGCCGACTCCTCGCTACTCGAATATTGTCACGGATTTGAATAATCTTGTCGGATGTTTCTTGAATTAACTAGGGACCAGTGATTTGTGCTTCACCAATCTCACTCCAACAGATAGGAGAACGACACTTGCGACCATAGAGAGCTCCGAATGGAGCCATGTTGATACTTGTGTGGTAACTATTGTTGTAAGAAAACTCAATAAGGGATAAATGTGAATCCCAATTGCCACCAAAATCGATTACACAAGCTCTAAGCATGTCTTCAAGAGTTTGGATTGTTCGCTCGGTTTGACCATCAGTTTGCGGATGGTAAGCCGTGCTCAAATCCAATCGAGTACCAATAGCCTTTTGGAGAGATTGCCAAAATCGAGAAGTGAACCGAGCGTCTCTATCGGATATTATGTTCAAGGGAACACCATGACGGCTCACGATTTCATCAATGTAAATTCGGGCTAATTTCTCCACTTTGAAGTCTTCACGAATAGGTAAGAAGTGGGCAGATTTGGTGAGTCGATCAATGATCTCCCAAATACTATCATAACCACTCGAGGTGCGAGGGAGCTTGGTAATGAAATCCATAGCTAAATTCTCCCATTTCCACACGGGAATTTCTGGTTGTTCGAGTAAACCAGAAGGACGTTGATGTTCGGCTTTGACTTTGGAGCAAGTTAAGCATTTGGCCACATAAAGAGCAATGTCTTTCTTCATACCGGGCCACCAATAAAGTTGGCGAAGATCTTGGTACATTTTATCCGCACCAGGATGAATAGAATAACGAGTCTTATGAGCCTCGTTCATGAGAAATTCACGGAGATCGTCGCGATCGGGAACTCAAATACGGTTCAAGTAATATAGTAAGCCATTGGGTTTTGATTCAAGAAGAAGTTCAACACCACACGACATTTCTTCATACATGTTGCCCTCGGTTACCGAGAGTGTTGAGCTTCTAAGATACGGGTTTGAATATCGGTTTGAATATGGGCACAATGAAGCATAACATGGTCCTTTCGACTCAAAGCATCGGCTACTACATTCGCTTTGCCGGGATGGTAACGAATTTCGCAGTCATAGTCGTTAAGGAGTTCGACCCAACATCGTTGCCTCATATTGAGTTCTTTTTGGTTGAAGATATGTTGAAGTCTTTTGTGGTCGGTGAATACCACACATTTCGTGCCATATAGGTAATGTCTCCAAATCTTTAACGCGAATACGACCGCACCCAACTCGAGATCGTGCGTCGTATAATTCTTTTCATGAATTTTGAGTTGTCTTGATGCATAAGCGATTACTTTTCCTCGTTGCATGAGGACACAACCAAGACCTTGGTTAGAAGCATCACAATAGACAACTAAATCATCATTTCCATCAGGGAGAGTCAAAATGGGAGCATTGCACAACTTATGCTTAAGAGTTTGGAAAGCTTCTTCTTGTTTCGGTCCCCATTCATAAGCTTTACCCTTATGGGTCAAGGCGGTAAGAGGGACAGCAATCTTTGAGAAGTTTGAGATGAAACGACGATAATAACCCGCAAGACCAAGAAATGAACGAACTTCGGTAGGAGTCTTCGGGGTATTCCAATTCTTAACCGTTTCAATCTTAGCAGGATCAACATGAATACCCTTTTCGTTGACGATGTGACCAAGAAATTGAACTTCTTTTAACCAAAATTCACATTTGGAGAACTTGGCATATAGTTGTTCTTTCTTTAAATGGTCCAAAACCAATCTAAGGTGTTCTTCATGGTCGGCTTTAGTCTTGGAATAGATTAAGATATCGTCAATGAAAACGATCACGAATTTATCAAGGTACGGTTTGCACACACGGTTCATGAGATCCATGAAAACTGCGGGTGCATTGGTTAACCCGAAAGGCATAACCATGAACTTGTAATGACCATACCTTGTTCGAAAAGCAGTCTTAGGAATGTCATCTTCTTGAACTCGGAGCTGATGATAACCGGATTGAAGATCAATCTTCGAGAAGCAAGTAGAACCTTGAAGTTGATCAAAGAGATCATCGATTCTAGGCAAAGGATAACGATTTTTGATAGTAAGCTTGTTGAGTTCGCGGTAGTCAATACACATGCGAAATGATCCATCCTTTTTCTTAACAAATAAGACGGGTGCACCCCACGGTGAATGACTCGGGCGAATGAAACCTTTGTCGAAGAGTTCTTGAAGTTGACTTGCGAGCTCTTGCATTTCGAAAGGTGCAAGACGATAAGGAACTCTAGCAACGTGGTTAGCTCCGGGCATAAGATCAATACGGAACTCTACTTGACGAACAGGAGGAAGACCGGATAAATCTTTAGGAAACACTTCGAGAAAATCCCTAATGATAGGAATGTCTTGGATACTCTTCTCCTTGACATCCTTTTGAACAATATGAGCTAGGAAGGCGATGTACTTCTTTCGTAAGTACTTTTGAGCGGTAGTACAAGACATCAATTTAAGACCCATGCAAGGCTTTTCACCAAAAACCCTTAAGGTTTCTCCCGATGGTAGCGGAATTCGAATACACTTTTCAAAACAAATGACTTCGGCATGATGATTTGATAGCCAATCCATACCAATGATAATATCAAAGCTTCCTATTGGCATTGGAATAAGGTTGATTGGGAATGTATGATCATTAAGTTCTAAGGAGCAATCATAGATAATAGACTCAATTGTAAGGGAGTCACCATTTGCTATTTCAACGGTGAAGGTTTTCTCTAATTGGGATCGTGTCTTTGCAAGTAAAGGCTCAAAATTTAGTGACACAAAACTTTTATCGGCACCGGTATCGAACAAAATGGAGGCATATTGACTATTAACAAGGAACGTACCATTAACCACGTCGTTGTTGGCTTGAGCTTCGTTGGCGTTTATGTTGAACGCACGCCCACGAGCTCCACCTTGTCTAGCATTTTCATGTCTTGGACATAGATTACGAAAATGGTTCGGGTCACCACACTCATAGCAAGCACGCCTATTAGCAATGGCGGGAGCACCTTGATTAGCCACTCGCGGGTTGGGTTGGTTCGGTGGATTGACTTGACCCTCTAAAGCTTTGGCCCTACAAATATTGATAGTGTGACCATATATCCCACAATGAGTGCAAAGGCGACATGGGATATTTTGAGGATGGTGAAAATTGCAGGTGGCACGAAGAGGATAAATCCCAACATATGGCTTTTTAGCCGGTGCTTGAACTACGGGTGCAACTTGATTAACGGGCACCGCAGGAGTAACCACAGCAAAGTTTCTAACTTTCCTCTTTTTGTTATTACGAGAGGGTTCAGTTGTGGCTTCTTTGTTGTGGGTAGGAGGGGTTACGGTTTCAGCAACTTTCTTAGAACCCTTTTTGGTAAGAGTTCCAGCATTAACATGATTATCAGTTAAGGTAGCAGACATGCGGATGGCATCCTCCAAAGTAGCAGGATTTCTACCTAAGACAGTATCTTGAATTTGTCTTGGTAGCCCACCAATATACTTTTCGATACAACGGGCTAAAGGAGTGACCATGTGGGGCACAAGAAGACTCAACTCATGGAACCGAGTTGTATATGCTATGTTTTCCCCACTATCTTGGGCAAGATCCCAAAATTCAGCTTCCAACTTCTTCACTTCATTTCGAGGACAGAATTCCTCGGTCATAAGCCTTTTGACCTCATCCCAAGGTAAAGCCATAGCTACATCAATACCCCTATTCCTTTTCTCCCCATTCCACCATGTAAGTGCCCGCTTTTGAAGGACACTAGTAGCATGACGAACACAGAGGTTGTCGGGACAGTCACTATTGAGAAAGGTATTCTCAATACTTTCAAACCATTGAAGGAGTCTAGTAGCTCCTTCGGTTCCATAAAACTTTAGGGGATTGCAAGAATTGAAGTGCTTGAAGGTGCATTGAGATGGATTGTTTCCACCATTTCCACCATTACCACCATTATTACCACTATTGCTTCCATTTCCACCATTGCCATTTGTGGCACCATTGGCTTGGGTGAGTTGTGTCACCAATTGGGTAAGAATAGCAGCAATGTCGGAGTTGGCGTTGGCGGCAGGAGCACGACGAGGAGGCATTCTACAAATTTTCACAAGACAAGAAAGATTGTAAGAACTTATGAGAATTGCTAGGATTTAATAGAATGAGAAAACCAAATAAAAGATAGATATTCATAGTTTGGATTGTACTCAAAAGTGATAAAATCACTTGAATACTAAGGCACATCAAGGTTAATTTAAAATTATATAATTTTCAAGGAGTCATGCTTTAGCCTATAGGTAAACACTCATCTCGGGAATTCCCAGGAAAGCATACGGGTCCCTCGGTTGATTGGGATTTATGCGAAATGCTTTCCTAGACAGAAAACCCAAAATACAGGTGTCACCCTTCCAGATTGCACGTGTCCTCAAATAATTTAACAAGTTTAAAAACCTTAACGAATAAAATAAAAAAATTTTAAAGATTTTTGCTTCAAGAATTTATTTATTTATTTAATTTTTTTTTTCACATGCTTAGAAAGAATAAAGATAGAAAAGAAGGTAGAAATATCATGGGGTTTTAGGATATAGGAAAATGTATTATTTAAGAAGATCCTAATAAGCCATAAATTTCTAACAAGTGAGGTACCAAATATAATAATAATTTATCATGGTAAGCATGTAGCACATAGCATGTAACACATAGCACAAAATCATGAAGCATAGTATAAGTGGGTGTCCTAAAGTTATAGTCTAGGTCAAGATGTCTAATAACATAAATCCCTATAACCAAGGCTCTGATACCAATCTGTCACACCCCGACCGATGGCGGAATCATCGGGGCGGGACATGTAAGACTGTTCATAGCACAAGGTTGACTAAATTGAAATATATTAAAGCCAAATTTCCATTTCACATAATCCAAGTACAAACCAAAATCCAAACAAAGAACAATAAACAATTCATAAACTTCTTGATTTAATATTACTAAGTCCAAATCCTATGTTGAGCACGTCTTGAATCATTCTCACATATTAGGGCCTGAAACATGAATAAAATAAAGTCAACTAAAAAGTTGGTGAGTATAACACAGTTGTATATAGATCGCATATAGTTGAAAACAAATCCTTTACAAGACATGAAAAATAAAGCATTTATGGGGAGCAGCTATTGTGTAATCAAGTACAACCAAACCTTTGTAACTAGTATAAAATTTTGTTGTCGGTATCAATCACCTCCACTTGGGTGGGTTTGTCAGAATCAATAGATCTATCATTGAAAAGCGTCGGCTTGTATAGTTAATGATTGCACATAGTTTTCACAAAGACTAGCACAACTAGCACTCGGGCACAAAGCTCAAATTTTGCACACATGTATGTAAGTAGGATATTGCACTTGTGTTGTTTGTATATATGTAGTTGTGAAATGTGTAATGTGTATAAAGTTCATGTTCCACCCCAAAAGTGTAAAAGAGTAAAAGGGGTTGTGAATACTCACTTGATATGAAGATGTAGCTAACACAGATTATAGATAGCAATTATGATCCTTGGAATGCACAATTTAACCTATCGAGTAATGTGTATAGTATCAAATAGATGTACAAAGTTTAAGTCTAAAATGGAAGTTGAATTTGTGTATAAAGCTATTGATTTGTATAAAATATATAGAGTTTGAAGTAAAATATGTTTGAAATAATTTGTTTAGGTTTGAATTGAATAAATAAATAAATATATAATTATAGTTTATGAAATAATGTAAATATTAATTGTAATTAAGTATAAATAAATGAGTTTGATTTAAAATGTAAATTAAATATCTAATCATTATTTATAAATTTTGTAACTTAATTATTTAAAACCTCATTTTAAATAAATATAAATTTAATTTTTATAAACTTTTCAATAAATCATATTTATGCCAAGATTAAACTTTAAATCCATTTTTAAATACAGAAAACATATTTTTTATAAAATCTAAAACATTTACTGATTAAAATATAAAAATTTATAATTCTGATAAAAGGTTCTGAGTCTAGCACAACCGTGCCTCGGAAGGGCACGATCGTGCTCAAGCCACGGGCGCGACCGCGCTGGTCGGGGCGCGACCGGGTTGATCAACGGGAGCACAATCTAGACAAGTTTGACAGGCACGACCGTGATCTTTAGACACAACAGGGACTAGCCCAGAGGGCATGACAAGGTCTGGACAGGAGGACACGACCGTGCTGCTAGTCGGCACGACCGCGCTAGATGATTAGCGCGACCGTGTCTCTTCCAAATCAGACATGAATTGACAATTTCTTGTATTTTAAACACTGGATTTGATAGGGCTTTTGATTAATGGGTTATTACGAGTCTTTTCATATAACTTAATTGTATGAACATCGCGTTTAAGTATGGATTCGATTAAATCGTTTTATTTAAAGCAAGATTTCTGAATCGGATCGATTTCTATAATGGAAGCCCAAATTGAATAGGGGCTTTCGATAATGATACAGAAAGGAATGAAATAGAGGATTCAAATACCCGGAATAGGAGCGGATCGATAGAGAACGGCAGCGAGGAGTTCCGGCGACGGAGATAAAGATTTTCGGTGACTTCGACTGCGATTCCGACTGCTTCAATGGCTTCGGATTGATTCAGTGATGGTCTGGAAATGCTTGATTGGATTGCTTTGAGAATATTGAGAGAATTTGGGTTCTTCTTGAAATGCTTAATCGTTTGTAATTTGGTAGGACAAAACCGAAGTGAATTCGAGTAATGGGAATGGTTTATTGAGTTTGTTAATGTGATTAAAGCGTGTTAAAGTTACGAATTCGAACGATCGGATGATTAAAGTCACAATTACGATTCGACTGTTACGCAGGCGCGACCGTGCCTAGGCACCGGGCGCGATCGTTCCAAAGCAGGTCGCGCGACCGTGCCAAAGTACTTGGCGCGACCGTGCTTATACGAAGCACGACCGTGTCTAATTAGGGTTTCTTGACATTTTTCAACTTTAGTCCTTGACTTTTCAGGTTTGATAAGTTTGAATAAAATAGTTTCTTGTATAGTGTCTAAATGTATATAACCGAGTAAACTTGCGAACTTGTATAGAATCATTGCATTTAATTTACGGCGAGAAAATAATGAGACAGTGCACGAGTATAGAACTTGAAATTGCATTACATTGAATTGAAATAGGAATACTAAAACCAGAAATGTTACAACAACGTTAACCTTAAATAAATAAATAAGTGTTACTTTATTTATTTATTTATAAAGGTATGTGATTAGTATTGATTCAAGAAATAAATCTTAAATATAATTTAACTTCTAAGTGTCTTTTTAAATGTAAATGATATAAATAATAAATAAATTCATTTATTTATTTATCATTTGAAATGGGTATGTTAAATAAATAACTTTAATTAAAAATTGACATGTATTCTTTAAATATATATAAAAAAACAACGATATATACTTAGATATAGTATTATTAGGTTTTAAATACACAACTTAAATTATATAAAACCTTGTAAAAAGCATTTATAAAACTTTGTTACAAAATTTATAACATTAGGTGAATAAATTATTCAAAACAATATAATTTAAATTGAGTAATTAATAATTAAATTTATAAAGATGGAGATTTTTATGCAAAAATTGTAAACCTTGTTTTATTCTGTTCTAAATAATGAAGGATTTATAAAATAATTTTTATACAATTTTTTTGGAGCCTTAAAACTGGTTTTAAAAAGGGATACAGACCACCCGGTTCGAACCCGGGTGGTTTCTGTGTAGGTAGCGCGCAATACCACTAGACCAGGGGACGCACCCGTGTAACAGAACAGGTCCTAAATGTATTAACATGGATTTACAGTGGAACCGGGTTAAGGGTTGCGCAAAAAGGCCCGGTTGCGTGGGTTGTGGGTTTCGAACCCACACCATCTAGTCCAGCGGCGCAATGACTTAACCAGCTGGGCTAGATGGTTTCGCTGGTAAGAATGGACCCCGTTTATTAACATAGTAAATGTGAATCAAGCCCCAATTTTGTTTTACCGCGTAAAGAGCATGAACCCTAGATTTAAGATGGTTCGATTTGATGTTGTTCTTGTAAATTGGTATGGGGCTTTTGATAGGTATCCAAAAATGAATCAAAAGACACGAGACTTACTGGATTTGGCTGGGTAATGAGCGTGGGCGGCTAGTATAAAAACTCGTATGTTCTTGGTGTTCGGTAGTGTTCCAGGGGTGGAATGTGGGTCGTGCGAGTGTTTAGAAAGGTTATATGAGGGTATGCGAAGGTGTTGGAGTGGTTTAAATGAACCAATTTCACTTAAATTGCTTGATTTGATTCGATGTCCGAGGATGGCAGCTGTATGAGGGTATGCGATTACGCGGAAATCCAATGGTTAGGCAGTGAATTGGGCCGTGTAATGGTCTGGATTCATGCGTAAACAGTCTAGATATGATTTACTGTTATCAACGCGTTTTAATTTCACGAATTCATTCCTGAATTAGCTCGGTTTGACTCTACCGAGTCAAACGTGCTTGTATTTTAAATTAACCGCGAGTTTTGATCAAATTGGGATGGAAATTGGGCCGGGATAAGATTGGTACTTGATCTAGGACTCCATGCAGGTCCAAAACAGTCATCTCGATCAAGTCTCCTCACGAATTGAAATAGTTTTGGCCGGGTTGACTTTTGGAAGTCAAATGTGGTCAAAATTTGTATATGGGGTTAGATTTGAGGGTTCAAACTCCAAGGGTTCATCCTAATCTAATTGAATACAATAATTATATATATATTGAAAATGGTTTATTTATTTTAAAAGAAAATGTTATATATCAATTTCGGTTATAAAAACTTTATAATCTAATTATATTACAAACTTTAAAATGGTTTACTTAAAAATGTTGAATGTATATATGTTTTTGTATAAAACTAAACCAATATTATAGTGTGGATTAATTAAATTGCGTAAACATTTTTGACCTGTATTATGCGGTGCAAGGTTTCAAAGGTTTCAGACTGATATATGTGTGACATGATGAGTTTGAACAAGTACGGGATTCAAAAGGAGTGTCATTTTTTTGTATAATTTAAATTAAAATAGTGTTAGAAAATCATAGATGTTACAGTATCCCCATGTTGAGGGAATTTCATCCCGAAATTTAACTAGTGAAGGTTTTCCGAATCAGGAAGGAGGTGAGAGTTTTGGGTTCTCAATGTGTTATGGCAGTTGGTTTAAGGAGTGTAACTGGTGACAAGTTAAAGATTTTGATATTTAAGTTCAGATATAAGTTATGATAACGAATTTAGTTTTGAAGTGGATTTAAGGAGTAGAACTGTCGAACAACCATTTGGATCCTATAGGTTAAACGCATTACTTGTAATGGATTTGATGGAACTTTGATGATCAGGTTTTGATTAAGGTGTTGTCTAATATGGTCAGAAGTTGTAAGTGGATAAGAGAGTTCACAAACACAGTCCTAGGTCAAAACTTCACGCCACAGGAACAACGCTACTTCCGATAATATGACAGAGCACTTATATATAGGAAGTACCATCGGCGTATCCACAATGCCCTTGTCATATCACATTAGTTTTGTTGCTTTATATCACGATAGGTTTTAGGTCTCAAGACATGATAGAATTCACTATATTTTCCATGCGCTAATTTTTATAATCACGTGTGCACCCGTAATTACTCGAATCGTCGCATGGTCCGTATAGATCTTTCCGTTGTGTGTGGGTCAAAAGGAGGCACAAATTCACATAGTTCATGTAAATTGCTTTTCCATATGGGTTGCTAATAAGTAAATATGTTCTTAAGTAGTCAAGTCAGTTAGCAACTAATGGGTAACAAAGTAGTATCACCTAAAGTCCCATAGTTTACTCGTGTTTGAACAAGAATACGTCAAATACCGAGTTGTTTTAAAGTGCTCCAGCTTCCTCGTGTTTTAACAAGAGTACGTCAAAACCCCGAGTAGCTTCAATGTGTTATGGTTTTCAAGTTTGGTGAACAAAGTGTATGACTATGCTTCATATATATTGTGATTAATCAATTGCAACAATTATAAGCAACTTAGTTTCATGTATAATGTAAACACATAAGTTTTATGTATGATCTAGTATCATGTAGCTTGTAATCAAATAGGTTTCGTGTACAACGTGAATAATTTAGTATTATGGTATGAAATGAATTTCATGTATGATGTTAGAAACTTAGTATCATGCATTTTGTAAACCAGTAAGCTTTCATGTGTAATGTAAACAAGTTAGTATCCCATATATTGCAAGAAATTACTTTCATGTATGATGTTAACAACTTAGTATCATGTATTTTGTAACCAAATAAGTTTCATGTTCAATGTGGTCAATCTAGTATTATGTACCAACAACAATTGTTATGTATCATGCGATCAATCTAGTATCATGTATATTGCAAACAACTAAGTTTCATGTATTATGTGATTAAGCTGTGTTTTTTTGTGAACGGGCATACATAGATTATTGAATTTCATGTGTGACGTATACTAACGAGTTTTGTATGTGATCAAGTGTTGCGGAGAAGCGTGTTGTTTGGCGTTCATGTAAAATGTGGTAGTTATATTCTAGCTCTTTAAATCTCTTTGAGGTTTTTTTTAGGGATGGTTAATGTCTAAGCGGTATGGATCGTCTCTTGAAGCTGCAAGTGAAAGATAACGTGGAGGGTCTGGAAATATTCTGAGTAGTTTGTTTCCGAATAACTGATTTTGTTTGTAAATAAGGAATTGTTCGTAGGTGGATATGAGGGTGAAAGTGAGGGGTTGACTAAGTAAATAGGTAATTACACGAAAGCCTTTTTATAAAGATATTTAAGAAAATAGGGGTTATATAGCTTAAATCATGATTTACAATGGCTAAACAGGTAGCTGAATATTAATGTAGTCAAGGTTTAAAAAAAATAATTTAAACGTCATAATTATTTATCAAAATGATACTTTTTATAAAACATATCGATTTGAGTCTTCTCACAAGACGAAAATGTTTATAGAAAATCCATATTCCTGATACTATTTAAAAGTTTGATGAATGTTTGGTTTGAACAAAATAACAAGGTTGTTTAAATCGAATAATAAGATGATTTGCTTACGATGAAGATTGTCGGTAGTGTACTAAATCGTATTGAATGAAGAAGGTGATGCTTGAGAAATTTTGATGAAAATATGATGGGTGTAATTCACACTCAACGGGTCAAATCAATGAATAGAAATTTTAGAGTTGGAATATATAAAATTTATTAAATGCTGAAATGTTAAACATTACTCAAAACATAGGGAAATGGTTCTCAAACTGAAAATTTAAAGACAATAAATAATGGAAAAATAATTTTGTTAACGTCTGTTGTAGCTTTCCACTAGGAGGAGAATAATTCCCAAAACGAGCACCGCTTTGATCACTCGGGTAGCCGATCTGGCTTCATCTTTAGCTGTCTCCGTGCGATGCTCCAGTATTTCTTTTTCGAGGAGGGAGATTAACTCCTTTTGGTACCCTAATTGGTTTGCTAGGCTATCCATTCATTGTGCATGCAAATCATGCATTACCTCCTACTCCATCCTTTGCCTCTCAAATTCTGAGGTCCTTACATATGAGTGAATGTCATTCGTTGGAATTCCCATAACACTAGTGGGTGCCGTGGTATGCCTTACCCAAGGATTAGGATGATACAGGTCGGGCATTAGATATGGGTCTCTTAATAGGGGTGGTAGCTGATTGTGGAGATGGAGTGTCTGATACGGGTTCCTAGGTGCGGGTGATCTAGATGTTCGAACTCTTGGGTCGGTGTTCCTAATCCAATCTGCCCTTATATCGAACCTATGTCTAGCAGTTGGGGGTGTTGGTGACCGATGCACGGGTGTCCCGATGTCTTCTTCCTAATCAGACTCTTCTCCGGGACAGTATACCGGGGAGGGAGGAGAGTAGGAGTCCATGTCTATCAGAAAACAATAAAAGGTTGTAAGTGATAATGAAATATGGAGTGTTAGACATAGGAGTTCTTATAAGTTTAGAGTTTGACTAGTCATAACACCGAGTCTTCACAATAGTATTTTAGATATACACTTGACCTATAAGCAATGTATCCCTGAGGAGAATTCCCAGGAAAGAGGGGTGGGTCACTAGGACACCCTTAAGTACCCTGTCTTTCCTTGCCAGAATTCCTCATGGGCCTACATACTCTTCCAGCCATCATGTACTAATAACACTATTGTTGGACTCATGGTTATGATGAGAATTGTTGTAAACTGGGCCTTGTGGCCCGAAAGTAAGGTTTATGCATTTCAGTGGGCTTCTTCTTCTTGGAGGATAAATGGGCTTCTTAGTTTAATATTAATGGGTATTAGGCCCAATAGTTTAAGTCTTTGTTCACAAGAGGTGATGGTATCATGTATGTGACTTCAAAGGCGTATGAAGAATTTGGTGTGTATGTCTGTGTGTTAAAGTTAGGATAGCACTTAATGAAACACATAGATAGCGTGTAGGTAATAATGAATGTAAGCACAAGAGTTATCAAGTAGTGTGACACATAAACTATTAAGTATTGTAGCATGTATTGAAATTACTTAGGATAACATGTAAAAATATTCACACAAGTATTAATCATGTAATCATATAGTAGCATGGCATATTGTGGGTATCCTAAGGTTAGAGGCCTGCAAGTAGGTAGAATATTCACACAAGTATTAATCATGTAATCATATGATTAGAGGCCTGCAAGTAGGTAGAATATCCACAACACAAACTAGAATTCAATCGAGGAATAGCTGACGGGGGTAAAGTTAGGAGACTAAAATTGTACATGGGAGTTGTCAAAAAGGCTCTGGTGCGAATGAATCTAAACGTGCATCATCTCGGGGAGGTAAAGTACATGGTGTTGGTTGGGAGAATTAGAAAACCACATGTTAGCGGAGGACGGCTAAGGCTTTCTATCTAGTCAAGCCAACCTTCTTTCAAGGAAGATGGGGCATATTGAGACGGTCATTCAGAGGAGCCATCAGAAGTCTAAAAGGTGTGTGGGGGCAATGATTGGAATCAAGGAGGAAGAAAACTTTGCTTTCACAAGCAGTTGCGGTGCACAACCCAAAGGCGTAAATTGGTGAGGTTAAACCGAGGATTTATCGACGATGCATAACCGGAATGAGATTGGCTTAGGAGTGACCCAAGGTGGCCCAGAGAAGGGAGTACTATTTGAGGTGAGTCAACTCCGGGACATGGCTGGAATTGGTGGAAGTTCTTCGTAAGGAGAAAGACGAGGATTATGAAGGCAATGCATCGGGGGAATTCAAGAGGTAACATTGAAATAACTTTGACTGCAAGCCACGGTGGGTTGCATGACAAAGGAATTTCTTCACGTGTAGACAGTGGAGGCAATTAACATGATTACAGGCCCATTTTATGACTGGTCGTGGTCTTGCTCGGATCTTTGAGTCACAGAAGGAAAGAGGATGGATCGGATTTCTCGATGATATCCGTTGACGCTAGAGTGGATTCTTCCATGTGGTGTACAACTCTGGTAGAGTTGATTAATAAATGTGGCAAGGAGACGTCGAACATATGAGGCAAGTGGAATATAAGGAGAAGTTAAGAGGTGGCTTCAAGAAAGCTAACTATTCTAGCTGAGCCAGAAAATCTTATGGAGAAGCAATGCATGAAATTGATTAATGTGTGGAGAGTAACATAGATGGGGAGAAAACAGAAATTCCAAGGCTTAATGGCCTGATGTCACACCCCGACCGATGGCGGAATCATCGGGGCGGGACATGTAGACTGTTCATGAGCACAAGGTTGACTAAATTTTAATATATTAAACATCAATTTCATTTCAAATAATCCGAACACAACCAAATCCAAGAAAGAACATAGATTGAAATACATAAAATCCTTTATTCAAATTAACTAAGTCCCAAAGTCTATGTGAAGCAAATCTTGATCAAATCACACATTAGTACCTGAAACATGAATAAAATAAGGTCAACTAAAAAGTTGGTGAGCATACACAGGTTTGTATATAGATAGCATATAGTTTGTAAACAAACAAATCCTTACATATCATGATAAAATAAGGCATTTATGGGGAGTAGCTATTGTGTAACCAAGTACAATCAAACCTTTGTAACTAGCATGCAAAATATGTGTTGTCGGTAAAAATCACCCTACCTGGGTGGGTTTGTCAGACTCAATAGATCTATCATTGTTTACCGTCGGCTTGAATAGTTAATGATTGCACATGAATCGCACATAAAAGTTAGCACAACTAGCACTCGGGCATAAAGCTCAAATTGCACACATGAATGTAAAGAGGATTTGTACTTGTGTAGTTTGGGTAAGTGCAAGTAATAGTGTTGTATAATGTTCATGTTCCACCCCAAAAAGGGTAAAAGAGTAAAAGGGGCTATGTAATACTCACTTAATTCGAAGGCGTAGTTTACAAAAAAATACTAGATAGAAATATGGATCCTTGAAATACACAAGTTAACCTAAAGTGTAAAGTATATTGTATTAATAGTGTGCACAAAAGTTTAAGTCTAAAGTTGCATTTGGACTTGTGTAAAAAGTCATTGATTTGTACTTGAAAGTATTGAATTAAATATAAAGTTTGAAACGAATATTTTTGGAACATTTTGATTTAAGGTTTGAAATTGATTAACTAAATAAGTAATTTAAATAATTATTGTTTATGAAAATATTGTAATTATTAAATGTAATTAAGTATAAATAAATAATTGTTTATGTTTAAATATAAATTAAATAAATAACCATTTCTTTATTTATTTATTTATAAAATATGTAACTTAACCATTAAAATACCCTTTTTTTAACTGTGAGGTTTAACAATAAGTGTAATTTAATTTTATAAACTTTAAATAACAAATTCTATTTATTCCTAGATTAAATATTTGGTCTTTTTAAATAGAGTCAAATACATTTTTATAAAAATCAATTATTTTATTTTGAAAATTAATCTGAGATATTCATTGTTTGTAAAATATAAAATTTATAATTCTGCCAAGAAATTCTAACTCACACACGACCGTGCCTGGGAAGGGACACGATCGTGCTCTAACCACGGGCGCGACTGTGTTGATCAAACAGAGGGCATAACTAACCAAATCATTAGGCTCGACCGTGCCTTGGCGAGGCACGATCGTGTCTATGATTCTAAAACACGACTGAGACTAGCCAATGGGCATGATTGGTCTGAGTGTGGGAGGCACGACCGCGCTGGTATTTGGCGCGACCGTGTCTCATGAAACACGACCGCGCTAGAATGCTAGCGTGACCGTGTTTGTTACAAAACAGATTCAATTTGACTAATTCTTTTATTGTTAATGTTGTAATTCATGGGGCTTTCACCCATTAGATCATCACGAGTCTTTTGGTATAAATTAATTGTATTTAAAACGTGTCTAAGGATCGATTCGATTAAATCATTTTTGAATATAATATAGGTTCGGGTTCGTGGTGATTTCCATATTGCAAGTCCAAATTAATATGGGGCTTTTGATCTATGAACTGAATCGAGTGAGAAGAAGGATTCAATTACCCGAAGGAGTAGCGAATTGATAGAGAACGGTAGGGAGGAGTTCCGGCGTCGGTGAGCTTGGTTTCCGGCGTCTTCTGCTACGATTCTGGTTGCTTCAAGTGGGTCAGTAGCTTCTGGGAGGATCGTTTGTGCGTTTGCTTGGGAGAATTGCAAACAAATTGGGGAATTCGATGGTCTAGTGGACGATTTTGATGATTATTAGATGAATTGATGTAATTCCGTTTATTTGTTGTAATTATGATGATCAAATGGCTTAACTATGTTTGTTAATAGTTGGAATGTGTAAAACGGTTACGAAATCGAACGTCTCTGTGATTAAAGGCTGAATTTACGTTTCAACTGATGAGAGGCGCGACCGTGCCAATATGAGGCGCGACCCTGCTAAGGCACCGGGCGCGACCTTTACAAAGCAAGTCGCGCTACCGTGCCAAATCACTTGGCGCGACCGTGCCAGAACGAGGCGCGACCGTGCCTATTAGGGTTTCTGTTTATTCCTTATAAATTCAATCCTTGTAATCTTTCCGTATTTGTAGATTTGTATAAGTATGAACTTTTGTAGCGTTTAATAGGGTATACTCGTGTAAAATTTGTGGATTTGCATTGGAATATAGTATTAATTGATGGTACGAATAGAACAAAACAGTGCACTAGAATTGGATTTGGAATGCATTACATTGAATTGAAATACGGATACTAAAAATCAGAAATGTTACAGTCTCCCCATGTTGAGGGAATTTCGTCCCGAAATTTAATAGTGGAAGCGACGGCATCCGTGAACAGATGGGGGTACTTGAGTTTCATTTAGTCCTCTCGTTCCCAAGTAAACTCAGGACCACGTTTAGATTCCCAACGAACTTTGAAAATAGGAATACGGCTTCGCTAGAGCTGTTTGACTTCACGATCCATGATTTCCACTGTCTCTCAACGAAGTGCATCGTTTCGTCAATGTGCACGTCGTCAAGAGGTATGTGAAGATTTTCATCAGCAAGACATTTCTTCAGATTAGACACGTGAAATGTAGGATGCACATTGCCGAGTGATGGAGTTAAATCGAGTTTGTAAGCCACTTTCCCAATCCTAGCAAGGATCTTGAATGGACCTACATAGCAAGGTGATAATTTACCTTTCTTTCCAAAACGGATCACACCCTTCCACGGAGACACCTTTAGAAGAACAAGGTCACCGTCTTGGAATTCCAAGGGTTTTCGTCGTTTGTCGTCATAAATCTTTTGCCTACTTCTCGCTACTCGAATGTTGTCACGGATTTGGATAATCTTGTCGGATGTTTCTTGAATTAACTCGGGACCGGTGATTTGTGCTTCACCAATATCGTTCCAACAGATAGGAGAACGACACTTGCGACCATAAAGAGCTTCAAATGGAGCCATGTTGATACTCGTGTGGTAGCTATTATTGTAAGAGAACTCAATTAGGGATAAATGTGAATCCCAATTTCCACCAAAGTCAATTACACAAGCTCTAAGCATATCTTCAAGAGTTTGGATTGTTCGCTCGGTCTGACCATCAGTTTGAGGATGGTAGGCCGTGCTCAAATCCAATCGTGTACCAAGAGCAGTTTGAAGAGATAGCCAAAAGCGAGAGGTGAACCGAGCATCTCTATCGGAGATTATGTTTAAGGGAACACCGTGACGGCTCACAATTTCATCAATGTAAATTCGGGATAGTTTATCAACCCGATAGTCTTCACGGATAAGCAAGAAATGAGCAGATTTGGTGAGACGATCAATGATCAGCCAAATGCTATCATAACCACTCGAGGTGCGAGGAAGTTTGGTAATGAAATCCATAGCTAAGTTCTCCTATTTCCACACGGGAATTTCTGGTTGTTCAAGCAAAACCGGAAGGACGTTGGTGTTCGGCTTTGACTTTGGAGCAAGTTAGACATTTGGCAACATAGAGAGCAATGTCTTTCTTCATACCGGGCCACCAATATTGTTGGCGAAGATCTTGGTACATTTTATCCGCACCAGGATGAATAGAATAACGAGTCTTGTGAGCCTCGTTCATGAGAAATGTACGGAGATCGTCGCGATCGGGAACCCAAATATGGTTCAAGTAATAAAGTAAGCCATTGGGTTTTGATTCAAGTTGAAGTTCAACACCACATGACATTTCCTCATATATGTTACCCTCGGTGACTGAGACATGTTGAGCTTCTAAGATGCGGTTTTGAATGTCGGTTTGAATTCGAACACATTGAAGCATGACATGGTCCTTTCGACTCAAAGCGTCGGCTACAACATTCGCTTTGCCGGGATGGTAACGAATCTCGCAGTCATAGTCGTTAAGGAGTTCAACCCAACGTCGTTGCCTCATATTGAGTTCCTTTTGGTTGAAGATGTGTTGAAGACTTTTGTGGTCGGTGAACACCACACATTTTGTGCCATACAGGTAATGTCTCCAAATCTTCAATGCGAATACGACCGCACCCAACTCGAGATTGTGCGTCGTATAATTCTTCTCATGAATCTTGAGTTGTCTTGATGCGTAGGCGATTACTTTGCCTCGTTGCATGAGGACACAACCAAGACCTTAGTTGGAAGCATCACAATAGACAACTAGATCATCATTCCCATCAGGGAGAGTCAAGATAGGAGCATTGCACAACTTTTGCTTGAGAGTTTGGAAAGCTTCTTCTTATTTTGGTCCCCATTCATAAGTTTTACCCTTGTGGGTCAAGGCGGTAAGAGGGACAACAATCTTAGAGAAGTTTGAGATGAAATGACGGTAATATGCCGCAAGGCCAAGAAATGAACAAACTTCAGTTGGAGTCTTCGGGGCATTCCAATTCTTAACCGTTTCGATCTTAGCAGGGTCAACATGAATACCCTTGTCGTTGACGATGTGACCAAGAAATTGAACTTCCTTGAGCCAAAATTCACATTTGGAGAATTTGGCATATAGTTGTTCCTTCCTCAAGAGATCCAAAACCAGTCTAAGATGTTGCTCATGGTCGGCTTTAGTCTTGGAGTAGATTAAGATGTCATCGATGAAGACAATTACAAATTTATTAAGGTACGGTTTACACACACGATTCATGAGGTCCATGAAAACTGCGGGTGCATTGGTTAGCCCAAAAGGCATGACCATGAACTCGTATTGACCATACCTTGTCCAGAAGGCAGTCTTTGGAATATCTTCCTCTTGTACACGGAGTTGGTGATAACCAGATCGAAGATCAATCTTCGAGAAGCAAGTAGAACCTTGAAGTTGATCAAAGAGGTCATTAATTCTAGGCAAAGGGTAACGGTTTTTGATGGTAAGCTTGTTGAGTTCGCGGTAGTCAATACACATGCGGAATGATCCATCTTTCTTTTTGACGAACAAGACGGGTGCACCCCACGGTGAATGACTTGGACGAATGAATCCCTTGTCAGAGAGCTCTTGGAGTTAACTTACAAGTTCTTGCATTTCAGAGGGTGCAAGACAGTACGAAGCTCTAGCCACGGCGTTAGCTCCGGGCACAAGATCAATGCGATATTCTACTTGTCGAACGAGTGGAAGACCGGATAGATCTTCGGGAATACTTCGGGAAAATCCCGAATGATGGGAATGTCTTGTATACTCTTCTCTTTGACATCCTTTTGAACAATATGAGCTAGGAAGGCTACGTACTTCTTTCGTAAGTACTTTTGAGCGGTAGTGCATGACATTAATTTAAGTCCTTTGTAAGGCTTTTCACCAAAGACTCTTAATGTTTCTCCCGATGGTAGGGGTATTCGGATGCACTTCTCGAAACAGATGACTTCGGCATGATGATTTGATAGCCAATCCATGCCTATGATGATATCAAAACTTCCTAATGGCATTGGTATAAGATTGATTGGGAATGTATGTCCATTAAGTTCTAGAGAACAATCATAGATAATAGACTCAATTGTAAGCGAATCACCATTTGCTATTTCAACAGTGAAGGTTTTCTCTAATTGGGATTGTGTCTTTGCAAGAAGGGTTCAAAGTGAAGTGACACAAAACTTTTATCGCCACCGGTATCAAATAAAATGGAGGCATATTGACTATTAACAAGGAACGTACCGTTGACCACATCATTGTTGGCTTGAGCTTCATTGGCGTTTATATTGAAAGCACGCCCACGAGCTCTGCCTTGTCTAGCATTGATCAACCTTGGGCACTGATCACGGAAGTGATTTGGGTCACCACATTCAAAACATGCACGCCCATTTGCTATAGCAGGAACACCTTGATTAGCCACTTGTTGATTGGTTCGGTTTGGTGGGTTGACTTGGCCCGCAAGAGCTTTGGCCATACACACATTAATCGTATGGCCATATTTCCCATAATAAGTCCAAAGGCGACATGGGATGTTTTGAGGATGATGATAGTTGCATGTGGCACAGAGTGGGTAGATCCCAACATATGGCTTTTTGGCTGGTGCTTGAACCATAGGTGCTGCTTCATTGACAGGAATAGCAGGAGTGACCATAACATAGTTTCTAGCCTTTCTTTTCTTATTATGTCGGGAGGGTTCAGTTGTGGCATCTTTGTTGTGGGTGGAAGAAGTTGTAGCGTCGGAGACTTTCTTTGTGCCCTTTTTAGTAAGAGTCCCCGCCTTCACATGGTTATCGGTTAAGGTAGCGGATAAACGGATAGCATCTTCAAGTGTTGCGGGATTTCTCCCTAGGACAGTATCTTGAATTTGCCTTGGTAATCCACCAATATACTTTTCAATGCAACGGGATAAAGGTGTGACCATGTGGGGTACGAGGAGACTCAACTCATGGAACCGAGTTGTATATGCCAAGCTTTCACCACTATCTTGGGCAAGATCCCAAAATTCGGCTTCAAGTTTATTTACCTCGTTTCGAGGACAGAATTCCTCAGTCATTAGCCTTTTAACCTCATCCCAAGGTAAGGCCATTGCTACATCCACACCCCTATTCCTCTTTTCCCCATTCCACCACGTGAGTGCCCGTTTTTGTAAGACACTTGTGGCATGACGAACACGAAGTTTATCGGGGCAGTCACTATTGAGAAAGGTATTCTCAATACTTTCGAACCATTGAAGAAGTCCCGTTGCTCCTTCAGTACCATAAAACTTGAGGGGATTACATGAGTTGAAATGCTTGAAAGTACATTGAGATGGGTTGGCACCACCATTTCCACCATTACCACCATTTGTCCCATGGTTACCATTGGTGGCACCATTAGCTTGAGTGAGTTGAGTTACGAGTTGTGCAAGGATGGTAGCGATGTCGGTGTTGGTGTTGGCCATGGGAGCACGACGGGGAGGCATTCTACAGATTTTCACAAGACAAGAAAAGGTGTAAGAATTTACGAATATTGTTTGGATTTAAAAGAATAAGATAACAAATAAAATAGATAATCATACTTTGGATTGTACTCAAATAGTGATAAAATCACTTGAGTACTATGACACATTAGGGTTAATTAAACTCATATAAATTTCAAGGAGACATGCTTTAGCCTATAAGTAAACACTCATCCCGGGAATTCCCAGGAAAGTAGACGGGTCCCTCGGTTGATTGGGATTTATGCGAAATGCTTTCCTAGACAGAAAACCCAGAATACATGTGTCACCCTTCCAGATTGCACGTGTCCTCAAATAATTAACAAAGTTTAAAAGCCTTAACGAGGAAATAAACAGATTTTTATAGTTTTAGATTCATGAACTTTCCACATGTTAAGAAGATGTTGATAGAGAAGTAGATAAGAATATTATGAGGTTTTAGGGTATAGGTAGGGATATTGTTTATTTAATTTATTATTTAAGTATAGTCTAATAAGTCATAAATTTTTAACAAGTACGGTATCAAAAATGAAATAATAATCAATCATAGAAAACATGTAGCACATAGCATGTAACACACAACATATAGCACATAATCACATAAACATGAAGCATGGCATAAGTGCGTGTCCTAAAGTTATAGTCTCGGTCAAGAGTGTCTAATAACCTAGTTCCCTATAACCAAGGCTCTGATACCAAGCTGTCACACCCCGACCGATGGCGGAATCATTGGGGCGGGACATGTACACTGTTCATGAGCATAAGGTTGACTAAATTGTAATATATTAAACATCAATTTCATTTCAAATAATCCACACACAACCACACCCAATAAAGAACATAATTTGAAATACATAAAATCCTTTATTCAAATTAATTAAGTCCCAAAGCCTATGTGAAGCAAATCTTGATCAAATCACACATTAGTACCTGAAACATGAATAAAATAAGGTCAAGTAAAAAGTTGGTGAGCATACACAGGTTTGTATATAGATAGCATATAGTTTGTAAATAAACAAATCCTTACATATCATGATAAAATAAGGCATTTATGGGGAGTAGCTATTGTGTAACCAAGTACAATCAAACCTTTGTAACTAGCATGCAAAAATTGTGTTGTCGGTAACAATCACCCTACCTGGGTGGGTTTGTCAGACTCAATAGATCTATCATTGTTTACCGTCGGCTTGAATTGTTAATGATTGCACATAAATCGCACATAAAAGTTAGCACAACTAGCACTCGGGCATAAAGCTCAAATTGCACATATGAATGTAAAGAGGATTTGTACTTGTGTAGTTTGTGTAAGTGTAAGTAATAGTGTTGTATAATGTTCATGTTCTACCCCAAAAAGTGTAAAAGAGTAAAAGGGGCTATGTAATACTCACTTGATTCGAAGGCGTAGTTTACACAAAATAGTAGATAGAAATATGGATCCTTGAAATGCACAAGTTAACCTAAAGTGTAAAGTATATTGTATTAATAGTGTACACAAAAATTTAAGTCTAAAGTTGCATTTGGACTTGTGTAAAAAGTCATTGATTTGTACTTGAAAGTATTGAATAAAATATAAAGTTTGAAACGAATATTTTTGGAACATTTTGATTTAAGGTTTGAAATTGATTAACTAAATAAGTAATTTAAATAATTATTATTTATGAAAATAATGTAAGTGTTAAATGTAATTAAGTATAAATAAATATTTGTTTATGTTCAAATATAAATTAAATAAATAACCATTTCTTTATTTATTTATTTATTTATAAAATATGTAACTTAACCATTAAAATACCCTTTTTTTTTAACTGTGAGGTTTAACAATAAGTGTAATTTAATTTTATAAACTTTAAATAACAAATTCTATTTATTCCCAAATTAAATATTTGGTCTTTTTAAATAGAGTCAAATACATTTTTATAAAAATCAATTATTTTATTTTGAAAATTAATCTGAGATATTCATTGTTTGTAAAATATAAAAATTATAATTCTGCCAAGAAATTCTAACTCACACACGACCGTGACTGGGAAGGGACACGATCGTGCTCTAACCACGGGCGCGGCTGTGCTAGTCAGGGCGCAACCGTATTGATCAAACAGAGGGCATAACAAACCAAATCATTAGGCATGATCGTGTCTATGATTCTAAAACACGACTGAGACTAGCCAATGGGCATGATTGGTCTGAGTGTGGGAGGCACGACCGCGCTGGTATTTGGCGCGACCGTGTCTCATGAAGCACGACCACGCTAGAATGCTAGCGCGACCGTGTCAGTTCCAAAACAGATTCAATTTGACTAATTCTTATATTGTTAATGTTGGAATTCATGGGGCTTTCACCCATTAGATCATCACGAGTCTTTTTGTATAAATTAATTGTATTTAAAATGTGTCTAAGGATCGATTCGATTAAATCATTTTTTAATAAAATATAGGTTCGGGTTTGTGGAGATTTCTATATTGCAAGTCCAAATTAATACGAGGCTTTTGATCTATGAACTGAATCGAGTGAGAAGAAGGATTCAATTACCCGAAGGAGTAGCGAATTGATAGAGAACGGTAGGGAGGAGTTCCGGCGTCGGTGAGCTTGGTTTCTGGCGTCTTCTACTACGATTCTGGTTGCTTCAAGTGGGTCAGTAGCTTCTGGGAGGATCGTTTGTGCGTTTGCTTGGGAGAATTGCAAACAAATTGGGGAATTCGATGGTCAAGTGGATGATTTTGATGATTATTAGATGAATTGATGTAATTCCGTTTATTTGTTGTAATTATGATGATCAAATGGCTTAACACTGTTTATTAATAGTTGGAACGTGTAAAACGGTTACGAAATCGAACGTCTCTGTGATTAAAGGCTGCATTTACGTTTCAACTGATGAGAGGCGCGACCGTGCCAATATGAGACGCGACCGTGCCAAGGCACTGGGCGCGACCGTTCCAAAGCAAGTCGCGCAACCGTGCCAAAGCCCTTGGTGCGACCGTGCCAGAACAAGGTGCGATCGTGCCTATTAGGGTTTCTGTTTATTCCTTATAAATTCAATCCTTGTAATCTTTCAGTATTTGTAGATTTGTATAAGTATGAACTTTTGTAACGTTTAATAGGGTATACTCGTGTAAAATTTGTGGATTTGCATTGGAATATAGTATTAATTGATGGTACGAATAGAACAAAACAGTGCACTAGAATTGGATTTGGAATGCATTACATTAAATTGAAACACGGATACTAAAAATAAAAAATGTTACACCTGCCATTTCTAATCACCAAGGACATTACTGGAGCTTTTCGATCGTTATGTTGGATGAAAGGCTAAGCAGATCAGTGGAGTC
Source organism: Smallanthus sonchifolius (assembly GCA_023525975.1). Taxonomy (NCBI): domain Eukaryota; kingdom Viridiplantae; phylum Streptophyta; class Magnoliopsida; order Asterales; family Asteraceae; genus Smallanthus; species Smallanthus sonchifolius. Next base: position 92,863,980 of record CM042026.1, read on the forward strand.
GGGTGATCAACGTTGGGGTATTAAAAGTTGAAGATTTCGTGATGTGGTAATTGTAGGTTGTGGACGAAACAATCGCGTGGATTGAGTCTGACGATTGTAAATTGGTGTTCTCATCTAGAGACAGTGAAGCACGAGGTGTACGAATTGGTGTATACATAGATTATATCATTGACATCAACTAGGGGTACAATGGAATACTTAGTGTTCCAGTTGTGAAGGTGTTCAATAAGGGCTATTCTGCCCAAGTGCTCGTCTGGACGTACACCAACCTTTCGGTGGAAAGGGAGGATGGAGTAGTGCACGTGTGCACTGATTGTCGGAGGTAGAACAATGTGACCTAATGTCCTGCGGTTGTGGACTTTTTAGGTTGGGTGTTGTGATACCCGGCAAATTCAGTTTAATATCCATACCCGACCATTTCTTGATTTCCTATTATTACACATGTATCATGCTTAATTATAGAGTAATTAAGTACATATTTCATATAGCAAGTCCATTCGTTTCATTTCAGTACATGCATCGGTAATCGGGCGGATTACCGGGTCACACACGCGTCATGTCACACGAACGTTGGTGAATTAGAGAACTAATATTTAGACATATATTTGGTGTGTATAAATTACATGTAATACTGTGATTTATTATTTCGTGCATAGATTAATTTTTCGGGAATTTTTAGAGCAACTTTTATTTTTGACGCTTTCTAGCGGATACGCGATATGTACCAACAATTCTAAATGGGATTTTATAAAAATGACTTGTTTATATCTAGGGCTTTTAAAATCAGCTTTTTAACTTTATTAATTATGATGGAGCCCAATCCTTTGTAAAGAGCCTCAAGAATTCATCAAAAGTCCAACTCTTGCAAAAGGCCCACAACCCACCCTATTTAAACCACACTTAACCTAATCATCCATTTTTATAAACCCAAGCCTCTCTCTTTCTCTTTTAGCCACCACCTCTCCCCCCTCCCTCTCCACCATTTTTGTTTTTTCCCTCCATTCCAAGTGTTTCAATATCTTTCAAGGTGATTTCAAGGTGTACAAACAAGAAACCATCATAATCCGATTTTGTAAGTTTCTAACCATATTTTCTTCATTATTTTCAGCCAAAATGTGGTACACATCCATCCAAATGAAAATCTTGGTTACAAGTTCTTTAATCCATGTTTTTATCAAAGGTTTTTCATTATAAAGAGTTTATAAGACATATTGGTACATATGGTGTCTAGAAATGCTTTGTTCGTATGTTATATGCTCGTTTCTATATAAGGAAACTTTGTTTGTCATACTTTTGTAAAAATATGCATATAAGATGTTTGATGGATTGAATTATTCAAGTATTGTTAGAATGAGTAGGAAAGATGATTATTTGGTTGAAATGTTGTATTTGAATCTTTTTAGGTCGTTTCTATAAATAGAAACTTTATTGTTTTACATTTTGGGTTATTGATCTATGATGAGTAATAACATGCTACAATGCTTTTATAACATCTATTAACATGATATTTAAGGATATTTGGAGTTACACATGTGTAGGAGGTCGTTTGACAACTTTCCTAAAAAGGAAACTTTATTGGAACATATTTTGCATTTGTATGTTATATAAATGTCCTAAATAGGTTAAATAGCATTCTTATAATATGTTTAGATGATTATTGAAGGAATATGTGATTTAAGTGTTGCAATGACCCGCTTTGGAAGACCTTGCTAATAAAGGAAACTTTATTGGTTTGGAAACCTCACCTTTGCTTTAAATGGAAAGTGTATGTGTAGAACCTTGTTAATAGCATATTATTAGTATAATTTCATGTATAGTTTGTTTGTTTGAGCTATGACATCTAAAGGGTACCAAAACACTAATTATCCAAAAAAAGGGAAACTCTGTCATGTTACGAATATATAGTATCAAGATGTCATGATATGTTGTTTGTTCAGATGGGTTGAAGTGGTATTATTAGATGATTAGTACAATAGCATGATTTATGTGGATTAATTGTTAACATGTATGGGATATGTTCTAAGGATATACCATGTATGTTATGAATATACGCATCTATGTTACTTAGTATATGTTGCTTACTTATGAAATTACTTAAGATTATGTGTTACCATCTATGTTATGAACATATGCGTCTATGTTACTTAGTATGTGTTGCTTACTTATGAAATTACTCAAGACTTTGTGTTACCATCTATGTTATGAACATATGCGCCTATGTTACTTAGTATTTGTTACTTACTTATGAAATTACTAAAGACTATGTGTTACCTTCTATGTTATGAACCTATGCATCTATGTTACTTAGTATGAGTTACTTACTTATGAAATTACTTGAAGCATGTGTGTTATGTCATAAGGAGTTACTTATGTATTACTTGAACATGCTTTCACGATATGTCACCAACGGGTCGTCGTGTCACATTGGTCAACATTGGTCAACCTTAGTCAAATTTGATGAAAGTTGGTCAAATCTCGGTCAACTTTGGTCAAACTTTTCAAAACGTCAATGTAACCTTTCAACGTTGAGTCGTTTGGATGAATGTGGTTACATAAACCATGTTTACTTTCATAGACCTTATAGCCTTACTATTCCTAGGGCTCGGTTAGGTCGGTTATCCAGAGTTGCTAGATTTCTCGTGTTCCTTTCATACTTCATTCACCTCATTCCTAGGTGAGTTTTTACGGCCCCATTTTACTTATTTTTCATTAGGGGAGATACATGCTCAAACTTACTTTCATAGTATTATGACGTTACTTTGATTTCACGTTAATATAAAAGTGGGTGAATTTCCCGTACGTAAAGTCCTCTCATAATTGAACTGTTAATTATTTCCTAAGCGAGGTAATCATGAATAGTACTATTGGGTTTAACAACCCCCACCCGGGTTAGTCGCGCTAACTTAGACTAGAGGTCTAACGGGTGCATCATTGACCTAATCCAATGCGTGCTGGGCATGTAAGAGGCAAAATGAAAGTTTCAGCATCCTTTTCGTTAGCTACGGTTTCGGTGAATTGCTTATATTATTACCGTATATTGTCACATCAATAATCGAATCATGAGTTGAAATACGTATTGTTACACTGTTTTTCTCTAATTCTGTTACTTAAACCTGTGAACTCACCAACCCTGTGTTGACACTTTTAAGCATATTTATCTCAGGTCGCTAAGAATTCACACATGGACTAGGATTGTATATCTGGAGTCACATTTCATGTTTTCATTTAGAAGCTAGGTTTATGGGAGCCTAATTTGTTATGCTTCTGTATTTTGTTACTTTACTTTTGCTACCGCACTTTACATTCCGCATTTTCAAACTCTGTATTACTTATTTGCTTTTGTATGATGTACAAACGAAATGTCTTTTCGAAAACCATTAAGAGGTCGTTCAAAATGACCGGGACTGATAATCCTTGACAGTCACAACACGCGGGTAACTCGCGTGGAATTTCAGGGTGTGACAGATTGGTATTAGAGCCCAGGTTATAGAGAACTAAGTTGCATTTCGTGTACTTAGACTATAACTGTAGGCTCACATAGTTCACATCACGTCTTTCACATTGCATATACATTCACATGATCTATATTACTTAATACTTAGACAATGTTACTGTCTCGACTATGTCTTCCGCATCTCACCTAAGTTTCGTCTTCGACTCCGAGGAGTAGTACAAGTACACACTATCGGCATCGTCATCAGCTGAGTCATCATTTCCCGCACCGTTCACACCACTACTTTCGCGCATTCGGTGATGAAGGTATCCCAATGGCTGATGACGACGAGAACCCGAGCAAGTATTTGGGGGAATGCCTGGCCGACAACCACAAGGATGACGAGGAGGATCCGAAGAGGTTCCTGAGACTATATTCGACAGGGAGCTTGAGGCTCTCATGGACACAAGTGCTGGGGAGGGGGCCCCGAGGTGGTACCTCACCCCATCCTATCCCCGTACCTTCCGCACTCAGCTGAAGCATTACTTTGTCAAATCCCAAGGAAGAGGGTCACACGTCATGTTTCAACAACATCTACATTGTCACATCACCCGGACCACAAGGAGTTCGAGGTGGAGATTCACGCAGAGAAACAGGGTCCGTCCGAGGGGTACTGGAAAGACTCTAAGAAATCAAGGACTGTTACTTTAAGTTGCGAACCGAACCCTACTCATATGTCCCAATTGAAGGAAGTTCATAACTGAAATTCCTACTTTCGAATTTATTCGATATGACTATAAAACTCGTCAACCTTAGTACAGTGGCTAAATTCTACTATATCCTTAGACACGGTTAACATTCCATACCCGATGGTACAATCCAATGAACCTCCCAACTCTTATCTAGAAACTTGGGATAAGGGAAACATCAGTGGGACCATGCAATGAAAAGTATAATTATGGGTGCACACGTAATCATAAATTGTAGTGTATGAAAACTCGGGTGAATCCTACAATCTGAAGTTGACTCTAAGTACGACTAGTACTCCTATTTCTGATTCTCAGATATCCAATTTTTGATCTCGTAGGATACTGCGAATGGATTGAGTCAAAGGATATCAGTTGACACAACACGCCACCTTTGATGGCATAGAATTATCCAACATCTTTTCTCATCTACGTATTTGAATCAAACATAGCCTGAAGTGAAGAATCTCGAGAAGGGCAGTTCATATAAGCTTATCTTTGCATACAGACCCTGAAGTTTCCAAGGTAATGGAGGTGGGTCGGGGTATTATCAAATGGATTGATAAGAAATGATACGTTCTCAGCAGGAACAATTGTACCATGGATTAAAAAGTCAAATTCGCCTCCGGCACATTTGAAGGGCAAGTCCTCACATGTTGAAACACACATGACCACACTCTAAGTGTAGGAGCTGCTAATGTAATTCTATGGGAAGAATATAAGGAAATTAGGAAATAGGAATATTCCCTGCAGTAAACTGCAAAAGTTAGAACAAGGAACCTGAAAACTTGTCAGTAGAAGGTGTGAATATGGAAGGATACACCACGAAAACTTCCTGACTTGGCCCGATTATGCTCATATATGGTCACACCGGAATCCAATAGAATCGAAAGGTACATTTGGGGCTTTATGCCTCAGACCCAAAGTATAGAAACATTTGTTGAAACTATCACCACCCGGAACGCAACGAGACTTGCACTCAATCTAACAGGCCAAGCAGTTCATCAGAGTGTACTATTCAGAGATGGATCTATTGTGAAGTCATTTAAACACAAAATGGAGATGAGACGATACTCCTGATAAAACCCTTATACCACCAGCCCCGAGAAGACAGAAAACAGTTAAGGCATTTGACGCACGCCAACCAGATAAGAAACCAAAGGTGGATACACCGCGAACAACCGACATGTAACAAGTGAGGTTTTCACCACACAAGTTCATGTGAAGACTTCAAGTGCCAGAAATACAAGTGTTTCGGCCATGCCACCCACAATTGCATAACTGTTGATCAAACCACGAACACAGGAGAAAACCATTGATGCTTCGAGTATGGTAAACTTAGACCAATCCACAAAGATTGCCCAAAGTTTAGAAACATGGTGCTAATGATGCACGGGGCATATCGTTCATTGTAGGAGCTGGAGGAGCTTGATAGAATCCAAGCTTTGTCACCCCCATTTTCTTGTGAACAACCGTTAAGTCTCCATTCTATTCTATTTGATACAAGTACTGATAAAAGCTTTGTGCCCACTAGGTTTAGCCCACTACTTGGTATTACACCGACTACACTAGATTACCTATACATGGTAGAACTAGCTGAAAGAATAAGTTGATTGAGGCAGAACAGATAGTCCCAGGGCATGTCTTGACGCTAGCTGACCACCCATTCACTGTAGACCTATTAACAGTAACTCTTGGGAGTTTCGATATAGTTATCGGTATGGACTGGTTGTTCAAGAACCGAGCCGATATTGTATGTCACGAGAAAAATTGTTTGCATTCCACTGTCGAACGTAGAAACATTGGCAATCTAAGGAGAAAGGAGTGGTACTGCACAAAGAATTATTACTTGTAAGAAAGCCCAGAAGTACGTACGAAATCATTACCATGCGATCTTAGCGAATGTAACGGAAAGGAAAGCAGACGAAAGGAAGATCGAGGACTTTCCGATCATCCGAGACTATCCAAAAGTATTTCCCGAAGATTTGCTCGGACTTCCACCACAAGGACAAGTCGAGTTCTGGATTGATCTTACCTCAGGAGCTACTCCGATAGCAAGGTCACCTTACCGACTAGCACCATCGGAAATGCAGGAATTGTCTAACCAATTACAGGAACTATTAGACAAAGGGTTCATCAGACCAAGGTTCTAGCCTAGGGGAGCACCAGTCTTGTTTATTAAGAAGAAAGACAGATCGTTCTTTATGTGCATCGACTACAGAGAACTGAACAAAGCGACGATCAAGAACCGATATCCAATACCAAGGATCGATGACATGTTCGATCAATTACAAGGGTCGAGCTATTACTTAAAGATTGATCTACGATCAGGATACCATCAGCAAAGAATTCAAGAAGATGAAATTCCGAAGACCGTTTTCCGAAATGGTTACAGTCACTACGAGTTCATGGTCATGCCATTTGGGTTAACCAATGAACCGACATTATTCATGGATCTCATGAACCGAGTGTGCAAACCCTACCTGGACAAGTTTGTGATTGTATTCATAGACGATATCTTGATATAATCACGGAGTCAAGAGGAACACGCTGAACATTTGAAGCTGATTATGGAATTGCTGAAAGATAAGAAGTTGTACGCCAATTCTTAAAGTTCGACTTCTGGATTCGTGAAGTGCAGTTCCTTGGACACGTGGTCAACGACCCAAAATCGAGGGGATTAATGATTGGGAAGCATCTAAGACTCCGACTAAGGTGAGACAATTCCTAGGTCTTGCAGGCTATATTAAGTCTCCATTCTATTCTATTTGATGCACGGGGCATATCGTTCATTGCAGGAGCTGGAGGAGCTTGATAGAATCCAAGCTTTGTCACCCCCATTTTCTTGTGAACAACCGTTAAGTCTCCATTCTATTCTATTTGATACAAGTACCGATAAAAGCTTTGTGCCTACTAGGTTTAGCCCACTACTTGGTATTACACCGACTACACTAGATTACCTATACATGGTAGAACTAGCTGAAAGAATAAGTTGATTGAGGCAGAACATATAGTCCCAGGGCATGTCTTGACGCTAGCTGACCACCCATTCACTGTAGACCTATTAACAGTAACTCTTGGGAGTTTCGATATAGTTATCGGTATGGACTGGTTGTTCAAGAACCGAGCTGATATTGTATGTCACGAGAAAATTGTTTGCATTCCACTGCCGAACGTAGAAACATTGGCAATCTAAGGAGAAAGGAGTGGTACTGCACTAAGAATTATTACTTGTAAGAAAGCCCAGAAGTACGTACGAAAGCATTACCATGCGATCTTAGCGAATGTAACTGAAAGGAAAGCAGAAGAAAGGAAGATCAAGGACTTTCCGATCATCCGAGACTATCCAAAAGTATTTCCCGAAGATTTGCTCGGACTACCACCACAACGACAAGTCGAGTTTCGGATTGATCTTACCTCAGGAGCTACTTCGATAGCAAGGTCACCTTACCGACTAGCACCATCGGAAATGCAGGAATTGTCTAACCAATTACAGGAACTATTAGACAAAGGGTTCATCAGACCAAGGTTCTAGCCTAGGGGAGCACCAGTCTTGTTTATTAGGAAGAAAGACGGATCGTTCTTTATGTGCATCGACTACAGAGAACTGAACAAAGCGACCATCAAGAACCGATATCCAATACCAAGGATCGATGACATGTTCGATCAATTACAAGGGTCGAGCTATTACTTAAAGATTGATCTACGGTCAGGATACCATCAGCAAAGAATTCAAGAAGATGAAATTCTGAAGACCGTTTTCCGAAATGGTTACAGTCACTACGAGTTCATGGTCATGCCATTTGGGTTAACCAATGAACCGACATTATTCATGGATCTCATGAACCGAGTGTGCAAACCCTATCTGGACAAGTTTGTGATTGTATTCATAGACGATATCTTGATATAATCACGGAGTCAAGAGGAACACGCTGAACATTTGAAGCTGATTATGGAATTGCTGAAAGATAAGAAGTTGTACGCCAATTCTTAAAGTTCGACTTCTGGGTTCGTGAAGTGCAGTTCCTTGGACACGTGGTCAACGACCCAAAAGTGAGGCGATTAAGGATTGGGAAGCATCTAAGACTCCGACTAAGGTGAGACAATTCCTAGGTCTTGCAGGCCACTATTAAGTCTCCATTCTATTCTATTTGATGCACGGGGCATATCGTTCATTGTAGGAGCTGGAGGAGCTTGATAGAATCCAAGCTTTGTCACCCCCATTTTCTTGTGAACAACCGTTAAGTCTCCATTCTATTCTATTTGATACAAGTACCGATAAAAGCTTTGTGCCTACTAGGTTTAGCCCACTACTTGGTATTACACCGACTACACTAGATTACCTATACATGGTAGAACTAGCTGAAAGAATAAGTTGATTGAGGCAGAACAGATAGTCCCAGGGCATGTCTTGACGCTGACCACCCATTCACTGTAGACCTATTAACAGTAAGTCTTGGGAGTTTCGATATAGTTATCGGTATGGACTGGTTGTTCAAGAACCGAGCTGATATTGTATGTCACGAGAAAATTGTTTGCATTCCACTGCCGAACGTAGAAACATTGGCAATCTAAGGAGAAAGGAGTGGTACTGCACTAAGAATTATTACTTGTAAGAAAGGCCAGAAGTACGTACGAAAGCATTACCATGCGATCTTAGCGAATGTAACGGAAAGGAAAGCAGAAGACAGGAAGATCAAGGACTTTCCGATCATCCGAGACTATCCAAAAGTATTTCCCGAAGATTTGCTCGGACTACCACCACAACGACAAGTCGAGTTTCGGATTGATCTTACCTCAGGAGCTACTTCGATAGCAAGGTCACCTTACCGACTAGCACCATCGGAAATGCAGGAATTGTCTAACCACATACAGGAACTATTAGACAAAGGGTTCATCAGACCAAGGTTCTAGCCTAGGGGAGCACCAGTCTTGTTTATTAGGAAGAAAGACGGATCGGTCTTTATGTGCATCGACTACAGAGAACTGAACAAAGCGACGATCAAGAACCGATATCCAATACCAAGGATCGATGACATGTTCGATCAATTACAAGGGTCGAGCTATTACTTAAAGATTGATCTACGGTCAGGATACCATCAGCAAAGAATTCAAGAAGATGAAATTCTGAAGACCGTTTTCCGAAATGGTTACAGTCACTACGAGTTCATGGTCATGCCATTTGGGTTAACCAATGAACCGACATTATTCATGGATCTCATGAACCGAGTGTGCAAACCCTATGTGGACAAGTTTGTGATTGTATTCATAGACGATATCTTGATATAATCACGGAGTCAAGAGGAACACGCTGAACATTTGAAGCTGATTATGGAATTGCTGGAAGATAAGAAGTTGTACGCCAATTCTTAAAGTTCGACTTCTGGATTCGTGAAGTGCAGTTCCTTGGACACGTGGTCAACGACCCAAAAGTGAGGCGATTAAGGATTGGGAAGCATCTAAGACTCCGACTAAGGTGAGACAATTCCTAGGTCTTGCAGGCTACTATTAAGTCTCCATTCTATTCTATTTGATGCACGGGGCATATCGTTCATTGTAGGAGCTGGAGGAGCTTGATAGAATCCAAGCTTTGTCACCCCCATTTTCATGTGAACAACCGTTAAGTCTCCATTCTATTCTATTTGATACAAGTACCGATAAAAGCTTTGTGCCTGCTAGGTTTAGCCCACTACTTGGTATTACACCGACTACACTAGATTACCTATACATGGTAGAACTAGCTGAAAGAATAAGTTGATTTAGGCAGAACAGATAGTCCCAGGGCATGTCTTGACGCTAGCTGACCACCCATTCACTGTAGACCTATTAACAGTAACTCTTGGGAGTTTCGATATAGTTATCGGTATGGACTGGTTGTTCAAGAACCGAGCTGATATTGTATGTCACGAGAAAATTGTTTGCATTCCACTGCCGAACGTAGAAACATTGGCAATCTAAGGAGAAAGGAGTGGTACTGCACTAAGAATTATTACTTGTAAGAAAGCCCAGAAGTATGTACGAAAGCATTACCATTCGCTCTTAGCGAATGTAACGGAAAGGAAAGCAGACGAAAGGAAGATCAAGGACTTTCCGATCATCCGAGACTATCCAAAAGTATTTCCCGAAGATTTTCTCGGACTTCCACCACAACGACAAGTCGAGTTCCGGATTGATCTTACCTCAGGAGCTACTCCGATAGCAAGGTCACCTTACCGACTAGCACCATCGGAAATGTAGGAATTGTCTAACCAATTACAGGAACTATTAGACAAAGGGTTCATCAGACCAAGGTTCTAGCCTAGGGGAGCACCAGTCTTGTTTATTAGGAAGAAAGACGGATCGTTCTTTATGTGCATCGACTACAGAGAACTGAACAAAGCGACGATCAAGAACCGATATCCAATACCAAGGATCGATGGCATGTTCGATCAATTACAAGGTTCGAGCTATTACTTAAAGATTGATCTACGGTCAGGATACCATCAGCAAAGAATTCAAGAAGATGAAATTCCGAAGACCGTTTTCCGAAATGGTTACAGTCACTACGAATTCTTGGTCATGCCATTTGGGTTAACCAATGAACCGACATTATTCATGGATCTCATGAACCGAGTGTGCAAACCCTATCTGGAGAAGTTTGTGATTGTATTCATAGACGATATCTTGATATAATCACGGAGTCAAGAGGAACACGCTGAACATTTGAAGCTGATTATGGAATTGCTGAAAGATAAGAAGTTGTACGCCAATTCTTAAAGTTCGACTTCTGGATTCGTGAACTGCAGTTCCTTGGACACGTGGTCAACGAGCATTCATGTTGACCCATCCAAAATCGAGGCGATTAAGGATTGGGAAGCATCTAAGACTCCGACTAAGGTGAGACAATTCCTAGGTCTTGCAGGCTACTATTGACGATTCATAGAATATTCTCTAAGATAGCCCAACCCCTCACTACTCTGTTCACAAGGACAAGAAATATGAATGGAACGATAAAGCAGAAACCGCTTTTCGATTGCTCAAACTGAAACTTTGCAGTTCACCAATCCTATCACTACCAGATGGAACAGATGACTTCGTGGTATACTGGGATGCGTCAAATCAAGTACTCAGATGCGTGTTGATGCAAAGGGAGAAGGTCATTGCTTATGCTTCTCGAAAACTAAAAGTGCATGAGAAAAACTACACTACCCATGATTTGGAGTTGGGAGCGGTAGTAATCGCACTCAAGATCTGGAGACACTACCTGTATGGCAAAAAATGTACAGTTTTCGCCTATCATAAAAGCCTTCAACACATCTTCGACCAGAAGGAGCTTAACATGAGGCAGCGTTGATGGGTCGAATTACTAAACGACTATGACTGCGCCATCCGTTACCATCCTGGAAAGGCAAACATCATTTTTGATGCCTTGAGCAGGAAAGAACAACCCAAGCCGCGACGAGTACGAGCGTTACACGAATTTACCCCTACAAATCTGTGACGCCCAACTCAAAGCGGCCAAGGAGGTGAACCTATGCCATGAGTCCTTACGAGGTATGGACAAGCAGTTTGAGGACAAATCCGATGGCATTCGTTACTTCATGGATCGGATTTGGGTACCGAACTGTGGGAATCTAAGGGATCTAGTGATGGACGAAGCACACAAGTCTAGGTACTCGATTCACCCCGGTGCTGACAAAATGTATCATGACCTCAAGGAACATTATTGGTGGCCCAACATGAAAGCCGAAATTGCTACCTACGTCAGTAAATGCTTGACCTGTGCAAAGGTCAAAGTGGAGTATCAGAAACCATTAGGGTTACTCCAACAACCAGAGATTCCACAATGGAAGTGGGAAAAGATTTCAATGAACTTCATCACGAAATTGCCTAGAGCCTCCGACGGTTGTGACACTATCTGAGTAATTATCGACAGGTTAACAAAATATGCACACTTCCTTCCCATTAAAGAAACGGACAAGATGGAGAAGCTAACGAGGATTTACTTGAAGGAAGTAGTCTCGAGGCATGGAGTGCCAATTTCCATCATTTCAGATAGGGATAGTCGATTTACATCCCGTTTCTGGCAATCCTTAAAGAAAGCCTTGGGTACTCGATTGGACATAAGTACTGCATACTATCCTCAAACGGACGATCAGAGCGAAAGGACCATCCAGACCCTTGAGGACATGCTTAAGGTTTGTGTAGTTGACTTTGGAAACGGTTGGGATGCCCACCTACCGTTGGTCAAATTTTCATACAACAAGAGCTACCACACTAGCATCAAAGCTGCCCCATTCGAAGCATTTTATAGACGAAAGTGTAGATCGCCAATTTGCTGGACAGAAGTGGGAGATAGCCAACTCACAGGTCCAGAAATCATTCATGAAACTATAGAAAATATCATACAGATACGCGAACGTATCAAGGCTGCACGTAATCGTCAGAAGAGTTACGCTGATGTGAGACGCAAACCATTAGACTTTCAAGTGGGAGAAAAAGTGCTACTAAAAATCTTGCCATGGAAAGGAGTGATACGTTTCGGCAAGCATGGGAAACTAAACCCTTGTTATATTGGACCTTTCGAAATCCTAAAAAGGATTGGTCCCATTGCTTACAAACTCAATCTACCGGAAACCCTCAATGGTGTTCATGACGTGTTTCATGTGTCTAATCTAAAGAAGTTCTTATCAGATAAGACACTAGTCATACCATTAGAAGAAATTCCGATAGACGATCAACTTCACTTACTCGAGGAACCAGTCGAAATCATGGACCGTGAGGTCAGACAACTGAAACAGAGACGCATTCCCATAGTCAAGGTTCGTTGGAATTCTAGACACGGACCAGAGTTCACTTGGGAGTGTGAGAATCAATTTAAGCATAAATACCCTCATTTTTTCAAAACTACAACGCCTACCAGTGACGCGAATTGAATTTCGTGACGAAATTCCATTTAACAGGGGGAGTATGTGATACCCGGCAAATTCAGGTTAATATCCATACCCGACCATTTCTTTATTTCCTATTATTACACATGTATCATACTTAATTATAGAGTAATTAAGTACGTATTTCATATAGCAAGTCCATTCGTTTCATTTCAGTACATGCATCTGTAATCGGGCGGATTACCGGGTCACACACGCGTCCTGTCACACGAACGTTGGTGAATTAGAGAACAAATATTTAGAAATATATTTTGTGTGTATAAATTACATGTACTACTGTGATTTATTATTTCGTGCTTAGATTAATTTTTCAGGAATTTTTTTAGCAACTTTTATTTTTGACGCTTTCTAGCGGATACGCGATATGTACCAACAATTCTAAATGGGATTTTATAAAAATGACTTGTTTATATCTTGGGCTTATAAATTCAGATTTTTTACTTTATTAATTATGATGGAGCCTAATCCCTTGTAAAAAGCCTCAAGAATTCATCAAAAGCCCAACTCTTGCAAAAGGCTCACAACCCACCCTATTTAAACCACACTTAACCTAATCATCCATTTTTAAAAACCCTAGCCTCGCTCTTTCACTTTGAGCCACCACCTCTCACCCTTCCCTCTCCACCATTTTCGTTTTTCCCTCCATTCCAAGTGTTTCAAGATCTTTCAAGGTTATTTCAAGGTGTACAAACAAGAAACCATCATCATCCATTCATCATAATCCAATTTTGTAAGTTTCTAACCATATTTTCTTCATTATTTTCGACCAAAATGTGGTACACGTCCATCCAAATGAAAATCTTGGTTACATGTCTTTAATCCATGTTTTTATCAAAGGTTTTTAATTATAAAGAGTTTATAAGACATATTGGTACATATGGTGTCTAGAAATGCTTTATTCGTATGTTATATGCTCGTTTCTATATAAGGAAACTTTGTTTGTCATATTTTTGTATAAATATGCATATGAGATGTTTGATGGATTGAATGATTCAAGTATTGTTATATTTTGCATTGTATGTTATAAATGTCCTAAATAGGTTAAATAGCATTGTTATAATACGTTTAGATGATTATTGAAATAATATGTGATTTAAAGTGTTGCTATGACCCGCTTTGGAAGACCTTGCTAATAAAGAAAACTTTATTGGCTTGGAAACCTCACCTTTGCTTTAAATGGAAAGTGTATGTGTAGAACCTTGTTAATAGCATATTATTAGTATAATTTCATGTATAGTTTGTTTGTTTGAGCTATGACATGTAAAGGGTACCAAAACCCTAATTATCCCAAAAAATGGAAACTTTGTCATGTTACGAATATATAGTATCAAGATGTCATGATATGTTGTTTGTACAAATGGGTTGAAGTGGTATTATTAGATGATTAGAACAATAGCATGATTTATGTGGATTAATTGTTAACATGTATGCGATATGTTCTAAGGATGTACCATCTATGTTATGAACATATGCATCTATGTTACTTAGTATGTGTTTCTTACTTATGATATTACTTAAGACTATGTGTTACTATCTATGTTATGAACATATGCGTCTATGTTACTTAGTATGTGTTGCTTACTTATGAAATTACTTAAGACTATGTGTTACCATCTATATTATGAACATATGCGTCTATGTTACTTAGTATGTGTTACTTACTTATGAAATTACTACAGAATATGTGTTACCGTCTATGTTATGAACCTATGCATCTATGTTACTTAGTATTATGAAATTACTTGAAGCATGTGTGTTATGTCATAAGGTGTTACTTATGTATTACTTGAACATGCTTTCACCATATGTCACCAACGGGTCGTAGTGTCACATTGGTCAACATTTGGTCAACATTGGTCAACATTAGTCAACATTGGTCAACCTTAGTCAAATTTGGTCAAAGTTGGTCAAACCTTGGTCAAAGTTGGTCAAACCTCCGTCAACTTTGGTCAAACCTTTTCAAAACGTCAATGTAACCTTTCAACGTTGAGTCGTTTGGATGAATGTGGTTACATAAACCATGTTTACTTTCATAGACCTTATAGCCTTACTATTCCTAGGGCTCGGTTAGGTCGGTTATCCAAATTTGCTAGATTTCTCGTGTTGCTTTTATACTTCATTCACCTCATTCCCAGGTGAGTTTTCATGGCCGCATTTTACTTATTTTTCATTGGGGGAGATACATGCTCAAACTTATTTTCATAGTCTTATGACATTACTTTGATTTCACGTTAATATATAATTGGGTGCATTTCACACACGTAAAATCCTCTCATAATTGAACCGTTAATTATTTCCCAAGCGAGGTAATCATGAACAGTACTATTGGGTGAAACAACCCCCACTCAGGTTAGTCGCGTTAACTTAGACCGGAGGTCTAACAGGTGCATCATTGACCTAATCCAATGCTTGCTGGGCACGTAAGAGGAAAAATGAAAGTTTCATATCAACACGCATCCGAGTCCTTGATTTGACGCATCCCAGTATACCACGAAGTCATCTGTTCCTTCTGGTAGGGATAGGATTGGTGCACTGCAAAGTTTCAGTTTGAGCAATTGAAAAGCGGTTTCTGCTTTGTCGTTCCATTCGTATTTCTTGTCCTTGTGAGTCAGAGTAGTGAGGGGTTGGGCTATCTTAGAGAAATATTCTATGAGTCGCCAATAGTAGCCTGCAAGACCTAGGAATTGTCTCACCTTAGTCGGAGTCTTAGATGCTTCCCAATCCTTAATCGCCTCGATTTTGGATGGGTCAACATGAATGCTCGTTGACCACGTGTCCAAGGAACTACACTTCACGAATCCATGATGATTTGATAGCCAATCCATGCCTATGATGATATCAAAGCTTCCTAGTGGCATTGGAACAAGGTTGATTGGGAATGTATGATCATTAAGTTCCAAAGAGCAATCATAGATAATGGATTCAATTGTAAGTGAGTCACCATTTGCTACTTCAACGGTAAATGTTTTCTCTAAAAGGGATCGTGTCTTTTCAAGTAAAGGTTCAAATTTAAGTGACACAAAACTCTTATCGGCACCGGTATCAAATAAAATGGAGGCATATTGACTATTTACAAGGAACGTACCATTGACCACGTCATTGTTGGCTTGAGCTTCGTTGGCGTTTATGTTGAAAGCACGCCCACGAGCTCCACCTTGTCTAGCATTGGCAAATCTTGGGCATTGTTCATGAAAATGGTTTGGGTTGCCACATTCATAACATGCACGCCCATTTGCAATAGCGGGAGTACCTTGATTAGTCACTTGGGTGTTGGTTTGGTTTGGTGGGTTGACTTGGCCCGCAAGAGCTTTGGCCCTACAAACATTGACCGTATGGCCATATCTCCCACAATGAGTACAAAGGCGACATGGGATGCTTTGGGGATGATGATAGTTGCAGGTGGCACAAAGCGGGTAGATTCCAACATATGGATTTTTGGCCGGTGTTTGAACCATAGGTGCAGCTTGGTGAATAGGTATGGAAGGAGTGACCACAGCAAAATTCCTAGCCTTTCTCTTCTTATTGTGCCGGGAGGGCTCAGTTATGGCTTCTTTGTTGTGGGTGGAAGAAGTTGCAGTGTCGGAGACTTTCTTTGCGCCCTTTTTAGTAAGAGTCCCCGCCTTCACATGGTTATCAGTTAAGGTGGCAGATAAGCGGATAGCATCCTCAAGTGTTGCGGTATTCCTTCCTAGGACAGTATCTTGAATTTGCCTATGTAGTCCCCCAATATACTTTTCAATGCAGCGGGACAAAGGAGTGACCATGTGGGGCACGAGAAGACTTAACTCGTGAAACCGAGTTGTATATGCCAAGCTTTCGCCACTATCTTGGGCAAGATCCCAAAATTCGGCTTCAAGTTTCTTTACTTCATTTCGAGGACAGAATTCCTTGGTCATTAGCCTTTTAACCTTATCCCAAGGTAAGGCCATTGCTACATCCACACCTCTATTTCTCTTCTCCCCATTCCACCACGTGAGTGCCGGTTTTTGTAGTACACTTGTGGCATGACGACCACGAAGGTTGTCGGGGCAGTCACTATTGAGAAAGGTATTATCAATGCTTTCGAACCATTGAAGGAGTCCGGTAGCTCCTTTGGTACCATAGAACTTGAGGGGATTACACGATTTGAAATGCTTGAAGGTGCATTGAGATGGGTTGTTACCACCATTTCCACCATTACCTCCATTACCACTATTACTACCATTTCCACCATTATTGCCATTGGTGGCACTATTAGCTTGAGTGAGTTGTGTCATGAGTTGTACAAGAATAGCAGCAATGTCGATATTGGTGTTGGCCGCGGGAGCACGACGAGGAGGCATTCTACAGATTTTCACAAGACAAGAAAATATGTAAGAACTTATGAGAATTGTTTGGATTTAATAGAATAAGATAACAAAATAAATAGATAATCATAGTTTGGATTGTACTCAAATAGTGATATAATCACTCAAATACTATGACACATTAAGGTTAATTAAACTTATATAATTTTCAAGGAGACATGCTTTAGCCTATAAGTAAACACTCATCTCGGGAATTCCCAGGAAAGCATACGGGTCCCTCGGTTGATTGGGATTTATGCGAAATGCTTTCCTAGACAGAAAACCCAAAATACAGGTGTCACTCTTCCAGATTGCACGTGTCCTCAAATAATTAACAAAGCTTAAAAACCTTAACGAGGAAATAAAGAAATTTTTTTTTTTTAATTTAGCTTCATGAAGTTTCCACATGCTTAGAAAGATAAAGATAGAGAAGAAGATAAGAATATTAGGAGGTTTTAAGATATAGGAAAGGATATTGTTTTAAGTATATACTAATAAGTCATGGATATTTAACAATTAAGTCATCAAATAAAATAATAACTAATCATAGTAAACATGTAGCACATAGCATGTAACACATAACATATAACATATAGCATGTAGCATATAACATGTAATCATGAAACATAGCATAAGTAGGTGTCCAAAAGTTATAGTCTAGGTCAAGGTGTGTAATAACCTAATTCCCTATAACCAAGGCTCTGATACCAATCTGTCACACCCCGACCGATGGCGGAATCATCGGGGCGGGACATGTAGACTGTTCATAAGCACAAGGTTGACTAAATTGAATATATTAAAAATCAAATTTCATTGCAAGTAATCCAAACACAACCAAATCCAAGATAGAACAAAATTGAAATACATAGAGTTCTTTTATTTAAATTAGCTAAGTCCAAGCCTATGTGTAGCACATCTTGACCAATCTCACACATTAGAACCTGAAACATGAATAAAATAAAGTCAACTAAAAAGTTGGTGAGTATAACACAGGTTTGTATATAGATAGCATATAGTTGTAAAACAAATCCTTACATAACATGATAAATAAGGCATTTATGGGGAGAAGCTATTGTGTAACCAAGTACAATCAAACCTTTGTAACTAGCATGCAAATTGTGTTGTCGGTATCAATCACCCCAATCTGGGTGGGTTTGTCAGACTCAATAGATCTATCATTGAAAACCGTCGGCTTGAATAGTTAATGATTGCACATAAGTGTTCACAAAAGTTAGCACACATAGCACTCGGGCATGAAGCTAAAATTTGCACACATGAATGTAAATAGGATTTGTACTTGTGTTGTTTGTGTAAATGTAAACATGTAATTTGAATAGTGTTCATGTTTCACCCCAAAAATGTAAAAGAGTAAAAGGGGCTATGTATACTCACTTGTATCAAAATGTTGTAGTTAACACGAGTGTTGTATAATCCAAGTGATTTGCTATTCACTAAGTTTGACCTAGAGTAAAATAGTATAAATTTGGATTAATAATATGTACAATGTCTGAGGACATTCTAAAGTTTTCAAAAGGAATGAGAGCCTGGATTTGTACGAAGGGTTGGTGTATTCATTTGCGTTGGTATTTGAATGAAAATGTAAGTTCAATTAAATAATAAAAGACTTAAGGTTTAATTTGAATAATTAACTACAATAATAATTTAATTCTTTTTATTTAGTTGTTCATGAAAATGTGTCAAGAGGCATTTTAAATATATATTAGAATATAAATAGTTTGTATAGGTTTGAATAAAACAATTATATGTAAAACTTTTATTTTAAATTTATTACTTTTTAATCATTAGAAACGACTTAATTAATTTGTTTAATATTTTCAAGTTGATAATTTAGATTATGAAAAAAATTCTGGCTTTGGAGTTTTATAAAATAATTTTTATAAAAGAAAATGAGTTTATATTAAAATAACAGAAGAAATAGGTTCTGACCAAAGGTAGCACAACCGTGTCAAATGTATGGCGCGACCGCGCTTAGGCACGGGGCGCGACCGTGCTTAGGCATGGGGCGCGACCGTGCTTAGGCATGGGGCGCGACCATGCCTGGACAAGAGGCACGACCGTGCTAATTGATTAGCACGACCGTGTCTGAATGTTCCAGAAGCTAATTTGTCTAAATCCTGTATTAATAGCGGGTGAATTCATGGGGCTTTCGATTGTTGATTATTTTAGAATCTATCCATGTATTTTAATTGAGTGGAGATCGTGTCTAGGGTGTAGATCGATTAAACTAAAATATAATGAACCCTAGATTTTATTCGTGTTCAATTCGATTGTATAAGCCCTGATTAGGTTAGGGCTTTCATTCACGGGATTGAAATGAGTCTGAGAATGTGTTTACTTACCTTAAACGATATCGAATTGGTAGAGTTCGACTAAACGGAGTTCCGATTTCGGCGCGTTGATCCTTGGCGTCTTCTGCTGGTATTCCGGCACGATTGATGTGAGGAATGTGATCACAAAAGCTTGAAGATCATGCGTAGAGGTTTGATTTCGAGAGTGATACGGAATTGGACGAGATTGAGAGAAAGAAATGACTAAGTGACGGTTTTGGGTTTCTAATTGCAATTGTGGTTATTCAGGAGTTTGGTCATTGATGAATAAATCTGGAAACGGCACAAAAGACGTTACAATCGCCGACTTGAACAGACTTTGTGATTAAGGCAGTGTTTACGTTTCAACTGAGTTTCAGGCGCGACCGTGCAAGTTCTCGGCGCGACCGTGTTTACGGGCACGACCGTGCCAGGTCATGGTGCGACCATGTTTACGGGGCGCGACCGTGCCAGGTCATGGCGCGACCGTGCCAAGTGATATTTTGATAATTTTCAAGACTAGTCCTTGTAGTTTGTGAGATAGCGTAGGTTTGTTTCAGTTGTTATTGTAGCAATGTAAAATGTGTGTATGTACTTTTAACATTATGATAATACTCCTTAATTGCACATGAAAATAGTAAATGGTGTGACACAACGTTTTGAATGTGAACATTAGGTTGAAATTGTCGTATATTGCACAATATGAAATATCAAGAAAAACATGGATGTTACAAAGATGGTGTCATCCTAATTACCGTTGAGTATTAATATGCTGATAATTGAATAACTAAATGGTGTATGGTGTCGAATACCATTTGGTTGGGTAGTATTGGTTGTCGTGAGACTAAGAATCATAGTATGAATCAAGATTTAGCATGAAAGATCTTGTATATTGAGTGCAATTGAAAAATCCGCTAAAGGGGGATAGAAAACCCTAAATGGATTTAGGGAGGAGGTATATTGAAAATTCAAGTGGGAACTTTGGTGATATAAATGTTTCCCTCAAAAAGGGGGTGTAACGAGTTCGAAAACGTGGCAGGCCAAGTCCCCATTTTGTTGGACCGTTTAGACTTCACTTTAGTTTGTTAAGAGGTGTCCCATTAGGAGTTACTTGGGGGATCGTGTGGACTCTATGATACATTCCTCGTGGTTTATCAACGGGAATGTGTAGCGAGAGAAGTGGAAGTTGCTTCTCATAGCGGTGTTGAGGTTGATAATAAACGTTTCTAGTAGAAGAATAGGTGACTATCTTTGATAATGGGGTGAATTAATTGTGCAATGAGAGATTAAACACGTGTTAATCCTTGAAAGCATAATAAGGGATGAAATTTCACTTGGAAAAAATAAAGATAAAGAATGTTGATTACTACCTTAAGTTGAGCATGTGGTGGCGGGTTTCGGGGACGAAACCCTAAATTAAGGGGGGATGATTTGTAACAAACCAACTTTCAGGTTATTATTATAATATTCCATTCATATTATAGGGTGGAATTAAATAAAAATGAAAGTTAGAGGTTTGTTCCAACTATGAAGTTTTGCAAGTTTGGGTGAAATGAGTCATTTTGAAAGTTTGGGGGCCGTTTTGTGAACTTGAAAATTCTGGCCAAGGGGGGAGGGGGTGGCGCAACACACATAGTGTGTATGTGTGTGTTTTGGTGTCTTGCAAGAGAATAGAGAAAGAGGAGAAGGTGGAGATCAAGAACCAAGGTCATTTCAAGCTTGAATTTGAAGGTTTTGGTGTGCACAACTCCTTTATAACATCAAGGAAGTGTTCAATCATCTCCTACATCCACCATTGTTGGCGTTCTTGAGGTTTTTGGAGAAAAACAAAATTGAGGCTGCATTGGGTGGATTTGATGAATGATAACTTGTTATCTAGCTCGTCTAATGTTGATTAGATATTAGTAACATCCAATTTGTTAATTTCAAAATTAGGGTTCTAGAGAACCAAATTGAGCGTTTTGTAATTGAAAGTGTTTAAATGTTGAATTGAGTATGGGTAAGTGTTTATGGTGTGATATAAACACATTTTCAAGTATAAAACTCAATTGAATTGGTGAATTATGAATTGATGAAATTGGGTGGAACCCAAACGGGTCAAAATGGGTGAATGATTGTGTAGGGAGGTTAAAACTTGTTTAAGGTGTAATTAATCAAGTTTGGAACGGGCGTAATCCATAAGGTTTAGGGTGGGTGTTAGACCTTAATTGGAAATGGTTAATTGGTGGATTGGAAGTTTCACTATAGTGGGTCAAACAGGTCAATTTGGGTTAAGGAGTGCTTAATGGGTGTTAAGGGTTTGATCATGTTAATCTAACCTAGACAAATGTTAATGTTGATTATTTGATGATAGGAGTATGTTAGAATCTCAATTGGTGTAAATTGGGATGTCTAGACTAATGTTGAGGTATGATGTATAGGTGATCACATGGCTAAGATTGAAGCTAAACCGGAATCATCTAAAGCACAAAGGAAGTGCTTTGCACTTACTTAGTAAGGATAAGTGGTAGTACACGCACATATATGATATACATGTTCATTTGTTGATTATCATGTGTGTAATTGTGTGTATGTTGCTTTTGTAAATTGCATTTTGGGAATGTATGCGAGCGAGGGTGTTTAAGGTGCTTAAGGGCTATGAACCTTACAATGTTGTATGGTGATTAAAATCATTGAAATACTTATGTCTTAAGTAGAGTAATTGTATGGCTATGTTGTATGCAAGGGGGGAGGGTGAATTATGGTTTGAAGTCTTTGAACTTCACAATTGGAATGAGGGGATTGGAGTCTTTGAACTCCACATCCCGGGTATAACGTATGGGTTATAGGAATGGGTTAGTAACTTGAGTTTGTGTGTGTGTGTGTGCATTTGTTGTATGTTTAAGGTCGGTGTTTGAAGTATAATGAAACATCTTACTTGTTTATTATATTATCAGAGTTTTATAATGCGGAAAATGATCCCAGTTTAACTAAATCTTGCCGTAACTGGCTAAGGTAACTTTCAACTCTGATCGTTTCGTCCTCAGGAAGCTTCATTCCATGTGCTTCTTTTCTACAACGTTAAGAAAACGTTTTTGAATTAGCTTTCGCTACGTAAGTACACTGCATCGTTCGTTTTATTATGAACCCTTTAGGTTCTTATTATTGTTCAAGTTTCCCAGGCTACCAGCGCCCCCCGTGAACATATCCGGACGTACCTCCGGTCACGTCATTCGTATATTTTATGGGTGTGCTAACCCACTCGCGACCATCTTCGGACGTACCTCCGGTCCGAGTTTTTAGCAAGGTTCTTATACTCATCAGTATAGACCCCTTGCATTTGTCACGAAAACTAAATCATTATGTAACAACCCGGTTTTTATAGAACCAATGGGATTAATGTATATATGTGTATATGTTGTAACATGATGGACAGATTGCTACGAGATAGTAACAAGACCTAACAAAAGTGTAGTATCGGGTTTCTTTTTATATAAATAAACCTAGAAGGGGCGGCGAGTAAATAACAAGGCTTAGAGGGGTTTTTATTAAAAGCTTAAGTCGGGCCACATGCGCACAAGGGTCGAACACCGATCCACGAATGGTGAACCCTTTAGGTTCACGGCGCAAATGGGGGCCCCATTCTTGTTCTTGCGACGACCGAGAGGAAGGAAGGAGGGGAGCAAGCCATTCTTCACGTCTCGAGATCGATCTAAGGTAGTTTCGTAATCCCCAATCCTTTGTTTACGTGTTTTGATCCTCGGATAGTCGTGGTAAACATTTTTGTGATCCTAGGGTTTCGAAAGAGAAGAGCTTTAAGAGAGACGAGTTTCTTGGTGATTCGATTCACACAAGTCACACGGATTGGAGGTATGATATCGAAAACCTTAATGTTAAATCGTAGTTTATCATTTGGGTCGAGTGTTTGACGAGTTTGGGAGTTGGCCAAGGCAGCAGTACGGAGGGGATGTGACGGCTCGGTGGGGACGACAACGACATGGTGGAGTAGTGGAAAGCACGTGGCAACGGTGGTCGAAGTTTGTTGGGGCTACCGGTGGTGTCCGGAGACGGCGGGAACCGGTTGGGTGTTACCGGTAGCCATAAGAGGATCCGGGGGTAGCTGATACGTGTTCGGTGACCGCTTTGATCGTATACGGGTGCGTATACGTGCATGGGGGTTGCATGGTGATTATAGATATTTACATTGCGTCATGCATATGCATGTGACCATGCGTGATGGCGAGATAGTCGAGTAGGCTAAGGATTAGCATCGGGTCGTATATTGACTCGTGTATTATAGGTGCGAGGTCGAAAGGTGAGCACGGGGAGTTAGTGAGTTTTAAAGATCGTAGTGTGTTGAGCAAAGGTGATTTTCTATCACCCACCTTTAAATGTTTTATTGTTTTAGGCATGAATACATGTAAAACGTGTTTTTAGTAAATTGCATGCATAGACGACGCTTTTGGTAACGAAATATATATTTTTAAATGATCGTTATGCTTGCATGTGTGTATGAGTTTGTGTCACGTACTTAAACGTCATGGCGGGAGATTAAGCGTAAGCTTGATGTTGTGTTGACATTAGTCAACGGGATATTGAGTCTGGCATTAGTTAGGTGGTAGATTGAGCGTAAGCTTGATATTGTGTTGAGGGTAGTCAACGGGATATTGCGTCTGACGAAAGTCAGGCGGGAGATCGTGTTTGCTTGTGTCTTCGGACCAGACAACATGGTATATTTGTTTGTCGATAAAATATAACTTTTTGAACTATTGAGAAAGTATTATGAATAAACCTTTGAGATGGAAACCATTTTATAACGTTTTGGGATTTTATATTCCCTAAAGAACTACTATAGAACTCACTCAGCGTAGCTGACTTTTAAGCATGTATTTCAGGTAAAGAGAAGGTGTGAGCTGGCGGCTTCTGGATGTCATTTGGTTATCGTGGATGTTTGTGATGACATTATTTAGTAGTTGTTTCGTTGAGATATTTTGATGATTAGTACTTAGTTTGAATTATGTTTGGGTTGGGTTGTTGACCTTTGTTGACTATTTGATTTCCGCTACAATGAATTGAGTTTAGTTTGATGTCTATAACTACTTAGCTTGCGTTTGAGCCAACAAGTAGGGTTCCCGGGTTTGGGGCCTTACAATTTGGTATTAAAGTGGTGGTTTAAATAATCTGGGCATCCTCGATGCCTAGACTTAGACTGAGAATAGGACCAATGAGTGGGAATGTCATCACGAGTAACCAAAAGCCAGAAGCGCCAGGTATGAGTTTGTATGTGTGTCGTGTTAGTGTGTCGTGATAGTGTGCCATGTTAACGTGTCATGTCAGTAGGCTAAGACAGGGGCGTTATGACATGTTGCAGTATAGGGAGGGTTTAAAACCTGAAAGGCAAGGCAAGAGGGTAATGGCGCTTAGCCATCGTCATTAACTAATTGCACTGCTTGAAATGTTTTAGACTGTACCTGAATGTTGCTCTGTTTGTTAAAATTTCAGTAAGTATATGGCACTGAAAAGACAAGTTGCTACTAATGCTAACGCCGGAAGGCGTCGTAGGAATGTTTAGAATGAGGACGGTAATGGAGAGGAGGTGTCGGTTCACACTGAACCATCTATGCATACTGAACCTTCAGTGCACTCTGAGCACAATGAAGAGTTCCAGTTCGAACCAGCAGTTCGTGATGCAATGAAGAAAGAAGTGGTGGAGATGATCCATGAGTACTTGCCAGACATTTTGAAAGCGGTATTCGAAGAATTAGAGAAGAGAGTTCTTGATGAGGTGAAAGAGAAGAAGAAACCATTTGGGAACGCCGGTAACTATGACTTTGGGCACTTCAAGAAGTGCGATCTGCCAAAGTTTGATGGGCGCAAAGATGCGGTGCCTACGTACCACTGGCTTACTGAGATGGAGACTACCATCTTGATCAGTGAGTGTAGTCCTAACCAGATTGTGAAATTCGTTTCACACTCTTTTGCTGGGGAGGCTCTACAGTGGTGGAACTTGGTTAAAGAGAGGAAGACTATTCAAGAATTGAGTGATATGACTTGGAATGATCTGAAGGGGTTAGTGAGGAAGAAGTTTTGTGCTCCAGGGGAGCTAGAGAGGGTTGAGCAAGAGTTTTTGACTCTCAAGGCGGGTAAGCTAACACACCGAGAGTACACTTCAAAGTTCATTGAGATGGCACGTCTGATGCCACACTTAGCTGGTAATGATGAGCATTGGAAGAAACTGTATGTAGAGGGATTGCCTGATAAGGTGAGGCCTTTGGTCAAGGCTCAGTAACCGTCGAGCTTCAACGAAGCTGTGGAATTAAGTGGGACATTATATGATGATGTCATGAGTACCGATGTGCAGGAAAGAAAGCCGGAAGAAAAGAAATGGATTGTGACTAGTAAGAGATTTATTAGAGACCAAAAGGTTCCATTTGGCAAGAAGGAAAGAACCGAGGGTCCAGATCCATGTCGTAAATGTGGAAGGTCTCACTCGGGCGAGTGCAAAGCTGATTCTGTTTTGTGTTACAGATGCGGCAAGGCGGGACATTTCTCTATAGATTTCCCGCTTGATCCTAAGTGTTACCAGTGTGGAGATGGGGCGAAGATTTTTAGACAGGTCAGGGTGCAGGGACCAAGCAAGGAAATGGTTCCTGTGAAGAAAGAGGATTAGAAGCCTAAGGCGAAGGCGAGAGCCTTCTCTATAACTGCAACTGAGGCGAAGAATGACCCGGACGTGGTCTCAGGTACTTTTCTTATTAACGATGTACCAGCTACTGTTTTGTTTGATTCTGGGGTAACTAAGAGTTTTGTAGCCCCATCTTTTTGTAAGAGTTTACATAGAACTGCTAGAATGATAGAGAAGCCGTTTAGTGTTAAGACTGTGGTGGGATCGCCCACCAGGGTGATTGAAGCATTGGATGAGTGTTATATCAATCTAGAGGGTCATAGGTTTCCCGCTAGATTATTTATAATCGCTTTGGGAGGTTTTGACGTGGTACTAGGTATGGACTAGTTGGCCTCGTTTGATGCGGATATAGTGTGTAAAAAGAAAATGATAAAGTTGAGATCCTTGAAAGGTATGGAGGTAACGGTGTATGAAGACAGAGAGAGCTCTCTACCAAGAGTGATTTCGACGATGAAGGCAGTAAAGTCCCTGAGGCAGGGATGCAGGGCATACCTAGCCTATATCACTAATACTGAAGCGAAGAGTGTAGAATTGTCAGAGGTTCCGGTGGTGCAAGACTTTCCTGATGTTTTCCCTGATGACATGACGGGAGTACCACCAGAGAGAGAAATCAAATTCCAGGTTGATTTACATCCAGGGGTACAACTGGTCTCTAAAGCGCCGTATCGTTTAGCACCAATAGTGATGAAGGGGCACATAGAGCAACTTCAAGATTTGTTGGATAAGGGGTTCATATGACCAAGCATCTCACCGTGGGGTGCACCGGTCTTATTTGTGAATAAGAAGGATGGTAGCATGCGTATGTGCATCGAGTACCGAGAGCTTAATAAGTTGACGATTAAGAATAAGTATCCTCTACCACGTATTGTTGAATTCTTCGATCAACTGCAAGGGGTGAAGTGGTTTTCGCATATAGATCTAAGGTCGGGGTATCACCAGTTGAAGGTTAGGGAGGAAGATATTCTGAAGACTGCATTTCGGAGACGTTATAGGCATTATGAATTCTTAGTTATGTCCTTTGGGTTAACGAATGCTCCTGCAGCATTCATGGACTTAATGAATCGTGTGTGAAGACCGATGCTGGATAGATCGGTGATCGTGTTTATTGACGATATTCTATTCTACTCTAACAGCGAGGAGGAGCATGGAGAGCATCTGCGAGAAGTGTTGGAGACGTTGAGGCGAGAAAAGCTTTACGCTAAATTCTTGAAGTATGCGTTTTGGCTATGGGAGGTACAGTTTCTAGGTCATGTTATTAACCCAAAAGGGATAATGGGGGACCCAACAAAGATTGAAGCGGTGGTGAACTGGAACGCTCCGAAGACTCCAACGGAAGTGCGTAGTTTCTTGGGGTTGGCGGGCTATTATAGGAAGTTCATTAAGGACTTCTCCAAGCTAGCAACGCCATTAACTAAATTAACTCTAAAGGGAGTGAAGTTTAGTTAGGGAGCAGATCAAGAAGGTGTGTTTCAAGAGCTAAAGAAGCGATTGAATGAAGCGCCACTGTTAACATTACCAGAAGGGACGGACGATTTAGTGGTGTATTCGGATGCATCATATTTTGGTCTAGGATGCGTGTTGATTCAACGAGGGAAAGTATTTGCTTATGTGTCAAGACAATTAAAGACTCATGAGGTGAATTACCCTACCCATGATTTAGAGCTAGCAGCAGTTGTGTTTGAACTTTAAGTTATCGAGGCATTATTTATATGGAATCAAGTGCATGATCTACACAGATCACAAGAGCTTCAAGTACTTCTTTGAGTAGAAAGAATTAAATATGGGGCAAAGGAGGTGGTTAGAGCTAATTCAAGACTATGATCATGATTGTGAAATCCTTTACCACCCTGGTAGAGCAAATGTGGTTGCGGACGCGTTAAGTCGCAAGGAGGAACACGCTCTGATTAGGGTTAAAGCATGTCAACTGATAGTAACACCAGATTTTCTGACGTTACTAAAGGATGCAAGCGGAGGCCTTGTGAGATGAGAAATTAAAGGAAGAAAGAATATTCGGGCAGCGTGAATTATTGACTGAGAATAGTCACAGAGTGTGGGTCAAGAATGACCGTATTTGGATACCAACGTTTGGTGGGTTTAGAGAACAAGTGCTTGACGAAGCACACAAGTCAAGGTACTCGATACACCCGGGTACGACTAGGATGTACCAGGACAAGAAGGGTAACCTTTGGTGGCCGGGAATGAAGCATGATGTGACCCAGTACATGGGCAAATGTTTGACGTGCCTGCAGGTTAAGGCAGAGCACCAGAAGCCTTATGGTAAAATCCAACCTTTAGAGATTCCAAAGTGGAAATGGGAGCACATTACGATGGATTTTATTACGAAGTTGCCCAAGACGGCAAAAGGGAACGATACAATTTCGGTAGTAGTAGATCGGGTAACGAAAAGCGCTCATTTTCTACCGATTAGGGAGACATTCTCGTCCGAGAGATTATCCAAAGTTTTTGGGAATGAGATTGTTGCCAGGCACGAAGTGCTGATTTCTTTCGTATCTGACCGAGATACGAGGTTCACGTCAATGTTTTGGAAGTGATTTAATGAAACTATGGGGACGAGATTACATATTAGCACAGCGTATCATCCTCAGACCGATGGACAGTCTGAGCGGACGATACAAACATTGGAGGACATGCTTCGTGCGTGTGTGATAGATTTTGGTGGTGTATGGGATAGTCACTTACCGTTGGCGGAATTTTCGTATAACAATAGTTATCACGCGACTATTGGAATGTCGCCATACGAGATGTTATATGGGAGAAAGTGTAGGACCCCGGTGTGCTGGGGAGAGATCGGACAGAAAGAGTTAGGAAGATTAGACGTTGTGAAAGCAACTTCTTAGAAGTTTGAGATGGTAAAGCTGAGAATGAAAGCCCCTCAGGATGGACAAAAGTCTTGTGCTGATAAGATACGACGGCCTATAGAGTTTAATGCAGGGGATTATGTGATGCTTAAGGTGTCGCCCTGGAAGGGCATCATTCGTTTCTAGAAACGGGGAAAGCTTACTCCATGGTATATCAGACCGTTTATGATTGAGGAGCGTGTTGGTAGTGTCGCCTACCGACTGTTGTTGCCTGACAAAATGGCAGGGATACACCCAACTTTTCATGTGTCTCATTCACGGAAGTGTTTGGCTGACGCTACAAAACACGTGCCGTTAGACGATATTGTAGTGGACGATAAGCTAAATTATGTAGAGGAACCAGTAGCTATACTGGACAGAAAGGAAGAGAGATTGAGAAGGAAAGTAATTCCGATTGTTAAGGTGCAGAGGAAGCATCGTAAAGGATCAGATGCTACTAGGGAGTTAGAAGCAGAAATGTGCGAACGTTATCCGCATTTATTTCCAGAAGACGCAGGTTTCGAGGGCGAAACCCTTTTAGGGGGGAAGACTTGTAACATCCTGGTTTTTATAGAACCAATGGGATTAATGTATATATGTGTATATGTTGTAACATGATGGACGGATTGCTACGAGATAGTAATGAGACCTAACAAAAGTGTAGTGTCGGGTTTATTTTTATATAAATAAACCTAGAAGGGGCGGCGAGTAAATAAAGAGGCTCAGAGGGGTTTTTATTAAAAGCTCAAGTTGGGCCACATGCGCATAAGGGACGAACCCCGATCAACGGATGGTGAACCCTTTAGGTTCACGACGCAAGGGGGTACCCCATTCTTGTTCTTGCTGTTGCCGATAGGAAGGAAGGAAGGGAGCGAGCCGTTCTTCGCGTCTCGAGATCGATCCAAGGTAGTTTCGTAATCCCCAATCCTTTGTTTACGTGTTTTGATCCTCGGATAGTCGTGGTAAATGTTTTTGTGATCCTAGGGTTTCGAAAGAGAAGAGCTTTGAGAGAGACGTGTTTCTTAGTGATTCGATTCACACGAGTCCCGTTTAGTGTTTAGACTAACCCTTCATTATCCCGTACCCTCATCATATACATATCATATAACACATCTCATTTAAGCACATAATTTACATAATTGTGTCTAGGGTACAGGTCCAGTCTACTTACTATAACTTCATATTGTTTCCTACGCTCGTTCCTCGCTTAAACGCTTCACCGAACTCGAACCGCACTTGCACTTTAATGCGCCGCACCAGCTCCTAATTCTTCTCTAGAGTGTATGTATGATGTATGGTGTTTGTATGTCTTGTTTCCCGTTTAAATGGCCTCAAGAATCAATTTATAGGCAAAAATATGATCCTGTAACAGACCGTTACCATTGGTGACGGTCCGTTGTCGTTTTCTTGGCCTACAAGGGCTTTCTGACCACGTAATGGACCTTCATGTAACATTCCTGATTTTTATTATTCATATTTCAATCCAATGTAATGCAATTTCGAATTCAATACAAGTGCACTGTCTCATTTATTTTCTCGCCGTAAATTAAATGCAATGATTCTATACAAATTCGCAAATTTTACTCGGTTATATACATTTAAACACTATACAAGAAACTATTTTATTCAAACTCATCGAACCTGAAAAGCCAAGGACTAAAGTTGAAAAATATCAAGAAACCCTAGTCTAGCACGGTCGTGCTTCGTCCTAGCACGGTCGCGCCAAGTGCTTTGGCACGGTCGCGCGACCTGCTTTGGAACGATCGCGCCCGGTGCCTAGGCACGGTCGTGCCATATTTAGGCATGGTCGCGCCTGTGAAACAACTGAAACGTAACTGCAATTTTAATCGACCGATTGTTCGAATTCATAACCGTTTTACGTTATACTTTCAAAATAATACTACCAATCATTTCTTTTTCGACCAAATAACCAAAATTCGTTCAACTCAAAGGATTCTCTCTCAAATATTTCCAAGAAAACTCTCTCAAGCAATTCGATCCAAGTTCTCTCAGATCCAGCATCATCGTCACGCCATCCGATCTCTCCTGAAGCTACGGAACCGTTGGAACAGTCGGGATCACATCAGAAGACGCCGGTGCTCAATCCCGCCATCACCGGAACTCCCTCTCTATCGTCCTCTATCGATTCGCTTCTATTCAGGTTAATTGAATCCTCTAATTTATTCATTCCAGTATCTGAATCAAAAGCCCTTTATTAATTTGGGTTTTCAATTCGTAAATCTGTCTAAATCAGAAACCATGTTTTAATAAAAATAATTCAATCGAATCCATACTTAATCACGATTTACATACAATTAAATTATATGAAAAGACTCGTAATAACCCATTAATCAAAAGCCCTATCATTTCCAGCGTTTAAAATACTAGAATTTGTCAATTCGTGTCTGATTTGGAAGAGACACGGTCGCGCTAATCATCTAGCGCGGCCGTGCCTCATGAAACGCGGTCGTGCCCTCCTGTCCAGACCTTGTCACGCCCTCTGGGCTAGTCTCTGTTGTGTCTAAAGATCATACACACGACCGTGTTGGGCCAAGGCACGGTCATGCCTGTTGACTTGTCTAGATTGTGCTCCTGTTGATCAACCCGGTCGCGCCCCGAATAGCACGGTCGCGCCCGTGGCTTGAGCACGATCGTGCCCTTCCGAGGCACGGTCGTGTGAGACTCAGAACCTTTTAACAGAATTATAAATTTTTATATTTTAAATCAGTAAATGTTTCAGATTTTATAAAAATATGTTTTCTGTATTTAAAAATGGATTAAAAGTTTAATCTTGGCATAAATATAATTTATTTAAAAGTTTATGAAAATTTAATTTATATTTATTATCTTACACTTAAATGATATTTTAAATAATTAAGTTACAAAATTTATAAATAAATGAGATAATGATTATTTATTTAATTTACATTTTAAATCCAAATCATTTATTTATTTATACTTAATTACAATTAATATTCACATTATTTCATAAACTATAATTATATATTTATTCAATTATTCAATTCAAACCTAATCAAATTGTTTCAAAAATATTTTACTTCAAACTCTATATATTTTATTCAATACTTTTAAATACAAATCAATAGTTTTATACACAAATTCAACTTTCATTTTAGACTTAAACTTTATGCATCTATTTGATTCAATACACATTACTCTTTAGGTTAAATTGTGCATTTCGAGGATCATATTTGCTATCTATAATCTTTGTTAGCTACACTTCCATACCATGTGAGTATTCACAACCCCTTTTTATTCTTTTACACTTTTGGGGTGGAACATGAACTCTATACACATTACACATTACACATTTACATTTACACAAACAACACAAGTGCAAAAATCCTATTTACATACATGTGTGCAAAATTTGAGCTTTGTGCCCGAGTGCTAGGTGTGCTAACCTTTGTATGCTCTTATGTGCAATCATTAACTATACAAGCCAACGGTTTTCAATGATAGATCTATTGAGTCTGACAAACCCACCCATGGAACACGGTGATTGAAACCGATAACAGAATTTTTGCATGCTAGTTACAAGGTTTGATTGTACATTTGGTTACACAATAGCTGCTCCCCATAAACGCCTTATTTATCATGTCATGTAAAGGATTTGTTTTCATCTATATGCTATCTATATACAACTGTGTTATACTCACCAACTTTTTAGTTGACTTTATTTTATTCATGTTTCAGGCCCCAATATGTGAGATTGATTCAAGACGTGTTCAACATAGGATTTGGACTTAGCAATTTAAATCAAGAACTTTATGAATTATTTTATGTATATTGTTTGAATTTGGTTTTGTACTTGGATTATTTGAAATGCAAATTTCACTTTAATATATTTCAATTTAGTCAACCATGTGCTATGAACAGTCTTACATGTCCCGCCCCGATGATTCCGCCATCGGTCGGGGTGTGACAGATTGGTATCAGGGCCTTGGTTATAGGGAATTAGGTTATTAGACACCTTGACCTAGACTATAACTTTAGGACACCCACTTATACTATACTTCATGATTTTTGTGCTATGTATTACATGCTATGTGCTATATGTTATATATTACATGTTTATAATGATTACTTACTATTGCATTATGATGACTTATGTGTTTTAAATCCATGACTTATTAGGATATTTTTAATAATTAAATAAATAATATCCTTTCTTATATTCTAAAACCCCATAATATTTCCATTTTCTTTTCTATCTTTATCCTTTCTTAGCATGTGGAAAATTCTTGAAGCAAAAATCTTTAAAATATTTTTATTTCTTCGTTAAGGTTTTTAAACTTGTTAAATTATTTGAGGACACGTGCAATCTGGAAGGGTGACACCTGTATTTTGGGTTTTCTGTCTAGGAAAGCATTTCGCTTAAATCCCAATCAACCGAGGGACCCGTATGCTTTCCTGGGAATTCCCGAGATGAGTGTTTACTTATAGGCTAAAGCATGTCTCCTTGAAAATTTTATAAGTTTAATTAACCTTAATGTGCCATGGTATTCAAGTGATTTTGTCACTTTTGAGTACAATCCAAACTAAGAATATCTATTTTTATTTTGCTATCTCATTAAATCCTATCAAATCTCATAAGTCCTCACAATTTTTTTTCTTGTCTTGTGACAATCTGTAAAATGCCTCCTCGTCGTGCTCCCGCAACCAACGCCAACACCGACATTGCTGCTATTCTCACCCAATTGGTGACACAACTCACCTAAGCCAATGGTGCCACCAATGGTAACAATGGTGGAAATGGAAGTAATAGTGGTAATAATGGTGGAAATGGTGGTAACAATCCACCTCAATGCACCTTCAAACACTTCAATTCGTGCAATCCTCTAAAGTTTTACGGAACCGAAGGAGCTACTGGACTCCTTCAATGGTTTGAAAGCATTGAGAATACCTTTCTCAATAGTGACTGTCCCGACAACCTCCGTGTTCGTCATGCTACAAGTGTCCTACAAAATCGGGCACTTACTTGGTGGAATGGGGAGAAAAGAAATAGGGGTGTTGACATAGCTATGGCCTTACATTGGGATGAGGTCAAAAGGCTTATGACCGAGGAGTTCTGTCCTCGAAATGAAGTGAAAAAGTTGGAAGCTGAATTTTTGGATCTTGCCCAAGATAGTGGGGAAAGCTTAGCATATACAACTCGGTTCCATGAGTTGAGCCTTCTAGTGCCCCACATGGTCACTCCGTTATCCCGTTGTATCGAAAAGTACATTGGTGGACTACCAAGACAAATCCAAGATACTGTCTTAGGTAGAAATCCTGCTACTTTGGAAGATGCCATCCGCCTGTCTGCTACCCTAACTGATAATCATGTAAAAGCTGGAACTCTTACCAAAAAGGGTTCTAAGAAAGTTTCTGAAACCGTAACCCCTCCTGCTCACAACAAAGAAGCCACAACCGAGCCCTCTCGCAATAATAGAAAGAGGAAAGTTAGAAATTTTGCTGTGGTTACTCCTGCTGTTCCCGTCAACCAAGCTGCACCTATGGTTCAAGCACCGGTCAAAAAGCCATATGGTGGAATTTACCCACTTTGTGCCACCTGCAACTACCATCATCCCCAAAACATCCCATGTCGCCTTTGTACTTATTGTGGGAGATATGGTCATACGGTTAGTATTTGTAGGACCAAAGCTCTTACGGGCCAAGTCAACCCTCCAAACCGAACCGTACCTCAAGTGGCTAACCAAGGTGCTCCCGCCATTGCTAATGGGGGTGCTTGCTATGTGTGTGGTGACCCGAACCATTTTCGTAATCAATGTCCAAGACTTACAAATGCTAGACAAGGTGGAGCTCGTGGGCGTGCGTTCAACATAAATACCAACGAAGCTCAAGCCAACAACGACGTGGTTAATGGTACGTTTCTTGTTAATAGTCAATATGCCTCCATTTTGTTCGATACGGGTGCCGATAAAAGTTTTGTGTCACTTAATTTTGACCCTTTACTTGCAAAGACACGATCCCAATTAGAGAAAACCTTCACCGTTGAAATAGCAAATGGTGACTCCCTTACCATTGAGTCCATTATTTATGATTGCTCCTTAGAACTAAATGACCATTCATTCCCAATCAACCTTGTTCCAATGCCATTAGGAAGCTTTGATATTATTATAGGTATGGATTGGCTATCAAATCATCATGCCGAAGTCATTTGCTTTGAAAAGTGTATTCGAATTCCACAACCATCGGGGGAAACCTAAAGGGTTTTTGGTGAAAAGCCTTGCAAGGGTCTTAAACTGATGTCTTGTACTATCGCTCAAAAGTAATTACGAAAGAAGTACATTGCCTTCCTAGCTCATATTGTTCAAACGGACGTCAAGGAGAAGAGTATCCAAGACATTCCTATCATTAGGGATTTTCCCGAAGTGTTTCCTAAAGATTTATCCGGTCTTCCTCCTGTTCGTCAAGTAGA
Source organism: Smallanthus sonchifolius (assembly GCA_023525975.1). Taxonomy (NCBI): domain Eukaryota; kingdom Viridiplantae; phylum Streptophyta; class Magnoliopsida; order Asterales; family Asteraceae; genus Smallanthus; species Smallanthus sonchifolius. Next base: position 92,899,708 of record CM042026.1, read on the forward strand.
GTTCCGTATTGATCTTATACCTGGAGCTAACCCCGTTGCTAGAGATCCTTATCGTCTTGCACCTTCCGAAATGCAAGAGCTTGCAAGTCAACTTCAAGAACTCTCCGATAAAGGTTTCATTCGCCCAAGTCATTCACCGTGGGGTGCACCCGTCTTATTTGTTAAGAAGAAGGATGGATCATTTCGCATGTGTATTGACTACCGCGAACTTAACAATCTTACTATCAAGAACCGTTATCCTTTGCCTAGAATCGATGATCTCTTTGATCAACTTCAAGGTTCTACTTGTTTCTCGAAGATCGATCTTCGATCCGGTTATCATCAGCTTCGTGTTCAAGAAGATGACATTCCTAAGACTGCTTTTCGAACAAGGTATGGTCATTACGAGTTCATGGTTATGCCTTTCAGGTTAACCAATGCACCTGCAGTTTTCATGGATCTCATGAATCGTGTGTGCAAACCATACCTTGATAAATTCGTGATCATTTTTATTGATGATATCTTAATCTATTCCAAGTCTAAAGCCGACCATGAAGAACACCTTAGATTGGTTTTGGACCTTTTAAAGAGAGAACAACTATATGCCAAGTTCTCCAAGTGTGAATTTTGGCTAAAAGAAGTTCAATTTCTTGGTCACATCGTCAACGACAAGGGTATTCATGTTGATCCTGCTAAGATTGAAACGGTTAAGAATTGGAATGCCTCGAAGACTCCTACCGAAGTTCGTTCATTTCTTGGTCTTGCGGGTTATTATCGTCGTTTCATCTCAAACTTCTCAAAGATTGCTGTCCCTCTTACCGCTTTGACCCATAAGGGTAAAACTTATGAATGGGGACCGAAACAAGAAGAAGCTTTCCAAACCCTCAAGCAAAAGTTGTGCAATGCTCCCATATTGACTCTCCGCGATGGAAATGATGATTTAGTTGTCTATTGTGATGCTTCTAACCAAGGTCTTGGTTGTGTTCTCATGCAACGAGGCAAAGTAATCGCTTATGCATCAAGGCAACTCAAAGTTCATGAGAAGAATTATACGACGCACGATCTCGAGTTGGGTGCGGTCGTATTCGCGTTAAAGATTTGGAGACATTACCTATATGGCACAAAATGTGTGGTATTCACCGACCACAAAAGTCTTCAACATATCTTCAACCAAAAAGAACTTAATATGAGGCAACGACGTTGGGTCGAACTCCTTAACGACTACGACTGCGAGATTCGTTACCATCCTGGCAAAGCGAATGTTGTAGCCGATGCTTTGAGTCGAAAGGACCATGTTATGCTTCATTGTGCCCGTATTCAAACCGATATTCAAACCCGTATTTTAGAAGCTCAACACGTCTCGGTAACCGAGGGTAATATGTACGAAGAAATGTCATGTGGTGTTGAACTCCTTCTTGAATCAAAGGCCAATGGCTTACTCTATTACTTGAACCGTATTTGGATTCCCGATCGCGACGATCTCCGTACATTTCTCATGAACGAGGCTCATAAGACTCGTTATTCTATTCATCCTGGTGCGGATAAAATGTACCAAGATCTTCGCCAACTTTATTGGTGGCCCGGTATGAAGAAAGACATTGCTCTTTATGTGGCCAAATGCTTAACCTGTTCCAAAGTCAAAGCCGAACATCAACGTCCTTCTGGTTTGCTTGAACAACCGGAAATTCCCGTGTGGAAATGGGAGAACTTAGCCATGGATTTTATTACCAAACTCCCTCGCACCTCAAGTGGTTATGATAGTATTTGGGTGATCATTGATCGACTCAACAAATCTGCTCATTTCTTGCCTATCCGCGAAGACTTCAAAGTGGAGAAACTAGCCCGAATTTACATTGGTGAAATTGTGAGCCGTCATGGTGTTCCCTTGAACATAATATCCGATAGAGATGCTCGGTTCACTTCTCTATCTTGGCAATCTCTCCAAAAGGCTCTTGGTACTCGATTAGATTTGAGCACGGCTTACCATCCGCTAACGGATGGTCAAACCGAGCGAACAATCCAAACTCTTGAAGACATGCTTAGAGCTTGTGTAATCGATTTTGGTGGCAATTGGGATTCACATTTATCCCTTATTGAGTTTTCTTACAACAATAGCTACCACACAAGTATCAACATGGTTCCATTCGAAGCTCTCTATGGTCGCAAGTGTCGTTCTCCTATCTGTTGGAACGAGATTGGTGAAGCACAAATCACCGGTCCCGAGTTAATTCAAGAAACATCCGACAAGATTATTCAAATCCGTGACAACATTCGAGTAGCGAGGAGTCGGCAAAAGAGTTATGCCGACAAACGTCGAAAACCCTTGGAATTCCAAGTCGGTGATCTTGTTCTTCTTAAGGTGTCTCCATGGAAGGGCGTGATCCGTTTTGGAAAGAAAGACAAGTTAGCACCTCGTTATGTTGGCCCATTCAAAATCCTTGAAAGGATTGGGAAAGTGGCTTACAAGCTCTAGTTACCTCCATCTCTTGGCAATGTGCATCCTACATTTCATGTATCTAATCTGAAGAAGTGTCTCGCCGATGAAAATCTCCATATACCGCTTGACGACGTGCGCATTGATGAAACGATGCATTTCGTTGAGAAGCCGGTGGAAATTATGGATCGTGAAGTCAAACAGCTCAAGCGAAGTCGCATTCCCATTGTCAAAGTTCGTTGGGAATCTAAGCGTGGTCTTGAGTTCACTTGGGAACGAGAAGACCAAATGAAGCTCAAGTACCCTTATCTTTTTACTAATAATGTTGTTTCCCCTAGCTAAATTTCGGGACGAAATTCTCTCAACATGGGGAGACTGTAACATTCCTGATTTTTATTATTCATATTTCAATCCAATGTAATGCAATTTCGAATTCAATACTCGTGCACTGTCTCATTTATTTTCTCGCCGTAAATTAAATGCAATGATTCTATACAAATTCGCAAATTTTACTCGGTTATATACATTTAAACACTATACAAGAAACTATTTTATTCAAACTCATCGAACCTGAAAAGCCAAGGACTAAAGTTGAAAAATGTCAAGAAACCCTAGTCTAGCACGGTCGTGCTTCGTCCTAGCACGGTCGCGCCAAGTGCTTTGGCACGGTCGCGCGACCTGCTTTGGAACGATCGCGCACGGTGCCTAGGCACGGTCGTGCCATATTTAGGCACGGTCGCGCCTGTGAAACAGCTGAAACGTAACTGCAATTTTAATCGACCGATTGTTCGAATCCATAACCGTTTTACGTTATACTTTCAAAATAATACTACCAATCATTTCTTTTTCGACCAAATAACCAAAATTCGTTCAACTCAAAGGATTCTCTCTCAAATATTTTCAAGAAAACTCTCTCAAGTAATTCGATCCAAGTTCTCTCAGATCCAGCATCATCGTCACGCCATCCGATCTCTCCTGAAGCTACGGAACCGTTGGAACAGTCGGGATCACATCAGAAGACGCCGGTGCTCAATCCCGCCGTCACCGGAACTCCCTCTCTATCGTCCTCTATCGATTCGCTTCTATTCAGGTTAATTGAATCCTCTAATTTATTCATTCCAGTATCTGAATCAAAAGCCCTTTATTAATTTGGGTTTTCAATTCGTAAATCTGTCTAAATCAGAAACCATGTTTTAATAAAAATAATTCAATCGAATCCATACTTAATCACGATTTACATACAATTAAATTATATGAAAAGACTCGTAATAACCCATTAATCAAAAGCCCTATCATTTCCAGCGTTTAAAATACTAGAATTTGTCAATTCGTGTCTGATTTGGAAGAGACACGGTCGCGCTAATCATCTAGCGCGGCCGTGCCTCATGAAACGCGGTCGTGCCGATTAGCAGCGCGGTCGTGCCCTCATGTCCAGACCTTGTCACGCCCTCTGGGCTAGTCTCTGTTGTGTCTAAAGATCATACACACGACCGTGCCGGGCCAAGGCACGGTCATGCCTGTTGACTTGTCTAGATTGTGCTCCTGTTGATCAACCCGGTCGCGCCCCGAATAGCACGGTCGCGCCCGTGGCTTGAGCACAATCGTGCCCTTCCGAGGCACGGTCGTGTGAGACTCAGAACCTTTTAACAGAATTATAAATTTTTATATTTTAAATCAGTAAATGTTTCAGATTTTATAAAAATATGTTTTCTGTATTTAAAAATGGATTAAAAGTTTAATCTTGGCATAAATATAATTTATTTAAAAGTTTATGAAAATTTAATTTATATTTATTATCTTACACTTAAATGATATTTTAAATAATTAAGTTACAAAATTTATAAATAAATGAGATAATGATTATTTATTTAATTTACATTTTAAATCAAAATCATTTATTTATTTATACTTAATTACAATTAATATTCACATTATTTCATAAACTATAATTATATATTTATTCAATTATTCAATTCAAACCTAATCAAATTGTTTCAAAAATATTTTACTTCAAACTCTATATATTTTATTCAATACTTTTAAATACAAATCAATAGTTTTATACACAAATTCAACTTTCATTTTAGACTTAAACTTTATGCATCTATTTGATTCAATACACATTACTCTTTAGGTTAAATTGTGCATTTCGAGGATCATATTTGCTATCTATAATCTTTGTTAGCTACACTTCCATACCATGTGAGTATTCACAACCCCTTTTTACTCTTTTACACTTTTGGGGTGGAACATGAACTCTATACACATTACACATTACACATTTACATTTACACAAACAACACAAGTGCAAAAATCCTATTTACATACATGTGTGCAAAATTTGAGCTTTGTGCCCGAGTGCTAGGTGTGCTAACCTTTGTATGCTCTTATGTGCAATCATTAACTATACAAGCCGACGGTTTTCAATGATAGATCTATTGAGTCTGACAAACCCACCCATGGTACGCGGTGATTGAAACCGATAACACAATTTTTGCATGCTAGTTACAAGGTTTGATTGTACATTTGGTTACACAATAGCTGCTCCCCATAAACGCCTTATTTATCATGTCATGTAAAGGATTTGTTTTCATCTATATGCTATCTATATAAAACTGTGTTATACTCACCAACTTTTTAGTTGACTTTATTTTATTCATGTTTCAGGCCCCAATATGTGAGATTGATTCAAGACGTGTTCAACATAGGATTTGGACTTAGCAATTTAAATCAAGAACTTTATGAATTATTTTATGTATCTTGTTTGAATTTGGTTTTGTACTTGGATTATTTGAAATGCAAATTTGACTTTAAAATATTTCAATTTAGTCAACCATGTGCTATGAACAGTCTTACATGTCCCGCCCCGATGATTCCGCCATCGGTCGGGGTGTGACACTTCACGACTCATGACAGTCCGCCGTGGCCTTAGGGTGCAATGACTCAGTCATACGTGGCGTAAAACGAATCGTTTTCACGATTTTACGGCGTGACGGACCGTCACAGAGTATGATGGGCCGTTATGGCTTCTATGGGAGGTCGTGACGGACTGTTACACCAGGTGGAGGTCCGTGATGACTTAATTTTCAAATCCTCCATGCCGAGGCACCCAAGATTCATATATTATGGCTTTCGTAACTCATTTTCTAGCCCGGGATATGCTTATGGGATGTTTTGGGTTATTTCCGGTCGAACCGCCTTTCTGTTTTCGTGTGCGGTTATGTTCTAGTGTCGCGTTTCTTATCCGAAATGTGTCCCAACTATTTTCAGGAGTTTGGGATGTGACATATAAGAACCTCACACGTGGTATTTGAGGTCATAAACTTCATTTGTGTTGATGTTTTTTGAAGTCATGGACTTCACAAGGACGGTTTGGAATTAAGGTCAAAGAACCACACAAGAATGTCGGTAATTGAGGTCTAAGAACCTCACAAGGGTGGTTTGAGGTTGTGGTCAAAGAACCACACAAATGTGGTCTGGAGTTTGAGATCTAAGACTCTCACAAGGAGTGAATAACTTGGGTCTCTAATCTCACAAGGGTGGGTCAACATTTAAAAGTTTTGAGCTTTGTAAATGGTTGTTATTTAGTTTTACTTAAAACTTCAATGGACGTTTGATTGATTTGGATTTATAAGAATCCTCAGGAGGTGTTAAAGGAGCGTTAAAGGGTGATTACATTAGTGGTATAATGTTGTGGGGTCGTTAAAACACCAAGGGGCGAGTCGGGAGGGTCAGAAAGGCCTTAAATTGAATTTTGGTGTGTGCATGTCAGGGATCAGCTTACTGGCGCGTGATGCGCTTGCCAGCGCAATATATGCTGAATTCTTGATGTTTTGCGACGGGTAAATTCTGAAAAGTGGTGTTTGGCCCGAATTAAGGTGTTAACTTGTGAGTGGCCCTAAGGGATGTCTATCATTACTAACGGTTATTCGTTTGGGTGTGTTTATGTAGGGAAAGCTCCGGTTTGATGTCTTGGGTCACGCTTCGTGTCGGATTGGATTCTCGGTTGTCTTTGGTGGTGGTTAATATTTGAGTTGGAACTCCTTATAGGGAGGTCACTAAACTTGCTTTGGTTTGTCTTTCAAGTACTGATGCCGCTAGATTGTTTTAAAACAAAACTATGTCATTGTCGTATTATTGTACTTAAGATGTATTGTTTAATCAAGAGTGTTTAATGGGATAAACTTTCGCGTGATTTTAAAAGTTAAAATCAGTTGAAAATTTGTGTGTGTTACATTAGGGTTATACCTTTCGCGAGTAGGAGACGTCAACCAAGGCGTAACACCATGTGACAACAACCCAGTCAATGAAAAGGGCTCCACGAACTAAACCTGCAACTCTAATCCACCCATACGGGTCTGCCGGTGACTGCTCAAGTACGGCTCACGAAAAGAGGATGGTGGAACACGGTAGTCCCGACGGCTCAAAACGATCGGCACAAAGGCCAAGGTAATCGGCGGTGGCGACAGCAGCCGTTAGTGTTGGCGGACGACGGGGGACATTGCCCTTGCGGCGGCTCATTCGTCTAGTTTTTTGTTGGTGGTGTCGGCACAGAGAGGAGAAGAGGGAGAGATTAGGGTTAGTGATAATTAGCCTACAATTGCTAATTAATGGTCAACCAGATCCCTTTACCTAGACTTTGTATTTAAAGATGGTTAGTAACTTAATCCCCAAGCTATGCTTTAAACTTACTAATTAATCCCTTGTTATTATCTAATAATCACTAATTAACCCAAACTCTTTGGTTAACTAAATATTATAACATTTATATAAATTTATAAATACAATTTAATTAACTTTATAATTAATTATATATGTAGGTCCTAAACGCTTGGATCTCAGTGCTAGAATTATTCTAGATAGGATCAGATCAACAAATCAACTATAGATCAGCTGTTTATTGAAGAATTAAAAGAAACAAAGAAGAAGAGCACAAAAATAAACACTCTAATCTGATTAAAATTCACTATGATGATTACAATAAGCTCTTGGGATGATTACAACTACCATCCACCCCGGGTGAGCTCCCCCGGGGTGGTGATTCAAACTAGCTAACAAAACTCTCAAAACAAGCTAAGCACAATCATATTACAATCAGAAACTGTGTGAAAAAGAAGGTCTAAATGCTAAGAAATTGGTCAGCTATATATAGAAGACTGAGAGAGTCGGCAATCTGCACGGCCGACATTCAGTGAGTGTCGGCTGTAGCCGACCTAGCGACTCTCGGGCAGTCGGTAGCTACTGTCAGACCAATTTCATAGAGAGTCGGCTATGAGCATGGCCGACACTCTGAGAATGTCGGCTGAGACCGACCTAGCGACTCTCTGAGTCTCGCTAGCGACTCTCTGACCAAATTTCATGACGCAAACCTAAACGTCTCGTGATCGCTTGATTTGATAACGTCATTTTCAAACTAGACCCAACAATCTCCCCCTGAGAATGATGCTATCAATGATATCCAAAGATCGTTAAACGTCTTCTCAGCAGTTGATAATCCATTACCTCTTCCTTTCTCCCCTACAAAAAATTTTCAATTTTCGGGGGGATCAAAATATGACATTGTCTCATAACTTCATGAATCCACCAATAACCCAAAGTCATTCATTGTCGTTCTCCCCCGAAAATTTAGCTCCCTGTATATATTTCAGTTAAAGTCTTGTATCTCTTCAGTAAGGATAATCTTGTAATAGGCTAGGATAAAGGTTCAATCTTCCAATAATTAACTCCAAGTAACCGGCTTTATCACAAATCTCTTTGACTCAGTCCGACAAGGCTCAATTTGATCATCTCATAATCCAACAATCTTCAATTCGGTTCTCGTTCATTATGAAAACCCTCTATTTTGGATTAAGATGAGAATTCAAACCTAATTGATTAATGTTAAATCACATAATCTCGATCATTTTATACATGGATGAGATCCCCTGTATGTCAACCCGATCTTCAACAATTCAGAAGACGATAAAAAGCCATTCTTTGAATACTCTAATCAGCTCCCGATCTGATATTGCTGAAAACACTAAAATTCCAAAAAGTTGTTTCCAAGTTTTTGGACAATTAACCTCCTGTTCTTCACAATATCCACTAAAAAATTCATCCAAGAAATTTACTCGAAAATACTCATTTTTGTTTTTTTTTGGGTTGGGTATTGTGTTTTAGAGAAAAACTGATAGAGTCGGCTAGACCAAGGAAGAGTCAGCTCGGGAGAGTTGGATAGACCAAGGAAGAGTCGGATGGACAAAACAGATAGTCGGCTCGAGAGAGTCAGCTGAATCAGGAAGACTGAGCTGATCAAACTCAGTAACTATGAACTTTAGTGCACGTGAGTCATAAACTTGCGTTTATTAGAGAATCGGCAGCAAAATCAGAGAGTCGGCCCGGATAGTCGGTCACAGAAAAAGCAACCGTCGGCTGAAGAAAGAGTGTCGGCTCTGGAGAGTCGTCTCAAGAACAAATTCATACCCTTTTTCTCTAAAATACACAAAATCAAACCTCAAACGCTCAGATCTGAACCAAAATGAAAACCAGATCTATCAAACTCTTCAAAGATTGTAAATGATTTCAACATCAATTTCTGAAATTGATACAGATCAAATCCAGATTTGATGAAATACATAACTTTTCAAAAACCACAAAAACTCCAAGTTTTTCACTAAAATCAAGAACACATAGGCCCTGATACCAAACTATAGGTCCTAAACTCTTGGATCTCAGTACTATAACGATTCTATACAGGATCAGATCAACAATTCAGTTATAGATCAGCTGTTTATTGAAGAATCAAAATAAACAAAGACGAAGATCAGAAAAATAAACACTCAAATCTGATTAAAATCCAATATGATGATTACATTAAGCTCCTGGAATGATTACAACTATCATCTACCTCGGGTGAGCTCCCCCGGGGTGGTGATTCAAACTAGATAACAAACCTTCAAAACAAGTTAAGCAAAATCATATTACAATCACACACTATGTGAAAAAGAAGGTCTAAATGCTAAGAAATTGGTCAGCTATATATAGAAGACTGAGAGAGTCAGCAATAAGCACGGCCGACACTCAGCGAGTGTCGACTGTAGCCGACCTAGCGACTCTCGAACAATTGCTAGCGACTCTCAGACCAATTTACTAGAGAGTTGGATATGAGCATGGCCGACACTCTAAAAGTGTCGGCTGAGACCGACCTAGCGACTCTCAGAGTGTCGCTAGCTACTCTCTGACCAAATTTCATGATGCAAACCTAAACGTCTCGTGATCGCTTGATTTGATAACATCATTCTCAAACTAGACCCAACAATATATATATCCAATATATATATATATATATAACTTAATTATTCCGTAATTCCAAATTACCGAATCCATTAATTTAGTCGTTCGTAATTCCAAATTACGATCTCTCTTTGCCATTGATTATCCTGGATAATCTTTAGATGAGTATTTCATATATAATCATTTGCCTTTAGGATTAGTTTGATGTAAGGCTTTTCGTGGTGTAACTCTTTGGATCTTATCTCGATGGTCGTGTTGTCGGATGTCGTTACTTGGACATATAAGTCCAACATTATCGACTTCGGTGGAAGTTGGGATAATCATTTACCTTTGGTAGAATTCTTGTGTAACAACATCTACCATTCAAGTATTGGTATGCCACCTTATGAAATGTTATACAGAATGAGATGTAGGACTCCCATATGTTGGAGAGAGGTTGGACAGAAAGAATTAGGAAGTAAATATATTGTCCAAGCTAAAGGTGTGAAACTAGATCAGATTAAAGCTCACTTAAAAGCTGCCCAGGACAGACGAAATTCCTATGCAGATAAAAGGCGAAGGCCGATAAAATTCCAGGTCAGAGATTATGCTCTGTTGAAAGTGTCTCCCTAGAAAGGAATCATTGGATTCCGAAAGAGAGGTAAGTTAAGTCCAAGATTCATTGGACCCTTTAAGATTGCAGTTCAAGTAGGGAAGGTTGCATACATACTAGAATTGCCAGAGGAGTTGAATGGAATCCACCCAACATTCCGTGTGTATCACTTATATAAGCTCCTGGCAAACGAAATCTCTCATCTACCGCTGAACGATATTGAGATAGATGAAAGATTGAATTATATTGAGAAGTCAGTGGCTATACCAGATAGAAAGGAAAAGAGATTACAAAATAAAGTAATCAGGCAGGTAAAGGTTCAGTGGCAACATCGATAGGGATCTGAAGCCACGTGGAAAACACCCCAATTTTTACAACCCAAATGTTAGATGATATTTAAGTAAAACCCTAAGGGTTATAAGAATACAAAGATCAAAGTCCAAGGACCAAAAGTGAATATTTTGAGATTTTAAGACTATGACAGACCGTCACAGATGGTAACGTTCCGTTATAGGCTGACTAAGGGAATGATGATGAAATAACTTGTGTCTGCTGACTACCGGGAAAGATTTGACGTGTGGAAACCCTATGACGGACCGTCATAGGGTGTAACGGTCCGTCACGCCACAAAAATAAGCCGCTCAAACAGAAGCCAACACGTGGCTGGTGACTCAGACCCATGATGGACCGTCACGTTGCATAACGGTCTATTACGTGGAGAAGAAGTGCGTGGCCACTAAGAAATAAGGTGACGGATCGTCAGCCCCTGTAACAGTGTGTCACGACCTCAAATCTAGGCCTATAAATATAGGATCAATGGGTGCTCCTTTTGTTCAAACTACACACTCCAAAACACCATACAAACACACACTTAAGGTCTGAGGTGTATTTCCCAAGGCCTAGTTCGCGTATAGAAGTCTGGTTCCCAACTTTCCGTCCCCGATACGCAGTAGATAGTTTTGAGGTAAGGTTTTGACTAGTTTCCTAAGACTTGGTTATTACTAGTAAGTTAGGAACATATCTCTAAATAATGTTATAATGGCTTAGGACCCTGAGCCAATTAATCGTGTTATTTCAAATAGCAAGATAAGGTTATTAAGAAATAGACAAGAGCTAGAGATGAGTTCCATGATGCCCACTTTTAATGTTTTTAAATGTTTTGGGCAATGATGTGCCTGTTATGAAAGATTTTACATGAATACTTATACCCCTTGATTTAAATACTTTGGGGCTAGTATCCATGTTGTTGCAAGATGTTATGCTAAGAAACATTGTCTAAGTCTTGAAAACCATGTAACATAGTATTCATAAAGTATCAAAGGGGTGGTGGGTATGCCACTGGTACACCCTATATATAAACTTCTTTGATACATCATAGAGAAGCCTTTACAAGGATTTAGGATAAGGACGGTTTTTACACGTAAAATATTGTAGTACTTGTCATGGTTTACTATGATAAGCGACAAGGAAATGTGTCTTGGTTCATAGTACCTTGACTGGAAAGGTGGCATGACATTTATTGTCCTGACATAGAAAGAATGTCTTGACCATGATGGTCTGTAAGGGAAAAGTTTTTGCCATGTCCGGCCAATATACCACATAATATCTTGCAACGTATAGGCAGTGATTGCTATATCCCGGTAAGGGACGAATTGGAACAGGACTGTTACATTCCTTTGTAGAATGTGTGGGGACCCTTTGTACAAAAGGTAAGGTTAAGTGGTGGCCACCACTTAGAGGTTAACGTGACCTCAGAAAGGATAAGTTGTGCAAGAGTAAAAATTATGTTCGGGCAATGAGTTAATGTGATGTTTAAAAACATGTCATATAAAACTATTTATGTATGAGTAAGAGGTCAAAGACATTTTGACTAAAACTTAGAACTCACAAGCATAAGCTGATACACTTGAGGATGTATATAGCTTCATCTGAAGGGCTGGCATTATTTGAATAAAGGCATTTCGTGCAAGGCTATCTAGCTTTAACTAAAAGTATTGCTTCATACAACAAAGGCAATGAGCTAGAATAAAGGCATCTCATGCAAGGCTATCTAGCTTCATCTGAAGGGCTGGCATTATTTGAATAGAATATACTTGTACTTTCTTTTTAGATTGTACATAAAACAAGTTATGAAATAAAATAATAATTTAAAGTCTTCCACTTTGTAAGATCTCGGTATACTATATGTTCATAAGTAAATTGTTAGTTGCATTTTTAGGCACATTTATAACATTTTTACTCAATTTTTACTACATATCATGCATTTAATACTAGTATATTTATTTATTTCGTACAACACTTGAATTGGTGGAACATAGTCTACTTTTGATCGTTTTTAATGTTTTTGTAGGTGTAGAGCGGTTGAGAGAGATAACAAAGAAGATTGGAGAGGGTTGGAATGAGTCTTGAATATTAAAAACTTGAATTTTGAGGTGAAATAAATTTTGGACAAAACCTTGAAACGACCGTTTCGAGGCCATGCAGAAAAGTTGACACGGCCGTGTTAAGCTTATGACGAGATATACCAAATTCCAACAATTATGGATAGTGATATAACATAATATATATTTATTTTTATCTATATTATATAAAGGGATAGACTTATATATGTTCAATATATGGGGGAACTTCATAGAAATGTAACCAACTTTTCCAACTGTTCCAATTAAATAATTTAAACTTTTTTTGTCCCGATTTAGTCACTCAACTTTCAGTTAACCTACTGATCAGATATTTTTTACCTGTTTATCAGGTTTCCTTGCTGACATGACATTTATTTTTCGTTTTCTTTTTTTAATATGCTAGCGTGGAACTATTTTTTTTTAAATTGAAAAAAAAATATTTCTTAAAAGAATTTTTTTTGAAAAATCACATGAGTCACGAGTGTATGAAAGAGTAAGAAAGATATTTTTTTAATTTTAAAATAAAAAAAATATATTAATTCCACACTAGTATACTAAAAAATAAAAAATAAGTGCCACGTCAGCATGTTAAATGCCACGTCATCATTGAAACATGTTAAACAGCTAAAAAGTATCTTATTAGCAGGTTAACTGAAAGTTGAATGATTAAATCATGACAAAAAAAAATTTTGAGTGACTTAATTGGAACAACTTGAAAAGTTTGTTACATTTCTATGAAGTTTTCCCTTAATATATATGGGTTAATATATAAATAATAACGCGATCGAGATTTAATCGTCAAAAAAAATGAAAAGGGAAAATGGATGGGCTTGGGCTCGGCTCCAACGGGCCGAGGGAAGCCCAGGTATATAAGGGGCAAGGCAGCCCACCTCACCATTCCATCCTCATTTCCTTACTTTAGAGAGAGAAACCGTAGAGAGAGAAAGTTGGCGGATCGACCCGGAATTGAAGGAGCACGTTACTGCCGAGCTCGTGAGCGAAGCCTCTGGATCAGAAGCTTAATACAGATCGGGAGTGACGTTGTTGGACCTTTGTTTAAGATAACCCAGACTAGCTCATCAGGTGAGTTCTATGTGCCCCCTTCTATGTTATGTGCAAATCATTTTAAACGTTTTGGGGCTGAAGTGTATACACTAAATGAATAAATGATGTGAATGCCAATGTGATCATATGTAATATACTAAGGTATATTTATATATATATATATATGAAAATGAATTATGAACAAAGAATAAAACGTATGTTTACAAAGAATGAATGAAAGAATGGCATAACGTAAATAAATGAAATCTTGCTTTATAATTATATATAATGCATGTTATGAATATATGTATACATTATGGACGGAAACGAAGCTAACGGCTACTACGGTAGACGGACGACCACTTGACTATTATTTAGCCAGAAAAGAAAGTCTAGAAAGGTAGACTAAATAATTGCCACTACGGTGGAGTAAGTCCCTAAATCGATGCACGGTTGTATAATTAGTTCAAGTGGGAAACGGATGCCTTAGGGCAGACGGGCGAATATGACAGACTATGACGGTAGGATGGTTAAGGCGGACGGCCGAAGGTTGGCCGGACGGTTTTAAGGCGGACGGTTTTAAGGCGGACGGTTTTAAGGCGGACGGTTTCTAGGACCAGACGAGTAAAAGGGCTACGACTGTAGCTTAAGGGCGTATGTCTTTGTGACATACGCAGTAAAAGATGGGTTGATCACCCTTATATGTATGACCAATGAATGTCGAGGAAAGTAAAGATGAATGCATATCTATGTAATCACATAAGAATGATGAAAGAAAAGCAAAAGTTGTGAATACGTATTTATGTACTCGCACATGAATGACAAAAGAAGGACAATGATATGATAATGTGTATTTGTATATATTTATGCATACTTTTAAAGAAATAATATTCATACCTAATCGCTTTAAACTAGAACTCACCAGCGTTAGTTGACTTGTAGTATACATTTTAGGTAAAGAAAGGAAGGGTCGTGCGAAGGTGTGATGGTTACCCTGCAAGCGACTGACATCCCACTGTTAATTGTTAAGACTTCTGCTGTTATGTTATGTTATGTTATGTTATGTTATGTTATGTTATGTATTCGAAGGATGTTTGCTTTCGCTACTCTTGAATGTTTTTAATTAAATTCAGTATTATGACTATGTTTATGAATAAATCCAACAAGTGAGGTTACCCGGGGAAAGGGGCCTTACAAGTTGGTATCAGAGCAATAGTTTGAGAGATTCAGACTTCCCTAAATGTCTAGACTCAAGCTGATTATGGGACCAACGCACGGATGTCAGTATGGGTAACCAACGCCAACGCCAGCACGATAAGTAAGTACTAAAGTTAATGCACTTGGATAAGAATAGGTACCTTAACTTAGAACAAATAGATGTCAATGTCACAACTGATTTGAAGAGTTTTGAACCCAAAAAGCAATGTAAATTAGTAATCACAAACTGGTCACTGTAATTAAAAATTTACCTTGCTCGTACTGTTCTAAAACTATGATCTGAAGGAATGGCATTGATGTATTCCCTTTATAACTATCAGGAAACTAAGAAATATGGCTGGTGGAGGAAGAACTGGACGCCGAGGCGGTCGCACTGGCCGCGTCGGTAGACCTCCATTGAATCAAAAACACGAAGAGGAAGGAAGTGTGCACGCAGAACACATTGAAAGTGTGCACGAAACAGATGTGACCCCAACTGGGGGCGACAATCAAGGGCCTCTACAGTTGGAAACCGAGGTCAGGGATGCTATTGCCCGTGAAGTTATACTCACTCTAAAGAAAGTATTGCCTGATCTACTATCTGAGGCACTAAAGAAAAGTAGAGAGGAGGATGAAGGAGACCATGAAGAGAAAGTGTATGACAGTGATGGGGATGAAGTAAAGGTGGGATCAAGCAATCGTGGATGTACTTACAAAGGTTTCAAGGATGAAGACCCACCCAAGTTCGATGGGAACAAGGATTCAGTGGCTACGTTCGAATGGATTGAGAGGATGAACGCTGTAATCAACATCAGCGAGTGTCGACCGGAACAGTGTTAAATCACTTTCGTATGACAAACACTCTGGATAGAGTCTTAGTTTTGTACTTTCATTGTATGTATTTGTCTTTGTTTGTAAGTTTCTATATGTATTATTTATCGAGTTGTATTTACTAATGCATGTTGATAGTTGCTGAAATCTCTAAGTGTTATGCGCACTTGTATGTGCGCAGGAATTAGTTCCCGCGTACATAGAAAGTACGCAAGAATACCTTCCGTACTTGCTAAGTACGCATGAGCAATTCACCCTGGGCACTTGCTAAGTGCGCAGAGATCAGGTCGTGTATAAATAGGATAGGTTGACAGTAGACAAGTACGCAGGCAGATACTCAGACTTTGTATACTCTGTATTTCTCTCTGTAACCTTCAAGTGTTTATAATAGACAAAAGTTTAAAGTGATTCTCTTATCGGTTTACTTTGTGTTGTAAGACTCTCCACCTAGTCACAGGCATTCCGCACCCGTTCCGACTCAGGAACACACTTGCATGTGACGACCCGCCACACCCGAGGGACCTACAAGTGGTATCAGAGTATTGCTCTTGATTTCAAGTGTTGTGAGTGTGTTTGGAGTGTTTTGTACAGAGATTTTACAAGCAAAAGTGGGTATTTTTGTTGATTTTTGTGATAAAATAGGGGTAGCTCTTGAGCACTATTTTAGAAGCAAAAATCACTCAAAACTGATTTTTGTTGTGTAGTTTTGTGTTTTGAGCAACAAAGGTTGGTTAGAAACAAGTTTCTGACCCTTTGGCTCATTTTGTTTGTTCATATGTCCGATTTTTGCCATCTCCGGCGAGATTCCAGTAACCGGAAGAGTTTGGTGAGAGTTGGTGAAAAGGTGTTCTGCGTACTTACCATATCTGGCAAAAAGTTCAGTCTTGCTGCGTACTTACTAAGTACGCAAGACCAATCTTGTGCGTACTTAAGTTATCTCCTGCGTACTTATCATTTACTCCTGCATACTTACTAAGTACGCAAGAGCAAATCCTAACCACGCAAGACCATTTCTCTAAGTGCGCAAGGCCAATATCAAGTGCGAAAGTGTCTCTGACTTTTCTGAAATTTGACTAAGTGTTCACAATGTCAAATCTTCAGAATCTTGGTAATCTTCTGAACTATGACAACGAGATCAGAACCCCTCAGAAACCGCCAAAGTTTCTAAATGTAAATGATTATTCTAATTGGAAAGCACGCTTTGAGCATTACATTTCTTATACCGATTCTTCGTTATGGATACCTATTCTAGAGGGATATAAGCATCCCACACATATTTACCTTGATGAAGTAATGCCCAAGCCTATCTCTAAACTCGACGAAGAAGAAAAGAAAGTTTATGATCGAGAGAAGAAGGCTCACGGTTCGATCACTATGGCCTTGACTAGGGAGTTATTCCACAATTTCATAGGATATGATAACTCCAAGGATCTTTGGAAGGAGTTACAGAAAATATTCGAGGGCAATAGTGACATCAAGAAAAGTAAAAGGGATCTTCTCAGGAAGCAGTATGAGTGCTTCAGATTTCATGAGAACGAATCCATAGATGAACTCATCTCTAGATTCTATCATCTACAGATTGAGTTGAAAGCTTTTGAGCTGAAGTATCCTGATGAAGAATTAGTTGAGAAATTTCTGGATGCTTTGCCTCCCAAGTTTGAGATGTATACAACCCTGATGAGAGAGAATCCTAAATTATATGATATGACAATTGATGAGGCAATTGAAAAGGTTCAAGCTCATGACATGAACCTAAAAAGAAAGGAGAGACCAGGAAGACCTCAGATACAAGACCCTTCTATGTATCATGGGACGTGTTCTACAACCAAGTCATCAGGCTCTTGAATGGCCCTTTTCTCTGGAAACTCTCATGAGGAAGAAACTGTAAAATCTTGTGGTGGTCATGCATGTTATGCAACATCCGGATCTGGTTCTGGATCTCATCAACAACATCCCTCAAGAAATCCTCCCGCTACATCTTCAGCTAACCAATCAACGATAGCCAAGATAGCTGGAGATCATGTGGCTTTATTCTCTTCATGCATGCTTGCCTATGAGAACTTCATTGGCGGAAAGCTAACGGATCCTGAAACAATAGAAGAAGACTTCAATTAGGTGGATCCGGATGACATGGAGGACATGGATATTCAGTAGAATATGGCCATGATATTGAGGAGAGCCAAGCATTTCCTGAATAGAACAGGAAGAAAGTTCATTAGCGGGCACTCTAATGCTAAGGTTGGTTTTGACAAATCTAAGGCCAAGTGCTACAAGTGTCTGAACTATGGACACTTTGCTCGTGAATGTCAAAAAGACAGAGCACCGGCTTCGGGTTTCACCAGACCTAGCTAAGGAAACAGCCATGGCTACAACAACTCAAACAATCACAATCAAAGCCAAAGTGGAACGTCCAATGCACAGGTAGCTCAACATGACGAAAGCTTTGATTGGTGTGTTCATCTGGAGGATGCCATCATTGCACAAACTCAGGTTGGTCTCATGGCTGAGATCATGGAGATGATGGAAGCTGGAAAAAAGGAAGCTAATGAGAAGGAAGCTGAGGAAAAGGAAGCTTATGTGGCTGACCTAGAAGAGTCTTCTACTGCTGTTGCCCTCATGGCTATTGGAGAGGCAACAAGTTCATCGAATGAGGTAGATTCTAATCCTTTTTCTGTCATTTCTTGTTCCAAATGTGTAGGCTTAAAAATTGAAAACTCTAAGCTTCAAGACAAAGTCAAACCCCTTCGTATTGCAGCTTTATGCTACAAAGAAAACGAAAAACGATTTAAAGATTCAATTGAAACGTTGAAGAAAGAAAAACGTGATTACTCACTTAAAATGAGCGATCAACAACTTCACTTGGATATTGCATACAAGGGGTTAGAGAAAAGGAACAATGAGATCAACAAGCTGCAAAATGGCTTAGGGTTGGTTACTAATGCCATTCCTCCACCAGTTAGCGGGAAATTTGTCAACGGCTTAGTAGACATTTATCTAACTTGTCTCGATGAGTCCTCAGGTAAGGATGATTCCTCTAACAAGGATGATTCCTCATGTAAGGCCAACTCCGCATCTAATGAGGAGTTCTTTACTGCTTCTTATGATGGGTCGGTTAACACCTGCCCAGAAGGAGTAGTATCTAAAGAGTTGTTATGTGAACAAAAGGTTAAGAAAAACATTATCACTAATAGTGACAATCGTATTTTAACTGAACCCGATATCATTGAATCAAATGATAAATTAAAGGTTATGGGGGGTATAAAAATCTTAATCAAGTTAAGAGAGAAGCTTATGGGCATGGTTATAAAGAAAATTTTCAAAAATACTATACTCCCAAAAACCAATCTATATTGGGTCAAACTCCTGTTCACAAACCAACTCTTCCTGCTCATCATGTTGAGTCATCTAATGCCAGATCTAATGAGCCTTATAGGAGGACTTACACAGACAAGAGGACTTGCTTTCACTGTGGTAAGGTTGGTCACATTTTCGAGAACTGCCCTTCTAAGAACCAAGGGAAACGGCCTATTGTTTCACAACCGGCTGTCATCCCTAAGTCACCACCAGTGAACCATCCCAAAAGTCCAAAAGAAAATGTGGTGAAACCATCAGTAAAACCGATGGTAAAGCCAAGGATAATCTCTGAGACTAAACCATTTGTTACAAGAAAAGGAAAGCAACCTGCTAAACCTTGTGTATCTACCTCTAGTAGTACACCTACTGGTGAGAAATCTGTGGTGAAACTCTGTAAGCCATAGAGGAGGAGAAGGAATAAGAGGTTAAGAAAGCTAGAACAGTTAACTGGATCAGGTGAAGCTTCCATTAGTTCACCGGCTGTTGTTGAACCTAAGTCTACTATTCTAGTTAAGAAACAGAAGAGGTCCTGGACTATCAAATCTAAAAATTCTCAATCTCCTAGTCCTAATACTTTTAAAGATTCATCCATTTTGAACAGTCACGACTGTGAGTTAAAAATTTTTTTGTTTATTTTGAAAAAGACGGACGACCCAAGACCACTATGGCTTGGGTCTCCAAATCTAACTAAATCTCTTTGTGACTCGTGCAGGGACATCCGAAGGGTACTGTCTCTAACCGTTGGTATGTAGATAGTGGATGCTCCTGGCACATGACAGGAAACATGGCCTTGCTTCTAGACGTGAAACCATTCAGAGGCGGCTATGTGGCCTTTGCTGGAGAGAAAGGTAGCAATATCACGTGTCAAGGCGTGGTATCAAATGGTTGTGTCAGTTTTGACAATGTCAACTTTTACGAGCAGCTGAAGCATAACCTGCTGAGTGTCTCCCAAATGTGCGCCAAGGAGTACTCGGTGATGTTTGATAAGAATGAATGCTTGATTCTCAAGCCTGGTTTTGAAGTTCCTGAAGACTGGATTCTGATGAGAGCGCCAAAGACAAACGACACCTATCAGATTGATATGAGCGTGGCAACAACCACCTCATCAGTTGCTACATGTTTGCTTACCAAAGCGACAGAACTTGACTCTGTCTTGTGGCATAGGAATATTGGACATATTTCTTATCATAAAATGAATCATCTGGTCCGAAACGGTTTGGTAACCGGTGTTCCTAAGCTGAGATTTACCATTGCAGATGACTGTATACCTTGTAAAAAGGGCAAACAGCAACGGAAGTCTCACAAGTCCAAGCTCCAAAACTCCATCGATACCCCTTTGGAGCTATTACATATGGATCTGTTTGGCCCCATAAGTATCAGGAGTATTGGAGGTAAGTCATTCTGTCTAGTTGTAACTGATGATTTCTCACATTTTTCTTGGGTGCATTGCTTAGGTACGAAGGACGAAACTGCTGATATTCTTCAATACCTGATCCTGAGTTTGGAATCTCTTTGCAAGCTGAAGGTTAGAAGAATAAGGAGTGACAACGGAACTGAATTCAAGAATAACTTGATGGAACTTTTCTGTCTCAAGAAGGGGATCCGTCACGAATTCAGCGCCCCGTACACGCCTTAGCATAATGGAGTCACAGAACGGAAGAACAAAACATTGATTGAGACTGCAAGGACAATGTTGTTAGATGCAAAGCTTCCTGTCACTTTCTGGGCAGAAGGAGGTAATACAGCTTGTCACGTCTTGAACAGAGTTCTGGTTGTTAAGAGACATAACAAGACTTGTTATGAGTTGATCAACAATCGACTTCCCAATCTTGATTACCTAGTTCCTTTTGGTAGTCCCTATTCCTTGTTGCTACAGTACAAAGACCGCAAGTCTAAGTTTCATGCAAAAGCGGTGGAAGGCATCTTCTTAGGATACGTTGCCAACTCGCCTTGCAAGAGAGTGTACAACATAGGCACTCGTACTGTCGAGGAATGGTTTGAAGTGGATTGTAGTAAACACAGCATTCCACCAGAACCAACTGGTCCAGCTTGGGGTTTTGAATATGATGCGCTATTCAAGTCATTCAATCTTCCTGATTTGTCTGCAGTTGATGCCGCAAATGTATATGAATTATTGGGTGGCAGCCATGACTCCATTTTCTCAACTCATGCTACTGTACCGATTGTAACTCCTGATTCCAATGCTGCATATGCATCTGGAACTCTTAATGGTGATAACAGTGAAGATGTTCATGTTGATGGAAATGACGCTCAAGCTAATCCTAACGCTAGTGTATGAAATGAAGCTCCAGCTGATCCAATTAACATTGAATCTTCTTCTTCTGGAACACAGGATATGGGGGAGTTAAGCACGAACATTGATTTAGAAATTCAGGAACCGAATGTACCAGAGTTGAGAGTGCATAAGAATCATCCAAGTGACAACATTATTGGTGATCCTCATGCCGGTGTTCAAACTCGTCATCGAACCATTACTGAGAACACTAGTCTGTACTCGGAGATACTTGACACTGGTGTCATGGAAACATGTCTGCATGCTGCATTCGTGTCCCAGTTAGAGCCAAAGAATGTGAAGGAGGCTCTCGCTGACAACTGCTAGATTGAGGCAATGCAAGATGAATTGTCTCAATTCCAAAAGTTGCACGTGTGGGATTTGGTTGACTTGCCAAAGGGCGTACAACCAATTGGCACCAGATGGGTGTTTAAATGCAAGACGGATGATCGTCATGTTGTGGTGAAGGACAAAGCAAGGTTGGTTGTTCAGGGTTTTATCAACAAGAGGGCTTGGATTACACGGAAGTATATGCCCCAGTTGCTAGACTTGAAGCCATTCGATTGTTTCTGGCTTATGCCTTATATGTTAGCTTCAAGGTCTATCAACTTGATGTGAAGAGTGCTTTCCTATATGGAAAAGTACATGAAGAGGTCTGTGTCACTCAACCTCCCGGCTTTGAAGATCCGCATAATATCAATAAAGTGTATAAGCTCGACAAAGCACTTTAAGGTCTTCATCAAGCACCGCGGGCATGGTATGAGACATTATCTACGTATCTACTGTCTAATGGTTTTGACCGTGGACAGATTTATTAGACCCTCTTCATTAGGAAAGTAGGAGGTGACATTCTTCTTGTACAAGTGTATGTTGACGACATTATATTTGGATCTACAAATGAAGGGATGTGTAGGGAATTCGAACAGGTGATGAAGTCCAAGATTGAAATGAGTAACATGGGTGAATTTTCGTTCTTCCTGGGTCTGCAAGTCAGTCAAAGAGAGGATGGCATTTATCTATATCAAACAAAGTATGTGCATGACATGTTGTCGAAATACAAGATGAATGATAGCAGTACTTATGGCACACCTATCCCAGTCAATCATGGTCGGCATCCTGACAAAGATGGAAAGGATGTGGATTACAGATTGTACCGTAGGATGATCAGATCTTTTATGTATCTCACAGCTTCAAGACCCGATATAATGTTTGCTGTGTGCTTTTGCTCAAGGTTTCAGTCACAACCGAAGGAGTCCCATATGATAGCTATGAAGAGGATTTTCATATACTTGAAAGGGAAACCCCGATTGGGTCTTTGGTACTCTAAGCAGCAGTCATTTGACTTCAAAGCCTACACTGATTCACACTATGGTGGTTGTAACCTTGACAGAAAGTCAACTTCTGGTGGATGTCAATTCTTAGGAGACAGACAGGTTTCCTGGCAGTGCAAGAAGCAGTCAACGGTTTCTATCTCAACATGTGAAGCAGAATACATTGCTGCAAAGAGCGGTTGTTCTCAGATATTGTGGATTCAGCAGCAATAGAGAGACTACGACTTAAGCTTCACCGGAACTCCTCTGTTCATTAACAACAATGCCATAATGTCCATCACAAATAACCCGGTGAAACATTCCAAAACTAAACATATAGAAATTCGCCATCATTTCATCCGTGATTGTGCTGAAAAGCATTTAATTGAACTTGTAAAGGTTCACACGGATGACAATCTTGCTGACCTTTTCACTAAGGCATTTGACTGATCCCGTTTTGAGCATCTTGTCAACTTGATAGGAATGTTC
This sequence comes from Smallanthus sonchifolius, assembly GCA_023525975.1. NCBI lineage: Eukaryota > Viridiplantae > Streptophyta > Magnoliopsida > Asterales > Asteraceae > Smallanthus > Smallanthus sonchifolius. Next base: position 92,922,905 of record CM042026.1, read on the forward strand.
AATCCTGAGTGAAAAGTTGTTCTTCTTAAATCAATTCAGTTCATGAAAGTTAAATTTTATTTCTTTTAAATTTTATGTATAGTTCTTTTAATCTTCAAAATATTTTACAAAATCAAAAACAAAATAGAAAATGGAGAAAATTTCAAAGTTAACTTGTGTAGGATCGTGAAAGTACAAGATGGTTCTATTCTTAGTTGAAATTGGCGGAAACAATAGCAACTACACAAGTATAATCGAGTAAACAGAAAGAATACTTATAAGAACACTATTGTATTAAGCTTTTACGAATAAACGATTACAAATGAAAACTTTATCAAGAAGCACACATACAATGAAGTGTTTACATAGTATTTATACTAACTTAGAATCAAGACAGACCCTTGATTCTACGGATCAGATCTAACACAGACCGTTGATCTTTTGTATAAAGCTAACAATACACGTTTAGTCTAAACTATCTAACTTTATTGAAGCGTCTTCTTTATGCATCATTACTTGCATGCTTGGTGAAGAGCATTGTTGTCTGTCATTGGTTGCACCATTGAGGTTCTTTCTGCTTTGAGTGTGTCAGTTGTTTTTGCAGAAATTTGTCAGTGACGCTTGGCATGGATAGTCAGCTGCAACGATTTATCTTCAAGGCACAAGGCTGTCAGTAGCAAGGATGAGGATCAACATCGAGACTAATCTGTTGACTGCTGCTAATAAGCCTATCAGCAGCAACAAGTGTTGAATGCTGCTGATAAGCCTATCAGCAGCAACAAGTGTTGAACGCTGCTGATAAGCCTATCAGCAGTAACAAGTGTTGAACGCTGCTGATAAGCCTATCAGCAGCAACAAGTGTTGAACGCTGCTGATAAGCCTATCAGCAGCAACAAGTGTTGAACGCTGCTGATAAGCCTATCAGCAACAACAAGTGTTGAACGCTGCTGATAAGCCTATCAGCAGCATTTATACTTAGAAGAATTTTGTTGCAATCAGTCTTTGGTTCTACAAACCCCCCTAGATTGATGCTACCAAAATTCTTCTAATCTCTTTGTTGCTGAAGTTTTTGCATGTGGCAGACTATCCTTGCAGCCTCATAGCCTCTTGGATCCTTGCTGGGATTGTTAAGAGGAAGCTCAGATAGAGTCTTGATGTCTTTTTTTTGCCATTTTGAAGATAGCCTTGCTTGAACACCTCATCTTCTGTCCTTTAACATCTGTCAGTGTGAATTCATCCTTTTCAGCATTGTAGGACCAGCTGATGAATGGAGAGTGGGATTGGAGAGGTTTGTCATCAATGATTTCATCTTCGCTGGGGTTGAAGTAATGTTTGATTATCAGCAATAGATGTCTCCCACCTTCATTCTCAGGCTCATTGGCTTCACCCAGCTCCATTATTCTTCTGAGATCAGAATCTGGAAGTTGTAATATCTCATCAACAGTTGCATAGAGTGATCTTCTTTCTTCTGTTCTTCCCCTGAAGACTTCAAACCTTTGTTCTTTAGTGCTGTAGAACCAGTTGACAATTTCTCTTGAGTCTTCTGGTTTGGTAGTAGGTTTGCTTTTTCTTCTTGGGAGGTTGTTGATGAGTAGGAGCTGGGTGAGAGGATTTGGACTTTTTGGGTGGAGAGGAGGGAGGTCTAGGATGAAGAGTGGAAGGTTGTTGGATTGAGGAAGTGTTGAGTGAGGGAGAATGCTTGGGTTTCTTTGTTTTCCTTTCTTCTTCTTGAATGATTACCCTTTTCTTGGAGCCTTTCTTCTCCAGTCTTTCTTCCTCATCCTTCTTGACTTTAAGGTAGAGGGCTTACAGGTTCATGAAATTCATGGGACCTAGCCTCTTTCCACTCTCTCCTCTAGCCTTAAGGAAGTCAATCATGATCTTCCTTTCTTCATGGGATCTTCTGTTAAAGGCAATGGTCTTTTTGGACTTTTGTTTGGCTTTTTCTTCTTCTTCAACCATTTTCTTGTTTTCCAATTGACCCTGCTGACCCATGAAGGCTCTGTAGATTTCTTTATTGGATAGTTTCTCAAGATAGTCTACATCCTCACCTTGAAAAATCAGAGCCTTTACCCATTCCTCTCTCATTTCTTTGGCTAGTTCTGAATCAATTATTCTGAACTTAGCCTCTTTCTTCTTCTTCTTCTTCTGTACCTCTTCTTCTTCTCTACCGAATTGTTCCAGCAGTTGAAGAGCAAGAGCTTCAACTTCTTCAATTTGATAAACTGCAGGAATCTTTACTTTCAAATCATCCAGCTGTTTTGCATACAATTGGATCTGTTATTCTCTAAGAAGAATGGCTGTGAGTCTGTCTTGAGCTTTCTTTAGTTCAGCCATCTCCTCTTCTTCTCTTTTTTTTTCTTCTTCTATCCTCCTTTTATTTCTTCTCTTTCTCAATTCTTTCTTCATCTTCTTTGGTCATTAGTCCCTTTCCCTTATCTTTGTTGGAGGCCTCTGCTTCAACTTCATGGACCACAACAGTAGGTGTAGTAGATGCTGTTGAGATCTCAGCTTTAGCTTCATTGGCATGTTGGGTAATGGACAAGGGAAGGGAACTTTCTTCATCTTCTTTCCATTATGTACATGTCACTTCTTTTCATGCTTCTTTCATCTTTTCCTCGTCTTTTCTCTTTGATTCTTCTTCTGTGTTCAGTCTAACTGTTAGAGAAGAGAGAAAGGATAGGTCTGAGTCAGATCCAGATTCCTCCGTATAAAGAGAAGCCTTGATGATTTTGATCATTTCTTGACTTTCCAAGGAGTTTATGTCACACCCCGACCGATGGCGGAATCATCGGGGCGGGACATGTAAGACTGTTCATAGCTCATGGTTGACTAAATTGAAATATATTAAAGTTAAATTTCCATTACAAATAATCCGAGTACAAACCAAATTCAAACAAGAAACATAAAACAATTCATAAAGTTCTTGATTTAAATTGCTAAGTCCAAATCCTATGTTGAACACGTCTTGAATCAATCTCACATATTGGGGCCTGAAACATGAATATAATAAAGTCAACTAAAAAGTTGGTGAGTATAACACAGTTGTATGTAGATAGCATATAGTTGAAAACAAATCCTTTACAAAACATGATAAAATAAGGCATTTATGGGGAGCAGCTATTGTGTAACCATGTACAACCAAACCTTGTGACTAGCATGTAAAAATTGTGTTGTCGGTTTCAATCACCGCGCACCATGGGTGGGTTTGTCAGACTCAATAGATCTAGCATTGAAAACCGTCGGCTTGTATAGTTAATGATTGCACATAAGAGCATACAAAGGTTAGCACACCTAGCACTCGGGCACAAAGCTCAAATTTTGCACACATGTATGTAAATAGGATTTTTGCACTTGTGTTGTTTGTGTAAATGTAAATGTGTAATGTGTAATGTGTATAGAGTTCATGTTCCACCCCAAAAGTGTAAAAGAGTAAAAAGGGGTTGTGAATACTCACTTGGTATGGAAGTGTAGCTAACAAAGATTATAGATAGCAAATATGATCCTCGAAATGCACAATTTAACCTAAAGAGTAATGTGTATTGAATCAAATAGATGCATAAAGTTTAAGTCTAAAATGAAAGTTGAATTTGTGTATAAAACTATTGATTTGTATTTAAAAAGTATTGAATAAAATATATAGAGTTTGAAGTAAAATATTTTTGAAACAATTTGATTAGGTTTGAATTGAATAATTGAATAAATATATAATTATAGATTATGAAATAATGTAAATATTAATTGAAATTAAGTATAAATAAATAAATGAGTTTGATTTAATTTGTAAATTAAATAGAAAATCATTATCTTATTTATTTATAAATTTTGTAACTTAATTATTTAAAATATCATTTAAGTGTAAGATAGTAAATATGAATTTAATTTTTATAAACTATTAAATAAATTATATTTATGCCAAGGTTAAACTTTTAATCCATTTTTGAATACAGAAAATATATTTTTATAAAATCTGGAACATTTACTGATTAAAATATATAAAACTAAAATTCTGTTAAAAGTTCTGAATCTCACACGACCGTGCCTCGGAAGGGCACGATCGCGCTCAAGCCACGGGCGCGACCGCGCTAGTCGGGGCGCGACCGGGTTGATCAACAGGAGCACAATCTAGACAAGTCAACAGGCACGACCGTGCCTTAGCCCGGCGCGGTCGTGTCTATGATCTTTAGACACAACAGAGACTAGCCCATAGGGCGTGACAAGGTCTGGACAGGAGGGCACGACCACGCTGCTAATAGGCACGACCGCGTTTCATGAGGCACGGCCGCGCTAGATGATTAGCGCGACCGTGTCTCTTCCAAATCAGACACGAATTGACAAATTCTTGTATTTTAAACGCTGGAAATGATAGGGCTTTTGATTAATGGGTTATTACGAGTCTTTTCATATAATTTAATTGTATGGAAATCGTGTTTAAGTATGGATTCGATTGAATTATTTTTATTAAAACATGGTTTCTGATTTAGACAGATTTGCGAATTGAAAACCCAAATTAATAAAGGGCTTTTGATTCAGATACTGGAATGAATAAATTAGAGGATTCAATTAACCTGAATAGAAGCGAATCGATAGAGAACGATAGAGAGGGAGTTCCGGTGACGGCGGGATTGAGCCCCGGCGTCTTCTGATGTGATCCCGACTGTTTCAACGGTTCCGTAGCTTCAGGAGAGATCGGATGGCGTGACGATGATGCTGGATTTGAGATAACTTGGATCGAATTGTTTGAGAGAGTTTCCTTGGAAATATTTGAGAGAGAATCCTTTGAGTTGAACGAATTTTGGTTATTTGGTCGAAAAAGATATGATTGGTAGTATTATTTTGAAAGTATAACGTAAAACGGTTATGGATTCGAACAATCGGACGATTAAAATTGCATTTACGTTTTAGCTGTTTCACAGGCGCGACCGTGCCTAAATATGACACGACCGTGGCTAGGCACCGGGCGCGATCGTTCTAAAGCAGGTCGCGCGACCGTGCCAAAGCACTTGGCGCGACCGTACTAGGACGAAGCACGACCGTGCTAGACTAGGGTTTCTTGACATTTTTTCAACTTTAGTCCTTGGCTTTTCAGGTTCGATGAGTTTGAATAAAATCGTTTCTTGTGTAGTGTTTAAATGTATATAATCGAGTAAAACTTGTAAATTTGTATTGAATCATTGCATTTAGTTTACTGTAAGCAAAATACCAAGGCAGTGCACGAGTATTGAATTTGAAATTGCATTACATTGAATTGAAATATGAATACTAAATTTAGAGATGTTACAGTCTCCCCATGTTGAGAGAATTTCGTCCCGAAATTTAGCTAGAGGATACAACAGTATTAGTAAAAAGATGACGGTACTTGAGCTTCATTTGGTCTTCTCGTTCCCAAGTGAACTCAGGACCATGCTTAGATTCCCAACGAACTTTGACAATGGGAATGTGACTTCGCTTTAGCTGTTTGACTTCACGATCCATAATTTCCATCGGCTTCTCAACGAAGTGCATCGTTTCATCAATGCGCACGTCGTCAAGCGGTATATGGAGATTTTCATCAGCGAGACACTTCTTCAGATTAGATGCATAAAATGTAGGATGCACATTGCCAAGAGATGGAGGTAACTCGAGCTTGTAAGCCACTTTCCCAATCCTTTCAAGGATCTTGAATGGACCAACATAGCAAGGTGCTAACTTGCCTTTCTTTCCAAAACGAATCACACCCTTCCATGGAGACACCTTAAGAAGAACAAGATCACCGACTTGGAATTCCAAGGGTTTTCGACGTTTGTCGGCATAACTCTTTTGCCGACTCCTCGCTACTCGAATATTGTCACGGATTTGAATAATCTTGTCGGATGTTTCTAGAATTAACTCGGGGCCGGTGATTTGTGCTTCACCAATCTCGTTGCAACAGATAGGAGAACGACACTTGCGACCATAGAGAGCTTCGAATTGAGCCATGTTGATACTTGTGTGGTAGCTATTGTTGTACGAAAACTCAATAAGGGATAAATGTGAATCCCAATTGCCACCAAAATCGATTACACAAGCTCTAAGCATGTCTTCAAAAGTTTGGATTGCTTGCTCGGTTTGACCATCAGTTTGGGGATGGTAAGTCGTGCTCAAATCTAATCGAGTACCAAGAGCCTTTTGGAGAGATTGCCAAAATCGAGAAGTGAACCGAGCGTCTCTATCGGATATTATGTTCAAGGGAACACCATGACGGCTCACAATTTCATCAATGTAAATTCGGGCTAATTTCTCCACTTTGAAGTCTTCACGAATTGGCAAGAAGTGAGCAGATTTGGTGAGTCGATCAATGATCACCCAAATACTATCATAACCACTCGAGGTGCGAGGGAGTTTGGTAATAAAATCCATGGCTAAGTTCTCCCATTTCCACACGGGAATTTCCGGTTGTTCAAGCAAACCAGAAGGACGTTGATGTTCGGCTTTGACTTTGGAACAGGTTAAGCATTTGGCCACATAAAGAGCAATGTCTTTCTTCATACCGGGCCACCAATATTGTTGGCGAAGATCTTGGTACATTTTATCCGCACCAGGATGAATAGAATAACGAGTCTTATGAGCCTTGTTCATGAGAAATGTGCGGAGATCATCGCGATCGGGAACCCAAATACGGTTCACGTAATATGGTAGGCCATTGGGTTTTGATTCAAGGAAAAGTTCAACACCACACGACATTTCTTCTTACATGTTACCCTCGGTTACCGAGACGTGTTGAGCTTCTAAGATACGGGTTTGAATATCGGTTTGAATACGGGCACAATGAAGCATAACATGGTCCTTTCGACTCAAAGCATCGGCTACAACATTCGCTTTGCCGGGATGGTAGCGAATCTCGCAGTCGTAGTCGTTAAGGAGTTCGACCCAGCGTCGTTGCCTCATATTGAGTTCTTTTTGGTTGAAAATATGTTGAAGACTTTTGTGGTCGGTGAACACCACACATTTCGTGCCATATAGGTAATGTCTCCAAATCTTTAACGCGAATACGACCGCACCCAACTCGAGATCGTGCGTCGTATAATTCTTCTCATGAACTTTGAGTTGCCTTGATGCATAAGCGATTACTTTACCTCGTTGCATGAGAACACAACCAAGACCTTGGTTAGAAGCATCACAATAGACAACTAAATCATCGATTCCATCGGGGAGAGTCAATATAGGAGCATTGCACAACTTTTGTTTGAGGGTTTGGAAAGCTTCTTCTTGTTTCGGTCCCCATTCATAAGTCTTACCCTTGTGGGTCAAAGCGGTAAGAGGGACAGCAATCTTTGAGAAGTTTGAGATGAAACGACGATAATAACCCGCAAGACCAAGAAATGAACGAACTTCGGTAGGAGTCTTCAGGGCATTTCAATTCTTAATCGTTTCAATCTTAGCAGGATTAACATGAATTCCTTTGTCATTGACAATATAACCAAGAAATTGAACTTCCTTTAGCCAAAATTCACATTTGGAGAATTTAGCATAAAGTTGTTCCTTCTTTAAGAGATCCAAAACCAATCTAAGATGTTCTTCATGGTCGGCTTTAGTCTTGGAATAGATTAAGATATCATCAATGAAAACGATCACGAATTTATCAAGGTACGGTTTGCACACACGATTCATGAGATCCATGAAAACTGCAGGTGCATTGGTTAACCCGAAAGGCATAACCATGAACTCGTAATGCCCATACCTTGTTCGAAAAGCAGTCTTAGGAATGTCATCTTCTTGAACACGAAGCTGATGATAACCGGATCGAAGATCGATCTTCGAGAAGCAAGTAGAACCTTGAAGTTGATCAAATAGATCATCGATTCTAGGCAAAGGATAACGGTTCTTGATAGTAAGTTTGTTGAGTTCGCGGTAGTCAATACACATGCAAAATGATCCATCCTTCTTCTTAACAAATAAGACGGGTGCACCCCACGGTGAATGACTCGGACGGATGAATCCCTTGTCGGAGAGTTCTTGAAGTTGACTTGCAAGTTCTTGCATTTCAGATGGTGCAAGACGATAGGGAGCTCTAGCAACGGGGTTAGCTCCCGGTATAAGATCAATACGGAACTCTACTTGACGAATGGGAGGAAGACCGGATAAATCCTTAGGAAAAACTTCGGGAAAATCCCGAATGATCGGAATGTCTTGGATACTCTTCTCTTTGACATCCTTTTGAACAATATGAGCTAAGAAAGCAATGTACTTCTTTTGTAAGTACTTTTGAGCGGTAGTACACGACATCAACTTAAGTCCCTTGCAAGGCTTTTCACCAAAAACCCTTAAGGTTTCTCCCGATGGTAGCGGAATTCGGATACAGTTTTCAAAGCAAATGACTTTGGCATGATGATTTGATAGCCAATCCATACCTATAATAATATCAAAGCTTCCTAGTGGCATTGGAACAAGGTTGATTGGGAATGTGTGATCATTAAGTTCTAAGGAGCAATCATAAATAATGGACTCAATTGTAAAGGAGTCACCATTTGCTACTTCAACGGTAAATGTTTTCTCTAATTGGGACCGAGTCTTTGCAAGTAAAGGTTCAAAATTAAGTGACACAAAACTTTTATCGCCTCCGGTATCGAATAAAATGGAGGCATATTGACTATTAACAAGGAACGTACCATTAACCACGTCGTTGTTAGCTTGAGCTTCGTTGGCGTTTATGTTGAACGCACGCCCACGAGCTCCACCTTGTCTAGCATTTGCAAGTCTTGGACATTGATCACGAAAATGGTTCGGGTCACCACATTCATAACAAGCACGCCCATTAGCAATGGCAGGAGCACCTTGGTTAGCCACTTGAGGTACGGTTCGGTTTGGAGGGTTGATTTGGCCCGTAAGGGCTTTGGTCCTACAAACACTGACCGTATGAACATATCTCCCGACATGGGATGTTTTGAGGATGATGAAAATTGCAGGTGGCACAAAGAGGGTAGATACCAACATATGGCTTTTTAGCCGGCGCTTGAATCATAGGTGCAGCTTGGTTAATGGGGACAGCAGGAGTAACCACAGCAAAATTTCTAACCTTCCTCTTTCTATTATTGCGAGAGGGCTCGGTTGTGGCTTCTTTGTTGTGAGCAGGAGGGGTTATGGTTTCAGAAATTTTCTTAGAACCCTTTTTGGTAAGAGTTCCAGCTTTCACATGATTATCGGTTAAGGTAGCGGCTAAACGAATAGCATCCTCCAGAGTAGCAGGATTTCTACCTAAGACAGTATCTTAGATTTGTCTTGGTAGCCCACCAATATACTTCTCGATACAACGGGACAAAGGAGTGACCATGTGGGGCACTAGAAGACTCAACTCATGGAACCGAGTTGTATATGCTAAGCTTTTCCCGCTATCTTGGGCAAGATCCCAAAATTCAGCTTCTCGCTTTTTCACTTCATTTCGAGGACAGAACTCCTCGGTCATAAGCCTTTTGACCTCATCCCAAGGTAAGGCCATAGCTACATCAACACCCCTATTTCTTTTCTCCCCATTCCACCATGTAAGTGCCCGTTTTTGTAGGACACTTGCAGCATGACGAACACGGAGGTTGTCGGGACAGTCACTATTGAGAAAGGTATTCTCAATGCTTTCAAACCATTGAAGGAGTCCAGTAGCTCCTTCGGTTCCATAAAACTTTAGGGGTTTGCACGAGTTGAAGTGCTTGAAGGTGCATTGAGGTGGATTGTTACCACCATTTCTACCATTTCCACCATTATTACCACTATTGCTTCCATTTTCACCATTGTTGCCATTGGTGGCACCATTGGCTTGGGTGAGTTGTGTCACCAATTGGGTGAGAATAGCAGCAATGTCGGTGTTGGCGTTGGTTGCGGGAGCACGACGAGGAGGCATTCTACAGATTGTCACAAGACAAGAAAAAAATTGTGAGGACTTATGAGATTTGATAGGATTTAATAGAATGAGATAACAAAATAAAATAGATATTCTTAGTTTGGATTGTACTCAAAAGTGACAAAATCACTTGAATACCATGGCACATTAAGGTTAATTAAACTTAAAAAATTTTCAAGGAGACATGCTTTAGCCTATAAGTAAACACTCATCTCGGGAATTCCCAGGAAAGCATACGGGTCCCTCGGTTGATTGGGATTTATGCGAAATGCTTTCCTAGACAGAAAACCCAAAATACAGGTGTCACCCTTCCAGATTGCACGTGTCCTCAATTAATTTCACAAGTTTAAAAACCTTAACGAAGAAATAAAGAAAATATTTTTAAAGATTTTTACTTCAAGAGTTCTTCCACATGCTAAGAAAGGATAAAGATAGAAAATAAAATAGAAATATTATGAGGTTTTAGAATATAGGAAAGGATATTATTTATTTAATTATTAAGAATATCCTAATAAGTCATGGATTTAAAACACATAAGTCATCATAATGCAATAAGTAATCATACTAAACATGTAGCATATAACATATAACATCTAGCATGTAACACATAGCACAACAATCATGAAGCATAGTATAAGTGGGTGTCCTAAAGTTATAGTCTAGGTCAAGGTGTCTAATAACCTAATTCCCTATAACCAAGGCTCTGATACCAATCTGTCACACCCCGACCGATGGCGGAATCATCGGGGCGGGACATGTAAGACTGTTCATAGCTCACGGTTGACTAAATTGAAATATATTAAAGTTAAATTTCCATTACAAATAATCCGAGTACAAACCAAATTCAAACAAGAAACATAAAACAATTCATAAAGTTCTTGATTTAAATTGCTAAGTCGAAATCCTATGTTGAACACGTCTTGAATCAATCTCACATTTTGGGGCCTGAAACATGAATAAAATAAAGTCAACTAAAAAGTTGGTGAGTATAACACAGTTGTATGTAGATAGCATATAGTTGAAAACAAATCCTTTACAAAACATGATAAAATAAGGCATTTATGGGGAGCAGCTATTGTGTAACCATGTACAACCAAACCTTGTGACTAGCATGCAAAAATTGTGTTGTCGGTTTCAATCACCGCTCACCATGGGTGGGTTTGTCAGACTCAATAGATCTATCATTGAAAACCGTCGGCTTGTATAGTTAATGATTGCACATAAGAGCATACAAAGGTTAGCACACCTAGCACTCGAGCACAAAGCTTAAATTTTGCACACATGTATGTAAATAGGACTTTTGCACTTGTGTTGTTTGTGTAAATGTAAATGTGTAATGTGTAATGTGTATAGAGTTCATGTTCCACCCCAAAAGTGTAAAAGAGTAAAAAGGGGTTGTGAATACTCACTTGGTATGGAAGTGTAGCTAACAAAGATTATAGATAGCAAATATGATCCTCGAAATGCTCAATTTAACCTAAAGAGTAATGTGTATTGAATCAAATAGATGCATAAAGTTTAAGTCTAAAATGAAAGTTGAATTTGTGTATAAAACTATTGATTTGTATTTAAAAAGTATTGAATAAAATATATAGAGTTTGAAGTAAAATATTTTTGAAACAATTTGATTAGGTTTGAATTGAATAATTGAATAAATATATAATTATAGATTATGAAATAGTGTAAATATTAATTGAAATTAAGTATAAATAAATAAATGAGTTTGATTTAATTTGTAAATTAAATAGAAAATCATTATCTTATTTATTTATAAATTTTGTAACTTAATTATTTAAAATATCATTTAAGTATAAGATAGTAAATATGAATTTAACTTTTATAAACTATTAAATAAATTATATTTATGCCAAGCTTAAACTTTTAATCCATTTTTGAATACAGAAAATATATTTTTATAAAATCTGGAACATTTACTGATTAAAATATATAAAATTAAAATTCTGTTAAAAGTTCTAAATCTCACACGACCGTGCCTCGGAAGGGTACGATCGCGCTCAAGCCATGGGCACGACCGCGCTAGTCGGGGCGCGACCGGGTTGATCAACAGGAGCACAATCTAGACAAGTCAATAGGCACGACCGTGCCGGGCTGATCTTTAGACACAACAGAGACTAGCCCAGAGGGCGTGACAAAGTCTGGACAGGAGGGCACGACCGCGCTGCTAATAGGCACGACCGCGTTTCATGAGGCACGGCCGCGCTAGATGATTAGCGCGACCGTGTCTCTTCCAAATCAGACACGAATTGACAAATTCTAGTATTTTAAACGCTGGAAATGATAGGGCTTTTGATTAATGGGTTATTACGAGTCTTTTCATATAATTTAATTGTATGGAAATCGTGTTTAAGTATGGATTAGATTGAATTATTTTTATTAAAACATGGTTTCTGATTTAGACAGATTTGCGAATTTAAAACCCAAATTAATAAAGGGCTTTTGATTCAGATACTGGAATGAATAAATTAGAGGATTCAATTAACCTGAATAGAAGCGAATCGATAGAGAACGATAGAGAGGGAGTTCCGGTGACGGCGGGATTGAGCCCCGGCGTCTTCTGATGTAATCCCGACTGTTTCAACGGTTCCGTAGCTTCAGGAGAGATCGGATGGCGTGACGATGATGCTGGATTTGAGAGAACTTGGATCGAATTGCTTGAGAGAGTTTCCTTGGAAATATTTGAGAAAGAATCCTTTGAGTTGAACGAATTTTGGTTATTTGGTCGAAAAAGAAATGATTGGTAGTATTATTTTGAAAGTATAACGTTAAAACGGTTATGGATTCGAACAATCGGACGATTAAAATTGCAGTTACGTTTGTTTCACAGGCGCGACCGTGCCTAAATATGGCACGACCGTGCCTAGGCACCGGGCGCGATCGTTCTAAAGCAGGTCGCGCGACCGTGCCAAAGCATTTGGCGCGACCGTGCTAGGACGAAGCACGACCGTGCTAGACTAGGGTTTCTTGACATTTTTTCAACTTTAGTCCTTGGCTTTTCAGGTTCGATGAGTTTGAATAAAATCATTTCTTGTGTAGTGTTTAAATGTATATAATCGAGTAAAACTTGTAAATTTGTATTGAATCATTGCATTTAGTTTACTGTAAGGAAAATACCAAGGCAGTGCACGAGTATTGAATTTGAAATTGCATTACATTGAATTGAAATATGAATACTAAATTTAGAGATGTTACAGTTTACATTGAAGATGAGTGATCTGAGCTCAAAGACTTTGTGCAGGAAAGTTGAAGGTAGGAGAAAGATCTCTTTGATGTTGATTGAGAGAGAAAATCCATTGCTCAGGAAGAAGGTGAAGTCATGGGAGTCAGTGCTTATCCATCCTTGCACTTCTACATCCCTGACCATTCTGTTGTACAGGAATCTTCTCTAGCACAGAACTTCTTCTTAAATGAGAAGACTGCTCCTTATTTTTTCAAGTCTTCTAGGAGTCAGTCTTCTTTCTGCTGCTGCTGAAGATTCAGGATAGGCTACCCTTTTTGCTGCTTGTATTTGTCTTTCAAAGTTGGGTAGATTATCCTCCATCAAGTCATAGAACCTGTCAATAGAAAGTTCTGCTGAGAGGTCCGTAGAGTTGTTGATGCATTGTAAATGGTATAGGTGAAGGACTTGGATGCTGTTAAGAAAGTCCCAGTTTAGCTCTTCTACTCCGCTAAACTCCCAACCAATCCAGAACCTCTCAGACTTTCCATCATACCCCCAAGCTAGTATTGTGTCAAACTCTAGCTGAGTTGAAGTCAGTGGAAATTGGAGGGGCAGTGGATTGACTTATGATGGCTGCTGCTTCAGGGATGATGATGAAAGATGTATATGTTTGTTCTTTGTCTTCAACATCAGTCAGCACCTCATCAACAGCCCTGACGACTAACTTCCAGTCTTCAGAAGTCTGTTCTTCTTCGTCATCTGAAGCTGGCAGGTCATGAACCTGTACAAAAGCTGGCTTGAATAGTGTACTTTGAAATACAGCCTGCTCTTGAATCCAGTCGTCAAGACTGTCTGAGTCTTCTTCCATTAGGACCATCTCCCCCTTTTTGGTTGCATCAGTGGACAGATAAGCATCAGTTTGGGTGCCCACTGAGACAAGGGAGGGAGAAGCCATGGAGGGGCATTGATGGGCTTCATGCAGAAGGATCTGGTGTTGTAGTTTTGACACCTTAGCCTCAAGCATAGCCACCCTGACCGTCAATTCCAAGTTATGAAGTTTCAGTCTGTCCTCATCCATAGCTGTGGAATACTTGGAACTAGATGGGGCCTTAGGCCTAGCCTCTGCATCCCCATCACCCATGGTTTCTTGGCGCCTAGGATTCCTCTCAGTGAGGGGAGTTTCCAAGGAAACATCCTCACTGTGAGTTGCCGTGGTTGAGGTCTTAGCGATGTTGTCACTGTCCTCCTGGTCATTTGATGGACCAGCAGTAGTGACAGCCTCTTCCACATCCACTCTGTCATAACTCCTTGAGTGGATCTTCAGGGGAGAAGAACTTGGGTTGGGTGTGTTGGAAGCAAGATCAATCAGTACCTCCGAGATAGTGGCAGTTGGATAAGGTACATCATCTTGATCAGGTTCCTCAACACTTAAGTTCAGAAGAGAGAGGAGTGGCTCGGGGGGCTGTTCTATGGATCCGGGAAGTGATCCTGATCCTAATAGAGAGACATCCGAAGGAGTCTCCCTAATAATGTGGCTATCCCTTATGATATTTTCACCAGAATGCTGTGATTCTGAGTGAGGGCTGTTAGGTTGGGTTTGGGCCTTGGAGGCAAGAGAAGAAGGAGTTCTCTTGCTCCTTTTTTCTGGTATATGTTGTTGCAACCGGGGCCCTGTGTTCTGGTTGAACGATAACATCCAAAACAGGTGTAAGTCATTTTTATACCTGTGCATCCTTAGTAATATGCACAGGGGTTCAAATGATGAAAGCATATTGTTGTTTAGGATGTGAGGTGGAGGGTGTGGGATCAGTATCAGCTGGGATTGCTGAACTGTCACCCGGGGTACTTTGTATGTTCAACGTTGTAGATTACAATGGAACATTGACCCCTGAGAACCTTTTGGAAACAGTTCTCATGCTTTGAAAAATATTATTTTTATGTCCCAACATGATGTAGATTTTTGCAGATTTTGAAAGTTCTTTTATTTCTTGATTGAAAACCTCCTGAAAGAATCTTGGGTACATAAATAATTGTTGCTTTGCACCCTCTTGAAGGTTATATCTCAAACCCTCAAAGATGAGGTGTGCAAAGTTGAAACCTAGGCCAGTAATCATACCATGGAAGGTGGAGGCAAGTGCAGAGCTCACTTGATGCCATCCACTTCTCTTCTGAGATATGCATTGGAGAAGAGTGTGGCAGAGATACTTCCATGGAGGGCCCATCGGCGCCTTCTCTATCATATACTCATTTTGATTCCAGTGTACCCTATGGATACAAAGGTTCTCATGTACTCGTCCTTTGAGTATGAGATGGCTGCTCCCTCATCTTGAAGCTTAAGATATTTTCAGAGTGTGTCTTCTGAGATGGTGATGTCCTTGCCGTCTACCTTGGCTTTAATTTGGGGGATCCCCTGTTCGGTAGAGTAGACGGCGGTATTCCAGAAATCCTCCATATGAGGGATATATATGGAAGGGTTTGTTGTTAGGGCAAAATGGATCTTTGATCGACTTAGGAAGTCGATCATATCATTAAATCCTTCGGATTTCTTTCCCTTGGTTAGGTATGCTGTAAGGTTATGGTACGGGGAGAACTTATCGTCAGGGTTATTGATGTCTGCCATTGTTGTTTTGATTTTGGAGGGAAGGTTTGAAGGTTTAAGAATATGCAAGGCTTTGAATGTGGTGGGGACTTGAGAGAAAGTGATGTGGTTTTAGGGTGAAATTGAAGGTGAAGAGGTGGTAAGAAAATTTGATTTGTTCTTATAACGGCAGAGGAGGGAAAAAAGCAAAATGACTTGTACCGTACAACCTTATTCACCTTTTACTGTTACGGCTGTAATACACCGAGGCAGTCATGGTAAAGACTGACGTTAATTTTTACAGCGGGTAAAAGTTAATTTGGACTTAAATTTACCCATCGGCAGCAAACTTGGTTGCTGTGGATGAATAAGCCTATCAACTGCAAACTTGGTTGCTGCGGAAGGTTAAGTCTGTCAACAGCAAACTCATCTGCTGCTGATGGATTTAATAATCCACAGCAAGGATGTTGCCGTTGACAGTCTTAAAGTTATCTGCAGGAAACCTGTTCCTGCTGATAACTTAAAGCAGTCAGTTGCAAATCTTTTGCTGCTGAAGATTAAACCTGTCAGCAGCTGAAGGACAAAAATGCTGCTGACTTATAGCTTTTATTTACAACAAAAGACAAAACACATTTTAAAATAGAATTTTAGAGATAGATTTTAATCAAAGTTCATCATACCAATGGATTCAACTAAATATCTAAATCTAGCTTCATCAAAAGGTTTTGTAAACAAATCAGCATATTGCTCATTCGTATGAACTTTGGTTAAAATAATCCTCTTTTTCTCAGCTTGATCTCTTATGAAATGATACCTGATGTCAATGTGCTTTGTCTTGGAGTGCTGCACCGGATTGTTTGTGATTGATATAGCACTCATGTTGTCAATGTGAATTGGATTTGCCATGAAAGTCATCCCGTAATCCAGCATTTGATTTTGTCCAGATGACTTGTGCACAGCAACTTGAAGCTGCAATGTATTCTGCTTCAGCTGTAGATGTTGAAACACATGTTTGCTTCTTGCACTGCCATGAAATCAGCACCCTCCTAGAAACTGACATCCCTCTGAAGTGGACTTTTTGTCCAAGTTGCATCCCCCATAGTCACTATCAGTGTATGCATACAGATTAAACTTGTCATTTTTAGATTACCATAGCCCAAGTCTTGGGGCTCCCTTTAGGTATCTAAAGATTCTCTTGACGGCTTAAAGATGTGAAATCTTTGGAGCTGCTTGAAATCTTGCACAGAGACATACTGCAAACATGATATCTAGCCTTGAGGCAGTGAGATACATGAGAGATCCTATCATTGCACGGTATTGATGTTGATCAGTGTCTTGGCCATCTTTGTCTAGAGTCAGCTGATGATGCACTTGCATAGGGGTTCTTGCAGCAGAGCAGTCAGCCATTCTGAATCTTTTTCCAAGATGCTCTTTACATATTTGGATTGGCTGATGAAGATTCCATTTGGGACTTGTTTGAATTGTAGACCCAAAAAGAAATTTAGTTCACCCATTGAACTCATTTCAAACTTTGAGTGCATCAGAATCTCAAAGTCTTTGCACAGCTGTTTCCTTGTTGATCCAAAGATGATATCATCAACATAGATTTGAACTAGTAAGATTTCTCCCCCTTCATCTTTGATAAACAAGGTCTGGTCAATAGCACCTCTTCTGAAGTTGTTGCTTAGTAGATATCCTGACAAGGTTTCATACCAGGCTCTTGGTGCTTGATGTAGGCCATACAGAGCTTTGTCTAGTTTGAACACTTGAGTAGGATGTGCAGGATCAATAAAGCCTGGAGGCTGTTTGACGTATACTTACTCACCAATCTTCCCATACAGAAAGGCACTCTTTACATCCATTTGATAGACAGTGAAATTCTTGGACGCAGCATATGCCAGGAAGATTCTGATGGCCTCCAGACTGGCAACAGGGGCAAAGACTTCATCATAGTCAATTCCTTCTTCCTGAGTGTAGCCTTAAGCTACAAGTCTGGCTTTGTTTTTTACTACAATACCTCTTTCGTCTTGCTTGTTCCTGAAAACCCATCGTGTGCCAATAGCATATTTACCTGGTGGAAGATCAACAAGTTTCCAGACATCCTGCCGCTTGAATTGCTGCAATTCTTCCTGCATTGCCTCAATCCAGCTGCTGTGTTTGAGTGCTTCATCTATCTTCTTGGGTTCCACCTGAGATAGGAAACATGAAAACAAGCATATATTGGCCTCGTGAGATTTGCTTCTTGTGAGGATTCCTTGGTGGACTTGGCCAATAACATTTTCATGAGGATGTTCTTTGTGGATCCTCTGTGCTGGTACCACCTCCAGATGTATCCCTTGCTCCAAATTGCTTTGATTTTGATCACGGGTCTCTTCATTCATGGTGGAAGAGTCTTCAACATCATTAGCCACATCAATATTTTCAGCAATAGCATCATCAGCATCTACATCATTTACCGAAGAGTCTTCATTTAGATTTTCAGTTTCAGACAGGCTGCTGCTGGTTACATTAGACAGTCTTGTTTCGGCTTCACTTGCTTCAATTGCTTCCATAACTGATGGAGGATCAATTGATGGTCTTCTTAGACTGATAGAAGATTTGAGAAAATCCAGTCTGTAGTTAGTGGATGAAGTGGAGGCAGGTGTTTGTGTAGACGTAGACTCCATATTTGAGAAGGTGAGAGGCTCAAATATTTGGGAGAAGGAGTCTATGTCAAAGAGCCAGTTTCAACCTTTTCCCTGCTCACAGACAATGTGTTCTCTACATTCCACATTTGCTGATTCTTTCACAATTCTTGTTCTTGAATTGAATACTCTATAGGCCTTTGATTGAGAGGAATAGCCCACAAAATATCCTTCATCAGATTTGGCACCAAACTTAGGCAGAACCCCATGTGTGATGAGAATGTTGCATGGACACCCAAAAGGTTTTAGAAACCCAATGTAGGGAACTCTTTGAAACCAAAGTTCATAAGGTGTCTTGTTGAGGGTTTTGACAATGAGAACTCTATTTTGCAGATAGCAGGCTGTGCTAACTGCTTCCGCCCAAAATGTGAGTGGCAGTTTTGAGTCAGCCAATATTGATCTTGCTGACCCAATTAGAGTTCTGTTTCTTCTTTCAGCAACTCCATTTTGTTGAGGAGTTCTTGGAGCACTGTATTGTCTTTCTATTCCCTTGCTTTCACATAAATAGTTCAAAGTGTGGTTTTTGAACTCTGTGCCCTGATCACACCTTATGATTTTCCTTTTGATTGCTTTGATTTTCTACCCTAAGAATGTAGGATTTGAGAATTTCAGCAATTTCATCTTTAGTTCTCAAAGAAGTATACCGAAGAGAATCTAGTGTAGTCATCAGTTATCACCAGACAGTATGACTTTTTGCCCATTGACATGACATTTGTAGGACCGAAGAGATCCATATGCAGCAGTTGTAGTGGAGTGTCATTTGTATTCAATGTCTTGGGCTTGTGAGAACTCTTGTGTTGCTTCCCCTTTAAGCATGCAATGCAGTGGTCTTCTAGCTGAAATTCTTTGTCAGGAAGCCCTCTGAAAAGATTATTCTTCACCAATTTGTTAATAGTTTTGATTTTAACATGGCTTAATCTCCTGTGCCAGAGAGTTGATTCATCAACTGAGGCTTTTGATAGAAAACAGGAAACACTCCCAGATGGAGTGACTTCATTCATGTCTAGTACATAAAGATTTTCTTTTTTCTCTGAGCAGTTAATAAAATTCTTTCTGGAGGAGGTATGGATAAGCCTAGAGATAGTACAAAACATTCTTTATCTATGTAGACCATCCAATGCTTTTGGTCACAGACCTGGGAAACACTCATGAGATTGAAGTCCAATTCTTTGACGTAGTTGACCTTATCAATGCTCATTCTTTCGTTGGACACGGTTCCTTGTCCAGTAATGGATCCTCACTTTGAGTCACTTCCAAAGGCAACATATCCTCCAATGAAATGTCTGAAGTTAGGGAGGATGGATATGTTGCCTGTCATGTGTCTGGAACAACCACTGTCTACCACCCAGGTGTTATTCTTGTGACCTGGTTGTCCCTGCACATGATAGATATCTAATTAATGGGAGGAACCCAAGAGTCTGCAGACTTGAAAAAGATGGTTGTTAGTTTATCCTTTTCAGTATGTTTGTAGTCAGTGGAATCAATGATAATGCTTGGAGATGGTTTGGCTTTCCATTGCTTTGTTGGTGATTTTCTAGTTTTCCTCACATTGTCAGCAGCGGATTTTGCTACTGATGTTTCTTGCTTGTCAACAGTAGATTCTACTGCTGATGGCTTTGCTGGAGTGGCAGCATTTTTGGCTGCTGAAGGCTTTGCCTTGGATTTTGCCTTATCAGCAGTGGACACTTTTGCAGCTGATGGCTTTGCCTTGGATTTTGCCTTATCAGTAGTGGACATTCTTGCTGCTGATGGCTTTGCCTTTGATTTCCCTTTATACGTAGTAGACATTTTTGCTGCTGAAGGCTTAACTTTTGTTTTTCCAGACTTTTCAAGATCAGCAGCTGTTTTGTTTACTGCTGATGGTATAAATCTAGATGAGTAGTTTGCAATCTGGTTGAAGGGATTAAATCTGCATTTGGCAGCAAAGTGGTTGCTTTCACCACAAATGATACAGATTTGTTGAGGTATTGACACCTTCACTCTTGGGGGAGATAGAGACTCCCTGAACTTAGTTGCTTTGGCCTCGTAGCTTCTTACCTTCTTGTTTTTGTTAGTCTTTTCAAAGACATGTTGCTTTGAACTTCTTTGGTATTCCAGGTAATGAAAGCAGGTGCTAGCAGTGTGGTTATATCTGCCACACACAAAGCATGATATCGCCAGTTTGTCTCTTGAAAGGTAGACATAGTCCTTTCTTTGGAACAGATCCTTGAAGTTCCATGGATGAGCTTTGTTATGTTCAAAAGTGGCTTCTTCTAGGGTCTTTTGAACATATGGAACTTTTTCTCCAGGCGTATGACATATATCAAACACCTTCCTCTTTGTTGTTGATGCACTTTCCTGTGACAACACTCTGGATAGAGTCTTAGTTTGTATTTCTAATGTCTGTAATTTATCTTTGTATGTTAGAGTCGTTATGTAATAGTTTATCGAGTTGTATTTACTTTTACAAAATGTATGTTGCATTTCTTCTAAGTGTTTTGCGCACTTACATGTGCGCAGGAGAAAGCTCCTGCGTACTTAGCAAGTACGCAGGAAGACCCATGCGTACTTGCTAAGTACGCAAGAGCATTTGGTCCTGCGCACTTGCTAAGTGCGCAGGCATCAGTTCTGTATAAATAGGTTTGGTACACAGAGGATAAGTACGCAGAACTCATATCTTAGACGAACTCAGTTTGTTAAGTATGCAATTTGTAATCTCTCTGTAACCGTCGAGTGTTTATAATAGAAAGAGCTTTTATTGTGACTCTCGTGTTTGGTTTACTTTATTTTAGTTAGACTCTCCGCCTAGTCAAGGGTAATACGCACCCGGTCCGACTAGTAGACCACTTGCATGCAACGATCCGACACACACAAAGGGACCTACAAATGGTATCAGAGCATTGCTCTTGAATTCGAGTGTTGTAAGTGAGTTTGGAGACGTTTTTACTGAGTTTTACAAGCAAAAAGAGGTATTTTGTTGATTTTTGTGATAAAAAAGGGGTAGCTCTTGAGCACTTTTTTAGAAGCAAAAATCTCTCAAAAAACCAATTTTTGTTGTGTATTTGATTTATTTGAGCATCAAAGGTTGGTTAGACACAAGTTTGTGACCCTTTGGCTCATTTGCATTAATCATCAGGCCAATTTTTACCATCTCCGGCGATTTTCCAGTCACCGGAAAAGGTTGGTGAGAGTTGCTGAAAAGGTATCCTGCGTACTTACCATTTTTGGCAAAAAGTACAGTTTTCTGCGTACTTACTAAATACGCAAGAGTTATCTCCTGCGTACTTACAAGTGCGCAAGACAGAACTTGTGCGAACTTAAGTTATATCCTGCGTACTTAATCATTTCCTCCAGCGTACTTACAAGTACGCAAAAGCAAGTCTTAAATACGTAAGACTATTTCTTAAGTGCGCAAGGCCAATCCCAAGTGCGCAACTGTGTCTGATTTTTCTAAATTTTGACTATGTGTTCACTATGTCGAACCTTCAGAATCTTGGAAACATGTTAAACTATGATAATGAGATCGGTACACCTCAGAAACCACCAAAGTTGCTAAACGTAAACGATTATTCTAATTGGAAAGCACGTTTCGAGCACTACATTTCTTATACCGACTCATCGCTATGGATACCAATCCTTGAGGGATATAAGAATCCCACACACATCTATCTTGATGATGAATTTCCCAAGCCTATCTCTAAACTCGATGAGGAAGAAAAGAAAGCATATGATCGAGAGAAGAAGGCACTTGGTTCGATCACTATGACATTAACTCAGGAATTGTTCCACAGTTTTCGAGGGTATGACAATTCTAAGGATCTCTGGAAATCTTTACAGAAGAGATTCGAAGGAAATAGTGACATCAAGAAGAGTAAGCGGGATCTTCTCAGGAAGCAGTATGAGTGCTTCAGATTTCTTGAGAATGAATCTTTAGATGACCTCATCTCTAGGTTCTATCATTTACAGACTGAGTTGAAGGCTTTTGATCTCAAGTATCCAGCTGAAGAGATGGTGGAAAAGTTTTTGGATGCTTTACCACCCAAATTTGAGATGTACACAACCCTGATGAGGGAAAATCCTAAATTCTATGAGTTGACAGTAGACGAAGCAATAGGAAAGATTCAAGCTCATGAAATGAACTTGAAAAGAAAGGAGAGCTCAGGAAGACCCCAGATTCAAGACCCTTCTATGTATCATGGGACGACTTCTACATCCAAGTCATCTGGCTCTGGAATTGCCCTCTTCACTGGAAATCCTACTGAAGAAGACCACTCAACTGGGTGTGGTGGTCATGCTTGCTATGCTTCAGGATCAGGGTTGGGGTCTCATCATCAAAATACCTCAAGAAATTCTCCTGCTACATCTTCAGCTAACAACTCAGCTATAGCCAGAATAGCTGAAGATCATGTAGCACTATTCTCATCTTGCATGCTTGCATATGAAAACTTCATATGTGGCAAGCTTACTGATCCAGAGACGATTGAAGAAGATTTTAATCAAGTGGATCCTGATGACATGGAGGACATGGATATTCAATGGAATATGTCCATGCTTTTGAGGAGAGCCAAGCGTTTCCTGAACAGAACAGGAAGAAAGTTTATTGGCGGGCATCCTAATGCCAAGGTCGGGTTTGACAAATCTAAGGCCAAATGCTACAAGTGTCTGAACTATGGACACTTTGCTCATGAATGTCAGAAAGACAGAGCACCTGCCTCTGGTTTTATCCGACCCAGCCAAGGAAACAGCCATGGCCAAAATAATCCAAACCACCACAATCAAAGCCAAGGTGGAACGTCCAATGCACTGGTAGCCCAACAGGACGACATCTTTGATTGGGGCGTTCATCTTGAGGATGCCATCATCGCACAAACACAGGTTGGTCTCATGGCTGAGATTATGGAAATGATGGAAGTAGAGAGAAGGGAAGCTTCTATGGCTGGCCTAAAAGAGTCTACTACTGCTGCTACAGAGGAAGAGGAGAAAGCTGAAGGAAAGGAAGCTTCTGTAGCTGAGAAAGAGTAATCGACTACTGCTGTTGCTCTCATGGCCATTGGAGAAGCAACAAGTTCATCTCATTAGATAGACTCTAATCCCTTTTCTGTTGTTTCATGTTCTAAGTGTCTAGGGCTAAAACTTGAAAACTCTAAGCTCCAAGACAAAATCGAACCCCTAAGTATGGCAGCTCTAAACTATAAAGAAAACGAAAAACGTTTTAAAGAGTCTATTGAAACGTTGAAAAAGGAAAAACGTGAGTATTCTTTAAAAATGAGCGATCAACAGCTTCACTTGGATATTGCTTATAAGGGGTTAGAAAAATGAAACAATGAAATCAACAAACTGCAAAATGAGATCTTACAGTTAAAATGCACAAATGATAAGTTGAAAAACTCTCGCTTTGTGGTGGAACCCTACGAATCTATAGTGAGGAAAATGAATGGTCTAGGTCTTGGTACCAATGCCATTCCTCCACCAATCAGTGGGAAGTTTGTCAATGGCTTATTAGACATTGATCTCACTTGTCTAGATGAGTCCTCTGATAAGGATGATTCCCCTAAAAAGGATGAATCCTTAAGTAAGGCTAACTCCACATCTAGTGAGGAGTTTGTTACTGCTTCTGAAGATGGGTCGGTTAACTCTTGCCCTAAAGGAGTAGTATCTGAGGAGTTGTTGACTGAACAGAAAGTCAAGAAAAACATTATCACTAATGGTGATAATTGCATTTTAACTGAACCTGATGTCATTGAATCAAATGATAAACTTAAGGTAATGCTTTATGGGGGGGTATAAAAACCTTAACCAAGTAAAGAAAGAGGATTTTTCAGCTCACTTTGGGCTTGGTTACAAAGAAAATTTGGAAAAATACTATACTCCCAAAAATCAAACTGTTAAGGTTCAGACTGCTGTTCAGAAACCAACTCCTCCTGCTCATAATGCTGAGTTATCTAAGGCCAGATCTAATGAGCCTAACAAGAGAACTTATGTAGACAAGAGGAACTATTTTCACTATGGCTTGGTTGGTCACATTTTTGTGAACTGTCCTTCTAAGAACCAAGGGAAACGGCCTGTTGTTTCACAACCAGCTGTTATCCCCAACCATCTCCCAAACATCCAAAGCAAAATGTGGTGAAACCACTAGTCCAACCGATGGCAAAGCCAAAGATCAAATCTGAGGCCAAACCATCTGTTGCAAGAAAGGTAAAGCAACCTGCTGTACCTCGTGTGTCTACATCTGGTAGTACACGTACTGGTGAGAAATCTATGGCCAGACTCTCTAAGACACAGAGAAGAAGAAGGAATAAGAGGTTGAGAAAGCTGGAACAGCTGACTAAAGCTCAATCAGGTGAAGCTTCCACTAGTTCACCGGCAGTGGTTGAGCCAAAGTCTCCTGTTCTGGTTAACAATCAAAAGAGATCCTGGAACAAGAAAGTAAAAGGTTCTCAATCTCATGTTCCCAATTCCTCCAAAGATTAACCAATTTTGAACAGTCATCATGACTGTGAGTTGAAAGAAGTAGTTTATTTTGAGAAAACGGACGACCCAAGACCACAATGGCTTGGGTCTCCAAAACTAACTAATTCTTTTGTGACTCGTGCAGGGACGCCCGAAGGGTACTATCTCTAACCGCTGGTATGTAGATAGTGGATGTTTCAGGCACATGACAGGAAACATGGCCCTGGTTCAAGACATTAAACCATTAAGAGGCGGCTATGTAGCCTTTGCCGGAGAAAAAGGCGGCAGCATCACGTGTCAAGGCGTGGTTTCAAACGGTTGTGTCAGCTTTGACAATGTCAACTTCTGCGAGCAGCTGAAGCATAACCTGTTGAGTGTCTCCCAAATGTGTGTTAAGGAGTACTCGGCGATGTTTGACAAGTCAGAATGCCTGATTCTCAAACCCGGTTTTGAAGTTCCGGAAGATTGGATCCTAATGAGAGCGCCAAGAACAAACAACACCTATCATATCGATATGAGCTTGGCAACAACCACCTCATCAGTTGCTACTTGTTTGCTTACCAAAGCCACAGAGCTCGACTCCATCTTGTGGCATAGGAAACTCGGACATATTTCGTATCATAAAATGAATCATCTTGTCCGAAACGGTTTGGTAACCGGAGTTCCTAAGCTGAGATTTACCGTTGCAGATGACTGTATGCCTTGTAAAAAGGGCAAACAACAACGGAAGTCTCACAAGCCCAAGCTCCAAAACTCCATTGATACCCCTTTGGAGCTACTTCACATGGATCTGTTTGGCACCATAAGTATCAGGAGTATTGGAGGTAAGTCGTTCTGTCTAGTTGTAACTGATGATTTCTCACGTTTTTCTTGGGTGCATTTTTTAGGTACTAAAGACGAGACTGCTGATATTCTTCAATATTTGATCCTGAGCTTGGAATCTCTTTGCAAGCTGAAAGTTAGAAGAATTAGGAGTGACAACGGAACTGAGTTCAAGAATAATTTGATGGAGCTTTTCTGTCTCAAGAAAGGGATCCGTCACGAATTCAGCGCG
Organism: Smallanthus sonchifolius; assembly: GCA_023525975.1. Lineage (NCBI taxonomy): Eukaryota > Viridiplantae > Streptophyta > Magnoliopsida > Asterales > Asteraceae > Smallanthus > Smallanthus sonchifolius. Next base: position 92,948,657 of record CM042026.1, read on the forward strand.
CCGTATACGCCTCAGCAGAATGGAGTTGCTGAACGGAAGAACAGAACACTGATTGAGACTGCAAAGACTATGTTGTCGGATGCAAAGCTTCCTGTCACTTTCTGGGCAGAAGCCATTAATACAGCTTGTCACGTCTTAAACAGAGTTCTGGTTGTGAAGAGGCACAACAAGACTTGTTACGAGTTGATCAACAATCGACTTCCTAATCTTAATTACCTAGTTCCTTTCGGTAGTCCTTGTTCCTTGTTGCTACAGTACAAAGACCGCCAGTCTAAGTTTCATGCAAAAGCAGTGGAAGGCATCTTCTTAGGATATGTTGCCAACTCGCCTTGCAAGAGAGTGTACAATATAGGAACTCGTACTGTCGAGGAATGGTTTGAAGTGGATTGTAGTAAACACAGCATTCCACCCAAACCAACAGGTCCAGCTTGGGGTTTTGATTATGATGCGCTATTCAAGTCATTCAATCTTCCTGATATATCTGCAGAAGACGCCGTAAATGTTTATGAATTATTGGGTGGCGGCGATGACTCCAGTTTCTCTACTCGTGCTACTGTACCGATTGTAACTCCTGATTCCAATGTTGCATCTGCATCTGGAACTCATGACAGTGATAACAGTGAAGATGTTCTTGTTGCTGGAGATGACGCTCAAGCCAATCCTAACACAACTGTAGGAAATGACGCTCCAGCTGATCTAATTAACATTGAATCTTCTTCCTCTGGAACACAGGAAATGGGGGAGTTAAGCACGAATCTTGATCCATAAATTTAGGAACCGATTGTACCAGAGACGAGAGTGCATAAGAATCATCCAATCGATAACATTATTGGTGATCCTTATGCCGGCGTTCAGACTCATCATCGAACCATCACTAAGAACACATGTCTTTACACAGAGATACTTGACACTGGTGTCATGGAAACATGTCTGCATGCTGCATTTGTGTCCCAGTTAGAGCCGAAGAATGTGAAAGAGGCTCTGTCTGACAACCGCTGGATTGAGGCGATGCAAGATGAATTCTCTCAATTCCAAAAGTTGCACCTGTGGGATTTGGTTGACTTGCCAAAAGGCTTTCAGCCAATTGGAACCAGATGGGTGTTCAAGTGCAAGACGGATGATCGTCATGTTGTTGTGAAGAACAAAGCAAGATTGGTCGTTCAGGGTTTTTATCAGCAAGAGGGCTTGGATTACACGGAAGTATATGCCCCAGTTGCTAGAATTGAAGCCATTCGACTGTTCTTGGCTTATGCCACATATGTCGGCTTCAAGGTCTATCAACTTGATGTGAAGAGTGCTTTACTTTATGGTAAAGTTCATGAAGAGGTCTATGTCACTCAACCTCCCGGTTTTGAAGATCCGCATAATATCAATAAAGTGTATAAGCTCGAAAAAGCACTTTATGGTCTTCGTCAAGCACCGCGGGCATGGTATGAGAAATTATCTAAGCATTTACTGTCTAATGGTTTCGACCGTGGACAGATTGACTTGACTCTCTTCACTAGGAAAGCAGGAGGTGACATTCTTCTTGTACAAGTATATGTCGAAGACATCATTTTTGGGTCTACCAATGAAGGGATGTGTAGGGAATTCGAGCAGGTGATGAAGTCTAAATTTGAAATGAGTAATATAGGTGAATTGTCGTTCTTCCTGGGTCTGCAAGTCAGTCAAAGAGAGGATGACATTTATCTACATCAAACTAAGTATGTGCAGGACATCTTATCAAAATACAAGATGAATGATAGCAGTACTTATGGAACACCTATCCCAATCAATCATGGTCTGCATCCTGACAAAGATGGAAAGGATGTAGACAGCAGATTGTACCGTGGGATGATCGGATCACTTATGTATCTCACAGCTTCAAGACCCGATATAATGTTTGATGTGTGCTTGTGCTCAAAGTTTCAGTCTCAACCGAAGGAGTCACATATGATAGCTGTGAAGAGAATTTTCAGATACCTGAAAGGGAAACCCCGATTAGGTCTTTGGTACTCTAAGCAGCAGTCATTCGACTTCAAAGCCTACACTGATTCAGATTATGGCGGTTGTAACCTTGACAGAAAGTCAACTTCTGGTGGATGTCAATTCTTAGGAGACAGACTGGTCTCCTGGCAGTGTAAGAAGCAGTCAACGGTTTCTGTCTCAACTTGTTAAGCAGAATACATTGCTGCAGTGAGCGGTTGTTCTCAAATACTGTGGATTCAGCAGCAGTTGAGAGACTACGGCTTAAACTTCACTGGAACTCCTCTATTCATTGACAACAATGCCACCATGTCCATCACAAATAACCCGGTGAAACATTTCAAAACTAAACACATAGAGATTCGCCATGATTTCATCCGTGATTGTGCTGAAAAGCATTTAATCGAACTTGTAAAAGTTCACACAGATGACAATCTTGCTAACCTTTTCACAAAGGCATTTGATCAATCCCGTTTTGAGCATCTTGTCAACTTGATAGGAATGTTCAATCCTGAGTGAAAACTAAGTTTTCTTAACTCAATTCAATTCATGGAAGTTAAATTTTTAATTCTTTTAAATTTTCTATATAGTTCTTTTAGTTTTTAAAATATTTTACAAAAATCAAAAAAACAAAATAGAAAATGGAGAAAATTTCAAAGTTAACTTGAAAAAAGAGGAAATGATAGTACATCAGAATTGATCTAAACACCATAGACTGCTCATATGGGAAATGATTGCGTCATGTTTACTTAATTGTTTAAATTATTATGTTTTTAATCTGTTTATTTACAAGTAATTTGAATTGTCAGTAGGCTGTATGCGTCTTTGAATCACTAGTAGTGTGGAAACTAAATCTAAATTACAACTGTGAATTGAACCCATGTTTGCAAGTGTGTGTGCGTAAAAGAATAGAAAAGATCATTAACAGATAAAGGATGTTAGATTTTGGCAATAATTTTCTTTTGAGATCAATTTCGGGTTATGTCGTTAGCACAATTAATGCGGTTCATCTCACTGCTCATACTCACAAGTATGCAAGGAGAGATTGAATCAAGACATGTCTCTGCATTAACCGTTGAGCATGTTTTCACCCTTGAATCACTCCTGATTCATTGAAATCAAATCCAGATAAAAGTTGGATCCCCTTACCTGATAATCAAACACCATATCTATTATCCTGAATCATCATCCCGATATTCAAAGAAGAAAATCACATGAAACCAAGACAAATGAATCACTCGATTCTGAATCTTATGATTCACAGTACACCTTATGGATTCTGCTTGATTTTACCTGTGCTAATAGATGTAGCTTCATTCTGAAAATCTAGAAAATCATTGGGAAAATTTTAGATGCCTTGAGATAGTGCAAGTTAAAATAGCATTTCAGTGGGGTACACGTTGTATATCGTATAATTAATACCTTAATACACAAGAACATGATACAAAGATGCGTATAGTTTCAAATCTTATAATATTGTCAACTTGAATTACTTGTTTATATGCTTATTACGTATGAATAAAGAGTAATCCATGACATGATCTCATATTCTTTGATGTTTGTTTTGTATCGTTTTTGCTAAAAGATAGTCTGATATGATCATCTGCTCGTGTCTTTGATCAAAAATAGTTTGTGTGAATACGTGTATATATCTATCTAGAAAAGAACAAAAAGATTTTAAGTTTATGCATTGTTCAAGTTTACTCAGAAAAAGGCAAAAATATTTTATGTTTAACCTTCATGAATTGTATTTGAAACCTCGTGATTGAATATTTTTTACCTTGTTCGTTATTTGACCTGAAAATCTTCATAACTCTGAGTTTCAAATTTGCGCACTTAAGGCTTGTGCATACTTGTCAAGTTCGCACGAAGTAAACCTTGCGCACTTAGCAAGTACGCAAGAGTTAGTCTTGCGCACTTGTAAATGTGCAAGAGTTAAGTCCTGCGTACTTGTAAGTACGCAAGAGTTAACTCGTGCGCACTTAACAAGTACACACGACCGATAAGTGAGGGGTATAAAAGTGACACTTAGAAAATTTTTTTTTCAGTTTCAAGCTTTCAAACCGATCACTTTCCCTCTGCAAATTTAACTCAAAATCAAGTGTGTCTAAACCACCTTTTCGTCCCATCTATAGTTTCATCATCTTATTTCATCTCATTGGTGAGAATCTAGGCGATTTCAATCCATACAATCGTGACATTGGACCGATTCGTGACTTAGAAGTCTTTAGGTTAAATCCAAAATATTTTGGGTAAAATTGGGGTTGTTTGGGTAACTTATTGACATTTCTATGCTAATAGGATTCTTAATCGACTCCATATTCATCCATTTCGTCCTCGATTCTAGCCGTCGGTTGAATCTTAATCGACAGTGGGTTGGGCGACATTTTTAAGTCAAAATTGATCTTGGTTTGGTAATTACTGGTGTTGATAAAGGTGTCACACCCCGACCGATGGCGGAATCATCGGGGCGGGACATGTAAGACTGTTCATAGCACATGGTTGACTAAATTGAAATATATTAAAGTCAAATTTGCATTTCAAATAATCCAAGTACAAAACCAAATTCAAACAAGATACATAAAATAATTCATAAAGTTCTTGATTTAAATTGCTAAGTCCAAATCCTATGTTGAACACGTCTTAAATCAATCTCACATATTGGGGCCTGAAACATGAATAAAATAAACTCAACTAAAAAGTTGGTGAGTATAACACAGTTGTATATAGATAGCATATAGATGAAAACAAATCCTTTACATGACATGATAAATAAGGCATTTATGGGGAGCAGCTATTGTGTAACCAAATGTACAATCAAACCTTGTAACTAGCATGCAAAAATTGTGTTGCCGGTTTCAATCACCGCGTACCATGGGTGGGTTTGTCAGACTCAATAGATCTATCATTGAAAACCGTCGGCTTGTATAGTTAATGATTGCCCATAAGAGCATACAAAGGTTAGCACACCTAGCACTCGGACACAAAGCTCAAATTTTGCACACATGTATTATGTAAATAGGATTTTTGCACTTGTGTTGTTTGTGTAAATGTAAATGTGTAATGTGTAATGTGTATAGAGTTCATGTTCCACCCCAAAAGTGTAAAAGAGTAAAAAGGGGTTGTGAATACTCACATGGTATGGAAGTGTAGCTAACAAAGATTATAGTTAGCAAATATGATCCTCGAAATGCACAATTTAAACTAAAGAGTAATGTGTATTGAATCAAATAGATGCATAAAGTTTAAGTCTAAATAGAAAGTTGAATTTGTGTATAAAACTATTGATTTGTATTTAAAAGTATTGAATAAAATATATAGAGTTTGAAGTAAAATATTTTTGAAACAATTTGATTAGGTTTGAATTGAATAATTGAATAAATATATAATTATAGTTTATGAAATAATGTGAATATTAATTGTAATTAAGTATAAATAAATAAATGATTTTGATAAAAAAAATAATCATTATCTCATTTATTTATAAATTTTGTAACTTAATTATTTAAAATATCATTTAAGTGTAAGATAATAAATATAAATTAAATTTTCATAAACTTTTAAATAAATTATATTTATGCCAAGATTAAACTTTTAATCCATTTTTAAATACAGAAAACATATTTTTATAAAATCTGAAACATTTACTGATTTAAAATATAAAAATTTATAATTCTGTTAAAAGGTTCTGAGTCTCCCACGACCGTGCCCCGGAAGGGCACGATCGTGCTCAAGCCACGGGCGCGACCGCGCTAGTCGGGGCGCGACCGGGTTGATCAACAGGAGCACAATCTAGACAAGTCAACAGGCACGACCGTGACTTGGCCCGGCACGGTCGTGTCTATGATCTTTAGACACAACAGAGACTAGCCCAGAGGGCGTGACAAGGTCTGGACAGGAGGGCACGACCGCGTTTCATGAGGCACGGCCGCGCTAGATGATTAGCGCGACCGTGTCTCTTCCAAATCAGACACGAATTGTCAAATGCTTGTATTTTAAACGCTGAAATTGTTAGGGCTTTTGATTAATGGGTTATTACGAATCTTTTCATATAACTTAATTGCATGTACATCGTGTTTAAGCAGGGATTCGATTAAATCATTTTTTTATAAAACATGAGTTCTGATTCAGATCGATTTCTATAATGGAAGCCCAAATTGAAAAGGGGCTTTTGATACTGATACTGAAATGAATGAATTAAAGGTCTAAGTTACCTTGAACAGTAACGAATCGATGGATATTGGTGGGGAGGAAATTCCGGCGACGGCGAGATCGAGTTCCGGTGATCCTTGTTGCACTCCGGCCAATCCAGTCAGTCCAGAACTCTCGGGAGGGACGAGTGACACGAATTTCTTGCTTGATTGAGATAATACGGATTGCAGGGGAGAATCCTTGATTTTTCTTGAAATGCTTTGAGAGAGAATTTTCGAAATTGGTAATATGAAACTGAGACGTTTGAGGAATTCGACAATTGTGATTCATTCGTTTAGGAGAAAAGAAACGGATGACTGTTACGGATTCGAATGATCGGGCGATTAAAGTTGCAATTACGTTTCAGCTGTTACACAGGCGCGACCGTGCCTAAATATGGCACGACTGTGCCTAGGCACCGGGTGCAATCGTTCCAAAGCAGGTCGCGCGAAGCACGGTCGCGCGACCGTGCTAGGAAGAAGTACGACCGTGCTAGACTAAGGTTTCTTGACATTTTTCAACTTTAGTCCTTGACTTTTCAGATTTGATAAGTTTGAATAAAATAGTTTCTTGTATAGTGTTTAAATGTATATAACCGAGTAAAATTTACGAATTTGTATAGAATCATTGCATTTAATTTACGGCGAGAAAATAAATGAGACAGTGCACGAGTATTGAATTCGAAATTGCATTACATTGGATTGAAATATGAATAATAAAATCAGGAATGTTACAGTCTCCCCATGTTGAGAGAATTTTGTCCCGAAATTTAGCTAGAGGAAACAACATTATTAGTAAAAAGATGAGGGTACTTGAGCTTCATTTGGTCTTCTCGTTCCCAAGTGAACTCAGGACCACGCTTAGATTCCCAACGAACCTTAACGATAGGAATGTGACTTCGCTTGAGCTGCTTGACTTCACGATCCATAATTTCCACCGGCTTCTCAACGAAATGCATCGTTTCATTAATGCGCACGTCATCAAGCGGTATATGGAGATTTTCATCGGCGAGACACTTCTTCAGATTAGATACATGAAATGTAGGATGCACATTGCGAAGAGATGGAGGTAACTCGAGCTTGTAAGCCACTTTCCTAATCCTTTCAAGGATTTTGAATGGGCCAACATAATGAGGTGCTAACTTGCCTTTCTTTCCAAAACGGATCACGCCCTTCCATGGAGAAACCTTAGATCACCGACTTGGAATTCCAAGGGTTTTCGACGTTTGTCGGCATAACTCTTTTGCCGACTCCTCGCTCCTCGAATGTTGTCACGGATTTGAATAATCTTGTCGGATGTTTCTTGAATTAACTCGGGACCGGTGATTTGTGCTTCACCAATCTCGTTCCAACAGATAGGAGAACGACACTTGCGACCATAGAGAGCTTTGAATGGAGCCATGTTGATACTTGTGTGGTAGCTATTGTTGTAAGAAAACTCAATAAGGGATAAATGTGAATCCCAATTGCCACCAAAATCGATTACACAAGCTCTAAGCATGTCTTCAAGAGTTTGGATTGTTCGCTCGGTTTGACCATCCGTTTGCGGATGGTAAGCCGTGCTCAAATCCAATCGAGTACCAAGAGCCTTTTGGAGAGATTGCCAAAATCGAGAAGGGAACCGAGCATCTCTATCGGATATTATGTTCAAGGGAACACCATGACGGCTCACAATTTCATCAATGTAAATTCGGGCTAGTTTCTCCACTTTGAAGTCTTCGCGGATAGGCAAGAAATGAGCAGATTTGGTGAGTCGATCAATGATCACCCAAATACTATCATAACCACTTGAGGTGCGAGGGAGTTTGGTAATAAAATCCATGGCTAAGTTCTCCCATTTCCACACGGGAATTTCCGGTTGTTCAAGCAAACCAGAAGGACGTTGATTTTCGGCTTTGACTTTGGAACAGGTTAAGCATTTGGTCACATAAAGAACAATGTCTTTCTTCATACCGGGCCACCAATAAAGTTGGCGAAGATCTTGGTACATTTTATCCGCACCAGGATGAATAGAATAACGAGTCTTATGAGCCTCGTTCATGAGAAATGTACGGAGATCGTCGCGATCAGGAATCCAAATACGGTTCAAGTAATAGAGTAAACCATTGGGCTTTGATTCAAGAAGGAGTTCAACACCACATGACATTTCTTCGTACATATTACCCTCGCTTACCGAGACGTGTTGAGCTTCATAAATACGGGTTTGAATATCGGTTTGAATACGGGCACAATGAAGCATAACATGGTCCTTTCGACTCAACGCATCGGCTACAACATTCGCTTTGCCGGGATGGTAACGAATCTCGCAGTCGTAGTCGTTAAGGAGTTCGACCCAACGTCGCTGCCTCATATTAAGTTCTTTTTGGTTGAAGATATGTTGAAGACTTTTGTGGTCGGTGAATACCACACATTTTGTGCCATATAGGTAATGTCTCCAAATCTTTAACGCGAATACGACCGCACCCAACTCGAGATCGTGCGTCGTATAATTCTTCTCATGAACTTTGAGTTTCCTTGATGCATAAGCGATTACTTTGCCTCGTTGCATGAGAACACAACCAAGACCTTGGTTAGAAGCATCACAATAGACAACTAAATCATCATTTCCATCGGGGAGAGTCAATATGGGAGCATTGCACAACTTTTTCTTGAGGGTTTGGAAAGCTTCTTCTTGTTTCGGTCCCCATTCATAAGTTTTACCCTTATGGGTCAAAGCGGTAAGAGGGACAGCAATCTTTGAGAAGTTTGAGATGAAACGACGATAATAACCCGCAAGACCAAGAAATGAACGAACTTCGGTAGGAGTCTTCGGGGCATTCCAATTCTTAACCGTTTCAATCTTAGCAGGATCAACATGAATACCCTTGTCGTTGACGATGTGACCAAGAAATTGAACTTCTTTTAGCCAAAATTCACACTTGGAGAACTTGGCATATAGTTGTTCTCTCTTTAAAAGGTCCAAAACCAATCTAAGCTGTTCTTCATGGTCGGCTTTAGTCTTGGAATAGATTAAGATATCATCAATAAAAACGATCACGAATTTATCAAGGTACGGTTTGCACACACGATTCATGAGATCCATGAAAACTGCGGGTGCATTGGTTAACCCGAAAGGCATAACCATGAACTCGTAATGACCATACCTTGTTCGAAAAGCAGTCTTAGGAATGTCATCTTCTTGAACACAGAGCTAATGATAACCAGATCGAAGATCGATCTTCGAGAAACAAGTAGAACCTTGAAGTTGATCAAAAAGATCATCGATTCTAGGCAAAGGATAACGGTTCTTGATAGTAAGCTTGTTAAGTTCGCGGTAGTCAATACACATACGAAATGATCCATCCTTCTTCTTAACAAGTAAGACGGGTGCACCCCACGGTGAATGACTTGGGCGAATGAAACCTTTATCGGAGAGTTCTTGAAGTTGACTTGCAAGCTCTTGCATTTCGGAAGGTGCAAGACAATAAGGAGCTCTAGCAACGGGGTTAGCTCCGGGTATAAGATCAATACGGAACTATACTTGACGAACAGGAGGAAGACCGAATAAAACTTTAGGAAACACTTCGGGAAAATCCCTAATGATAGGAATGTCTTGGATACTCTTCTCCTTGACGTCCTTTTGAACAATATGAGCTAGGAAGGCGATGTACTTCTTTCGTAAGTACTTTTGAGCGGTAGTACAAGACATCAATTTAAGACCCTTACAAGGCTTTTCACCAAAAACCCTTAAGGTTTCTCCCGATGGTAGTGGAATTCGAATACACTTTTCAAAGCAAATGACTTCGGCATGATGATTTGATAGCCAATCCATACCTATAATAATATCAAAGCTTCCTAGTGGCATTGGAACAAGGTTGATTGGGAATGAATGGTCATTTAGTTCTAAGGAGCAATCATAAATAATGGACTCAATGGTAAGGGAGTCACCATTTTCTATTTCAACGGTGAAGGTTTTCTCTAATTGGGATCGTGTCTTTGCAAGTAAAGGCTCAAAATTAAGTGACACAAAACTTTTATCGGCACCCATATCGAACAAAATGGAGGCATATTGACTATTAACAAGAAACGTACCATTAACCACGTCGTTGTTGGCTTTATGTTGAACGCACGCCCACGAGCTCCACCTTGTCTAGCATTTGTAAGTCTTGGACATTGATTACGAAAATGGTTCGGGTCACCACACTCATAGCAAGCACCCCCATTAGCAATGGTGGGAGCACCTTGGTTAGCCACTTGAGGTACGGTTCGGTTTGGAGGGTTGACTTGGCCCATAAGAGCTTTGGTCCTACAAATACTAACCGTATGACCATATCTCCCACAATAAGTACAAAGGCGACATGGTTGTTTTGGGGATGATGGTAGTTGCAGGTGGCACAAAGTGGGTAAATTCCACCATATGGCTTTTTGACCGATTCTTGAACCATAGGTGCAGCTTGGTTGACGGGAACAGCAGGAGTAACCACAGCAAAATTTCTAACTTTCCTCTTTCTATTATTGCGAGAGGGCTCGGTTGTGGCTTCTTTGTTGTGAGCAGGAGGGGTTACGGTTTTAGAAACTTTCTTAGAACCCTTTTTGGTAAGAGTTCCAGCTTTTACATGATTATCAGTTAGGGTAGCAGACAGGCGGATGGCATCTTCCAAAGTAGCAGGATTTCTACCTAAGACAGTATCTTGGATTTGTCTTGGTAGCCCACCAATGTACTTTTCGATACAACGGGATAACGGAGTGACCATGTGGGGCACTAGAAGGCTCAACTCATGGAACCGAGTTGTATATGCTAAGCTTTCCCCACTATCTTGGGCAAGATCCCAAAATTCAGCTTCCAACTTTTTCACTTCATTTCGAGGACAGAACTCCTCGGTCATAAGCCTTTTGACCTCATCCCAAGGTAAGGCCATAGCTATGTCAACACCCCTATTTCTTTTCTCCCCATTCCACCAAGTAAGTGCCGTTTTTGTAGGACACTCGTAGCATGACGAACACGGGGGTTGTCGGGACAGTCACTATTGAGAAAGGTATTCTCAATGCTTTCAAACCATTGAAGGAGTCCAGTAGCTCCTTCGGTTCCATAAAACTTTAGGGGATTGCACGAATTGAAGTGTTTGAAGGTGCATTGAGGTGGATTTTTACCACCATTTCCACCATTTCCACCATTATTACCACTATTGCTTCCATTTCCACCATTGTTGCCATTGGTGGCATCATTGGCTTGGGTGAGTTGTGTCACCAATTGGGTGAGAATAGCAGCTATGTCGGTGTTGGCGTTGGTTGCGGGAGCACGACGAGGAGGCATTCTACAGATTGTCACAAGACAAGAAAAAAAAATTGTGAGGACTTACGAGATTTGATAGGATTTAATGAGATAGCAAAATAAAAATAGATATTCTTAGTTTGGATTGTACTCAAAAGTGACAAAATCACTTGAATACCATGGCACATTAAGGTTAATTAATCTTATAAAATTTTCAAGGAGACATGCTTTAGCCTATAAGTAAACACTCATCTCGGGAATTCCCAGGAAAGCATACGGGTCCCTCGGTTGATTGGGATTTATGCGAAATGCTTTCCTAGACAGAAAACCCAAAATACAGGTGTCTCCCTTCCAGATTGCACGTGTCCTCAAATAATTTAACAAGTTTAAAAACCTTAACGAAGAAATAAAAATTTTTAAGATTTTTGCTTCAAGAATTTTCCACATGCTTAGAAAGGATAAGGATATAAAAGAAGATAGAAATATTATGAGGTTTTAGAATATAGGAAAGGATATTATTTATTTAATTATAAAAAATATCCTAATAAGTCATGGATTTAAAACACATAAGTCATCATAATGCAATAGTAAGTAATCATACTAAACATGTAACATATAACATATAGCACATAGCATGTAACACATAGCACAAAAATCATGAAGTATAGTATAAGTGGGTTTCCTAAAGTTATAGTCTAGGTCAAGGTGTCTAATAACCTAATTCCCTATAACCAAGGCTCTGATACCAATCTGTCACACCCCGACCGATGGCGGAATCATCGGGGCGGGACATGTAAGACTGTTCATAGCACATGGTTGACTAAATTGAAATATATTAAAGTCAAATTTGCATTTCAAATAATCCAAGTACAAAACCAAATTCAAACAAGATACATAAAATAATTTATAAAGTTCTTGATTTAAATTCCTAAGTCCAAATCCTATGTTGAACACGTCTTGAATCAATCTCACATATTGGGGCCTGAAACATGAATAAAATAAAGTCAACTAAAAAGTTAGTGAGTATAACACAGTTGTATATATATAGAATATAGATGAAAACAAATCCTTTACATGATATGATAAATAAGGCGTTTATAGGGAGCAGCTATTGTGTAACCAAATGTACAATCAAACCTTGTAACTAGCATGCAAAAATTGTGTTGTCGGTTCCAATCACCGCGTACCATGGGTGGGTTTGTCAGACTCAATAGATCTATCATTGAAAACCGTCGGCTTGTATAGTTAATGATTGCACATAAGAGCATACAAAGGTTAGCACACCTAGCACTCGGGCACAAAGCTCAAATTTTGCACACATGTATGTAAATAGGATTTTTGCACTTGTGTTGTTTGTGTAAATGTAAATGTGTAACGTGTAATGTGTATAGAGTTCATGTTCCACTCCAAAAGTGTAAAAGAGTAAAAAGGGGTTGTGAATACTCACATGGTATGGAAGTGTAGCTAACAAAGATTATAGTTAGCAAATATGATCCTCGAAATGCACAATTTAACCTAAAGAGTAATGTGTATTGAATCAAATAGATGCATCAAGTTTAAGTCTAAAATGAAAGTTGAATTTGTGTATAAAACTATTGATTTGTATTTAAAAGTATTGAATAAAATATATAGAGTTTGAAGTAAAATATTTTTGAAACAATTTGATTAGGTTTGAATTGAATAAATATATAATTATAGTTTATGAAATAATGTGAATATTAATTGTAATTAAGTATAAATAAATAAATGATTTTGATAAAAAAAAATAATCATTATCTCATTTATTTATAAATTTTGTAACTTAATTATTTAAAATATCATTTAAGTGTAAGATAATAAATATAAATTAAATTTTCATAAAATTTTAAATAAATTATATTTATGCCAAGATTAAACTTTTAATCCATTTTTAAATACAGAAAACATATTTTTATAAAATCTGAAACCTTTACTGATTTAAAATATAAAAATTTATAATTCTGTTAAAAGGTTCTGAGTCTCACACGACCGTGCCTCGGAAGGGCACGATCGTGCTCAAGCCACGGGCGCGACCGCGCTAGTCAAGTCAACAGGCACGACCGTGCCTTGGCCCGGCACGGTCGTGTCTATGATCTTTAGACACAACAGAGACTAGCCCATAGGGCGTGACAAGGTCTGGACAGGAGGGCACGACCGCGCTGCTAATAGGCACGACCGTGTTTCATGAGGCACGGACGCGCTAGATGATTAGCGCGACCGTGTCTCTTCCAAATCAGACACGAATTGACAAATGCTTGTATTTTAAACGCTGAAATTGTTAGGGCTTTTGATTAATGGGTTATTACGAGTCTTTTCATATAACTTAATTGCATGTACATCGTGTTTAAGCAGGGATTCGATTAAATCATTTTTTATAAAACATGAGTTCTAATTCAGATCGATTTCTATAATAGAAGCCCAAATTGAATAGGGGCTTTTGATACTGATACTGAAATGAATGAATTAAAGGTCTAAGTTACCCTGAACAGTAGCGAATCGATGGATATTGGTGGGGAGGAAATTCCGGCGACGGCAAGATCGAGTTCCGGTGATCCTAGTTGCACTCCGGCCAATCCAGTCAGTCCAGAACTCTCGAGAGGGACGAGTGACACGAATTTCTTGCTTGATTGAGATAATACGGATTGCAGGGGAGAATCCTTGATTTTTCTTGAAATGCTTTGAGAGAGAATTTTTGAAATTGGTAATATGAAACTGAGACGTTTGAGGAATTCGAAAATTGTGATTCATTCGTTAAGGAGAAAATAAACGGATGACTGTTACGGATTCGAACGATCGGGCAATTAAAGTTGCAGTTACGTTTCAGCTATTACACAGGCGCAACCGTGCCTAAATATGGCACGACCGTGCCTAAATATGGCACGACCGTGCCTAGGCACCGGGCGCGATCGTTCCAAAGCAGGTCGCGCGACCGTGCTAGGACGAAGCACGACCGTGCTAGACTAGGGTTTCTTGACATTTTTCAACTTTAGTCCTTGACTTTTCAGATTTGATAAGTTTGAATAAAATAGTTTCTTGTATAGTGTTTAAATGTATATAACCGAGTAAAATTTGCGAATTTGTATAGAATCATTGCATTTAATTTACGGCGAGAAAATAAATGAGACAGTGCACGAGTATTGAATTCGAAATTGCATTACATTGGATTGAAATATGAATAATAAAATCAGGAATGTTACAAAAGGTCCCATAAGTTCGAATCATCGATTCCGACCTAGTGGCGACCTACTTGACCCGGTTTTTGAGCAATCTGTCATCTCGTTAAAAATCAGAAATTTTTGCCAAGTGTTGTTCTTGCGTACTTAGCAAGTACGCAAGAAGCAATTCCTGCGTACTTGTTAAGTACGCAAGAGGAAAATCCTGCGCACTTGCTAAGTGCGCTGGACCAACACTTAGAAAATTTTCCAAGTCTGAAATTTTTGTTCATAGTGTACCTACTATACCGTGTCATGTTTGTTCATTTCCAATAATATACGTTGTTCTGATTATGTTTTCTGTGTGTTTCTGCATACTATGGATAGGGAATTCACTAACGAATTCAAGTTGTTAGCGAACACTCAACCTGAGTGGAAAGGGGCAGCTTTGCAATATAGGCAGATCGTTGATTTTTTGAACCGATCAAGAATAAGTTATGCAATCTCAGCTGACCCAACAGTCTCAAGACCTTACTTGGAGCAATTCTGGGAGACGGCAGAACACGACTGCACGGTATCCCCTAATGTCATAAGGGCTACCGTTGATGGTCAGGCTATTGCTTTCTCTGAAGATACAATAAGAAGGGTCCTGCGGTTCGGAGACCTCGCTACCGATCCGACATCCTATCCAGATTACTATGTGAATGGGTGTTGGAGGCATGGAATGGGATATGTCGGAGCGAGGGACTATGCTTCTTACAAAAAGATGTGGGTGTTGGATCAATGGCGGTATTTTGCCCACGTCATGATCGTGTGCATCTCGTCAAGAAAAGCGGGGAAAGATGCCATGGATCATGACCTTGCAGCAGCCATGGTGGGCTTGTCTCTTAATAGGGACTACAACTTCTTGCGCTACATCTTCAAAGCAATCAATGATCAGATCAATACAGCAGAGAAGTTTAGGTTCCTATTGTACCCGAGGTTTGTGCAACTCTTGATTGATGATGCATTGCCAAACCTACGTGCTATCGGGGAGAGACTGCAAGTAAAACGGGTGGACAAGAGAGTATTTGCTCAGTTTCTAAAGCCAGGCAGTGTAGATCCTACCCCTGTGCATACTGAACTCTTTGGCCACCTGCTTAATGAAGCATATGTCGCGCCAGAAGATTGGAATTGGTATAGTCCCAATTCGGCACCAGAGATGAGTGATGATTCTGATGAACAACAAGAAGAAATGAATGAAAGTGAAGGAGGTGATGACTTCACTTGAGCTAAGGCTGGATTTATAGAGAAAAGAGCACACAGCGATGGTCAAATTAGTTGAAGAACTGACCAAGAAGCTTGATGCTCAGGGGGAGAAAGAGAAAGAGAAAGAGAAAGAGAAAGAGAAAGAGAAGGAGAAAGAGAAAGAAAATAAATCCACTGGTGCTGAGCCTTGTCATCCAGTCGACTTGACTAAGGATGATGATAAAGACAAGGATCCTGAAGCCGGTCCTAGTGGAGGTGAGCACCAAGCTTTGGCGATTGTGCCCATCTCTTCTATTCCAACGGCTGAGGGGGAGTCTACTCAGCAAGAGGGTGGTGATACATCTAGTGGTGGTGGTGATAAAGGGAAGTCAGCAGCCTAGGTGCTCAAGGACTTATCTGATGATGAGATCCTTTATCTTGAGCCTGACAATTCCAAAGAAGCACAGATCGATGCTCTCCTTAATCTGGAGGAAGGAGAGATCGACTCTGGTGAAGACTGGAATGATGAAGATGAGGACGTGGTAAAAGAGATTCTCAAGGGCGATGGGGAAGGAGAGTACGAGTTAGAGGATGGTGAGATCTTTGATGTACCATCGCTTGAATCTCTGCTCGAAACAGGCTCAGTTGACATGGCAAGTAATGTTGAAGCTACAACTGAAGCCTCCCCAGTCGACCCTACACCTGTGGACCCCGAGGCACCAAAAGATAAAGATATGCCTTCTGCATCATCTAAGGGTCCAGCTCCCGTGTGGCAAAAGACGTCCATCACAGACAAGCACGGAGCTACAGGTATGATCTTGGTTGTTAGGTTCGAGGAGGACAGCCAGTTGTTCGCCATCAAAAGATCTGGGGGGGTTCAATACTTGAAACCAACCAGTGAGGCGTTCAACTCTTTGCCCAAGTACGACCTTGTGAACCTCGCAAACCGCGACCTGCTGAGTCACTCGAGTCATGCAGTAGCAATGGGTTTGTGGGTAACACTACAGCGGGAAGCAAGATCAGGTAAATTCGAATACTTCAAGCCTCAAGTGCCCAGAAGAGTCAAGGATAAGCACGCTGTACATTCTGTGACTAAGAAGCACATAAAGAGATTGGTATACAAGCCAGTGCGATGTGAAACCAAGATTCCCCAGAGCAAGTTACCTCAAGATATTCTTGGTGACATGTGGTACTGGTATGTTGATCCAAAAACGGGCGAGGATGTGGTTATGGGTAAGGGTAAGTCAGCAAGTGGAAACATGGTGCCAAAGGAAATGATCAGGATATTTGATGAAGTCTACTTCATCAACTTTTCTGTGAACGATCTGGAGGTACTAGCCGACAAGTACTGCATCCACACTGACGAATGGACAAAGCTTCTTTCTGCCAAATACGGCAAATTGATCAAGTTCTGCCTTGATTAAAAAAAGAAGATGGAAGCTAAGGAGCCAGTGTTGTGAAGACTGAAGATTGAAGACTGAAGACGATGAAGATCCCGAGCTGTTGTCAAGGGGGAGTTTGTTGATGCACTTTCCTGTGACAACACTCTGTATAGAGTCTTAGTTTGTATTTCTAATGTCTGTAATTTGTCTTTGTATGTAAGAGTCGTTACGTAATAGTTTATCAAGTTGTATTTACTTTTACATAATGTATGTTGCATTTCTTCTAAGTGTTTTGCGCACTTAGCAAGTGCGCAGGACCAAATGCTCTTGCGTACTTAGCAAGTACGCAGGAAGACCCATGCGTACTTGCTAAGTACGCAAGAGCATTTGGTCCTGCGCACTTGCTAAGTGCGCAGGCATCAGGTCTGTATAAATAGGTTTGGTTCACAGAGGATAAGTACGCAGAACTCATATCTTAGACGAACTCAGTTTGTTAAGTACGTAATTTGTAATCTCTTTGTAACCGTCGAGTGTTTATAATAGAAAGAGCTTTTATTGTGACTCTTGTGTTTGGTTTACTTTGTTTTAGTTAGACTCTCCGCCTAGTCACGGGTATTCCGCACCCGGTCCGACTAGTAGACCACTTGCATGCAACGATCCGACACACACGAAGGGACCTACATTTGTGATCGGCTTTGACTGAGGCTTGGGGTTCGTGGATCCTGATGTCTCTCCCTTTTCAATGTTTAGCTTTCTTCCATCTGGAGGATAGCTGATCTTGATCTGTTTGAATGGGACAGGGGCTAGAAAAGCTAGAATAACAGCAGGAACTTCAACTCTATTCAGAGCAGCTTCAGATGGGGCTGCACTGGTTTCATCATGGTCTGAGCAGGTTGACTCAGATTCCGATGAGGTAGTGCAGTCTTCGATGAAAGGTTCATCCGTTGAAGGATCAAGATTTCGGTTTGCAGTGTCAAGATTTGCAACATTGAAGCTTGGTTTGTGGATGGCAACGTAGTCAGCAGGAGGTGCAACGGCTTGGTATTGTTCACCATGATACCCCAGACCAGTTTTTACCTTTTCATGAATTTGAGCATCTAACAGTCTTTGCAGATTTTTAGATGGAAATTCATATTTATCAACATGAACTTTTTGTTCTACCAATTCTGCTCTGGTAGCTTTTAGTCTAGCCAGTAGATCATCAATCTGAGTTTCAAGATTGCTTTGTTCATGTTTTAGTAATTAAATCTCTTTCTTTAGGCAGTTAATTTTTTATTTATAACTGTTTTCTACCTTTATAAATTCAGATTTCATTTGATGAAACTCTTCATTTTGATCTATAAGGTTTTGATTATGCTTTCTGTAGCCTAACACCTTATCAACAAGCTTGGGAACAGAGATGTTCATATACCTGAGGCGGTATCTCAGTTGTGTCTGCCATAAGCGCTTGGTTGTTGGCAGGCAACTCTTCACACTGGAAGCTCCAGTCGAATTCAGAAGTTCCAACAGTTGCACAGGCTGCAGTTTGAACTGGAGGAGTAGCTTGTTGCTGTTGTTGTCTGGGTTGGGCTTGGTGAGCCTGTATTGATTGAGGAGTAGCTGGATTGGCTCTTGGTTCCTTGCATTCTCTAGCAAAGTGACCAATAGGTTACAGTTGTAACACCTTAGTTTGCTTTTATCCAATCCAACTCTGGTGTTGGAGTTGTTGCTTGGAATGGGTCTTCCGGTTCTAGAGTAGAACCTTTTTGCTCTTATAGAGAGCATGGCATACGAGTGTTGTATGTCCATTTCTTCTAAGTCATCTGGATGGAAGCATGCCAGATCCTCCTTGATAAAGGACATGTTGCTTGAGTTTTCAGAAACAAAAGCAGCAGAGGTTGAGGTTTGAGGATGAGCTAATGGTGAGGTGTTTGTTTGAGAGGTTGGAGTTTGTGGATGGGTGACAATGGGATGATAGTAGTTGCTGGAACTAGGACCTGAGTGGTCAGAGTGGAGGGGAGAGGTAGTGGTGGTGGTGGATGTTGAGGCATTTTGATAGCTTGAGCTTCGTTCTTTTGCCTGAATCATCTCTAGCTCATAGGTTTTTAGCAACCAAAGAGCTCAGTCATTTGGAGAGTCTTCAGATTTTCAGTTCTTCTGATGGACACTTTGTAGAGTGTCTAGCAGCTAGGTAAATACCTGATGAATTTTTTTAGAATATCTTCATTCTCCAGCTTCACTTTTGAGCACTACAGCTCACCTACAAGATAAGTGAATCTGTTATATAAAACAGTTAGGGGCTCACCTTCCTTTCGGACGAAGTTTTCGTACTGCTGCTTCAGGATGTCCCTTCTGTTTTCTTTGACTTCCTCTGAGCCAGCAAACATCTTCTCAAGAGCCTCCCAGAGCTCCTTAGCAGTTTTGTAACTTCTGAAGTTATGAAAAACTTCATTTGGAAGTCACATTTGGATAGCTCCTAGTGCCTTGAAGTCCACCTCCATCTTCTTTATGTCCTCTTCTGAGTACTTGGAGGGCTCCTTCGGGACTAGTGGTCCTCCAGAATCAGCAGAGGCCACCATGGGAGTGTAGGGTCCATCCCTGATGGATTTCCACATTCCTTACTCCTAATAACAGAAGAAGCTTTCCATTCGATTCTTCCACATGTTGTATTCTTCCCCAGATACCAACCATTGTGGTCGGTTGATGTTGTCGATGTCTTCAAATCCATTGCTCTGTGTCATCTTTGTTTTTGTGATTTCGGGTGACTTGATTAAAGAGAGAGTTTAGAATAGAACCAGAAGTGATTAAACAAGTGTGAGTTTGTTTAATATGAGCCAAAGCTCTGATACCACTTGTAGGATCGTGAAAGTACAAAATGGTTCTGTTCTTAGTTGAAATTGGCGGAAACAATAGCAACTACACAAGTATAATCGAGTAAACAGAAAGAATACTTATAAAAACATTGTCGTGTTAAGCTTTTGCGAATAAACGATTACAAATGAAAACTCTATCAAAAAGCACACATACAATGAAGTGTTTACATAGTATTTATACTAACTTAGAATCAAGACAGACCCTTGATTCTAAGGATCAGATCTAACACAGACCGTTGATCTTTTGTATAAAGCTAACAATACACGTTTTGTCTAAACTAGCTAACTTTATTGAAGCGTTTTCTTTATGCATCATTACTTGCATGCTTGGAGAAGAGCATTGTTGTCCGTCATTAGTTGCACCATTGAAGTTCCTTCTGCTTTGAGTGTGTTAGTTGCTTTTGCAGAAAGTTGTCAGTGACGCTTGACATGGATAGTCAGCTGCAACGATTTATCTTCAAGGCACAAGGCTGTCAGCAACAAGGATGAGGATCAGCATCAAGACTGATCCGTTGACTGCTGCTGATAAGCCTATCAGCAGCAACAAGTGTTGAACGCTGCTGATAAGCCTATCAGCAGCAACAAGTGTTGATCGCCACTGATAAGCCTATCAGCAGCATTTATACTTAGAAGAATTTTGTTGCAATCAGTCTTTGGTTCTACAACTTGAGAAAAGAGGAAATGATAGTACATCATAAATGATCTAAACGTCATAGACTGCTCATATGGGAAATGATTGCGTCATGCTTACCTAATTGTTTAAATTATTATGTTTTTAATCTGCTTGTTTACAGGTAATTTGAATTGTCAATAGGCTGTGTGCGTCTTTGAATCACTAGTAGTGTGGAAACTAAATCTAAATTACAACTGTGATTGAACCCATGTTTGCTAGTGTGTGTGCGTAAAAGAATAGAAAAGATCATTATCAGATAAAGGATGTTAGATTTTGGCAATAATTTTCTTCTAAGATCAGTTTCGGGTTATGTCTTTACCACAATTAATGCGGTTCATCTCACTGCCCATACTCACAAGTATGCAATGAGAGATTGAATCAAGAGATGTCTCAACATCAATCGTGGAGCATGTATTCACCCTTGAATCACTCCTGATTCATTGAAATCAAATCCAGATAAAAGTTGGATTCCCTTACCTTAATACTCAAACACCATATTCATTTTCCTGAATCATCATACTGATATTCAATGAAGAAATCAAATGAAACCAAGACAAATGAATCACTCGATTCTGAATCTTATGATTCCTGATAATCCTTATGGATTTTGCTTGATTTTTCATGTGCTAATTGATGTAACTTCATTCTGAAAATTTAGAAAATTATTGGGAAAATCTTAGATGCCTTGAGAGAGTGCAACTTACATTACTGTAGCATATCAGTGGAGTACACGTTGTATATCTTATAATTAATACCTTAACACACAAGAACGTGATACAAAGATGCTTATAGTTTCAAATCTTATAATATTGTCAACTTGAATTACTTGTTTATGTGCTTATTACATATGAATAAATAGTAATCCATGACATGATCCCATATTCTTTTATGTTTATATTGTATCGTTTTTGCTATAAGTTAGCCTGATATGATCCTTTGCTCGTGTTTTTGATCAAAAATAGTTTGTGTGAATATGTGTATATTTCTATCTTGAAAAGATCAAAGAGATTTTAAGTTTGTGTATAGTTCAATCTTAATCAGAAAAACCAAAAATATTTGTGTTTAACCTTCCTGAATTGATTTTGAATCCTCTTGATTGAATGTTGTTTATCTTGTTCGTTATTTGACTTGAAATCTTCATAATTTGAGTTGAAAGTTTGCGCACTTAAGGGTTTCTGCGTACTTGACAAGTACGCATGAAGTAAGCCATGCGTACTTAACAAGTACGTAAGAGTTAAGTCTTGCTCACTTAGTAAGTACGCAGGAGTTAAGTCTTGCGCACTTAGCAAGTACGCAAGACCATTTTGTGTTGGGTATATATACAGGACTTAGAAAATTTTCAGACTTCTTATCACATACAAATTTCTTTCGCCTGTTCATTTCCATCTGCAAATTTTACTCAAAAATTCGAGTGTTCTTAACCGATTTTTCGTCCCGTTACTAGTATCATCATCGTATTACAATTTCTTGGTGAGAATCTAATGACATTCCATCCATAAAATCGCAAGTTAAGGGCCGATTTAGACTTTAAAAATTTTAGGGTTTAATTCATGACTTTAGTCAAATGTTTGGTTGTTTTGTTAAAACATGATAATTAAAACTTGTTTAGAATCCGTAATCGACCCTTAATCAGTCCTTAATAGCCTTTGATTTTGACCTTTGACCCTCGATTGACCGACGGTTCGTCTCGGTCGTTAATTAGGTCAAAATTGTGTCAAATGTAGCAGTTGATTGGTGTTGATATTGGTCCCATAGGCTAGAATAATGTATTCCGACCTTGTGGTGACCTAATCCACATCATTGTTGAACATCTGTTGAAATTTTTTTTATTTCTGGAAAATTATACAAGTGCGTTTCTTGCGCACTTAACAAGTATGAAAGAAGTAATTCATGCGTACTTGTTAAGTACGCAAGAACAAATTCCTGCGTACTTGCTAAGTACGCAGGACCAACACTTGTAAAAATTTCTAAGTCTGAAATTTTAGTTCAATGAGTAACGGCTATACTGAGTCATGTGTTTTCAATTCCAATGAAACTTGTTGTTCTTATTGTGTTTTCTGTGTGTGTTTGCAGGTATGGCTCGTGCGTTTACAAATGAGTTCAATCTCCTGGCACATACAGAACCAGAGTGGAAGGGTGTTGCACTGCAGTATCGAGATACAGTTGATTTCTTGAACCGTTCAAGAATCAGCTATGCTATTTCAGCAGACCCGATTGTTTCAAGACCATATCTCGAGCAGTTTTGGGAGACCGCGGAGCATGATTGCACGGTAACCCCCAATGGTATAAGGGCTACCGTGGCGGGTCATGACATCGCCTTTTCTGAAGACACAATTAGACGGGTCTTACAATTCCGAGATCTCTCCACCGACCCTATCCTGACTACTTTGTGGATGGTTGTTGGAGGCAACGAATGGGGTACGTCGGTGTTAGAGATTATGCTTCATACAAGAAATTGTGGGTGCTCGATCAATGGAGATATTTTTCCCACATCATGATCATGTGCATCTCCTCAAGAAAGGCTGGAAAGGATGCAATGGGTCATGATCTTGCTGCAGCCATGGTTGGCTTATCTCTCAACAAGGGCTACAACTTCTCAAGATACATATTCGAAGCCATAAATGATCAGATAAACACGGCTGAGAGGTTCAGGTTCTTGTTATACCCAAGGTTTGTGCAACTACTGATTGAAGATGCGTTGCCAAACCTCCCTACTACTTGGGAGAGATTGCAAATTAATAGGGTGGACAAGAGAGTATTTGCAGAATTCTTGAAGCCAGGCAGTGTAGAACCTACCCCTGAGCACACAGCACTCTTTGGCCACCTGATAAATGAAGCGTATGTGACACCGGCTGACTGGAGATGGTTTAGCTAAGACTCAGAGCCAGAGCTAAGTGAACATTCAGATGAACAACAACAACAAGAAGAGGAAGTTGAAAGTGTGGGTGAATCGTCAGAAAGGGGAGACGAAGAAGCAGGTCATGATGGTGCTGAAGGATCCAAACGTTTTATCCCCAGAACGAAATTGATCGAGTGGAAAATGAATTCCTAAACTTCAAGGAGGGCAGCAAGATGCATCGCCAGTATACTTTTAAGTTCAATGAGCTCGCTCAACTGGTACCCCACCTACCTCAAAAGGTCCGTGTTCATGTGAAAGCTAATCTACCCTCGACCTTCGAGTCGGTAGTGAATCTGAGCGGAATCGTCTACGACGATTATGCCAATGAGGACCCGGCACCTGAGACACAAAAGAGAAAGTGGGAGAACCCGTCTAGAGGCACTGGAAAGGGAATGTAGCAACTGAAATTAAGAAACCAAGGTCAGATGAATATGAAACTTGCAAGAAATGTGGAAGGCAACATCTTGGCGAGTGCGGAATCGGCACCACCACATGTTATAAGTGTGGGAAGCCGGGGCACTTCTCCTGAGAATGCGTAAAAGACGTCAAGTGTCAGGTATGTTGATTGTTTGGACATCTGACAAAGAACTGTAGGAAGGCCGGTTGATTTGGTTCAGGAAAAGAGAGGGAACAGGAACAGCCAAAGGCAAGGACTCGAGCCTATGCCTTAACTGAGGAGGAAGCAAGAGGAAACCCTAATGTTGTGTCAGGTACGTTTCTAATTAATGATGAAGCTGCTATTCTATTTGACTCTGGTGTTAGTAAAAGCTTTATATAAAATGCATTTAGTCGTAAACTAGATTGCACTATCATCACCATAGTAAAGGCCTTTAGCGTACAAACTGCCATTGGTAAAAATTCGGTAGTATTCCAAGTAACAGAGGACTGCATCATAGACATAGAGGGCCATAAGTTTCCTTCTAGATTATTCCTTCTCACCTTAGGAGGATTCGATATAGTATTGGGTATGGATTGGCTAGCTGCCAACGAAGCTCAAATCATATGTAAACGTAAGAGGATACACCTCAAAGCTCCTAGCGGCAGTCCAATTACGGTTTATAGGGATTGGAATTGCACGATACAAGACGTCATTTCGATGATCAAGGCCTAAAGTTACATGAGGCGCGGAAGCGAAGCTTATCTGGCGTATGTTATTGACGATAGAGTGAAAACGAAAGAACTCAAGAATGTACCCGTGGTGTGCAACTTTCCGGAAGTATTCCCTTAGGATCTACCTGGGTTGCCACCCGATCGAGAAATAGAATTTCAGATTGACTTACTTCCAGGAGCAGAGCCCGTTGCCAAAGCCCCCTACCGATTGGCTCCGTCGGAAATGAAAGAATTGATGTCTCAAATAGAGGAATTGACAGAAAAAGGATTAATCAGACCGAGCATTTCACCATGGGGAGCTCCGGTACTATTTGTAAAGAAGAAGGACGGCAACATGCGCATGTGCATTGACTACCGCGAATTGAACAAGAGGACAGTAAAGAACAAATACCTACTGCCGAGAATAGACTACCTTTTTGATCAACTGCAAGGTGTGAGTTGGTTCTCAAAGATCGATCTTAGGTGGGGTTACCATCAGTTGAAAGTAAGAAAAGAGGACGTACCAAAGACCGCGTTTCGCGCGCGTTATGGGCATTATGAGTTTCTCGTGATGTCCTTCGGATTAACTAACGCACCAGCAGCGTTCATGGATTTGATGAATAGGGTATGTCGACCAATGTTAGACCGATCAGTGATAGTTTTTATAGACGACATTCTAGTTTATTCAAAAAATGAGGGTGATCACCACTGTCACCTAAGAGAGGTTTTGGAGGTGCTAAAGCAGGAAAAAGTTGTACGCAAATTCTCCAAATGCGCGTTCTGGCTTAGGGAAGTCCAATTCCTAGGTCATGTGATAAACCCAAACGGCATCATGGTAGATCCTGCAAAGATCGAGACAGTAAAGGGATGGAACATCCCAAAGACACCAACAGAGATACGAAGTTTTCTAGGATTGGCAGGCTACTATCGGAGGTTCATTTAAGATTTCTCGAGGACAGCCTCACCACTAACTAAACTGAAACAGAAGGAAGTAAAATATGAATAGGGTCCAACCCAAAATAACACGTTTGAGGAACTTAAGACACGATTAACCCAGGCTCTAGTCTTGGCACTACCTGAGGGAAATGAAGACTTCGTAGTCTACTCTGATGCTTCGGGTCAAGGTTTAGGATGCGTACTTATGAAACGAGGAAAGGTAATTGCTTACGCCTCACGACAACTAAAGATTCACGAGGTTAACTACCCAACTCACGATCTGGAGTTAGCAGCAGTAGTTTTCGCATTAAAAATATGGAGGCACTATCTGTATGGAGTTAAATGCACCATTTACTCCGATCACAAGAGCCTGGAGTACTTTTTCGAACAAAAGGAATTAAACATGAGACAAAGGAGGTGATTAGAGCTACTGAAATACTATGACTGTTAGATATTGTACCATCCAGGCAAGGCCAACGTGGTGGCTGACGCTTTAAGAAGAAAGGAAGAATCGGAACCTATACGGATCAAAGCATGTCAACTGATTATAACGCCAGATTTGATGAGTGAAATATAAAAGGCACAAAATGAAGCACTATTAGAAAGAAATATAAAACAGGAAAGAATAGTAGGACAACAAAGGAATTTGGATGCAAATGCATACGGTGTACGAACTAGGCTTGGCCGGATGTGGATACCTAAGGTTGGCGAGCTTAGAGCCAAAATACTCGATGAGGCCATAAGTCCCGCTATTCTATCCACCCCGAGATAAACAAAATGTATCAAGACTTGAAGAAAGAGTACTGGTGGCCCGGCATGAAGAATGATGTGATCGAGTATGTGAACAAGTGCCTGACGTGTTCCCTAGTTAAGGCCGAACACCAGAAACCATGCGGTAAAATGCAACCTTTACCAATACCGGAATGGAAGTGGGAGGAGATCAAGATGGACTTCATTACCAAACTACCGCGAACAGCTAAAGGCAATGATACCATTTGGGTGATCGTCGACCGCTTGACAAAGAGTGCTCACTTCTTGCCAATACGTGAGACTTCATCGTCTAAAAATCTAGCAAAAATATTTATCAAGGAAATTGAGCAGACATGGTATGCCGCTGTCGATTGTGTCCGACAGGGATACTAGATTCACGTTAAGGTTTTGGAAGAAATTCAATGAAGCGATGGGCACTTGACTGAACATCAGCACCGCTTACCACCCTCAAACCGATGGTCAATCTGAAAGGACCATTCAGACCTTGGAGGACATGCTCCGAGCCTGTATCATTGACTTCGGTGGGAGCTGGGACAGCCATCTACCATTGGCAGAATTTTCATATAACAACATCTATCACTCAACTATTGGCATGCCGCCATTTGAAATGTGGTATGGGAGGAAATGTAGGACCCCCGTTTGTTGGGGGGAAGTTGGACAAAAGGATTTTGCAAGTCTCGAAGTGGTCAAAGCTACTTCCGAGAAATTTGATCAAATCAAGGCTCGAATGAAAGCCGCAAAAGACAGACAGAAATCATACGCGGATAAGAGAAGACGAGATTTAGAGTTTCAAGAAGGGGACATGGTACTGTTAAAGGTATCACCATGGAAAGGAATCATCCAATTCTGAAAACGTGGCAAACTAAGTCCAAGGTTTGTGGGACCTTTCAAGATTTTAGCGATAGTGGGTCAAGTTGCTTACAGACTCGACCTACCCGTTGAGCTTAGTGGAATACACCCTATGTTCCACGTGTTGCACTTACGCAAGTGCCTAGCTGACGACACAACTCACATACCTTATGATGAGATCGAAGTGGATAACAGTCTAAATTATGTGGAGGAACCAATAGCCATTCTTGACCGAGCTGAGAAGCGAGTACGCAATAAGTCGATTCCTTTAGTCAAAGTACAATGGAAGCACAGAAAAGGGTTAGAAGCTACATGGGAGAAGGAAGACGAGATGAGGGGACTATACCCTCAACTGTTTAACGTATAATTGGTTTCGAGGACGAAACCTCTTTAAGGAGGGTAGAAATGTAACATCCCAAAAATAGCAAATAAATAAATAATAACGCGATCGAGATTTAATCGTCAAAAAAAATGAAAAGGGAAAATGGATGGGCTTGGGCTCGGCTCTAACGGGCCGAGGGAAGCCCAGTTATATAAGGGGCAAGGCAACCCACCTCACCATTCCATCCTCATTTCCTCACTTTAGAGAGAGAAACCGTAGAGAGAGAAAGTTGGCGGATCGACCCGGAATTGAAGGAGCACGTTACTGCTGAGCTCGTGAGCGAAGCCTCCGGATCAGAAGCTTAATACAGATCGGTAGTGACGTTGTTAGACCTTTGTTTAGGACAACCCAGACTAGCTTATCAGGTGAGTTCTATGTGCCCCCTTCTATGTTATGTGCAAATCATTTTAAATGTTTTGGGGCTGAAGTGTATACACTAAATGAATAAATGATGTGAATGCCAATGTGATCATACGTGATATACTAAGGTATATTTATATATATATGAAAATGAATTATGAACAAAGAATGAAACGTATGTTTACAAAGAATGAATGAAAGAATGGCATAATGTAAATAAATGAAATCATGCTTTATAATTATATATATTGCATGTTATGAATATATGTATACGTTATGGACGGAAACAAAGCTAACGGCTACTACGGTAGACGGACGACCACTTGACTATTATGCAGCCAAAAAAGAAAGTCTAGAAAGGTAGACAAAATAATAGCCACTACGGTGGAGTAAGTCCCTAAATCGATGCACAGTTGTATAATTAGTTCAAGTGGGAAACGGATGTCTTAGGGCAGACGGGAGAATATGACGGACTACGAAGGTAGGACGGTTAAGGCGGACGGCCGAAGGTTGGCCAGACGGTTTTAAGGCGGACGGTTTCTAGGACCGGACGAGTAAAAGGGCTACGACGGTAGCTTAAGGGCGTATGACTTTGTGACATACACAGTAAAAGACGGGTTGATCACCCTTATGTGTATGACCAATGAATGTCGAGGATAGTAAAGGTGAATGCATATCTATGTAATCACATAAGAATGATGAAAGAAAAGCAAAAGTTTTGAATACGTATTTATGTACTCGCACATGAATGACAAAAGAAGGACAATGATATGATAATGTGTATTTGTATATATTTATATATTTATGCATACTTTTAAAGAAATAATGTTCATACCTAATCTCTTTAAACTAGAACTCACTAGCGTTAGCTGACTTTTAGTATACATTTCAGGTAAAGAAAGGAAGGGTCGTGCGAAGGCATGATGGTTACCCGACAAGCGACTGACATCCCACTGTTAATTGTTAAGACTTCCGCAGTTATGTTATGTTATGTTATGTTATGTTATGTTATGTATTCGAAGGATGTTTGCTTTCGCTACTCTTGAATGTTTTTAATTAAATTCAGTATTATGACTATGTTTATGAGTAAATCCAACAAGTGAGGTTACCCGGGGAAAGGGGACTTACATTATCTCTTATTTTAAGAAACTTTAAAATCTAATTATGTAACTTTTGTTTTTAATTAAATAGTGATGTAAGTCAAATTATATTAAATAGAAATTAATGTATTCAAACCGTGTAATATATGAGTTTTTAAAAATATAAACTTATTTTATTAGAGCATTCACAACAGGTTTTGTATATGTTTGTAAGTGTGTTATGCATATTTTAGGGAGTGGTTTAAAGTGGTTGTAATTGGAGGAGAGAGAAAATGTTACTGTTCATCTGTATATTTGTGAAAATATTGTTCACCTCTATTAATTTTTTAATATTTTTTTAAAGTGGTTGTGAGTGGAGAAGAGAGAAAATGTAATGATAAATGTATAAAAAAGTATTATTTAATTAAAAATGAGATAGAAAATGTAGTGATTTTTAGTGTAATTATAGAGATAGGGATAGAGAAGCTGATGGGAATGCTCTTACTAAGTATATAACATTACATTTTATCAACCCGTGTAATACACGGATTTTTTAAATACAAATTTTTTATTACTAAATATATAATATTACATTTTATCAACCCATGTAATACACGGGATTTTAATATAGTTAAGAGATATATACATAGTCACGCACGAGGAGTATTTTTGGTGCTTCCCCGCGCTTTGATGGCAGCGAATAACAAGGTGCAAAGCGAAGAATTTTCTTTATTTTTAATTTTCAAAACAGTTGATTCCTTTGGTTTTAGTAAGTCTTGATTTGGTTCTCGTTTATTTTTATTTAGTTTGATCGATCTAGCCGTCATGTCCAGCTAAATCAATTTTAATTTAAACACTTGGGTTTATTTTTTTGATAGATTCAAAAACTTGTGTGAAACGATTATTTGTTTGTGTGGTTTCTTGGTCTTAAATCTAGAATCTTTTCGGAAACATATTAGATTGTTAATAAAACAAGCCAATAAAACAAGCCATTTTGTTAATTTTTCT
Source organism: Smallanthus sonchifolius (assembly GCA_023525975.1). Taxonomy (NCBI): domain Eukaryota; kingdom Viridiplantae; phylum Streptophyta; class Magnoliopsida; order Asterales; family Asteraceae; genus Smallanthus; species Smallanthus sonchifolius. The sequence goes on from CM042026.1 coordinate 92,978,740, forward strand.
AATAAAGTTCTTGAGTTATAATACGCCAATACGATTTTAAATTTGATAAAAGGAACAAATAACGGTTCACGTTTGTCTATGATCTCGATCTCGTTATGAAAATCACACAATCTAGTTAAACATTCATAACGGCGTGTGTGTTTAATTCTAATCGATACATCTATTACCGCAAGCCGCACATTAAGGTCCGAATGGCGTGAACATAGAGTAGTGGGTTGGCTCTAACCGACGAACTGCGCTTGGTTAGACATTAGATGGAGTGGATGTCCAAACGGCACGACTTCTAGTATTGATACAAACCATTTAAATAAAGGATGATTGCACCATAATTGTTAATGATCATAAGTCGAATCAAGCTAAGAAAATACCTTTGTGTTAGAATTATCTTTTAATATTTGAATTCGCTTGATAGTTTAATTAATGTTTTTATTATTAGTTTTTCATAATTAAAATCCCCTTCGTTTTATTTAGTAACAACCGTATCTACACTTAATACGTTTTGGTATAATCCTGTAAATCTGTATCCCTAAGGACACGAACAATACTTTCATTCATACTATTCATATTGTGTCATAGTAGCTTCACGATTTATTACTTTATTTGGTGGATTCAACACCCATCAAATTGGCGTCGTTGCCGGGGATACGGAAAATCTAACTGTTTTATGCCAAGATTTTTTAGTACAGCTACACCATAACAATCATCCAAGAACCAAACTCACGCAAACCCATTCTAGAAGAAGAGATCACCGGATCTCCAACTCTCACCATCACAACGGCAGCCGAGCAAACCCTTAGACAATGGGCGACTCACAGTGTCACTAAAGAACCACTTTGCATCAACTACCCTGCCATGGAGAACTTCGAACTCAAGTCTGGGCTCATTCACCTATTACCCATCCTTCAAGGCCAAGAGAATGAAGGCCCTCACAAGGTCCTTAAGGAGTTCCATGTTGTGTGTTCCGGAACGAAACCGCACAACATTACTGAAGATCAAATCAAATTAAGGGCATTTCACTTTACTCTCCAAGACTTGGCAAAAGAGTGGCTCTATTACCTGCCACCGGGGTCGGTATCCACTTGGAATGATCTTGCGACGCTGTTCCTTGACAAATACTTCCCAGCAGTGAAAGCCTCAATCCTTCGTAAAAAGATCATCGGGATAAAGTAATAAAAAATGGAAGCTTTACACACTTATTAGGAGAGATTCAATAAGTTGTGTGCTCGATGCCCACAACATGGCATATCCGAGTACCAACTCCTTCAGTACTTTTGTGAAGGGCTAGCACCATTGGAGAGGCGTTTGATAAATGCCTCAAGCGGAGGAGCTTTACTCGATAAAACACCGACCCAAATTAGAGCCTTGATCACATCTATAGCGGAAGACACGAAACACTCATCACAAGAAGAAGTATAGTATGTTGATACTCCACGGGGTGTCAAGGAAATGGGTACTCCTCACATTAAAACTCTACTTGTTGAATTAACGAAAGTGGTCATGCAACTTACTAAAGATAAAGGCGTGGAACCACCAACCCGAGCTTGTGAAATATGTTTACAATTTGGACACCCTAGGGATATGTGTCCCATGTTGCAAGAGGAAAAGGGAATTTCCAGCCAAAATGAATAGCCCCGAGGCAATCAAAATTGGAATAGCCCCGAGGCAATCAAAATTGGAGACATCCTCCCAACATGAACTACCAACGGAATTTCCAGCCACACCACCACAAACAACAAGCGCGTAGCTCGGGAATGTCATTGGAAGATATTGTGAAAAGCTTAGACACTAGCACTCAAGCATTCCAACAAGAGACCAAGGCTAGCATAAGGAACTTAAAGCAACAAGTTGCTCAACTTGCTATTTCATTAAGCAAGATTGAGTCTCACGGCAAATTACTCGCACAACCCGAGAATAATCTAAAGCACCATGTGTGTGCCATTACCTTGAGAAGTGTGAAGTGCTACGACGCCTAAGTATACAAGAAGAGGATGAGGAAGAAGAAATCATTGTTGAGAAAAATCACGAGGAAAAGAAGGAAATATTGAATCCAATTGAAAGTAAGGTAAAAAATCACCCCTCCTCCATTCCTCGCAAGACTACGATGCACAAAGAGGAAAAGAGAAGAACAAGAAATGATGGAGACATCCCATAAGGTAGACCTCAAATTGCAAGGATTCGGTGTTAAACAGAAATATTGATGAGGATGAATCAAAAGAACTTATTGAGAAGTTCAAGCTTGGGGAGAAAGGGTAAATTTTAGGCTGCAAGGAGGGAAGGAGGGAAAGGGTTAATTTTTGGCAAAAATTTTTAGAAGCAATTGAATTGAAATAGCGAAAGCCACGTAGAAATAATGACATAAAAGCCAAATTAAGGGAAAACCACTAAAAGAATAAATTAGTGGCATAAAAGAGAGATGCAATTGAAAGTACGTGTCAAACAACTATGGCATACGTAAATGCCACTAAAAAACTAAATTAGAGACACAAAAGCTAAATGTCATTAAATGCATGTGTCACTAAATGACTTTTTTTTGCAGTGTCTTATCTTTGCATTTTATTTTTTTATTTAATACGTGATTGTTTGAAAATTAATAAATACTATTAGTTTTAAAAAATCATATGTTAAATTAATTATCAAACAAAAAGGGAAAAAAAATTACAAAAAGTGAAAGATTAGTATAACATACGGTGAAAGATGAAAATAAAGATAGTTTGGCGCGGATACGGTGAAAGATACTGAGAATTAAAAAAAATATGTATAACGCATGGTCTAAACATATTACTATAGAAGCTTGAATGGTAAAAAAAACAAATCGTTTAAAATCTATACTATATAATAAATAAAGATTTCTTCATGCCACGTGTCGCCTGCACATTCATTCACTTCATTTTTTTCTCGCATCTCTCTCTTATTAAATACATCTCTATTTTTTAATAATAATATTATTTTAAAGAAAAAAATACTAAGTATACTAATAAAACTCATATTTTAAATTATCTCTTATTATAAGAAAACTTTGAAATCTAATTATGTAACCTTTATTTTCAATCAAATAGTAAATGAAAGTCAAATTAAAATAAATAATAATTAACGTATTTTCGAAATCCAATTATATATTAATTTTTACATATTTTAAAATTTGTTTTATATCTTTAGTATATTTAATATATTTTTACACCTGTAAATTTTATACGTAAAGATTTAAGAATTTTATATATTGATATTTTTTACCCCCATGTGCAGACACGGGTTCTAAGCTAGTAAATAATAAAGAAAAACGTTTAAAAGGATAGTTTATTACTGGTTGTACTCTATGCCTTTCATTTTTAAAGGAAACTAGGAATTTTACCCGCCTCGCGTTGCGGCGGTGTCGAATTGCTCACGATACCTCAATGGTAACGGCGTCCGCTATAACCTCAAAAAAAAAGTTACTATTCATTTCCTAAGATTTTTAAATAATAATAATAATAACGAGAATAAAATAATAATTAAAAAATGTTTATAATTTAAATAAAAGTAACAACAGTTTAATAAATTGGAGCAGTCGGATCAAATTGAATAGTGTCGTATTACCATATGTGTGCTGTATAGATAGATCACGCCGTCTTAAATTATATTTAGTGTTGAGAGACATTATACAAAGTAGTTCATGATACTAGAATACCAAATATTATTTTTATTAAAAAACTATACATTAAATAAACTATTAAATAAAAAATAAAAGAATTTAAAAAAGTGAAATATGGAAGAGAGTAAAAGATGAGTACGCTCGGGTGGCGAAAGATGCTGAAAAATGAAATACTGGACATAAGGCATAGCCTAAATATATCAACACAGGATCTGGAGCACTAAAAAAGAACAAAACGTATAAAAGTAAATAATACGAAAAAAAACGTCCAAAAGGAGGGTTAATTATTGGTTGTACTCTCTGCGAGTGTACTAGAGTACTTCACATCTTTAATTTTGAAATGGAAATAATAATGAAAAAATGTTTTTAAATTAAATCAAATTTGAGCGGTAGATCAATTGAATAGTGTTCGGATTAGCACATGTGTGGTGTTTCTATAGATCACCCTGTCTTAAATTAAATGTATGGTTGTAGGAGATGCATTAAACAAAGTTGTTATAACCTGTTAACCTGTTTGTATTCCAGACACAGTATAGGGGCTAGAATGCAATTTATGTAAAGTTGAGAAATTTGGTCTGAGAGTTGTTAGGTCGGCTACAGCCGACTCTCTTAGAGTTTTCTATAAATACCTGACCAATTTCTTAACATTCAGACATTTTGCTTGTGTATTGTCGTAATCTGTAATTGCTTAGCTTGTTAGAGGGGTTGTTGTAATCGTTTGATGTTCAGGAGCTTATCTGTAATCATTATTGTGGATCTTAATGAGAATCTGAGTTTTGTGTTTCATTGTTTATTGCTTTTCATCTTTGTTTCTATTGATTTGTTAACAAGCAGCTTCTCTATAGCTGATTTATCAACAAACAACTTTTCTATAGCTGATTTGTTGATTTGATCTTGTGCTAGAATCATTCTAGCACGAAGATCCATCTGTTCAGGACCTACAAACGTAGTTTGTGATAAAAGAAATATTATAAACATATAAATAATAAATTAGATTTTTGTATTATATATACTATAATTTTTTAAGACGTAAAATATTTTTAACACATGTAGTCTAATTTATATGTTTATTTCAGAATAATTTGCAAAAAGTTATCAGCTTAGCCGGTAATCTCTCATACTTCCCATTAATGAAGGCGTGGTTTTGAGCCCCGCCTTCTATTTCTTTTTTCTTCCCTCACTTTCTTTTTCTAAGTACCAATCAAAATTAAACCATCATTAATTATATTCTACAATCCACTCTGTCTCTCCGAGGCTGTTACGCACAATCTCACCTGCAAGTTGATAAAATGTCGATAGTACCCTGCCTGTCAGATATTTCTTGATAGTCTTTGTTAGGGACCAATTCAAGATGGTCAATATATCTCTCAATAGATAGCCGTTGAGTGAGTTAGGCTCCAAGAAAACAATAGAAATTTTCTGTTATATTTTTCTTACTCCAAATGCATGATAACTAAAAACTAGGAATGGTGGTGAACGTGGGTGAGTTAAGTAACTGAATACGTAAATAATAAAATATTAAATAACAAATCTTGAAATTAACTCATTTGAATGAGTCTTCGATCCAGTAATCTCACGGGTGGGTCTTGTGGTATTCGGATCGTATTAGTCTTCACCACAGTTTCTTCCGTCGTTGTCCTTTTTCTTGTAACAAAAATATAAAACTCCGGCTTCAAGTAAATTCCAAACATAGGATTTTATATATTCTAATAAAAATAATGGCTCACCATTTAAAAATGGTTTAAAGGTATGTAAAGTGAATAAAGTGGTTACTTAATGTGATTGAAATATATAATTCTCTGGTGTGGTTACTAAAATTGTATCTAACTTGAGTTAGATTCAAATGAGAATTCCAAATATTTGAAGAACCGTGTGAACGCGGAAAAAAAAATGAGAAATCATTTATTTATCTAAAATACTAACGTTACTATTAAAATACAACATTTTTATATCGATCAATATGTGTAAATTGCATGTACTCGTATATTATAAACATTTACACATGGTAAAGGCTTACACATGTGAAATATTTATAATATACGAGTACATGCAAATTTACACATATTAATTTATATAAAAATGTTGTATTTGAATAGTAATTCTAGTATTTTAAACAAATAAATAATTTTTTATTGTTTTACAAAAGTTCTCAAAATATTTAAAAGTTCTTAATATTTCATTCCCTTTCTAAATAATCAAGAGCAAAAAGAATTGGCTATTGTTAGACTAGTTGATCTACAGGACTTCACATTGAAAATGTGACACTGTGACGTCATATTGTCCCCTCGAAAAAGAAAGGACATAGAGTGTATCGTACAACTGCAAACCATTTTCAAGATTTATGCTTTAAAGATAGGAATTATATGGTCACGAAAAGCTGGCCGTTTTACATCATCAAAAAAAAAATTAAAATAAACGAGTTAAAATCACAATTTGCATCTATCCTCCATACTGAAAACCTTGGTATTACAATATATACATACTAGTATACTACATATACCACCACATGAGTAAATAAACCATAGTTTGACAGTTGTAAAGTTAAGCGCATCTCGTTCCCATATTTACAAAAGTTACACAATTCGGCTACCGACTCTGGCACCAAGAAAACATAACCAACATGCATGAATCTGCTCAAAATAAACCACATCTTTACATAAACTGAACGTTATGACCATATCAGCATCTCCAACCTTATACTCGAAAAAATAATGAACCACAAGACCAAATTTAGAAATAAACAGGTCACATGTTAACATGGAATCCCATGAACGGCTCTCTTCCAACGCTCATTGCTACCTAGTCGAAATCACCTCTAGTCATCCGTTTTTCACTCATTAGGATTGCGTTTTTCACTCTTTTATCAGAGTTATTTATGCGGAAATTGGTCCCAAATTTTTCAAAACCTTGCCACCGTAGTGATATAGGTATTTTTATTATAAATATTGTTTTACATACAATATTATATTACACATATAATGGAGATTCTTCAATTCCGACGGCCACGTCCTCGGGAAGTTTTATTCCACGTGCTTTTTCCCTGCAGTGTTTGGAAAACGTTTTTACGTTAGGTTACTGTCACGGGGTCATCTCTCGAGGCCCCGTGTGGCGCCCTGGGTTGCCCTAGGGCCAGCCAATCCATCCCGTTTATGATCAGGGTATACTGGTTTCGTCCTACCTTAGATCAGGCGAGCGGCAACAGCTCGCGACCAGTGATGCGTTTGGTGTGCAAACACACTTAGGCATGTTCACGTCATCTTTCCAACTAAGGTTGTGCCCGATAAAGTCTGGACTAGCCAAGAAACCCAAGCGTTCAAGTACAAACCCTAGCAAAACGATCTTCAAACATTTGGTCCGTGACATTACGCTAAGTAAGTACATTGCTTATCTCTTTTTATTATGGAACCATTTAAGTTCCTTGTTCAAGTTTCACTAGGCAGACATGCCCCCATGACCATCATAGGACGTACTTCAAGTCACTTCCCTCGTTTAATTTTAGACAAGACCCGCCCTATAGGCTAGACATCCTGCACAAGACCCGCCCCATAAGATGGAAATCTTGTTTATAAGGCCCGCCCCGTAGGCTGAACACCTTATTTTATCCTCGAGACCTGTCTCGTAGGCTGAACATCTTGTTATATTCCTGAGACTCGCCCCGTAGACTGGACATCTCATTCCATTCATTTCTATTGAGACCCGCCCCGTAGGCTGGACATCTCATTTTATTGGGATATTGAGTGTCATAGACTCACAGCCTACCAATTTTATCAAGCATTTATTTCTAACGTGCATGTTTGCTTTTCTTATACATGCTTATGCTTGTTTCATTCCCAACAAGTCCTCACCTTAAAACTTTATAACGGTTTTGCCACAATGTACTAAAGAGGTTTATATATATGGTCCTGCGTAGCACTCCCACCACCCCTTTAATACTTCATGAGTACTCCGTTACTTCATTTTAAGGTTTAGACTCGTTTCATCACACATTCACATATACCACGTATAGCATGACTCTTGTCATGTATTCACATATTCACATTCGTCACATATTGCATGATTACTTACCATGCGTAGCATAATCTCTCATTTCCTGCTCTAATTCCTCATAAAGGTTTCTCCATGTTATATTAAAGAGCTTTATATATAGGGTACTCCTCATCATTCCCACCACCCCTTTAATATCACATGAATACTCCATTATTTAGAATTAAGTATTCATCATGTATTCCTATTTGTTTAGCATGCATTTATGCCAGGCTAATTATCCTTAGTCTATACCCCTAAACCTTTGTAATGGTTTCACCCCGAGATATTAAAGAGGTATATATAGAGGGTCCCTTGCATTCCCACCACCCCTTTAATATCTCGTGATTACTCCATTATTCCACTTTAGTGTTTAGACTAATTCCTCATTCCCATTATTTCCTATGTACCTCAATTTACACATAAGACATAATCATATAAACATATAAACATTTACTAAGGTACGGATACAGTGTTCTTACGGTGTTCTAGGGTCTTTTTCTACACTTGGTTTCTCGCTTACATATCTCTCTGAAACTTGCTCGTAACTTTTAACGTACTACACTCATAACCGCCATGCTCCTAATAATCGTGCTACTGCCTGGGTATGTGTGTGTAGTGGTGGTGTGTTTGATTATGTCAAAATGAACGGCCCCATACATCTATTTATAGGGCTGATCCGCCATTTGTAGCGGACCGTTAATTGGGTTGGTAGCGTTCCACTACCGCCAACTAGCCAGTTGTCATGCGTAACGCCCAAGTAGCTGACCGTTACCCAGATTGCTGTGTGACGGACCGTTTTGGACCTCGTAGTGGTACGCCATAGGACTGAGTTATCAAGACACACGTCTGATACGTGACATTCCCCAATCCTTTCCTTAATCTACACATAGCGGACTGTCATTAATCTACACATAGCGGACACACGTCTGATATGTGACCCTTTGGCTCATTTTGTTTGGTCATATCTTCAACTTTTTTTGTTTCCGGTGAGATTCCAGTGACAGCAAAAAGTTGGTGAGGGTTGGTGAAAAAGTGATCTACGTACTTACCTTTTTTGGAAACAAGTACAGGCTTCCTGCGTACTTACCAAGTACACAAGACCATTTCTTGTTGCGTACTTAACTCCTTCCTGCGTACTTGTCATTTACTCCTGTGTACTTGTTAAGTACGCAAGAGCAAATCTTAAGTGAGCAAGACCAAGTTCTTAAGTGCGCAAGGCCAGAACTTAAGTGCGCACATTGCTTTGATGTTTCTTAAATTTGACTAAGTGTTTCACCATGGAAAATCTTCAGAACCTCTGTAACCTTCTGAATTATGACAATGAGATTGGAACCCCACAGAAACCACCAAAGCTGCTTAATGTAAATGATTACTCAAACTGGAAAGCATGCTTTGAGCATTATATCTCATACACCGAATCTTCACTTTGGATACCCATTCTAGAGGGATATAAGCATCCCACATATACATATCTTGATGAGGAAGTTCCCAAGCCTATCTCCAAACTTGATGAAGAAGAAAAGAAAGTTTATGACATAGAGAAGAATGCACACGAATCTATTACTATGGCCTTGACAAGGGAGTTATTCCACAGCTTTAGGGGATACGATAACTCCAAGGATCTCCGGAAGGCTTTGCAGAAGAGATTCGAGGGAAACAACGACATCAAGAAGAGTAAGAGGGATATTCTTAGGAAGCAGTCTGAGTGCTTCAGATATCTGGAGAATGAATCCATAGATGAGCTCATCTCTAGATTCTATTATCTGCAAACTGAGCTGAAAGCTTTTGACCTCATCTATCCAAATGAGGAGTTAGTTGAGAAATTTATGGATGCACTACCACCAAAATTTGAGATGTACACTACCTTGATGAGAGAGAACTCAAAGTTTTATGAGATAACAATTGATGAAGCAATCGAAAAGGTTCAAGCTCATGATATGAACCTAAAAAGAAAGGAAAGCTCATGGAGACCTCAAATACAAGACCCTTCTATGTATTTTGGGATGTCTTCCGCAGCCAAGTCATCGGGTTCTGGAATTGCCCTTTTCTCAGGGAACTCTCACGAGGAGGATAATTCAAAAGTTTGTGGTGGTTATGCTTGCTATACAACATCTGGATCCGGTTCTGGATCTCATCATCAAAATTCCTCAAGAAATCCTTCTCCCACATCTTTAGCTAACCAATCTGCAATAGCCAAGATAGCTGAAGATCATGTGGCTTTGTTTTCATCCTATATGCTTGCCTATGAAAACTTCATTGGTGGCAAGCTAACGGATCCTGAAACCATAGAAGACGACTTTAATCAGGTGGATCCGGATGATATGGAGGACATGGATATTCAATGGAATATGGCCATGATTTTGAGAAGAGCCAAGCGTTTCCTGAACAGAACATGAAGAAAGTTCATTGGTGGGCATTCAAATGCCAAGGTTGGTTTTGATAAATCCAAAGCCAAGTGCTATAAGTGTAAGAATTTTGGACACTTTGCTCGTGAATATCAAAAGGACAAAGCACCGGCCTCGGGTTTCACCAGACCTAGCCAAGGAAACAGTCAAGAGCACAATCACTCCAACAACCGCAATCAAAGTCAAGGTGGTACATCCAATGCTTTGGTAGCTCAACAGAACGATAGCTTTTATTGGGGTGTTCATCTGGAGTATGCCATTATTGCTCAAACACAGGTTAGTCTCATTGCTAAGATCATGGAGATGATGGAAGCAAAGGAATGGGAAGCTTCTGTGCCTGACCAAGAAGAGTATACAACTGCAGTTGCCCTCATGGCTATTGGAGAGGCATCATCTTCATTAAATGAGGTAGATTCTAACTCTTTTGCTGTCATTTCTTGTTCAAAATGTTTGAGCTTAAAGGATGAAAATTCTAAGCTTCAAGACAAAGTCGAACCCCTTCGTATTGCAGCTTTAAGCTACAAAGTAAACGAAAAGCGATACAAAGATTCAATTGAAACTTTGAAGAAAGAAAAACGTGATTATTCACTTAAAATTAGTGATCAACAGTTTCATTTGGATGTTGCGTACAAGGGGTTGGAAAAGAGAAACAATGAGATCACCAAGCTGCAAAATGAGATCTTGCAGTTGAAAGGCAATATTGAGAAGTTGAAAAACTCTCATTTTGTGGTGGAACACTATGAGTCTGTAGTAAGACAAGTGAATGGTTTAGGGCTGGGTACTAATGCCATTCCTCCACCAGTAAGCGGGAAATTTGTCAACGGCTTAATTGACATTGATATGTCTTGCCTTGATGAGTCCTCAAGTCAGGATGATTCCTCTAACAAGGATGATTCCTCAAGTAAGGTTGACTCTGCATCTGATGAAGAATTCTTTACTGCTTCTGATGATGGGTCTGGGAACACCTGCCCTGAAGGAGTAGTCTCTGAGGAGTTGCTCGGTAAAAAGAAAGTTAAGAAACACATTGTCACTGATTGTGATAATTGTATTTTGACTGAACCCGATATCGTTGAATCAAATGAAAAATTAAAAGTGATGCTTTATGGGGGATATAAACACATTAATCAAGTTAAGAAAGAAGCCTTTTCAGCTCATTACGGGCTTGGCTATCAAGAAAAGATGCAAAAGTATTATATTCCCAAAAACCAATCACCATCTGGTCAAACTACATTTCATCAAACAACTCCTCCTGCTCATCATGCTGAGTCATCTAATGCCAGATCTAATGAGCCTTATAGGAGGACTTACAAAGATAAAAGAACATGTTTTCACTGTGGTACGATCGGTCACATCATTGTGATCTGCCCGAATAAGAACCAAGGGAAACGGCCGGTTGTTTCACAACCAGCTGTTGTCCCGAAGTCACCACCAGTGAAACAGACCAAGAGTCCAAAGAAGAATGAGGTGATGCCACAAGTGAAACCGTTGGTGAAGCCAAAAACCACATTTGAGGCTAAACCAACTGTTCCAAAAAGGGAAAAGCTTCTTGCTAAACCTTGTGCATCTACCTCTGGTAGTGCACCAACTGGTGAGAAACCTATGGTAAAACTCTCCAAACCACATAGGAGACGAAGGAACAAGAGATTGAGAAAGCTGGAACAACTGGCTCGAGTTCAATTAGGTGAAGCTTCCACTAGTTCACCTGTTGCTGTTGAATGTAAGCCTACTGTTCCAATTAAGAAAAAGAAGAGGTCCGAGAACAAGAAATCAAAAAGTTCTCAATTTCCTGATTCCAATTTTTCAAAAGATTCATCCACTTTTGACAGTCACAACTGTGAGTTAATAGAGGTTGTTTATTTTGAGAAAGACGGACGACCCAAGACCACTATGGCTTGGGTCTCCAAAACTAACTGATATGTTTTGTGACTCGTGCAGGGACATTCGAAGGGTTTTATCTCAAATCGTTGGTATGTAGATAGAGGATGCTCCTGGCACATGACATGCAACATGGCTCTGCTTCAAGATGTCAAACCATTCAGAGGCAGCTATGTGGCCTTTGCAGGAGAGAAAGGCGGTAGTATCACATGTCAAGGCGTAGTTTTGAATGGATGTGTTAGTTTCGACAACGTCAACTACTGCGAGCAGCTGAAGCATAACCTGTTGAGTGTCTCCCAAATGTGCGACAAGGAGTACTCAGTTGTGTTTGACAAGTCAGAATGCATGATTCTCAAACCTAGTTTTGAAGTTCCTGAAGACTGGATTCTGATACGAGCACCAAGGACAAACGACACTTATCAGATCGATATGAGCGTGGCGACAACCACCTCATCGGTTGCTACTTGTTTGCTTACCAAAGCAACAGAGCTTGACTCAATCTTGTGGCATAGGAAACTCGGACACATTTCTTATCGAAAAATGAATCATCTTGTCCAAAACGGTTTGGTAACCGGTGTTCCTAAGCTGAGATTTGCTGTTGCAGATGACTGTATGCCTTGTAAAAAGGGCAAACAACAACGGAAGTCTCACAAGCCCAAGCTCCAAAACTCCATTGATACCCATTTGGAGCTATTACATATGGATCTGTTTGGCCCCATAAGTATCAGGAGTATTAGAGGTAAGTCATACTGTCTAGTTGTAACTGATGACTTCTCACGTTTTTCTTGGGTAAATTTTTTAGGTACAAAGGACGAGACTGCTGACATTCTTCAATACCTGATCCTGAGCCTGGAATATCTTTGCAAGTTGAAGGTGAGAAGAATAAGGAGTGATAACGGAACTGAATTCAAGAATAATTTGATGGAGCTTTTCTGTCTCAAGAAGGGTATCCGTCACGAATTTAGTGTCTTGTACACAACTCAGCAGAACGGAGTTGCAGAAAGGAAGAATAGAACCTTGATCGAGACTGCAAGGACAATGCTATCAGATGCAAAGCTTCCTGTAACTTTCTGGGCAGAAGTAGTAAATACAGCTTGCACGTTTTGAACAGAGTTCTGGTTGTGAAGAGGCATTTTCTTTTGGTAGTCCCTGTTCTTTATTGCTACAATACAAGGATCAAAAATCTAAATTTCATGCAAAAGCAGTGGAAGGCATTTTCTTAGGATATGTTGCCAATTCACCTTGCAAGAGAGTGTACAATATAGGAACTCGTACTATCGAGGAATGGTTCGAAGTGGATTGCAGTAAACACAACATTCCACCAGAACCAACTGGTCCAGCTTGGGGTTTTGATTATGATACGTTTCAAATTCGAATTTAGTACACTGAATTACTCTATTCGTACCAACAATTAAATACTATGTTTCAATGCAAATCCATAAATTTTACACGAGTATATCCTATTAAACTCTACATAAGTTCACATTTATACAAATCTGTCAATACTGAAATTTGCAAGGACTGATTTTATAAATAAATAACCAGAAACCCTAATAGGCACGGTCGCGCCTCGTTCTGGCACGGTCGCGCCAAGTGCCTTAGTACGGTCGCGCGCCTTGCTTTGGAGCGGTCGCGCCCGGTGCCTTGGCACGGTCGCGCCTCTCGTCAGTTGAAACGTAAATGCAGCCTTTAATCACATGACCATTCTAATTCGTAACTGTTTCACACTTTAACAAACCCAATTAAGATTTTAATCATTATCTTTACGACTTATTAACCCAATTTTGTCGATCCCCCTCATAATCGTCGATTATCTTCATTGCAACCATGAATTCCTCCATTACAATCCAAATTCTCTCAAGCAAACAAACAAACCACACCACTCGATCCTCTCTAAAGCTTCTGGACACGCTGGTTTAGTCGGGATTGCAGCAGAAGACGCCAGAGATCAAACCCGTCGTCGCCGGAACCCACTCTATCTGTACACCATCGATTCATCATCCTTCCGGGTAATTGAAATCTTCCACACTTTCGATTTAGTCTATAGATCAAAAGCCCCAACCTAATTTGGGCTTACAATAGTGAAATTAACATGAACCCGAATCTAGAGTTCGTTCTAAAATGGTTTAATCGAACCTTTCTTTGAACACGTTTTAAATACAATTAATATATTCCAATAGACTCGTAATAACCCTACAGATGAAAGCCCTATGAAATCCAAAATTAACAATATAAGATTTATGCAATTCATTCCTGTTTTGGAACAGACACGGTCGCGCTAGTCATCTAGCGCGGTCGTGCTTCATGAGACACGGTCGTGCTAATACCAGCGCGGTTCTGCTAATACCAGCGCGGTCGTGCCTCACACACTCAGACCCGGTCATGCCTCTTGGCTAGACTTGGTCGTGCCTCCGAACCCTATACACGGTCGTGCCTGGCCCAGACACGGTCGTGCCTAGTTAACATCTTAGTTATGTCTTTTGTTTGGTCAACACGGTCGCGTCCCTGACTAGCACGGTCGCGCCCGTTGTCCTAGCACGATCGTGCCTTGTCCCAAGCACGGTCGTGTGTGTGAGAAAAATCTTGGCAGAATAATTATTTTTATATTTTAAAAACAATAAGTATTTCAGATTAATTTTTAAATAAAAATAATTGATTTTATAAAGATTTATATTAATTTTATTTAAAAATATCAAATTCTTAATCCTAAAATAAATAGATGTCATTTATTTAAATTTACAAAATTAAATTTATACTTATTGTTAAACCCTACACTTAAATATTATTTACATATCTTTATGAAAATAAAGTAAAGAAATTTATATTTAGTATAAAACATCCGATACATTTTTATAACTAAATGACTAAGTTACATATTTTATAAATAAATAAATAAGGTTACAATTATTTATTTAATTTACATTTGAACAAAAATTATTTATTTAGGTTATACTTAATTACCCGTAATACCTACATTATTTTTATAACTAAGTGAATAAATAATAATTTCGTAATTTATTTATTTAGTTATTCCAAACTCAAACCTTAATTTTATACAACACCATTCAAGTACAAACCACTAACACCTACAACTTTAAATTCCTTATACACACATCCAATTTAACCTTAGACTTATACATAGACTATTGTGCACACTATTAATTCAATATACATTCCACACTAGGTTAACGTTGCGCATTACAAGGATCATATTACTATCTAGTATCTCGTGTTAGCTACGTCTTCGAATCAAGTGAGTATTACATAGCCCCTTTTTCACTTTTACAATTTTTGGGGTGGAACATGAACAATATACAATCTATTGCTTACATTTACACAAACTACACATGTACAAATCCTCTTTACATTCATGTGTGCAAATTTGAGCTTTATGCCTGAGTGTTAGGTGTGCTAACTTTTGTGTGAAATTTATGTGCAATCATTAACTATTCAAGCCGACGATAAACAATGATAGATCTATTGAGTTTGACAAACCCACCCAGATTGGGGTGATTGTTACCGACAACACAATTTGCATGCTAGTTAAAAAGGTTTGATTGTACTTGGTTACACAATAGCTGCTCTCCATAAATGTCTTATTTTATCATGTTATGTAAGGATTTGTTTATTTACAATCTATATGCTATCTATATACAAACCTGTGTATGCTCACCAACTTTTTAGTTGACCTTATTTTATTCATGTTTCAGGTGCTAATGTGTGAGTTTGATCAAGACGTACATGGATCTAGATCTATAACATTTCTTTATTTCCTCGTTAAGGCTTTTAAACTTTGTTAATTATTTGAGGACACGTGCAATCTGGACGAGTGACACCTGTATTCTGGGTTTTCTGTCTAGGAAAGCATTTCGCATAAATCCCAATCAACCGAGGGACCCGTATGCTTTCCTGGGAATTACCGGGATGAGTGTTTACTTATAGGCTAAAGCATGTCTCCTTGAAAATTATATGAGTTTAATTAACCTTAATGTGTCAAAGTATTCAAGTGATTTTATCACTATTTGAGTACAATCCAAAGTATGATTAACTATTTTATTTGCTATCTTATCCTTTTAAATCCAAATAATTTTCATAAGTTCTTACGTCTTTTCTTGTGTTGTGCAATTCTGTAGAATGCCTCCCCGTCGTGCTCCCGTGACCAACAACAATACCGACATTGCTGCTATACTTGCACAACTTGTAACTCAACTCACTCAAGTTAATGGTGCCACAAATGGTAACCATGGAGCTAATGGTGGTGGTGGTGCCAACCCACCACAATGCACCTTCAAACACTTCAACTCATGCAATCCTCTTAAGTTCTATGGTACCGAAGGAGCTACGGGGCTTCTTCAATGGTTAGAAAGTATTGAGAATACCTTTCTCAATAGTGACTGCCCCGATAACCTCTGTGTTCGTCATGCCACAAGTGTCTTACAAAAACGAGCACTCACGTGGTGGAATGGGGAAAATAGGAATAGAGGTGTGGAAGTAGCAATGGCCTTACCTTGGGATGAGGTTAAAAGGCTAATGACCGAAGAATTTTGTCCTCGAAATGAGGTAAAGAAACTGGAAGCCGAGTTTTGGGATCTTGCCCAAGATGGTGGTGAAAGTCTAGCTTATACAACTCGGTTCCACGAGTTGAGTCTTCTTGTGCCCCATATGGTCACACCTTTATCATGCTGCATTGAAAAGTATATTGGGGGATTACCTAGGCAAATTCAAGATACTGTCTTAGGGAGAAATCCCGCAACACTCGAAGATGCCATCCGCTTATTTGCTACGTTAACCGACAACCATGTGAAAGCGAGAACTCTGACTAGAAAAGGCACCAAGAAAATTCCAGACACCACAACTCCTCCCGTACACATCAAAGAAGCCACAACTGAACCCTCTCGTAATAATAAGAAAAGAAAGGCTAGAAACTATGCCATGGTCACTCCTGCTATCCATGTTAATCAAGCTGCTCGTATGGTTCAAGCACCAGCCAAAAAGCCATATGTTGGGATCTACCCACTCTGCGCCACATGCATCTATCACCATCTTCAAAATATTCCATGTCGCCTTTGCACTCACTGTGGGAAATATGGTCATACAGTCAATGTTTGTAGAGCCAAAGCACTTGCAGGCCAAGTCAACCCATCGAATCGAACCAACCCCAAGTGACTAATCAAGGTGTTCCCGCTATTGCAAATGGACGTGCTTGTTATGAATGTGGAAACCCAAATCATTTCCGTGATCAGTGCCCAAGGTTAATCAATGCTAGATAAGACGGAGCTCGTTGGCGTGCTTTCAACATAAACGCCAATGAAGCTCAAGCCAACAATGATGTGGTCAACGGTACGTTCCTTGTTAATAGTCAAATTGCCTCCATTTATTTGATACCGGTGCCGATAAAAGTTTTGTGTCACTTAACTTTGAACCCTTACTTGCAAAGACACGATCCCAATTAGAGAAAACCTTCACTGTCGATGTAGCAAATGTTGACTCACTTACAATTGACTCTGTTATTCACGACTGGTCTCTAGAACTTAATGATCATACATTTCCAATCAACCTTGTACCAATGCCACTAGGAAGTTCGATATCATTATAGGCATGGATTGGCTATCAAATCATCATGATGAAGTCATCTGTTTCGAGAAGTGCATCCGAATACCTCTACCGTCGGGAGAAACGTTAAGAGTCTTTGGTGAAAAGCCTTGCAAAGGACTCAAGTTAATGTCATGCACTACCGCCCAAAAGTACTTATGAAAGAAGTATGTAGCCTTCTTAAGCTCATGTTGTTCGAAAGGATGTCAAGGAGAAGAGTATCCAAGACATTCCCATCATTCGGGATTTTCCCGAAGTATTTACCGAAGATCTATCCGGTCTTCCACCCGTTTGACAAGTAGAATTTCGCATTGATCTTGTGCTCGGAGCTAACCCCGTGGCTAGAGCTCCTTACCGTTTTGCACCTTCTGAAATGCAAGAACTCGCAAGTCAACTCCAAGAGCTCTCCGACAAGGGCTTCATCCGTCCAAGTCATTCACCGTGGGGTGCACCCGTCTTTATTCGTCAAAAAGAAGGATGGATCATTCCGCATGTGTATTGACTACCGCGAGCTCAACAAGCTTACCATCAAAAACCGTTATCCCTTGCCTAGAATTGACGACCTCTTTGATCAACTTCAAGGTTCTACTTGCTTCTCGAAGATTGATCTTCGATCTGGTTATCACCAACTCCGTGTACAAGAGGAAGATATTCCAAAGACTGCTTTCCGAACAAGGTATGGTCACTATGAGTTCATGGTCATGCCTTTTGGACTAACCAATGCACCCGCGGTCTTCATGAACCTCATGAATCGTGTGTGCAAACCGTACCTTGATAAATTTGTGATCGTCTTCATTGACAATATCTTAATCTACTCCAAGACTAAAGCCGACCATGAGCAACACCTTAGACTGGTTTTGGACCTCTTGAGGAAGGAACAGCTATATGCCAAATTCTCCAAATGTGAATTTTGGCTAAAGGAAGTTCAATTTCTTGGTCATATCGTCAACGGCAAGGGAATTCATGTTGACCCTGCTAAGATCGAAGCGGTTAAGAATTGGAATGCCCCGAAGACCCCCCGAAGTTCGTTCATTTCTTGGTCTTGCGGGATATTATCATCGTTTCATCTCAAATTTCACTAAGATTGATGTCCCTCTTACCGCTTTGACCCACAAGGGTAAAACTTATGAATGGGGACCAAAACAAGAAGAAGCTTTCCAAACTCTCAAGCAAATGTTGTGCAATGCTCCTATTTTGACTCTCTCTGATGGGAATGATGATCTAGTTGTCTACTGTGATGCTTCCAACCAAGGTCTCGGTTGTGTCCTCATGCAACGAGGCAAATTAATCGCTTATGCATCAAGACAACTTAAGATTCATGAGAAGAATTATATGACGCACGACCTCGAGTTGGGTGCGGTCGTATTCGCATTAAAGATTTGGAGACATTACCTCTATGGCACAAAGTGTGTGGTGTTCACCGATCACAAAAGTCTCCAACACATCTTCAACCAAAAGGAACTCAATATGAGGCAACGACGTTGGGTTGAACTCCTTAACGACTATGACTACGAGATTCGTTACCATCCCGGCAAAGCGAATGTTGTAGCCGACGCCTTGAGTCGAAAGGACAATGTCATGCTTCAATGTGTCCGAATTCAAACCGACATTCAAAATCGCATCTTAGAAGCTCAACACGTTTCAGTCACCGAGGGTAACATGTATGAGGAAATGTCGTGTGGTGTTGAACTCCAGCTTGAACCGAAACCCAATGGATTACTTTATTACTTGAACCGTATTTGGGTTCTCGATCGCGATGATCTCTGTGCATTTCTCATGAACGAGGCCCATAAGACTCGTTATTCTATTCATCCTGGTGCGGATAAAATGTACCAAGATCTTCGCCAACAATATTGGTGGCCCGGTATGGAGAAAGACATTGCTTGCTATGTTGCCAAATGTCTAACGTGCTCCAAAGTCAAAGCCGAACACCAACGTCCTTCCGGATTACTTGAACAACCGAAAATTCCCGTGTGGAAATGGGAGAACTTAGCTATGGATTTCATTACCAAACTCCCTCGCACCTCAAGTGGTTATGATAGCATTTGGGTGATCATTGACTGTCTCACCAAATCTGCTCATTTCTTGCCTATCCGTGAAGACTATCGAGTTGAGAAACTAGCCCGAATTTATATTGACAAAATTGTGAGCCGTCACGGTGTTCCCTTAAACATAATCTCCGATAGGGATGCTCGGTTCACTTCTCGTTTTTGGCAATCTCTCCAAAATTCTCTTGGTACACGATTGGATTTGAGCACGGCCTACCATCCCCAAACTGATGGTCAGACCGAGCGAACAATCCAAACTCTTGAGGATATGCTTAGAGCTTGTGTAATTGATTTTGGTGGCAAATGGGATTCACATCTACCACTAATCGAGTTCTCCTACAATAATAGCTACCACACGAGTATCAACATGGCTCCATTTGAAGCTCTCTATGGTCGCAAGTGTCATTCTCCTATCTGTTGGAACGAGATTGGTGAAGCACAAATCACCGGTCCTGAGCTAATTCAAGAAACATCCGATAAGAATATCCAAATCCGTGACAACATTCGAGTAGCGAGAAGTCGGCAAAAGAGTTATGCCGACAAACGACAAAAACCCTTGGAATTCCAAGTCGGTGACCTTGTTCTTCTGAAGGTGTCTATGTGGAAGGGTGTGATCCGTTTGGGAAAGAAAGGCAAATTAGCACCTCGCTCTGTGGGTCCATTCAAGATCCTTGAAAGGATTGGGAAAGTGGCTTACAAACTCGAGTTACCTCCATCACTTGGAAATGTGCATCCTACATTTCAGGTGTCTAATCTGAAGAAATGCCTTGCTGATGAAAATCTTCACATACCTATTGACGACGTGCACATTGACGAAACGATGCACTTCGTTGAGAGACCGGTAGAAATCATGAATCGTGAGATCAAACAGCTCAAGCGAAGCCGTATCCCTATTATCAAAGTTCGTCGGGAATCTAAACGTGGTCCTGAATTCACTTGGGAATGAGAAGACCAAATGAAGCTCAAGTACCCCCATCTCTTCACTGATGCCGTCGCTTCCACTAGCTAAAGTTCAGGACGAAATTCCCTCAACATAGGGATACTGTAACATTTCTGATTTTTGTTATCTGTATTTCAATTCAATGTGACACATTTCAAATTCGAATTTAGTACACTGAATTACTCTATTCGTACCAACAATTAAATACTATGTTTCAATGCAAATCCATAAATTTTACACGAGTATATCCTATTAAACTCTACATAAGTTCACATTTATACAAATCTGTAAATACTGAAATTTGCAAGGACTGATTTTATAAATAAATAACCAGAAACCCTAATAGGGACGGTCGCGCCACGTTCTGGCACGGTCGCGCCAAGTGCCTTGGCACGGTCGCGCGCCTTGCTTTGGAACGGTCGTGCCCGGTGCTTTGGCACGGTCGCGCCTCATATAGGCACGGTCGCGCCTCTCGTCAGTTGAAATGTAAATGCAGCCTTTAATCGTAGGACCATTCGAATTCGTAACCGTTTCACATTTTAACAAACCCAATTAAGATTTTAATCATTATCTTTACGACGTCCCCAATTTTGTCGATCCCCCTCATAACCGTCGATTATCTTCATTGCAACCACGAATTCCTCCATTACAATCCAAATTCTCTCAAGCAAACAAACACACCACACCACTCGATCCTCTCTAAAGCTTCTGGAAATGCTGGTTTAGTCGGGATTGCAGCAGAAGACGCCAGAGATCAAACCCGTCGTCGCCGGAACCCACTCTATCCTTACGCCATCGATTCGTCATCCTTCCGGGTAATTGAAATCTTCCACACTTTCAATTTAGTCTATAGATCAAAAGCCACAAACTAATTTGGGCTTACAATAGCAAAATTAACACGAACCCGAATCTAGAGTTCGTTCTAAAATGGTTTAATCGAACCCTGCTTTGAACACGTTTTAAATACAATTAATATATTCCAATAGACTCAAAATAGCCCTACAGATGAAAGCCCTATGAAATTCAACATTAACAATATAAGATTTAAGCAATTCATTCCTGTTTTGGAACAGACACGGCCGCGCTAGGCTTTTAGCGCGGTCGTGCTTCATGAGCACGGTCGTGCTAATACCAGCGCGGTCGTGCCTCACACACTCAGACCCGGTCATGCTTCTTGGCTAGACTTGGTCGTGCCTCAGAACCCTAGACACGGTCGTGCCTGGCCAAGTCACGGTCGTGCCTAGTGAACAACTTAGTTATGTCTTCTATTTGGTCAACACGGTCGCGTCCCTGACTAGCACGGTCGCGCCCGTTGTCCTAGCACGATCGTGCCTTGTCCTAAGCACGGTCGTGTGTGTGAGAAAAATCTTGGCAGAATAATTATTTTTATATTTTAAAAACAATAAGTATTTCAGATTAATTTTCAAATAAAAATAATTGATTTTATAAAGATTTATATTAATTTTATTTAAAAAGATCAAACTCTTAATCCTAAAATAAATACAAGTCATTTATTTAAATTTACAAAATTAAATTTATACTTATTGTTAAACCCTACACTTAAATATTATTTACATATCTTTATGAAAATAAAGTAAATAAATTTATATTTAATATAAAACATCCGATACATTTTTATAACTAAATGACTAAGTTACATATTTTATAAATAAATAAATAAGGTTACAATTATTTATTTAATTTACATTTGAACACAAATTATTTATTTAGGTTATACTTAATTACCCTAATACCTACATTATTTTTATAACTAAGTGAATAAATAATAATTACGTAATTTATTTGTTTAGTTATTCCAAACTCAAACCTTAATTTTATACAACACCATTAAAGTACAAACCACTAACACCTACAACTTTAAATTCCTTATACACACATCCAATTTAACCTTAGACTTATACATAGACTATTGTGCACACTATTAATTCAATATACATTCCACACTAGGTTAACGTTACGCATTACAAGGATCATATTACTATCTAGTATCTCGTGTTAGCTACGTCTTCGAATCAAGTGAGTATTACATAGCCCCTTTTTCTCTTTTACACTTTTTGGGGTGGAACATGAACAGTATACAATCTATTGCTTACATTTACACAAACTACACAAGTACAAATCCTCTTTACATTCATGTGTGCAAATTTGAGCTTTATGCCTGGGTGCTAGGTATGCTAACTTTTGTGTTCAATTTATGTGCAATCATTAACTATTCAAGCCGACGGTAAACAATGATAGATCTATTGAGTCTGACAAACCCACCCAGATTGGGGTGATTATTACCGACAACATAATTTGCATGCTAGTTACAAAGGTTTGATTGTACTTGGTTACACAATAGCTGCTCTCCATAAATGCCTTATTTTATCATGTTATGTAAGGATTTGTTTATTTACAATCTATATGCTATCTATATACAAACCTGTGTATGCTCACCAACTTTTTAGTTTACCTTATTTTATTCATGTTTCAGGTGCTAATGTGTGAGTTTGATCAAGACATGCTACACTTAAGTTTGGACTTAGTTAATTTAAATTCAAAGAACAATTTGTATTTTCATTTATGTACTTGTTGAATTTGGCTATTTGTGGTTGAATTGTTTGAATTGAATTTGATGATTAAATATTGAAATCTAGTGAACCTTGTGCTCATGAACAGTGTACATGTCCCGCCCCGACATTTACGCCGTCGGTTCGGGTGTGACACAAATGTGTATTATTTCTTTAATGGCGGTGATGATTCAAATTTCTCCACTCGTGCCACGGTGCCCATTGTAACTCCCGATTCCAATGCTGCATCTGCATCTAGAACTCATGACAGTGATGATGTTGAAGGTGTCCATGTTGATGGAGATGATGCTCTAGCTAATCCTAACACTCGTGAAGGACATGAAGCTCCAGCTGATCCAATCAACATTCATCGTCTTCTAGATCACAAGATATTGGGGAGTTGAGCACGATTCTAGACACAAATCTCTAGGAACCGGATATACCAGAGACGAGAGTGCATAAGAAACATCCAATTGACAACATTATTGGTGATCCTCATGCCGGTGTTTAGACTCGACATAGAACCATTGCTGAGAACACTAGTTTATACGCTGAGATACTTGACACTGGTATCATGGAAACGTGTTTGCATGCTGCATTCGTGTCCCAGTTGGAGCCGAAGAATGTGAAGGAGGCTCTCGCTGATAACTGCTGGATTGAGGCGATGCAAGATGAACTGTCCCAATTCCAAAAGTTTCATGTGTGGGATTTAGTTGACTTGCCAAGAGGCATACAACCAATTGGAACTAGATGGGTGTTCAAGTGCAAAACGGATGATCGTCATGTCATAGTGAAGAATAAAGCAAGGTTGGTTGTTCAAGGATTTTTTCAACAAGAGGGCCTGGATTACACTGAAGTATATGCCCTAGTTGCTAGACTTGAGGCCATTCGACTGTTTCTCGCTTATGCCTCCTATGTAAGCTTCAAGGTTTATCAACTTGATGTGAAGAGTGCTTTCCTGTATGGAAAAGTTCATGAAGAGGTCTATGTCACTCAACCTCCCGGTTTTGAAGATCCACATAATATCAATAAAGTGTATAAGCTGGACAAAGCACTTTATGGTCTTCATCAAGCACCTCGAGCATGGTATGAGACGTTATCAATCAAAACGTCTACTGTCAAATGGTTTCAATCATGGATAGATTGACTCGACCCTCTTCATTCGGATAGAAGGAGGTGATATTCTACTCGTACAAGTGTATGTCGACGGCATTATATTTGGGTCTAAAAATGAAGAGATGTGTAGGAATTCGAACAGGTGATGAAGTCTAAGTTTGAGATGAGCAACATGGGTGAATTGTCATTCTTCCTAGGTCTGCAAGTCAGTCAAAGAGAGGATGGCATCTATCTACATCAAACTAAGTAAGTGCAGGACATCTTGTCAAAATACAAGATGAATGATAGCATTACTTATGGCACACATATTCCTGTAAATCACGGTTTGCATCCAGACAAAGATGGAAAGGATGTGGATTGTAAATTATACCGTGGGATGATCAGTTCTCTCATGTATCTCACAGCTTCAAGGCCCAACATAATGTTTGCTGTATGTTTGTGCTCAAGGTTTTAGTCACAACCGAAGAAGTCTCATATGATAGCTGTCAAGAGGATATTCAGATACTTGAAAGGGAAACCCTGATTGGGTCGTTGGTACTCAAAGCATCAGTCATTTGACCTCAAAGCCTATACTGATTTAGACTATGGTGGTTGTAAGCTTGATAGAAAATCAACTTCAGGTGGATGTCAATTCTTGGGAGACAGGCTGGTTTCTTGGCAGTGTAAGAAGCAGTCAACGATTTCTGTCTCAACATGTGAAGCAGAGTACGTTGCTGCAGCGAGCGGTTGTTCTCAGATATTGTGGATTCTGCTGCAATTGAGAGACTACGGCTTAAACTTCACTGGAACTCCACTGTTCATTGACAACAATGCCACCATGTCCATCACAAACAACCCGGTGAAACATTCCAAAACTAAACATATTGAAATTCGCTATCTAAAAGCATCTAATTGAACTTGTAAAGGTTCACACGGATGACAACTTTGCTGACCTTTTTACTAAGGCGTTTGATCGAACACGTTTTGAACATCTTGTCAACATGATAGGAATGTTCAATCCAGAGTGAAAACTTGTTTTTCTTAAATAAATTCAATTCATGAAAGTCAAATTTTATGTCTTTTAAATGTTTTATGTATAATTCTTTTAATTTTCAAATATTTTACAAAAATCCAAACAAAATAGAAAACCAGAAAATTTCAAAGTTCTCTTAAGAAAAGAGGAAATGATAGTACATTAGAAATGATCTAAACGTCCTAGATTGCACATATGGGAAATGATTGCATCATGCTTACTTGATTGTTTAAATTGTTATGTTTTTAATCTGCTTATTTACAAGTAATTTGAATTGTCAGTAGACTGTAAACGTCTTTGAATTATTAGTATTGTCGGAAGTAAATCAATACTACAACTGTGATTTGAACCCATGTTTGCTAGTCTGTGTGCGTAAAAGAATGCAAAAGTTCACTATCAGATACAGGATGTTAGATTTTGGAAATTATTTTCTTCTGAGACCAGTTTTGGGTTAGGGCATTAGCATAATTAATGCGGTTCATCTCATTGCCCATACTCACAAGTATGCAATGAGAGATTGAATCAAGATATGTCTTGACATCAACCGTTGAGCATATATTCACCCTTGAATCACTCCTGATTCAATGAATTCAAATCCAGATAAAAATTGGACCCCCTTACCTAAATCCTCAAACACCATATTTATTATCCTTAATCATCATACCGATATTCACAGAATAAATCACATGAAACCAAGACAAATGAATCACTCGATTCTGAATCTTATGATTCCTGATAATCCTTATGGATTCTGTTTGATTTTTCCTGTGCTAATTGATGTAGCCTCATTCTGGAAATTTAGAAAATCATTAGGAAAATTTTAGATGGCTTGAGATCAGTGCAAAGTAAGTTCATAGCATAACTGTGGGGCACACGTTGTATATTTATAACTAATACCTTAACACACAAGAACATGATACTAAGATGCGTATGGTTTCAAATCTTATAATATTGCCAACTTGAATTACTTGTTTATGTGTGTATTACGTATGAATAAATAGTAATCCATGACATGATCCCATATTCTTTGATGTTTATCTTGTATCATTATTGTTATAGTTTAGCCTGATATGATCATCTGCTCGTGTCTTTGAACAAAAATAGTGTGTGTATATACTTGTATATCTCTATTCAGAAAAGATCAAAAAGATTTTAAGTTTACGTACAGTTCAGTTTTAATCAGAAAAGCCAAAAATATTTGTGTTTAACCTTCTTGAATTGACTTTGAATCCTCTTGATTGAATGTGCTTATCATGTTCATTATTTGACTTGACAATTCTTCATAATTTGAGTTGATTTCTGAGTATGCTAATGGTTCTGCATTAAGAAGGAACTTTTGCGTACTTAACCAAGTACGCAGGACTTAGTCATGCGTACTTAGTAAGTACGCAGGAGTAACTTCCTGCTCACTTAGTTAAATACGCACGGTCATTAGCAGTAGGGTATATATACAAGTGGTAGAATATTTTTCTCACTTTATCACCTACAAACGTCATAACAATGTATTATTCTCCCGACTCAAAATTAGTCATAAAATTTGGGTGATCCCAAACTCGTTTTTCATCTCGATCAATGTTTCATCTTCAGTTAAACAATCCTTGGTGAGAATATTAGAGCATTTCATACACAAAATCGACCTTTTTGGACAGATATCTTGACCCTCAAGGACTAGGGTTTTGATGATGAAAAATTACGAGGTTTTAGTATCATTTTGTTGTTGGTATTGGTCCCACTAGTTCTACACATGTTTTTCGACTATGTGGTGACCCTAACCTACAACAAGATCCTTCATTCTTGGATTCTGGAAATTTGAAAAAGTTTTAAGTGTTGGGTTCCTACACACTTATCAAGTACACAAGAAGTAATTCATGTGTACTTGCTAAGTAGGCAATAACAACTACCTGCGTACTTGCTAAGTACGCAGGAAGGGACACTTAGAAAATTTTCTAAGTCTAGAAACTTGTCAATGTGAATGTGCTATACCTTGTGATGTTTATTCATTTCCAATGATTTCTTCTTGTTATTATTGTGTTTACTGTTTGTTTTGGCAGTGACGGCTCATGCATTTACAAGTGAGTTTAATCTGCTTGCACTTACTGAACCGGAATGGAAGGGTGATGCACTTGAGTACCTGGAGATCATTGATTTCTTGAACCGCTCAAGGTTAAGCTATGCTATATCCGTAGACCCTGTCGTATCAAGACCGTACTTGGAGCAGTTCTGAGATACTGCAGATCATGACTGTATAGTAACCCCCAATGTCATTCGGGCTACTGTTGCAGGTCATGATCTTGCCTTTTCTGAGGACACCATCAAGCGGGTCTTACAGTTCAGAGATCATGCAACCGACCCAGTCTCCTATCCTGATTACTTTGTGGATGGGTGTTGGAGACAACGTATGGGATATGTCGGTGTGCGGGATTATTCATCTTATAAGAAGATGTGGGTGCTGGATCAGTGGAGGTACTTTTCCCACATTATGATCGTGTGCATGTCTTCCAGGAAGGCAGAGAAGGATGCCATGGGTCATGATCTAGCAGCAGCTATGGTTGGGATGTCTCTCAACAAGAGCTACAACTTCTCCCGCTACATCTACAAGGTTGTCACTGATCAGATAAATAAAGCAGAGAGACATAGGTTCTTGTTATACCCCAGATTTGTGCAACTCTTGATAAATGATGCGTTACCTAATCTACCTGCTATTGGGGAGAGATTGAAAGTTAAGCAGGTGGCCAAGAGAGTTTTCTCACAGTTCTTAACGCCAGGCAGTGTAGAACCTACCCCTGAGCATGCTTCACTCTTTGGCCACCTAATCAATGAAGTTTATGTGGTGCCTACAGATTGGAGATGGTATAGTGCAGAGTCTGAGCCTGAACTCAGTGAACACAGTGATGAACAACCTGAAGAAGAGGAAGTTGAATCAGAGGATGAAGGGTCTGCATATGAAGGAGACGAAGAACAGGGAAGTGGGGGTGCTGAAGAATCCGACTCACAAGCGACCGAGTCAGATTCATCTGATTCTGATTATGCACCATCCCAGGCACACCCGAGGAGATTGACGAAGGTGACCCTTCCCAAGTCATCTTCCAAGAGTAAAAGACAAGAGACTAGCAGTGAATAGGAACCCGATTCTGATTCGGATGCTGCTATACAGAGACGTATATGGGAAAGTATCAACAAGCGTCGAGGGGATAGGCAACATCAACCTATTCTTAGTGAGGTGAAAGTAAGTGCTCAAAGGCAAGTAACAGTGACAGATGCAAGCACTGAATCGACTTCTACTTCACCTTCATGGCAGCTTTATCAATGACAGAGGAGGAGGCCATTGGTAACATCTGTTGAACTACTACTACTATCACAGAGGAGGTTCCTGTGATAGTAACCCTCCCTGTACATTCTGTCCAGGTGGCGGTAACGACTCCAATTATGGCTGAGTCTGTCACCATCACCCCAACCACCATCTAAACAACTACCATCCCTACTTCAATCCCCACAACCACTCTCTAACACATCAGTGAAACATTTCCTGAGTTGAATGTTACTCATGGATTTGATTTTGATGAAATCTTCACCTTCCCAACTCATCAAGCCGAAGCATCGTCGTCTAGGGGTCCTAATCCTAGAGATGCCAGGATCACTACTCTAGAGACTCACGTCGCTGGATTACTTGAAAAATGGTACGAAAATCACGTGAGGAATCTGACAAGCAACATGGTCAGATAAACTCACTGATTGATGAAGTAGCCGCTTTGAAGAAACATCAAGCGGTTGATGAAAAGTAGCGTAAGGAGCATGATACTATGGTTAAATTGGTCTGTGACATGGCTAAGACGCTTGCTTCTCAGGGGGAGATATTGAAAGAACTGTTGGAGAAGCAACCACCTAAGCCCAGCAGTGATGAGGCTTGCCACTTAGTTGATCTAACTAAGGGTGATGATCAGGACAAGTATCCTGATGCCGGACCGAGTGGAAGTGAGCGGCAATCTTCGGGTTTGGAGATTTTTTCCCATTTCTACTGTGCCTATGGCTGAGGGGGAGTCTACTCAGAGTGAAGGTGGAGGTGATGCTTCGGGTCGTGATAAAGGAAAGTCTGTGGCTGACGTATTGAAAGATCTATCAGACGATGTCTCGGACGATGTGATCTTATTATTAGAGCCAGACTATTCCAAAGAAGCACAGATCGATGCTCTCTACAATCTGGAAGAGGGAGAGATCGAGTCTGGTGACGACTGGGATGAGGAGGATGAGAACGTTGTGATTGAAGTTCCAAGGGCGACGGGGAAGGAGAATATGAGTTTGAGGATGGAGAGATTTTCGAAGCTTCATTCTTTGAAACTAATCTTGACACAGGTTCAGTCGAGCCTGTAAGTACTGTTGAGGCATCGACTGAAGCCTCTCCTACCGACCCTACTCCTGTGGATCCAGAGGCGTAGAAAAGCAAACATACGCCTACAAGTTCATCAAAGGATCCGACTCCTGTCTGGCAGAAGACATCAACCATAGACAAACATGGAGCGACATGTATGATCTTAGCTGTGAGGTTCGAGGATGACAAGAAGTTGTTTGCAATTAAGCTAGCCGGGGGGTTCAATACTTGAAACCAACCAGTGAAGCTTTCAGCTCCTTGCCAAAGTACGACCTTGTGAACCTAGCAAACCGAGAGCTACTGGGTCACTCAAATCACGCAGTAGCGATGGGTTTGTGGCAGATTCTACAACAAGAGGTAAGATCTGGGAAGTTCGAAATGTTTAAGCCTCAAGTGCCCATGCGAGTCAGGGATAAGAATGTTAGACATCCCGTGACTCATAAAAGCTTAAATAAAATGGTATACAAGCCAGTGCTGTGTAAAACCAAGAATCCCCTGAGCAAGTTATCTCAGGATATCCTCGGTAACATAAGGTACTGGTACGTAGATCCTAAATCGGGCGAGGCAGTGGTGATTGGAAAGGTGTGGTCCGAGAGTGGAAGCTTGGTGCAAAGGGAACTGATCAGAGTTTTTGATGAAGTCTGTTTCATAAACTTTTCTGGGAAAGATCTGGAGGCGCTAGCTAACAAGTACTGCATGTACACGGACGAGGGGACAAAGTTCCTTGCTTCTAAATACGACTAGTGTTACACCCCGACCGATGGCGGAATCATCGGGGCGGGACATGTAAGACTGTTCATAGCACATGGTTGACTAAATTGAAATATATTAAAGTCAAATTTTCATTTCAAATAATCCAAGTACAAAACCAAATTCAAACAAGATACATAAAATAATTCATAAAGTTCTTGATTTAAATTGCTAAGTCTAAATCCTATGTTGAACACGTCTTGAATCAATCTCACATATTGGGGCCTGAAACATGAATAAAATAAAGTCAACTAAAAAGTTGGTGAGTATAACACAGTTGTATATAGATAGCATATAGATGAAAACAAATCCTTTACATGACATGATAAATAAGGCGTTTATGGGGAGCAGCTATTGTGTAACCAAATGTACAATCAAACCTTGTAACTAGCATACAAAAATTGTGTTGTCGGTTTCAATCACCGCGTACCATGGGTGGGTTTGTCAGACTCAATAGATCTATCATTGAAAACCGTCGGCTTGTATAGTTAATGATTGCACATAAGAGCATACAAAGGTTAGCACACCTAGCACTCGGGCACAAAGCTCAAATTTTGCACACATGTATGTAAATAGGATTTTTGCACTTGTGTTGTTTGTGTAAATGTAAATGTGTAATGTGTAATGTGTATAGAGTTCATGTTCCACCCCAAAAGTGTAAAAGAGTAAAAAGGGGTTGTGAATACTCACTTGGTATGGAAGTGTAGCGAACAAGGATAATAGATAGAAAAATAAAGATCCTCGAGTGCACAAATCAACCTAAAGAGTAATGTATGTTGTATCAAATAGTGCATAAGGTTTAAGTCTAAAATTAAAGTTGAATTTGTGTATAAAACTATTGATTTGTATTTAAAAAGTATTGAATAAAATACATAGAGTTTGAAGTAAAATATTTTTGAAACAATTTGATTAGGTTTGAATTGAATAATTGAATAAATATATAATTATAGTTTATGAAATAATGTAAATATTAATTGTAATTAAGTATAAATAAATAAATGATTTTGATTTAAAAAGTAAATTAAATAAATAATCATTATCTCATTTATTTATAAATTTTGTAATTTAATTATTTAAAATATCATTTAAGTGTAAGATAATAAATATAAATTAAATTTTCATAAACTTTTAAATAAATTATATTTATGCCAAGATTAAACTTTTAATCCATTTTTAAATACAGAAAACATATTTTTATAAAATCTGAAACATTTACTGATTAAAATATAAAAATTTATAATTCTGTTAAAAGGTTCTGAGTCTCACACGACCGTGCCTCGGAAGGGCACGATCGTGCTCAAGCCACAGGCGCGACCGCGCTAGTCGGGGCGCGACCGGGTTGATCAACAGGAGCACAATCTAGACAAGTCAACAGGCACGACCGTGCCTTGGCCCGGCATGGTCGTGTCTATGATCTTTAGACACAACTGAGACTAGCCCAGAGGGCATGACAAGGTCTGGACAGGAGGACACGACCGCGCTGCTAGTCGGCACGACCGCGCTCAATGAGGCACGGCCGCGCCAGACGGTTAGCGCGACCGTGTCTCTTCCAAATCAGACACGAATTGACAAATGCCTGTATTTTAAACGCTGGAATTGTTAGGGCTTTTGATTAATGGGTTATTACGAGTCTTTTAGGATATTTTAATTGTATTAACAACATTTTTAACAGTGGATTCGATTAAATTATTTTAACTAAAACATCGATTCTGATTCGGGGTAAATTCTATGATGGAAGCCTAAATTATTATGGGGCTTTCGATATAGAGACTTAATAACTGAAATAAATGATTTCAATTACCCGAAACAGTAGAGGATTGATAGAGATCGGCAAGAAAGAGTTCCGGCGTCGACGGCTTGAGTTCCGGCGATCTTTACTGCAACTCCGGCCAATCCAAATAGCCTGGGAACTTCAGGGATGATTGAGTATCGAGTCTCTGCTGCTGGATTGAGGGGATTCGGATCGAACAGCGGATTCTAGTTTCTTGGAAAGCTTGAGAGAGTTTTTCGAAATTGGTAATATGAAACTGAGACGTTTGAGGAATTCGATAATTGTGATTCACTCGTTAAGGGGAAAAGAAACGGATGACTGTTACGGATTTCCAATGATCGGGTGATTAAACTGCATTTACGCTTCAACTGTTACGCAGGCGCGACCGTGCCTAAATATGGCACGTCCGTGCCTAGGCACCGGGCGCGATCGTTCCAAAGCAGGTCGCGCGACCGTGCCAAAGCACTTGGCGCGACCGTGCTAGGACGAAGCACGACCGTGCTAGACTAGGGTTTCTTGACATTTTTCAACTTTAGTCCTTGACTTTTCAGATTTGATAAGTTTGAATAAAATAGTTTCTTGTATAGTGTTTAAATGTATATAACCGAGTAAAATTTGCGAATTTGTATAGAATCATTGCATTTAATTTACGGCGAGAAAATAAATGAGACAGTGCACGAGTATTGAATTCGAAATTGCATTACATTGGATTGAAATATGAATACTAAAAATCAGGAATGTTACAATAAGGTGGTCAAGTTCTTCCTTGGCTACAAGCAGTGAAGACCGAAGACAATCCAGAGCTGTTTTCAAGGGGGAGTTTGTTGAAGCACTATTGTGTGACAAACACTCTGGATAGTGTCTTAGCTTTTGTACTTGTCTTGTATGTATTAGTCATTGTATGTTAGTGTCTGTATGTATTAGTTATCGAGTTGTAATTACTAATGTATGTACTAGTCGTCTGTTTTCTCCAACTGTTTTGCGCACTTAGTATGGGCACGGGAATTACTTCCTGCGAACTTAGCAAATACGCAAGAATTCTCTGTGTACTTGTTAAGTACGCAGGAACAATTTTCCTTGCGCACTTGTTAAGTGCGCAGAGATCAGGTCTAGTATAAATAGGTTGTGGTGACAGAAGTTATGTACGCACTCATTTGTAACATCTCTGTAACCTACAAGTTTTATAATAGACAAAGTTTGAAAGTGTTTTCGCTGTCGGTTTACTTTGTGTTACTTGATTCTCCACCTAGTCACGAGTATTCCGCACCCGGTCTAACTAGTCACACACCCACACGTAACGATTCGAGACACCCGGGGACCTACAGTTTTGCGCTCGGTAAATTCTGAAAAGTGGTGTTTAGCCTGAGTTAAGGTGTTAACTTGTGAGTGGCCCTAAGGGATGTCTATCATTAGTAACGGTTATTCGTTTAGGTATGTTTATGTAGGGAAAGCTCCGGTTTGATGTCTTGGGTCATGCTTCGTGTCAGATTGGATTCTTGGTTGCCTTTGGTGGTGGTTAATATTTGGGTTAGAACTCCTTATCGGGAGGTCACTAAATTTGCTTTGGTTTGTCTTTCAAGTATTGAAACTTATTATTATATTTTGAGATGTCGGTAGGTTATTTTAAATCAAAACTATGTCGTTGTCGTATTATTGTACTTAAGATGTGCTGTTTAATCAAGAATGTTTAATGGGACCTACTTCCGCGTGATTTTAAAAGTTAAAATCGATTGAAAATTTGTGTGTGTTACATTAGGGTTATACCTTTCGCGAGTAGGAGACGTCAACCAAGGCGTAACACCACGTGACAACAACCGGTCACAAAATATGGCTCCACGAACTAAACCCGCAACTCTAATCCACCCGTACGGGTCTGCCGGTGACGGCTCACGAAAAGAGGACAGCAGAACACGACAGTCCCGACGGCACAAAACAACCGGCACAAAGGCGAAGGTAATCGGCGGCGGTAGCAGCCGTTAGTGGTTGCGGACGGCGGGGGACAGCGCCTGATGTAGTGCGAAACACACATCTTTATTTCTATGGTTTTATGCATTTTTAATTAGTTTTACTTTTTAGTCGTTTAAGTCTGTATTTGAGTCTATTGTATATTTACAAGTGCTCGTGAAGATTACAAGTGAATATGTGAAGAAGTCGAGCAAGAGAATGAAGTCGGAAGAACAAAAGAGAAAAAGTTGACGTTTAAGGTTCTCGTGGTACGCGAGAGAAAGAGAGAAGAGCCTCACAGTACATGAGGGAAGCTGAAAGCGGCCGCGGCTATTTTGTTCCTCGCGGTACGCGAGGAACCCATGAAAACCCCTCGCGATATGCGGGAGACTGAAAATCCATGAAAAATCCAAAATTGACTTTTAAATAGAATTCGATTGCAATTAGGTAAGAAGTTCGAATTCCAGTCGTCTAGAGAGAGACTAAGGGCGATTTTGGGAGTGAGGAAGCATATTGGAAGCCAAAGGTTGAAGCTTTGGATCCGGGTTCGTTGATTATAGCGTTCTAGGTTTCAAGATTCGATTTTTATTCTTTGATTGCTATGTTTGATACCATGTTTCTGTCTATTGCTGCTGTTATGGTTGTTTTTAGCATGATTCTAGGCTAAAACGTTAATACTGCCTAGGTCATGATGAATACTGTGTTAAAGTTATGATTTTTATTCGGTTTTGGATTCTAAGGATGGTTGAATGATTTTGTAAACAGTCTTTTGATAATTAATAGTGATGAATATTCATGCTTTAATCTGGTTTTGTGTTGATTAATGTTCCTCAAGTTGTCTTGTTGAATGTCTTTCATTAATAGATGCATGTTTAGGTTGTTTGCGTATTACTTGTGACCTGAGTGGTTTGCTAGACGTAGTAATCCATAGGAGTGTTGGTTAATCCTTTATTAGATTGAGTGTGTGTCCTAGTTCAATACCCGAGAGGTGAGAATTAGTCGTTTAGTCTTCGTCATTAGGAATACGATTGTCAGCTGTCTGAGAGGAAGTTGGTATTAGGTTTCTAGTGATTGTTGCTATTCTGATTCATAGTTCTTATTTTGAGATTACCCCGTGCATCTTCGATGTATGGTGGGCAGTGAGACTGAAAGGTGATCTGTCTATTCAGGTACTTTATCATTGTGGAGAGATTGAAAGGTAATCCACTATCTGGTGAGTTTAGTACACTTTAGGTAGCTTAGTTGGTAACACCCTGAGAGTGATTAGGGATCCACTAGGTAGTCTTTAGTTATCATCCTTAGTAACCCAGATCCATCTTAGTTGCTAGAACAGGTAGAAGTTGTACTTTGCAAGTAGGATTCCGACATAGGTAGTATTTTTCCCATCTCTGATTTATTCCTTAGTTCTTGATCTTGATAGTTGAGTAGTTCTTAGTTTGCTGCATTCTTAGTTAATCTGTAGTGTAGTCAACCCCCCATCATCAATCTTTAGTCCGAGTCAGAGTCTAGTATTAGTATTCAGTGTCTCTAGGGTTCAATAATCTGGTTTACCATTAAGTTGTGCTACACTCGATAGGTACACTTACCTGTCAGTGCGGTCTAGTTCATAGGTTTTCCACTTATTACTTAGGAGTCTAGGTTGGTTTAGGACCGTCTGGACGACATCAAGTTTTTGGCTTCGTTGTCGGGGACACTTGGCAATTGCAATATTAGCTTTGACTAGTTCTTTGTTTGATGTTTGCTTTGTTTTGTTTTTGAGTCTGAATTGTGTGTCTTTTTCTTTTGTGCTACTTATCTGTCTTATCTGAGTGTCTAATATAGGATCGAGTCTTGATGTCTTGAATCTTTAGTTATTTTCTTTTATTCTTGTGTCAGTTTATGCACCACACTCGTTCGTAGGGATCACCACCATATTTTGCTTCTTTAGATCCCGAACAAGAGCTGCACGAGCGCACCCGCTACTTTCGGGAGCGTTTGAAAGCATTCTGCAGCAACCAGGTACGTTCTCCTAGCCCAATTTC
Organism: Smallanthus sonchifolius; assembly: GCA_023525975.1. Lineage (NCBI taxonomy): Eukaryota > Viridiplantae > Streptophyta > Magnoliopsida > Asterales > Asteraceae > Smallanthus > Smallanthus sonchifolius. The sequence goes on from CM042026.1 coordinate 93,014,804, forward strand.
ATTTCCTGACATGTGCGACGCATACCCACCAGTGAGGCGTACGGTACACCAGAAGGCCAGTGACGGGGTTAGCGGGGCGAGATCTTCGATCACACGCCCCGCCAATCCTAACACCAATACATGGCATATCCTGTCACATGTCATGAGCACGATCACTCATGAAACTCAATTTCATTTCCTTGAGGATGAGGATGCACCCGGACATCTGTCCCGCTTCGCGTGAATTTTTTGATACATTCAATATCACGGGTGTGTCTAAGGACGCTATCTACTTGCGTCTCTTCCCATTCTCGCTCTCTGGGCGTGCTTCTACTTGGCTTGACACCCTTCCCAACAATTCTATCACCGCATGGGAGGATCTTTAAGCCATGTTCTACAAAAAGTACTATCCACCTTCCAAGGCCGCTCGCCTTAGGGATCAAATCCATTCGTTCCGGATGGATCCCGACGAGCCTTATCACATGGCCTGGGAGAGGTTCTAAGCCGATGTCCCCAACATGGGCTTTCCGACTGGGCGATAGTGGAGAAGTTCTACAATGGTCTCACCTTCGAGAAGCAGCGAATGTTCAACACAACTATGGGAGGCCATCTCATGGATAAGCTCGAGCGAGACGAGTGTGAGAAGATGTTCCAGAGCTTCGTTCTGGCGGAACATCAGCAGTCATCTACTAGGACTTCCATTCCTAGTGCTAGAGCACCCGCCTCTTCTCCTAGAGGTATGCATCAGGTCAACCCTGATACTAGCGTGGCTGCTGCACTTGCAGCTATGGAAAATAAGATTGAAGAGCTTAAACTTAGTGCTCTAAGGTGTGAGGTGTGCAGGGGACATCACGACACCAGAGATTGCCCCGTCAATCATCATGAGCAGGTGAGTATGCTGGAAACCAGAACCAGAACTGAGGGTACAACAATTACAACAATACTTATGGCTCGGGACTGAGATCTAGAAATAACCCGTCTGGGTTTAATGGTCGCCAGCATCAGTATGGAGGAGGAGAAGCTGGAGCGAGCGAGGGAAGCAGTTTCAACATGAGGAAGATAGAGAAGATGATAAAGAATCAGACATAAATGCTTGCCGATTTAGTCCAGCGGGATAGGGACGCTAAGTAAAGACTGGATGCCCATGACACGTTATTGAAGAATCAGCAGTCGGCATTTCAGGACTTGCAGCGCACGGTAGGATCATCATGAGGAGCTTCAGTGTTGGTTGTGTCGATCTTGAGCAGTAGAGGGGAGGAGAGAATAGAAAATGAAGTCTCCCACGGTGCTGACTATGCCATTCTGTCGGTAGAAGAGGTGAAGAAGGTTGATTGGAGGGCTCGGTTTGCTGAGATCGATGCTAGGATGTTATTGGAGCCCTAGTTGAATGTTGTGTCGACAAGGAGCAGGAGAGTAGAGGAGAAAGAGAGCCCACCGGTAGAAGAAGAAGAGCCGGTGGATGAGGAGTTATTTATGGAGAAGCCCGAGGAGAAGGAAGAGGAGAAGAAGAGTGTGGGTGAGATGAAGTCCCCCGAGATTGACTTGAGTTGTGTTCCCTATCCAGCGCGCTTGCTGCTACATAAACACGCTAGGGAATACGGTCACTTCCTTGATATGTTCAAACAACTCAAGGTCAATCTCCCATTTATAGAGGTCCTCCAGCATATGCTAACAAGAAGAAGCTAGAGGGGATCTATGAAGTCTCACTTAGTTATCAATATTATGTTGTGGTTCTGAACAAACTCCCAAACAAACTGGCGGATTCGGGTCGTTTCACGATCCCGTGTCTGCTTGGCGTTTTGCCCTTAAACCACGCATTGGCTGATCTAGGTGTTAGCGTCAATCTGATGCCTTATTCTATTTGTAAACAGCTAGACCTAGGTGAACCGCAGCCTACGCGCATGAACATTTCCTTGGCTGACCGCTCAGTCAAGTATCCACGGGGAATTGTGGAGAATCTGTTAGTGAAAGTCAGAAAATTTGTCTTCCCCGTGGATTTTGTTATTATGGATATGGAGGTGGACGACAAAGTCCTGCTCATCCTAGGATGCCCGTTCCTACGTACCGCCAAGGCAATGATCGATGTCTTTGACGGGAAACTCACACTTCGTGTATGAGTCTATCACCTTTGATGCTACGAAGTCGGTGAAGGATGTTTACGAGCATAACCACTCCGTGTGCATGATCGATGCCTTCATGGACTGCAATATGGATGCTGATCCGGAGGAAAAAGTAGGTGAACCCACCCCTAACTTAGGTGAGACATCTGATTGGGCGTTAGAGTTAGAAGGGTTGTTAGATAAACCAGACGATTACGGCGATGAGGTGCCTGATGATCTACTGGAGATGATGGCGGAATTTGAAGAGATCATAGGCAAAACCCCAAGTGTGGGGAAGTTGGAGGAGAATGTAGAGGATCAGGAGGATCCGGGCGAGAGGTTAGAGGCCACACATTTATTAATATCAAATATTGAGCCTTTAACTTGTACTTGTGTCCATGCTGAGGGGATAGAAGCTGAGTTATCCCCTGAATCTAGGCCGCCCCGTAAGAAACTCTAAGAGTTGAGTGAGTTTGTTGATGCAGGGAGAGTGAAAACCCGAAGTGTAGGGATGTTTAGGAGTGACAGCTTGCTAGGATACTTAAACCGTGTTATCTTTGGACCTGGTCGGTTTAAGCTGTGGTGGAAGGACTTGATTGCTAAATATAAGAGAGGTTTAAATTTTGATAGAAATATGAGTTTGATGAGGTTGTGTAGAATTGGTACACAGCAAAGGATGAAGGCGGTACCGGTTAGGATCAAGGAGAAGCATCCAGATAGGTTTGTTTAAGTCTCAGGCAAGTGCATCAGATGTAGAGTTTGTTTGCATTACTTGGTTTGAGTCCGTGTCACTTTTTGTGTTTTTCGGTGTGTGTTTTGTTTGTGTCATGTTTTATAGGGATTCGTGTATTTTGGTGAGGAAAATCATCAGGAATAAAGTTCCAGGTATTTTTACATTTGTTTTTATGCTTGGAATATGTTTTTATGGAATTTGGTTGAAAAAGGTTTAAATGATTAAAAATTTTCTAAGTATAAAAGTTGGAAAAATCTCAAAACTTTTTGTTATCAACAAGTCCCCGCGGTACGCGAAGCATTTGGGGAGTCCTCCCGCGGTACGTGAAGGACAAACCAAATGACCGGCTTAATTTCTGCCTCCCCACGGTATGCGAGGAGTGCTGCCAATTCTCTCGCGGTGCATGGGGACATGCTGATTTCACCCTTCCTTGTTTTCCCATGGTTTCGTTCACCCTTCACCCGCATCGACCACCACCATCATTCACACTTCTATCATCTATCCACCATCCATTATCACATATCATCCATCACTCCCATCATAATACATCCATCAACATCATTCATACCATCCGACCACCACGACCATGGGAGATGTGACAATCCGGATTTTTCAGTTAATTCCGTTAAGTTTCTTATTAAAAATTTAACCCCGTTAATCAAACCTAACCCCAAGGACTAATTCGGTCACAAAATCAACTCAAAACTGCAGGGACTAGTTGTGTAAATATGCCAAACCGAATTATTGACTCCCCAAAGTCAAAATCAATTCAACCCTGTTTGACTTTTTGAAGTCAAACTCATGACAAATTCAATCAAAATCAAATTCACAAATCGATTTGTTGAAATTGAAACCGTTATCGCTCGATTAATGCCATTAACGATCTTAAACATCAATTAAAACATCCATCACTAGCAAATTAAACAGGTTAATGACGAGTTATTTTGTAACCGTCGACCCACATCAAACATTCATCGAATTAGACGAATCCTCGTATTACTTTCATAAATTAAACCCTCTCACACATTTATCGAATCTGTTTGAGCCTGTTGCAAGCATCAATTCGTACAGAATCATAGCAGAGGGAGTCGGAGATCAAACCAGTTCAAGTCGGAACTATTTTAATCGAGGATCATCAATTCGAACTCTAATCCGGTAATTGTCTAAACCCACACTGTCGTTTCTGTCTAATAATTGAAAGCCCTATGGGCTTACAACATCAATTATATCAAGAACCCGATTCTAGGGTTCATACAAATACGGTTTGATCGAATCCTAATCTAAACACAATCTTAATTCAATTAATTGGTATGGTTAGAATCGCAAACAGTAACTCTTTGAAAGCCCTATGGTTAATTGGGATTACATTATCGAATGGATCATGAACCATAACCTAGGGTTCATATAAAACCAGTATAATCGAACCCTGCTTTAGACTCAGTATAAATCCAATTAAAATGTATCATTAGCTTCGTAATTCTCTACTCAATGAAAGACCTATATCATTTTAATCACAGAACATCGAATTGTTCATGATCTAGATTCTAGGGTTTGTTCATACGATAATTTGGGTGTTTTGATTCTAGAATCAGTCTTAATCTAATTAAACTATTCATACACATTCGCAAGCCTTTAATGAGTAAAAACCCCATAAATCCAACTGTTTTCATCATCGAATTCGATCAAATCAGAACCGTATTCATAAGCTAGGGTTAGGCCCATTTTTCTGTAATTTAACGGCCTTAAACACGATGTTTTTGAAATTAAACTCACCCATAGATTCGCAAACCCTCGTTGAACAAAACCCCTATATTCCTATGTTTAATCGAAGTCGAAATTGTGGGTATTGGGACAGTTTCGAACCGGTATGTGTATGGGAGGGAAACCCACTGGACTTGGGTGTAAAAACTATTTGAAACTGATGATGTTCGCGATAGCCTAGCGGCCGGGACTGGTTAGAGCAATGTGTGTGTGTAGGAGAGACCCGGGTTCGAGAACGGGCTCCCACAATTATTTTTAAAACATTTTTCTGGATTATTAAATTAATAAGAATCGAATCTGTTAATATTATATTATTATATAAATGGGTTTTAACCCGAAAAACAACCCGTAAGCTCGGGTTTGAAATATTAGTTTATTTTTATAAATTATACCCACTTTTATAAATAATATAATATTATTATTAACAAGTAAAATAATATATTTATATTATTTTTAAGCCGTAAACTCGTGAAAAATAATATGTTTATATTATTCCCAAATTGTGACCCGTATTATTAAATAATATATATTTATATTATTTCAAGTCATTTTATAACGCCGTAAATCAATCGAGACTAAATAATAATATAACTAATTATATTATCCACACGTATATATATATTATTATTTATGTCGTTCGTCGCGTAAAGTCATTCTAAACCCGTGGACGTGTTCGTCCACTCTCGTTTATTGGAGCGGTTCTTTTAGGACATTCCTCGTTTTCCGTGCACAGTCACAATTCCAATTTTAGTTCCTAATTTATATGTTTATAATTTTAGGACATTCGTAGGTTTTTTGAGACCTACACTCGTGGTTCCAACTTACTTCTAGTGTGAAACTACCTTCAATGCCAAGCAGGTGAGTTTTCACGGCCCCTTTTTACTGTTTTAACTTGGGGGAGAAAACATGCTTAAACTGATTTTTAGATTTTGTATTTCATATGCTATCAATGTTAAAGCTAAGTGTAACATGCTATCACAGAAAGTCTGCATATTATCTCGAACCGTTAATATGGATCTTAGCGAGAAAATGTTTAGTAGTACTACTGGGTTTAACAAATCCCACCCGCGTTAGTCGCGCTAACTCGATTGGATATCGAACGGGTGAAATGTTCGCTTACTCACATGGCCAGTATTGATAGACCTGGCAGGAGGCAGTAAACAAACAGTCAGCTTCGGTTGCGAGCACTTGAGCTAAACATGAACATAGGTTAGCTACCTATAGATACATATTGAATGATCATAAATCTGGTAAACGCTTACGTATTTAATTGAAACCTGTTGACTCACCAACCTTGTGTTGACACTTTGCTTTACATGTTTTCTCAGGACGCTAAGCTAAGACACAGGTGCACGTTAGGGCATGCATGGGATTCAGCTGCTTTGCTTTGTGTCTATTTATGTTTGGTTGAATTATTCTATTGTACTTTGTTTGGTTTGGACGTTTGGACTTTTGAGACTTTTGGACTTTGGTTTTGGGCGCGTGTATTTTGCGCATTTACTTTCTTTACGCTTCCGCATTGATACTCTGATTTAAAAGATGTTTTCATTTTGAGTCCCATGTAGAGTCGTTCAAAGTAACTAATGTCTGAGATCCTAGTTCGTCACTTCCCAAACGGTAAAACTCCGTTAGTTGAAATTGGGGGTGTGACAGGAGAACTTGACACCGTTCCTGACCGACGATCTACCTTGCTGTGGCATTCATGTCTATGTGTTTTCCACCCATCGAGTACATTTCTCTGCATGTTATCTATCTTGAGTCTTTTATTCTTAGTGAGTCAGTCGAGTCTTTATTTTAATTTGAGTCAATTTAATGCTGCGGGTTTGTTGTGAGTTTTATTTTGCAAGTTTTATCATTCCGCCCGTACTCAATCTCCATTCGGGTGGGATTTGATTATCACCCATACAGTTTGTAAAGGCAAACTGGCAGTCTATGCAACCGTGACCGAAATGCTATGCGGTGCACATAAGGATGAAGAAAGCTGGATATATTCACTGCTACATTACCAGCTAAGTCGATTCCTGTTTTTGTTTTTATTTTTATTTTTGTATTTTTTTTATTTTTTAGTTATGTCTTGCTTCACATTGAGGACAATGTGTCTTTCAAGTGTGGGGATGTGAGTGTCTAGCTTGTCTAGGTTGTTTTGTTTAAAAATAAAAAATAAATTTAAAAATTTTGAAAAATCTCCTTGGAAATAACTGCTTATACTTGGAAATAAAAGTACAACTGGATCTATTTGTGATTTTAAATGAATTAAATAATTGAAAATGCGTCCAATTAGTAATGTTTTGGTAGACCCAGCCAATTTGAATAACCTAAATAGCCTATGAGTGTTACTTAGGATTAATCACTGAATAAAATCATGAAATCATGTGGGTACTCATTTTAGGGTATCTGTAATACTGAAACTGCCAACGCAGTGTGATAAGTATCACGTTAAGTTAATATCTATTTGTTTTTGAAATTTTTGGCACATCATTCTCTTTTTATGAGAATAAATCCGAGTTTGGTGGCGCCCACATCCATAAATTCTATAATTCATTTAGCTTATTTATTAGAATACTGAGTTTTGCTTATGTGTTACCCTTCGTTTTGGCCACTTGGAGAAAACACCCATAAGTGACTCGTATGTGCTTTATTGATTTGACTTAGTCTATGTGTTCCCTTTCGGGATAGTGACCTAGTTGAAACGCCTCTAGATGAAGTTTAATTTGCTTATTAATGCTCATTATCATTCCATTCATTCATGATTTCATCTAATTTCTTAAACAAATAAATCTTAGTTTAACGTGGTATGGTAAATCTATATGGTTTGATTCGTGCCTAAACATGACCGTGAGACGGGATTAGGTAGAGCTGTAACTTCTGAGTGTGAGTCACATAGGTTGAATGATATCTGAATAAATTTGAATTAGAACACATTACGGGGGCTAGATAGTTGGTGCTTGGGTTTAATCGGACAGAAATACTGATTATTACTTTTTAACGCGTGAGTATGTTTTGCTAATTGGTAATTGATGTTTGTTAAGTTAGATTCCAGTTATGATTCCATTGCAGTTTTTTCGAGGGCGAAAAAAGGTTTAAGTGTGGGGATGTTTGATGTAGTGCGAAGCACACATCTTTATTCATAGTGTTTTGTGAGTTTTTACTTAGTTTTACGTTCGTTTTAGTCGTTTAAATCTGTATTTGAGTCGATTATATATTTACAGGTGCTCGTGAAGATTACAAGTGAATACGTGAAGAAATCGAGCAAGAGAATGAAGCCGGAAGAACAAAAGAGAAAAAGTTGAAATTTCAGGTTCTCGCGGTACGCGAGAGAAAGAGAGAAGAGCCTCACGGTACGCGAGGGAAACGGAAAGCGGGCACGACTATTTTGTTCCTCGCGGTACGTGAGGAATCCATGAAAGCCTCTCGCGGTGCGCGGTTGACTGAAAAACCGTGAAAAAGCCCAAATCGACTTTTAAATAGAATTTGATTGCAATAAGGTTAGAAGTTCAAATTCCAGCCGTCTAGAGAGAGACTATGGGCGATTTTGGGAGTGAGGAAGTAGATTGGAGGCCAAAGGTTGAAACTTTGGATCCAGGTTCGTTGATTATAGCATTCTAGGTTTCAAGATTCGATTTTTATTCTTTGATTGCTATGTTTGATACCATGTTTCTGTCTATTACTTCTATTATGGTTGTTTTAAGCATGATTCTAGGCTAAAACGTTAATACTGCCTAGGTCATGATGAATATTGTGTTAAAGTTATGATTTTTATTCGGTTTTGGATTCTAAGGATGGTTGAATGATTTTGTAAACAGTCTTTTGATAATTAATAGTGATGAATATGCATGCTTTAATCTGGTTTTATGTTGATTAATGTTCCTCATGTTGTCTTGTTTCTCATGTTGTCTTGTTGAGTGTCTTTCATTGTGACCTGAGTGGTTTGCTAGACGTAGTAATCCATATGAGTGTTGTTGTGTCCTAGTTCAATACCCGAGAGGTTAGAATTAGTCATTTAGTCTTCGTCATTAGGAATCCGAGTGTCAGCTATCTAAGAGGAAGTTGGTATTAGGTGTCCAGGGATTGTTGCTATTATGAGTCATAGTTCGTATTTTGAGATTACCCCATGCATCTTCGATGTATGGTGGACAGTGAGACTGAAAGGTGATATGTCTATCTGGGTAATTTATCATTGTGGAGAGACTGAAAGGTAATCCACTATCTGGTGATTTTAGTACACTTTAGTTGGTGACACCCTGAGGGTGATTAGGGATCCACTAGGTAGTCTTTAGTTGTCATCCTTAGAAACCCAGATCCATCTTAGTTTCCAGAACCAGTAGAAGTTGTACTTTGCAAGTAGGATTCCGACCTAGGTAGTATTCTTCCCATCTCTGATTTATTCCTTAGTTCTTGATCTTGATAGTTGAGTCATTCTTAGTTTATTGCATTCTTAGTTAATCTTTAGTGTAGTCAATCCCCCCATCATCAATCTTTAGTCCGAGTCAGAGTTTAGTATTAGTATTAAATGTCTCTAGGGTTCGATAATCCGGTTTACCATTAAGCTGTGCTACACTCGATAGGTACACTTGTCTGTCAGTGCGGTCTAGTTCATAGGTTTTCCACTTATTACTTAGGAGTCTAGGTTAGTTTAAGTTAGTTTTTATATAGACCATCTGGACGACATCAGCGCCCTTGCGGCGGCTCGTCCGTCTGGTTTTGTGTTTGCGGCGGCGCAAAGAGGAGAGGAGGGAGAGATTAGGGTTAGTGATAATTAGCCTACAATTGCTAATTAATGGTCAAGCAAATCCCTTCCCCTAGACTTTGTATTTAAAGATGGTTCGTAACTTAATCCCTAAGCTATGCTTTAAAGTTACTAATTAATCCCTTGTGATTGTCCAATAATCACTAATTAACCTAAACTCTTTGGTTAACTAAATATTATAACATTTGTATAAATTTATAAATACTGTTTATTTAACTTTATAATTAATTATATATATGTAGGTCCTAAACGCTTAGATCTCAGTGCTAGAATTATTCTAGACAGGATCAGATAAACAAATCAGCTATAGATCAGCTGTTTATTGAATAATTGTAGAACCAAAGACTGATTGCAACAAAATTCTTCTAAGTACAAATGCTGCTGATAGGCTTATCAGCAGTGTTCAACACTTGTTGCTGCTGATAGGCTTATCAGCAGCGTTCAACACTTGTTGCTTCTGATACGCTTATCAGCAGCGTTCAACACTTGTTGCTGCTGATAGGCTTATCAGCAGCGTTCAACACTTGTTGCTGCTGACAGGCTTATCAGCAGCGTTCAACAGATCAGTCTTGATGCTGATTCTCATCCTTGCTACTGACAGCCTTGTGCCTTGAAGATAAATTGTTGCAGCTGACTATCCATGCCAAGCGTCACTAACAACTTTCTACAAAAGCTACTGACACACTCAAAGCAGAAGGAACCTCAATGGTGCAACCAATGACGGATAAAAATGCTCTTCTCCAAGCATGCAAGTAATGATGCATAAAGAAGACGCTTCAATAAAGTTAGCTAGTTTAGACTAAACTTGTATTATTAGCTTTGTACAAAAGATCAACGGTCTGTGTTAGATCTGATCCTTAGAATCAAGGGTCGGTCTTGATTCTAAGTTAGTATAAATATTGTGTAAACACTTCATTGTAAGTGTGCTTCTTGATAGAGTTTTCATTTGTAATCGTTTATTCACAAAAAGCTTAATACAACAGTGTTCTTATTAGTATTCTTTCTGTTTACTCGATTATACTTGTGTAGTTGCTATTGTTTCCGCCAATTTCAACTAAGAATAGAACCATCTTGTACTTTCACGATCCTACAAGTGGTATCAGAGCTTTGGCTCAGATTAAACAAACTCACACTTGTTTAATCACTTCTGGTTCTATTCTAAACTTTCTCTTTGATCAAGTCACCCAAAATCACAAAACAAAGATGGCACCGAGCAATGGATTTGAAGACATCGACAGCATCAACCGACCACCAAGGTTGGTATCTAGGGAAAACTACGACATGTGGAAGAATCGCATGGAAAGCTTCTTCTGTTATCAGGTGTATGGATTGTGGAAATCGATCAGGGATGGACCCTACACTCCCATGGTGGCCTCTGCTGATTCTGGAGGACCAGTTGTCCCGAAGGAGCCCTCAAAGTACTCAGAAGAGGACATAAAGAAGATGGAGGTGGACTTCAAGGCACTAGGAGCTATCCAAATGTGCCTTCCAAATGAAGTTTTTCATAACTTCAGAACTTACAAAACTGCTAAAGAGCTTTGGGAGGCTTTTGAGAAGATGTTTGCTGGCTCAGAGGAAGTCAAAGAAAACAGAAGGGACATCCTGAAGCAGTAGTACGAAAACTTCATCTGGAAGGAAGGTGAGTCACTAACCGTTTTGTATAACAGGTACACGTACCTGGTGGGAGAACTGCAGTGCTCCAACGTAAAGCTAGAGAATGAAGATATTCTCAAAAAAGTTTATCAGATCTCTCCCGAGCTGCTAGACACTATATACAGTGTCTATAAGAAGAACGGAGAAGTTAAAAACTCTCCAGATGACAGAGCTCTTTGGCATGCTAAAAACACATGAATTAGAAATGATTCAAGCCAAGGAAAGGAGCTCCAATCATCAATCAGCCTCTACTTCCACCACCATCTCATCTGCGCTTCACTCTGATCACTCCGATCTTACAAGTATCACACATGGGGTTCTTCCTAAGTTTGGTGCCAAATCTGATGAAGGATATTTTTTGGGCTATTCCTCTCAATCAAAGGCCTATAGAGTATGCAATTCAAGAACAAGAATTATGGAAGAATCAACAAATGTGGAATGTAGAGAACACATCGTCTGTGAGCAGGGAAAAGGCCCAAACTGGCTCTTTGACATAACTCCTTCTCCCACATATTTGAGCCTCTCACCTACTCAAATATGGAGTCTACGTCTACATAAACACAAGCCTCCACTTCATCCACTGACTACAGACTGGATTTTCCCAAATCTTCTATCCGTCTGATAAGACCATTGATTGATCCTCCATCAGTTGTGGAAGCAATTTGTAACATTTTTGATTTTCTATATATTTATTTTAATGCAATAAACAATATTTCAATTTCAATTCTTGGGCAATGCCATGTAAAACATTTTATTCAAAGTTTCACTCAATACAATCCCCAAATTTTATATTTTTAATTAAAAGGGTTTTATATCCTTATAATTTATTTATTTGTTATGATATATATAGGGATTATATAAGTTAATCTCATAGAACATTTATAAAGCATAATTATAAAATTTATAAACTTAGAGTTTCTTTATAAATGTATTTATATATAAATAATTACAATTCAAATGAATTAGTTGAACATTTTAAAACCTTGAACCCCTTTTCATTGCCATGAACCCTCTCTATTTCATTCGAACTCCCAAAATGAACCCACCACCTTTGTATTTGGACCCTTCCACCACAAGTTGAACCAAGTCTTAAACCCATAAAAATCGTCCCCTTTGACTATCTAAAGTCAACAGAAACAAGAAACCTTGTAATTAATCTTCAAATCGGCCAAATTAGAAATCAATATACTTACCATATATGCTTAAATGTATCACGACCGATTTCCAACCCAATTAGCCAACTAATTAAGAGGATTTGGCGTTTAAATTCGAATATAAACGCGTTTGACTATCTAGGGTCAAACCGAGTCAAATTTGGTATCAAATCATGAAATTAAACGGCTTTAATGGTCGCTAATCCCGCTCAGACAATGTTCGTACGTTTTCAAACCTAGATCATAACCCAATTCTTGGAGAATCAAACGAATTGAATTAGAAATCAATCCCTCGACTCCGTGAGACTTGTCTCACGATTCTTGCAGCAGGTCAAGCCTAATACTAGGTAATTCTTACACCCATAGTTTCGTTTTCAGCAGTAGAATAAAAGCCCTATGATTTCAGACCCTCATTCGATCGAATCTCAATTGTCTTGTTCAAGAAATAACTTAGGGTTTTCGGTTGTTTCATACGATTGAAAACAGTCTAAATCGATCTTATAATCAAATTAAATCACACAGACAATCTCGCAATCATGAGTTAAACAATAGCCCTAATGCTATCGTTTGGATCAGAATTGTTTTGATCGATTTAGGGCTTAGAGATCGATTGGGTGGGGAAGAACGGGTCAGCGAGTTTTTGGGTTAAAAGAATGTGCGTTTGAGTTCTGGTGGGCCTGGACAGGCGGGACGGGGTGGTAAGGGTTTGGTTGTATACAGCGTAGTTCGCGTGTTCGAGTTCTAGTCCCAACGTGTTTGCATTTATTTGATTATTGCAGTCTGTCTGTTTTCGAATAAGTGTTAAGATCATTCAGGATCATGTTTCTTCGCATCAGGACTCATAGTCCAGTTGGTTAAGGCGCTGGACCTGGTCAGAACAGACCTGGGTTCGAACCCTGTGGTCTACATTGCTTTTTAAAATCAGTTTTAACACTCAAACTGTTTTATAAAAATAATTTTATGAAACCTCTAACCCCTAAAATTTATTTATTACAATAATTAACCAGATTACAAGGTGAAACAAATATTCTCTTATATAATTATTTTTAAAACTTTAATAATAAAAAAAATCATTTGAAAACGTAACCTAAATAAAATTGTTATTTAAAAACATATATATATATATATATATATATTTTAAAATTACCTACTTAGTTTATAAAGTATGATATGATTTTTAACTTGTAAGGCTTTACACGATCGTTTTATAAATTACAAAATCATTTTTTTTACCCTAAGTAACTAATTAGGGTATTAAATATATTAAAGAATTACAACATAAATTTCAAATTATATTAATATATATTTAGATTATTATACACTGTCTTTCGAACCACTTTTCATAATAATAATTAAATAGATAAAAAGACTTTTATTTATTTAATTACATATCTAATTAAACTAAATAGTGTTATAAAACCTTAATCACTTATTACTATTTTATTCATAAACAAAGGCACATACATTGATTAAACGTTTTACCCCTAATCTTTTATTCAAAAACCAAAGCAATTATACTTGTCTTTATACACAACCTTAACATGAGATTACATAAGCAACCTTCGAACACAAACAAGTACCCACATTCATTCGACCAAACTTTTACTCAATCCATTGGTACAATAGGATTTGCCCTAGTCTTTTGTGCATGTCATTGATTACATTCATATAATTTAATTATAGGTTAACCTTGTGCTTAGCTAATCACTTGTGCAACATATTGCCCGTGTGATCTACAAACTACTATTACAAGTGAGTATTACATAGCCCCTTTTACTCTTTTACACTTTTTGGGGTGAAACATAAACTCTATATACACAATTGCTTACTTTTACACAAAATACATAAACACAAATCCTCTTTACATTCATGTATACACAATCTGAGCTTTATGTTTGAGTGCTAGGTTTGTTAACTGTTTGTGTGAAATTTATGTGCAATCGTTAACTATTCAAGCCGTCGGTTAACAATGATAGATCTATTGAGTCTGACAAACCCACCCAGATTGGGGTGATTGTTACCGACAACACAATTTGCATGCTAGTTACAAAGGTTTGATTGTACATTGGTTACACAATAGTTGCTCCCCATAAATTCCTTATTTTATCATGTTATGTAAGGATTTGATTATTTACATCTATACACTAATTATGATTAAACTTGTGTATGCTCACCAACTTTTTAGTTGACCTTATTTTATTAATGTTTCAGGTGCTAATGTGTGATTTTGATCAAGGCTTGCTACACATAAGTTTTGGACCTAGATAATTTTAAATAAAGGATTATGTATTTCATTTCATGTACTTGGCTTGATTTTGTTTTGTCTTGAATATCTTCAATGAATTTGAATGATTAATATATTTCAATTTAGTCAACCTTGTGCTCATGAACAGTCTACATGTACCGCCCCGACGTTTCCGCCGTCGGTTGGGGTGTGACAGATTGGTATCAGAGCCTTGGTTATAGGGAATTAGGTTATTAGACACTCTCGACCTAGACTATAACCTTAGGACACCCGTACTTTGTCATGCTACTACATGCTATACGATTATTTCTTATGTGAATATTTTTACATGTTATACTAAATAATTACATCATATGATACAATACTTAATAATCTATGTATCACATTGCCTGTCAACTTTTGTCTCCTATTCATTGCTACCTATTTGATTGATTTGAAGTGCTATCCTAAGTTTCCACACACACTCATACACACTTAGTTTTTCATGCACCTTTAACCTCACACACAAAATATCACCATCTCTTGTGATCTAAATCTAAACTATTGGGTCTAATGCCCATTAATAATAAACTAGAAGCCCACTTACCCTTCAAGAAGTAGAAGCCTACTACAACATATAAGACTCACTTTCGGGCCTCAAAGCCCAGCCCACAACAATTCTCATCATGACCATGAGCCCAACAATAGTGTTATTAATATATGATGGATGGAAGAGTGTGTAGGCCCATGAGGGATTCTGGCTAAGGAAAGACAGGGTACTTAAGTGTGTCTTAGTGCCCCCCCTCTTTCCTGGGAATTCTCCTCAGAGATGCATTGCTTATAGGTCAAGTGTATTTCTAAAATACTATTGTGAAGACTCGGTGTTATGACTAGTCTAACTCTAAACCTATGAGAACTCCTATATTTTGACACTCAATATTTCATTATCACTTACATCCTTTTCATTGCTTTCTGCTAGACATGGACTCCTACTCTCCTTCCTCCCCGGTATACCGTCTCGGAGAAGAGTCTGATTGGGAAGAAGACATCGGGTCACCCGTGTATCGGTCACCAACACCCCCAGCTGCCAGGCCAAGGTTCGATGTAAGGACAGATTGGGCTAGGAACACCGGCCCAAGACTTCGAACATCTGGATCACCCCCACCCAGAAACCAGTATCAGACACCCCATCCACACACTCAGTTACCACCCCCACTAAGAGACCCATATCTAATGCCCGACCCGTACCATCCTAACCCTTGGGTAAGGCATACCATGGCACCCACTAGTGCTATGGGAATTCCGATCAAAGACATTCACCAATATGTGAGGACCGCAGAGTTTGAGAGGCAAAGGATGGAGCATGAGGTAATGCACGACTTGCAAGGACAAAGAATGGATAGCCTAGCAAACCAATTAGGGTACCAAAAGGAATTAATCTCCATCCTCGAAAAAGAAATACTGGAGCATCGCACGGAGACAGCTAAAGCTGAAGCCAGGTCGGCTACCCAAGTGACCATAGCGGTGCTCGTCTTAGGAATTATCTTCCTTCTAGTGGAAAGCTACAAGAGACGTTAACAAAAATTATTTTTCCATTATTTATTGTTGTATGATCGTAAGATTACAAGGTGATTCTATTCTAGTTGATATTGGCGGAAACAATAACAACTACACAATTACAATCGAGTAAACAGAAAGAATACTGATAAGAACACTGTTGTATTAAGCTTTGTGAATAAACGATTACAAATGAAAACTCAGTGAAGAAGCACTATGAAGGCACACAAAGCACACTTACAATTGAAGTATTTACATAGTATTTATACTAACTTAGAATCAAGACAGACCCTTGATTCTAAGCATCAGATCTAACACAAGCCGTTGATCTTGTTTATTAATCTAAATTACACATAAAGGCTAATCTAGTTAACTTTACTGAAACGTCTTCTTAGGCATCATTATTTGCATGCTTGGAGAAGAGCGTCATTGTCCTTTGATGGTTGCATCGTGTGAGGTTCCTTCTGCTTAGAGTGTGGCAGTTGCTTTTGCAGAAAGGTGTCAGAGGCGCTTCGCATGGATAGTCAGCTGCAACGTTTGGTCTTCAGAGAATAAAGCTATCAGTAGCAGAGATGAGGACCAGCAGCAAGATTGATCTATCCGCAGCTGCTGAGGATATGCCTATCAGCAGCAACATGTGTTGAATGCTGCTGATAAGCCTATCCGCAGCTACTTTGGTCTTCAACAGCAGACAAAGTATCAGCAGCTGTTTTGGTCAGCAGCAATCTTGTGTTGTCCGCAGCAGTTGTACTTAGAACAATTTTGTAGCAATCAGTCTTTGGTTCTATAATTGTCTTTAAATTTTCAGTTTGAGAACCATTTCCCTATGTTTTGAGTAATGTTTAACATTTCAGCACTTAATCAATTTTATATACTTCAACTTTAAAGATTATTCATTGATTTGACCCGTTGAGTGTAAATCACACCCATCATATTTTCGTTAAAATTTCTCGAGTATCGCCTTCTTCATTCAATACGATTTAGTACACTACCAACAATCTCCTTCGTAAAACAACCCACCCCATTGGTACAATAGGATTTGCCCTAGTCTTTTGCGCATGTCATTGATTACATTCATATAATTTAATTATAGGTTAACCTTGTGCTTAGCAAATCACTTGTGCAACATATTGCCCGTGTGATCTACAAACTACTATTACAAGTGAGTATTACATAGCCCCTTTTACTCTTTTACACTTTTTGGGGTGAAACATGAACTCTATATACACAATTGCTTACTTTTACACAAACTACACAAACACAAATCCTCTTTACATTCATGTATACACAATTTGAGCTTTATGTTTAAGTGCTAGGTGTTTTAACTGTTTGTGTGCAATTTACGTGCAATCATTAACAATTAAAGCCAACGGTTAACAATGATAGATCTATTGAGTCTGACAAACCCACCCAGATTGGGGTGATTGTTACCGACTACACAATTTGCATGCTAGTTACAAAGGTTTGATTGTACTTTGGTTACACAATAGTTGCTCCCCATAAATGCCTTATTTTATCATGTTATGTAAGGATTTGATTATTTACATCTATGCACTAATTATGATTAAACCTGTGTATGCTCACCAACTTTTTAGTTGACCTTATTTTATTCATGTTTCAGGTGCTAATGTGTGATTTTGATCAAGGCTTGCTACACATAAGTTTTGGACCTAGATAATTTTAAATAAAGGATTATGTATTTCATTTCATGTACTTGGCTTGATTTTGTTTTGTCTTGAATATCTGCAATGAATTTGAATGATTAATATATTTCAATTTAGTCAACCTTGTGCTCATGAACAGTCTACATGTCCCGCCCCGACGTTTCCGCCATCTATTGGGGTGTGACACAATTGAAGCAAGTGAAGCCGGAACAAGACTCTCTAATGTCACCAGCAGCAACCTGTCTAAACTAAAAATCTAAATGAAGACTCTTCGGTAAATGCTGATGATGCTATTGCTGAAAATATAGATGTGGCTAATGAAGTTGAAGACTCTTCCACCATGAATGAAGAGACCCCTAATCAAAATCAAAGCAATGTGGAGCAAGGGATACAGCTGGAGGTAGTACCAGCACAGAGGATCCACAAAGAACATCCTCATGAAAATTTTATTGGCCAAGTCCACCAAGGAGTTCTCACAAGAAGCAAATCTCACGAGGCCAATATAGGCTTGTTTTCATGTTTTCTCTCTCAGGTGGAACCCAAGAAGATAGATGAAGCACTCAAACAGAGCAACTGGATTGAGGCAATGCAGGAAGAATTGCTACAATTCTGTTAGGACATAGTTTGTAATGACAAAAGCTTTGTAATAGTTTAGATCTAATGTCTTTATGTTTTTGTATGTATTAGTGTTCTAAGTATTTTTATACAAGTTGCTAGAGGCGAACTTGTTAAGTTCACCTAGTCTAACTGAGGTGAACTTGTTAAGTTCGCTTAAGTCTATCTGAGGCGAACTTGTTAAGTTCGCTTAGTCTGTTAGAGGCAAACTTGTTAAGTTCGCCTAATGCAGGTCAGTAGTCTATATATAGATGTTTACAGAGACAGTTTGTAACTGTGAACAGAATCGAAGTAGAACAAGATAGATTGAGTCTGTAAACTCTATTGTGAATTGGAATATAAGCATGAAGTTTATTTACTTGATTGTCTTTATTGTCTTTTGTGAATGCAATCGTTGATTAGTTGGATTCCGCACTCCGAGTTAACGACACGTCTTATCACGAGAACGATCTGTAGAAGTGCCATGAGATCCTACAAGTGGTATCAGAGCTATTGCTCGTGATTCTTGGTGATTCTAGACGGTTTTGCATGCAAATTGACAAGAACTTCATCATCTTTGACATTTTCATTTCCATGGAGTTTTCAAGCTTAATTTGGTTCTGATTTGATGTTTTTGAAGAGGATTTTGAAGAAATTGATCCGATAGAAACGTTATAATTGAGAAATTATACAATCCTACGGTTTGATTTTGACTAATTCCTTCAAAACAGTGAATTATGAAGATTTTTGGTGATTCTTGGTTCGCGGTTTCTGTTTGAACTGTTCTTTAGTTTGAATCTGCTGAAGCAAGCGAACTTGCTGATTTTATGCAGGCGAAGTTGTCAAGTTCGCTTCTCACAAATTAAGCAAACTTAATTTTTAGGCGAACTTAATCAGATTGTCCGATTTCTGGTTTAAGTGAACTTATTAAGTTCGCTTCATATTAAGTTCGCTTGGGTATCACCGAAGCGAACTTATTATCTTCGCCTAAGGGTAGTGAGGGTTCTACACTTGGAAATTTTTCAGGAAATTTTTTCAGGAAAATGGCAAATATGGTTCAAGTAACGAATATGTTCAATTATGATAATGAGATAGGTACATCTCAAAAACCACCGAAGTTGTTGAATCTTGCTGATTATTCTAATTGGAAAGATAGGTTTGATCAGTTCGTATTTTTCACCGACACCAGTCTCTGGATTCCTATTTTAGAAAGTTATACGCATCCGACTTATTCATGGATGGGACAAGATAATGTTCCAAAGCCGGTATCAGCGTTAACGAATGAAGAAAAGGTGTTGTTTGATAGGGAAAAGAAAGCGATGGCAAGTATTTCGATGTCTCTTCCGAAGGAAATATATCACAGTTTCAAACAATTCAAGTCTTCTCATAAACTGTGGGAAGCATTACAGAAAGGATGTGAAGGCAGTTTGGATGTGAAGAAGAGTAGAAAAGAACTACTGAAGAAGCAATTCTTGGTCTTCAAACATTTTCAAAATGAATCCTTGGATGATCTTGCTACCAGATTCTATCATCTGCTTAGTGAACTGTCGAGTGCTTCTGTGGTGTATGAAACTGAAGAAATTAATGATAAGTTCTTGGAGGCATTACCATCAAAATTTGATGTGTATACGGTTTTGATCAAAGAAAATATCAAGTACAAAACCATGTCTCTTGAAGAAGTTCTTGGGAAGAATCAATCGCATGACCTGAATATGAAGAAGAAGGAGACTAACATGGAACATATCTAGGATCCTGCAATGTATTTTGCCAAGACTACTGGTAAAACTGGTACTGGAGTTGCATTCTTTTCTAGAGACGCTCAAGATTCTTCTAATGATCAGTGTTCTGGAGTTCCTATTCATTCTGGTCATTCTAGTCATTCTAGTTTTTCTGCGACAACAGCTTCTACATCTTTTGGATCTCATGTAAATCAAAAGGTTGCTGATGATTATCTAGCTATGTTTTCCTCATTCATGGCTTCGTATGAAAATTTTATTGGGGGGAAAATTTATGATACTGAGGTTATTGAAGAATATTTTAGACAGATTGACCCTGTTGATCTGGAAGAAATGAACATCCAATGGAATATGGCCATGTTAATGCGTCAAGCAAAGGATTTCTTGAAGAAAACTGTCAGAAAGTATATTGGATCAAATAGTCGATCACGCATGGGATTTGATAAAACCAAAGTGCGTTGTTATAACTGTCAAGAGTATGGTCACTTTGCTAAAGAGTGTGTGAAGCAAAAGATTGAGTTTGATTCTCAGAAGAAGCAGAATAATTTTCAGAATAATCGTCATCAATCACATGGTTCATCTAGAAATTCAAATCATGCATCTGCATTATCGTCATTGGATGCACAAAATGATGAGAACTATGACTGGGGTATTCATCTGGAAGATTTAGTGGGTGCTGTAAGTCAAGCCTTTGTAGCAGAAATTCATTCTGAAAAATTCGAAGAGGTGGCTGATGATGATGGTTCAAGTGATGGTTCAAGTGAGAGTTCAAGTGATGGTTCGAGTGATGGTGAAAGTGTGCAGGTTGTTGATGAAAAGGTAGAACAAGAGCAGAATATTGATTCTGATGTTGCATCAGGTGTTACTGAAGATGATATTGTTTTAACACAAAATGCTTCGGATGGTGCTGATTCAAAGAATATTCCCATTGCCAAAGTTTTCATGGCAGACATGTCTGATCCGTCAAAGGTAAAAGACTCTGTTTTTCATATTTACTGTTCTAACTGCATTACTGTTAAAGATAAACTGCAAAAGGTCATGGATGATAACACAAACTTGATTTGTGACATGAAATCGATGCATTCTGTTAATCAGGAACTAAAAGATAACGATAAATTGTGCATCGATAGAATTGAGTCTTTGAAAATAGACTTAAATTCTCTAGGGTTGAAATATAAAGAACAAGCTTATCATCTGGATATGACTTATGCTGAAATAGAAAAACGAACTGAAGTTATTGCTCAAAAGAATAAGGAAATTTCTGACAAAGAGTCTGAGGTGATCAAACTTCATAGAAAGTTGGAAAAGTTTACCAATTCTTCTGTTGTTTAGGATTATTTTAATTCAAATGCTAATCCTACTAAACGGGTTGCTGGGATTGGATTTGTTCCTCCACCATTTAATGCAAATTATGTGGTTGAACCTGAAATCATACATGAAGAGGAAATAGATCCAAAAACAGTATTGAAAGTGAACTTGGTAACTGGTGAGGATATGGTGTATGAATCTGATTCTGAGGATGAGGTGTTTGATGAGACGAAAGTTGAAGGTATTCCAAAAGAGGTGAAAATTGATGAACCAACAGTTGTAAAAACTGTTACCCGTGATAGATGCATTCTGACTGAACCTGATGAGGTGAAAGTCGTTACCCCTAAGCTTTCCCCAATTTTACAGTCAAGTGGGTTTGTCGATGCTTGTCATCAAAAGGTGCATTCATCAAAGGTGCCTACACAGGTTTATGTTCCAAAGAAAACAGTAAACTGTTCTAGAAAATCTTCTGAAGCTTATTCCTCTGATGGTTCCTCAAATTCAAAGAATTCTTCTTACTTTAGAACTTTTAAAGAGAGAAGAGTTTGTTTCCATTGCAACGAAGCTGGTCACATCCTGGTCAATTGTCCTTATAAAAACCAGGGCAAATTGAAGACTGTTCCTTCACAACCAAAAGTGGTGAAGATTCTGAAAAGAACAGATGAGGGAAAGTCATCATTTTGTTTGAAGCAAAATACATCCTGTCGATCTTTTGTTAAATCTTCTGGATTTAAACAGCAGGATAAATTGAACTCCAAATCATTTGTGTGTCAAGAGAAACATGAGATTCCTCATGTTGGAATTTCAAAGGATTCTCATTCTGAAGTATAATTGTCTAGACCACAAAGGAGAAGACAAAACAGAAAATTGAAGAAAATTTTGGAAACATCTGAATCTGATAATAATATATCAAATAATGTTTTTTCAAAATAATCAAAAATTGTCTCCTTTGAAAAAGTCTGTTGGTAAAACTTCTATTCAAAAGGTTGATGATAACATTGATTGTGAATTACTAGAAGTTGTTTATTTTGATCAATCTGGACAACCCAAGACCACAATGGCTTGGGTTCCTATTTCTAACTGATTCTCATTGTTTATGTAGGGACAACCAAGGAGGACTATCAACAATACATGGTATGTGGATAGTGGTTGCTCTCGACATATGACAGGGAATATTAGATTGCTTGAAGATGTTAAAAACATTGATGGAGGTTATGTCGCTTTTGCGGGGAATAAAGGCGGGTACATAACTGGACAGGGAACTTTAAAGAATGATAAAGTCAAATTTGAGAAGGTGAATTACGTGGAGTAGCTGGAACACAATCTTTTGAGTGTATCACAAGTTTGTGACAAGAAGTTTTCGTTCCATTTCAATGATGCTGAGTGTTATATCTTGAAACCTGGTTTTGTTATTCCTGACGAATGGATTCTCATGAAGGCCCCGAGGAGAAATGACACATATGTTCTTGACATGAGTGTCGCTACTACAACGGATTCAATTCCTACATGTTTACTCTCCAAGGCGTCGGAATCAGATTCTATTTTGTGGCACAGGAAGCTAGCTCACATCAACGATCGGAAGATGAACTACATTGTTAAGAATGATCTGGTTCTTGGTATTCCGAAGATGAAATTCTCAGTTCCTGATGATTGTATTGCTTGCAAGAAGGGGAAACAACGGAAGAAATCACACAAATCTAAATCAAAGAATTCTATCGTAACTCCTTTGGAGCTGCTGCATATGGATTTGTTCGGTCCGATTAGTATCAGGAGCATTGGTGGAAAATCATACTGTTTGGTAGTCACTGACGATTTTTCCAGATTTTCATGGGTTAAGTTTCTTTCTTCTAAGGCTGAAACCACTGAGTTGGTACAATACTTAATCTTGGGTTTGGAGAATTTGTTCAATCTGAAGGTCAGAAGAATTAGGAGTGACAATGGCAGCGAGTTTAAGAATAGCAAGATGGGCTCATTCTTTTTACAAAAGGGAATTCATCATGAATTCAGTGCGCCATATGTTCCTCAACAAAACGGTGTTGCTGAACGAAAGAACAGGGCGTTGGTTGAAAACGACACGCACGATGCTTGCAGATTCTAAGCTTCCAGTTACTTTTTGGGCTGAAGCTGTGAATACTGCGTGTCATGTTTTGAACAGGGTCTTGACCGTCAAGCGACACAACAAGACTTGCTACGATTTGCTGAATAATCGAAAGCCAAATCTGGATTATTTACTACCTTTTGGTAATCCTTGCACCCTATTGAAAGTTCGAGATGTCCCAACAAAATTCAGTGCTAAGGCTATTGAAGGGATTTTTCTGGGGTATGTTGCCAATTCGACTACCAAGAGGGTTTTTAACAAAGAGATGCACCAAGTTGAAGAATGGTTTCATATTGACTGTTCAAATCGGTCTTTACCTCAAATGGCGATTGGACCAGATTGGGCATTTGATTATGAAAAATTATTAAGTCTTTTCATTTACCTTCTAATATTCCTCCTGATAAAGCTACTGTTCTCTATAACTCATGTCAGGATGTACAACACAATGGCTTTCTACCAAATATAGTTCCACATTCATCGGTTCCATCTACTTCTGCTCCCGATCCTAATGTTGCTTCTTGTTTGGGACCACAAGATTCAGAGAGTGAGGAAGACAATGCTATTTTTCAAGATTCTTCTGCTGATCCTTTGTTGGGTGATGATTCATTACCTTCGACACAGGATTCGGGGGAGATTCCTACAAATTTAGACTCGAAAATTCCAATTAATCATGGTTTATCTTATCAATCTGATACAACTCGTGTTGAGGTGTTACAGGTTCCTGAGGTCGCTTCCATCAAGGAACTCAAAGACCATCTAGTGACAAATATAATAGGGAATTTGCAGGATGGAGTGAAAACACGTTCTCTTGTTGATAATACTTGTTTGTATAAATGTATTAAAGATTCTGGTGTTCTTGATGATTGCTCACATTCATGTTTTATTTCTCAGGTCGAACCCAAGAATGTTGAAATGGCTTTAAATGATAACAATTGGATAGAGGCTATGTAGGAAGAACTTGCTCAGTTTGACAAACTTAAGGTCTGGAATCTTGTAGATCTTCCGAAGAGTGTATATCCGATTGGTACTAAATGGGTGTTTAAATGTAAGAAAGACGATCGAGGTGTCGTGGTAAGAAACAAGGCAAGATTAGTTGTCCAGGGCTTCAATCAACAAGAGGGAATTGATTACACCGAGGTTTATGCGCCTGTTGCGAGGCTTGAAGCTATACGGCTGTTTCTAGCTTTTGCTTCTTATAAAGGTTTTAACGTGTTTCAATTGGATGTGAAAAGTGCATTTTTATATGGAAAGGTCAAGGAGGAAGTTTATGTTTGCCAGCCGCCGGGGGTTGAAGACATGTATGTTCTTTCATGAAGGATATGATGCCCATGACTGCACCACTCCTTTCGCCCTAGACAAAAAGGGTTTCTCCACTCGGGAGAGGAAGGCGAACAAAATTGTTCACGACAAATAATTTCAGCTCGGTTTTTAGAAAACCAATCTATACCGGAAATTTTGTCAAAGCTGTCAAGTGTAATTGGCGTGAGGTCAATGTCAAACTTATGACCAGTCAATCTAAGTTTACATCTCTAAAGGTTTTGAGTTGCTTCTATAGTGTACTAAATATCCATTAGAGTTGGTGTACGACTTTACCAGCAGAAAATTATGGGGTCACAATGAGACTTCTAGTGAGACCCGCGCTTATGAGGTAAGCATTGGTCAACACAAAGGCTAAGAAGTTCACATGTAGGAAAGATTTTAATGAAATATAAATATCAGGAGTACAAGGGATAGGACGTCAGTTTAAGTATTCGTGTTCAACTGATGATCAGTTAGATGAAATCCTTGTTTTCTAATGTCATTAGAACAACTGAATCGTTTTGTGAAAGAAGAAGCCCGTTTACAGAGTTCGATACCCTGGGGTATAAATCAAATTAATCTGACGATTAGTCACCGGATAATGCATTAGGGTCAACTGGAATTTATTGTTGGAGTGTAAGGAATAACGTGTTAGCAGGAAGGAATTCTTCCAATTCCGCTTACATACTTGGAGTCGATGGGTTTACCATGAGCTTCTACTAGAGTTTCGATCGAGTTAGTTTCTATGGTCACGTTTGGATGAGAGTCTTAATTTCACTAAGACTCTTACATGAGTGAGACAAAATGATGGATTCCATTGATGATAGCTCAGTGTGTCCGTAAACACCTTCAACCTGATAGTCGCGTCTATCAATTGTTGAGCGGGTTTAACTATACCAACTAGTCGTTGAGTGGGTTACAAGAACTTCTACTGATAGTGGAAGTTTAAGTTTGTAGATCACTGCTTAGGACCATTTATCCACACACTAGGTGTGACACCCAGCATTTCAGGTCAATATCCACATTTCATAAACGCACGTTCATAATTATTATTTCCTGATATTTTATTTTGACTAAGTAAAGTCAAGAAGTCTAGCAAAGAAGTTTGTTCCAAGTCTAGTAAACCGTAAAGAGTTACTAGAAAAAGTAAGCAGGATAACCCGACTTAATGCGAACGTAAATGGTTAAATAAAATAACCAGAAAAATATATATATATATATATATATATATATATATATATATATATATATATTACACAAAATTTACGTTGAGCCAAGATTCTAATATTTTCTTCAACGAGCCATAAAATGGTTAAAAATTATAATACCGCGAAGAATCGAAACTGAATTAAATTACCCCTTTAAAACTATAATTGATACTAATATCATTAATAAATTAATGATTAAAATTGTTATCATTAACCCCAAACCCACTTCTTGACTTTCTTGGCCGAGAGTCAGGGGAGCCATGCTCCCACTTGCCTGATTCACTTTGATTCAGATGAAAACCATACTCTTCAGTCGAAACTTCACCATCCCTTTCAAACCTTCTCTTTTCTTACGGCAAATTCCCAATTCTCTTTCAAATCGAAGTCCAGTTTTAAAGCGAAAATCACCACAATTCGGTGTCATAAGGAGAATTTCAAGTGTTCTTGAAGAAAGCTTAGCAAAAGATTCAAGACTACTTCTCTGTTTTTCTCTAAAGATCGCCATTCTCGGTTTGAGGTAAAAACTCGATACCATCCATATTATTTGCTTTTAAACCGTAACTAAACATACAAATCGTTCAAACGCAAGTAAGATAACAAGAAAACTGTGTCAAACTCAAGATTTGAACATAAAAATATACAGAGTAAATTCTGTAAATCAAAATGCAGATATCGAAACTATAGTTTCGATACCTGTTAGTCAATCGAAACTAGGAGTTTCGATACCTATTGATCGAAACTAGGAGTTTCGATACCAGTTATTCAATCGAAACTAGGAGTTTCGATACCGGTTGTTCTATCGAAACTAGGAGTTTCGATATCTATTTACTCAATCGAAACTAGGAAGTTTCGATACCTGTGTACAATCGAAACTAGGTAGTTTCGATACTATTCTTGCCAATCGAAACTAGGAGTTTCGATAACCGTTTTGCCCTGTCGAAACTAGGAAGTTTCGACATCTGTTCTGTTCAATCGAAACTAAGAAAGTTTCGATACCTGTTTATTAGCCCCATAAGGCTGTAACTCAGAACTATTTTCATAACAAAACAAGGTTGGAAAAACTAAAAAGATAATTAAAACAAAAGTAATCAGATCTGCTAAGTCAAGTGAACAAATTGCGTTTAAGACGAGTAGTCTTAACGTGTATGTTATCCTTGTGTAAATAGGATACGGATAGGCGAATCTGCCGTCATTCAAATTTTTGCTAGCATTCATACTGTCGAGGTGAGTTTCACTAATCCCCTTTTTCTAAGTTTTTGAAATGATTTGGGGTGGAAACATACTTGTAAAAGACTTTTGTGTATAAATGAATGGAACTAATGATCTGACCGTATGTATGTATTGAGGGAACAATAAAGCGCTTAAAGTCCTCGTAATAAATTAGTAACCATTAGCTATGGATTTAGCCCGGGATTATATGAATAGTACTATTGGGGGTGACGCCTCCGGTCATGGTTAGTCGCGCTAACCAGGGGTCAAAATGGCCGAATGACCGCATATTGTCTTACTCGCAGAAAGGCGAGGGGAGGCACAGAAAGTTGGGGTTTGGTTACGGTCTCGTACATTACATACTATTTTGTATTCCTTGCAAGCTTACAAATGGGGTCAATAGATCGGATTAGTAATCATATTCATTGGTAATACATACAAAAGAGTTCTGATCAGGGTAAAGTGATCAGGTTTATCAAAAGAGTTCTGATCAGGTTAAAATGATCAGGTTTTACACAAAAGAGTTCTGATCAGGGTAAAGTGATCAGGTTTATCAAAAGAGTTCTGATCAGGTTAAAATGATTAGGTTTTACACAAAAGTGTTCTGATCAGGGTGAAGTGATCAGGTTTAAAGTAAAGAATTCTGATCAGGTTAAAGTGATCAGGTTTAAACGAAAGAGTACTGATCAGGTTAAAATGATCAGGTTTAACAAAGAGTTTTGATCGGCAAAAAGATCAGATTTAAACATTGGGTTTATGATAACTCTTTATAATAACTTGTGAACTCACCAACCTCGTGTTGACAGTTTTAAGTATGTTTTCAGGAAATTGAACGTGGTCATCAGGTTAGCAATGTAGGTTACATGCATGCACGTGGATACGGCTTTTGGGAGGATTTCTCTTGTATAACTCATGGTCTTGAGTCATATTTGCGAAATCTTAAACATTTGTAAACTCAAATTGATATTTTGTAATGTAAATATTTTAAATTCAGTTATGTATCTAATTACATGTATGTGTTTGCGGTAATCATATGCTTTGGAAACCAGTGAAAGTCGCGCCTCGCGTTTCCGCCCTGGCGGGGTGTGACACTAGGCTTCACCGGGACTTACATGCACCTCAAATTACTATTACGTGTGCACCCGTAATGATAATTTGCTTTGCATGTTCACCCTAGTTACTCCCCGTCCTGTGCCATAATGTCCTCTAGTTTGTATTGCTGAGTACAGAGTGTTGTCAGATATGATAAGTCATCGAAAAGCTTAGTCATCAACTATAAGTTGATCAACTAGAACTCATATCAGGATGTGTAGTCAGGAATCGTTTGATCCGAGTATT
Organism: Smallanthus sonchifolius; assembly: GCA_023525975.1. Taxonomy (NCBI): domain Eukaryota; kingdom Viridiplantae; phylum Streptophyta; class Magnoliopsida; order Asterales; family Asteraceae; genus Smallanthus; species Smallanthus sonchifolius. The sequence goes on from CM042026.1 coordinate 93,043,165, forward strand.
CACTCGAGTTGAAACACAATACGAGAGTCCAATCCAGTGGATTGTAAATGGGAACATGCACATGAGGAAAAAAAAATGCACATGAGATGCAACCTCGAGGAGTGAAACTAGTTCATGAATATGAGTTACTGAAAGTAGCATAGCAGCTATCCTTCCAACTGAGTCAGAATATGGTTTGAGTATGCAATGAGTAAGGCGTTCTCATCATCATGGTCAATCTATTCTTAACAGAATATTGACCAAAGACGTGAGCCCATGGCTCGGGAAAGTGATGACAATTACGTGTCAATGGATTCTACAATAATGCATGCAACGGTCTGCCTTCAGTCGGCGTATTCATCACAGTAGGGACTCGCCTCCGACGATCCCAACTCCCAAAGAGATATACGTTAGTGCTGAGTGTCGTCTATAACATGGACCTGAGAAAGCCCACCATGCCCCACGGGTGATGGTGATGTAAGTGATTCCTCCGAAGGCTCCGTCTCGTTGCCCTCGGACGGGAGTGGATGTTGTTCTGATGATCCCCCGAGTGTTGCCACTTGGAATGATGATGTAATGAAAAAGATGTGTCCCTTGCCAACTGAGGGTGATACGGATGGTATTAACATGCCTGCACCGCAATGTATGTATAGGTGCTATATGTATCAGGTGTAAGTGTCTGTGCCGTGTAACTAATGTGTGAGGTTATAGTCTAGTATGCAATCCTAGTTCTCTATAACCAATGTCTCTGATACCAATCTGTCACACCCCCAAATTCCACTAACGGAGTTTTACCATTTGGAAGGTGACACACCAGGATCTCAGTCATTAGTTACATCGAACGACACTATATAGGACTTGAAATGTCATAACATAAAAGTTCATAGTTAATGCGGAAGCGTAAACGTTAAAATGAAGTCAAAAATAATTACACGCAACGAGCGTCAATTAATATAATTAAATAAACTATTTAAAATATTTGAAATGAATGATATGACAGTAGGACTCCATCCATATCCTAAGTGTGCAACCTGTGCCAAAGCGACCTGAGAAACATGTAAGAAAAAGTGTCAACACGAGGTTGGTGAGTTCACAGGTTTCAAGTTTGCAATAAGAGAGTGTTTGCCAGATTATGTACATTCAATATGCAAATCTATAGGTAGCTAGCCTATGTTCATGTCTTACTAAAGTGCTCGCAACCGAAGCTGACTATTTGTGTTTGTATGCCTCCTGCCAGGTCTATCAACTCTGGAAAATGTGAGTAGGCTAACATTTCACCCGTTCGACCTCCAATCGAGTTAGCGCGACTAACTCGGGTGGGGCTTGTCAAACCCATTAGTACTACTTAACATTACCTCGCTAAGATCCATATTAATGGTTCGATGTATGATGATGACTTTCTGTGATAATGTGTCACGCTTAGCCTTAACAGTAATAACATATGAATTACAATAATCTAAAATAGTTGTGTCATGTTTTCTCCCCCCAACGGGAAAAACATATAACATAATGTTTGTCTGTGTACCTGTTTCTCCCCTACGGGGAAAACAAGTAGAAGTATGATAGTTTATGTACATGTTTGTTTCTCCTCAACAGGAAAACAAGTAAAATATGTTTGTGTGTAAGCATGTTTCTCCCCCAATAGTAAAACAAGTAAAAAGGGGCCGTGAAACTCACCTGCGTTGCATTGTAGGCATCACACAAATAGAGATTTAGAACCTCAAGTGTTAGCCTGCACGGCTTACGTATACCCTAGAATCATAAACACAATAGTTAAGGATACACTGGGTTTTTGTGACGACGACACGGAAGATTTGAATGTCCTAGAACATACTTATGATCAACGAGTAGACGAACGCGTCCACGGCAATTAGAATTTCTTAATATAATAATCAAGATAAATGTGTTACGTGTCGAACGTTAATAACGAATAATATTAATTAATAATTAAATACATCCGTGCGTTTGTACCATTAAAATAATGGCTAGGAAAATAATATAATAATATATTATTTTTGAACTCGTAGAAAATATACGATAATCATTTACGTGACAAAAATAATAAATATATTATTTTTATTCAAGGATATTTAACGTGAGTAACTAATATAAATAATTACATTATTTATAAGTTTGAAACGTTACACGAGATATATAAACGAGGCGAAATAATATGTAAATATATTATTTTTAATTGGAGTTACGGGTTAAAATAATATAAATATTTTATTTTTAAAAGTGGGAAATAATATTAAATACGGGTTATAAAACTAGACCCGAGTCTACGGTTGGTTTCCTGGGTTAAAACACATTAATATTATATAACAATAATACAAGGATAAGTTTTTATATTAAAATAATGCTAGAAAAAGCTCCAAAAATATAACACAGGAGACCGGTTTCGAACCCGGGTCTCCTATGTGCGAGTCAATTGTTCTACCATTACGCCCGCTAGGGTCTCGCGCTATATTCCAGATCCAAATGATTATAACACGAATGGTTTCAGTTTTTATGCCCCTAAATGAACCGAATCAAAACTCAACCTGTAATCTCTCGAAATTGATCGCGATTGATCAAGAGGTCATAGGGGTTTTGTTCATCACTGGATTGCGAGCTTGGGGGTGCATTTAATTGCAAAAATCATTGCGTTTAAGAGTCGTTAATTTCTGTTTGAATATGTCGAAAACCTTGGGTTGCATTTGAAATCAATTCGATAAATTATGATATTATTAATTGCTAAGATCATAGGGCTTTTACTATTTTGAGTATTTCGAAACCATCCTTCTGGGTTAATTTGATTGAGACCGAGTTTGAGATCAAAAAGCTGAAAACGTTTATGAACAAACCCTAGTTTAAAGATTATGAACAATTCGATGTTATACGCTTAAATTAGCATAGGGCTTTCAAAGATTTGATGATTTCGAAGCCATCCATATGAATTAATTGCATTGAGATCAAGTCTAGACCGTATTTCAACTAAACCGGATATGGGATGAACCCTAGAATAGGTTTGTGATTGATTCGATGTTTTAAGCCCTAATTAGCATAGGGCTTTTATTCTAGAGGCTGAAACAAAACTAATGGTATAGGTAATTACCAGTATGGATATCGGATTGATACTATGTGACTAGAACATGTGCCGATGGTGACGGGTTTGGTCCTTGGTGTCTCCGGCCACTCCTCCGACCAAATTGGTATATGCAGAAGCTTCTGGGAGGCTCGTCTAACGTGTGCAAATGCTCGATTGAGAGAATGGTAGACTAATTAATCGAATTGGTGAGAAATGGCGATGAACTCGACGGTTTCGGTTTAAAGCTCATTATTGGGATTAATTCGTGTCTAATAATGATGTTAAACTACTCAATGATGGTCGTTTATTGCAATTTAAGATGGTTCAGTTACGAATTTGAGTGATTAGCGAATTATGAGTTCCAATTCAAGCCAAGAATTCGTGGGTTTGACTTTTAAAAGTCAACAGAGACAAAATTCCTCAATTTTGATTTTTCTGAGTCAACATATTGAGTATAGGTTAATTACATAACTAATCCCTATAGTTTTAGTTGGAATAATGACAGGATTAGTCCCTAAGGTTTGAGATTTGAGTTAATTAGGTTAAGACTTAACGGAATTTGCTAACGGAGTAAATTCCAAAGTTCGGATTGTCACAAAGAAGAAGAGAGCTGAAGAGGAAGAAAAGGCTTGTCAAAAATCCAAGAAGGCCATTACACTTAACCAGAGAACCCATGAAGAAAGGAAGGTCATGACTGACTTCCTAAAGGCAAGGGGGGAAAGTGGAAGGAGGCTAGGTCCCATGACATTCATGAACCTACAAGCCTTGTACAGACAAGTCAAGAAGGAAGAAGAAGAAAGACTAGGAAAGAAAGTCTTCAAGACAAGGGTCACAGAAAAGGAAGACAAGAGACCAGCCAAGAAACAAAAGACTTCTGCCCCAGACACTACTTCCACTATCCAAAAACCTTCCACAAATATCCCCAAACCTTCCTCTCCTCCACCTAAAAAGTCTAAACCATCTCACCCAGCTCCCTCTCATCAATAACCTCTCCTGAAGAAATCCTAACCCACACCTAAACCAGAAGACTTCAGAGATATAGTTGATTGGTTCTACAGTTCACAGGATCAGTGGTTTGAAATCTTCAGGGGGAGAACTGAAAGAAGGAGATCTGTTTACAAATCTGTTGATGAAGTTCTACAATTACCAGATTCTGGAGATGGGTGAAGCTCATGAGCCTACAAATGAGGGTGGGAAACGTCTTATGCTAGCAATAAAACACATTTCAACCCTAGCAAAGATGTGATCATAGATATCAAACCACTTCAATCCCACTCTCCATTTGTAAGTTGGTCTTACAATGCTGATCTGGATGAGTTCACCTTAACTGATGTTTTGAAGCAGAAGATGAGATGTTCAAGCAAGACAATTTTCAAAATGCCAAGTACAGACATCAAGACTCTGTCTGAGCTTCCACTGAACAATCCCAGCAAGGATCCAAGAGGCTATGAGGTTGCAAGGATAGTCTGCCACCTGAAAAAGCTTCAACAACAAAGAGATTAGAAGAATTTTGGTAGCATCAGTCTAGGGGGAGTTTGTAGAACCAAAGACTGATTGCAACAAAATTCTTCTAAGTACAAATGCTGCTGGTAGGCTTATCAAGAGCGTTCACCACTTGTTGCTGCTGATAGGCTTATCAGCAGCGTTCAACACTTGTTGCTGCTGATAGGCTTATCAGCAGCGTTCGACACTTGTTGCTGCTGATAGGCTTATCAGCAGCGTTCAACACTTGTTGCTGCTGACAGGCTTATCAGCAGCGTTCAACAGATCAGTCTTGATGCTGATCCTCATCCTTGCTGCTGACAGCCTTGTGCCTTGAAGATAAATCATTGCAGCTGACTATCCATGCCAAGCGTCACTGACAACTTTCTACAAAAGCTACTGACACACTCAAAGGAGAAGGAACCTCAATGGTGCAACCAATGACGGATAACAATGCCCTTCTCCAAGCATGCAAGTAATGATGCATAAAGAAGACGCTTCAATAAAGTTAGCTAGTTTAGACTTAACTTGTATTATTAGCTTTGTACAAAAGATCAATGGTCTGTGTTAGATCTGATCCTTAGAATCAAGGGTCTGTCTTGATTCTAAGTTAGTATAAATACTGTGTAAACACTTCATTGTAAGTGTGCTTCTTGATAGAGTTTTCATTTGTAATCGTTTATTCACAAAAAGCTTAATACAACAGTGTTCTTATTAGTATTCTTTTTGTTTACTCGATTATACTTGTGTAGTTGCTATTGTTTCCACCAATTTCAACTAAGAAAAGAACAATCTTGTACTTTCACGATCGTACAATAATTAAAAGAAATAAAGAAGAAAAGCACAAAATTAAACACTCAAATCTGATTAAAATCCACTCTGATGATTACAATAAGCTCTTGCGATGATTACAACTACCATCCACCCCGGGTGAGCTCCCAGGGGTGGTGATTCAATCTAGATAACAAAAACCTCAAAACAAGCTAAGCAAAACCAGATTACAATCAGAAACTATGTGAAAAAGAAGGTCTAAATGCTAAGAAATTGGTCAGCTATATATAGAAGACTGAGAGAGTCGGCAATCTCCACGGCCGACAGTTAGCGAGTGTCGGCTGTAGTCGACCTAGCGACTCTCGGACAGTCGGTAGCGACTCTCATACCAATTTCATAGAGTGTCGGCTATGAGCATCGCCAACACTCTGAGAGTGTCGGCTGAGACCGACCCAGCGAGTGTCGCTAGCGACTCTTTGACCAAATTTCATGACGCAAACCTAAACGTCTCGTGATCGCTTGATTTGATAACATCATTCTCAAACTAGACCCAACAATCTCCCCCTGAGAATGATGCTGTCAATGATATCTAAAGATCGTTAAACGTCTTCTCAACAGTTAATAATCAATTGTCTCTTCCTCTCTCCCCTGAAAAAAAATTCAATTTTCGGGGGGATCAAAATCTGACATTGTCTCATAACTTCATGAAACCACCGATAACCCAAAGTCTTTCATTGTCGTTCTCCCCCGTAAATTTAGCTCCCCTATATATATTTTAGCCAAAGTCTTGTATCTCTTCATTAAGGATAATCTTGTAATAGGCTAGGATAAAGGTTCAATCTTTCAATAATTAACTCCAAGTAACCGGCTTTATCACAAATCTCTTTGACTCAGTCAGACAAGGATCAATTTGATCATCACATAATCCAACAATCTTCGATTCGGTTCTCGTTCATTGTGAAAACCCTGCATTTTGGACAAAGATGAGAATTCAAACCTAATTGATTAATGTTAAATAACATGATCCCGATCATTTTAAACATGGATGAGCTCCCCCGTATGGAAACCCGATCTTCAACAATTCAGAAGACGATAAAAAGTCGTTCTTTGAATACCCTAATCAGCTCTCGATCCGATATTGCTGAAAACACTAAAATTCCAAAAAGTTGTTTCCAAGTTTTTGGACAATTAACCTACTCTTCTTCGCAATATCCACTAAAAAAATTCATCCAAGAAATTTTCTCGAAAATACTCATTTTTGTTTTTTTTTGGGTTAGGTATTGTGTTTTAGAGAAAAACTGAGAGAGTCGGCTAGACCAAGGAATTGTCAGCTCGAGAGAGTTTCAAGGAAGAGTCGGCTGGACCAAACAAATAGTCGGCTCGAGAGAGTCGGCTGAATCAGGAAGACTCGAATGATCAAACTCAATAACTATGAACTTTAGTGCACGTGAATCATAAACTTGCATTTACTAAAGAATCGGTAGCAAAATCAAAGAGTCGGCCAGGACAATCGGTCACAGAAAAAGTAATCGTCGGCTGAAGAAAGAGAGTCGACTCTGGAGAGTCGTCTCAAAAACAAATTCATACCCTTTTTTTTCTAAAATACACAAAATCAAACCTCAAACGCTCATATCTGAAACAAAATGCAAACCAGATCTATCAAACTCTTCAAAAACAAGATTGTAAATGATTTTCAACATCAATTTCTGAAATTGATACAGATCAAATCCAGATTTGATGAAATACGGAACTTTTCAAAAACCACAAAAACTCCAAGTTTTTCACTAAAATCAAGAATAAAGAGGTCTTGATACCAAATTGTAGGTCCGAAACGCTTGGATCTCACTATTATAATGATTCTAGACAGGATCAGATCAACAAATTAGCTATAGATCAGCTGTTTATTGAAGAATCAAAAGAAACAAAGCAGAAGATCACAAAAATAAACACTCAAATCTAATTAAAATCTAATATGATGATTACAATAAGCTCCTGTAATGATTACAACTATCATCCACCCCGGGTGAGCTCCCCCGGGGTGGTGATTCAAACTAGCTAATAAACCCTCAAAACAAGCTAAAAAATCATATTACAATCACAAATTATGTGAAAAAGAAGGTCTAAATGCTAAGAAATTGGTCAGCTATATATAGAAGACTGAGAGAGTCAGCAATCAGCACGGCCGACACTCAACGAGTGTCAGCTGTAGCCGACCTAGCGACTCTCAGACCAATTTCATAGAGAGTCGGCTATAAGCATGGCCGACACTCTGAGAGTGTCAGCTGAGACCGACCTAGCGACTCTCAGAGTGTCGCTAGTGACTCTCTAACCAAATTTCATGAGGCAAACCTAAACGTCTCGTGATCGCTTGATTTGATAACATCATTCTCAAACTAGACCTAACAATATATATATCCAATATATATAACTTAATTATTCCGTAATTCCAAATTACCGTATCAGTTAATTTAGTCGTTTGTAATTCCAAATTACGATCTCTCTTTGCAATTGATTATCCCAGATAATCTTTAGATGATTCTTACATAAATAATCATTTTCCTTTCGTTTTAGTTTCATGTAAGGCTCGTTTAACTCTTAAACGCTCTTTTAGTATATATATTGTTGTTCTTGGTGTAACTCTTTGGATCTTATCTCGATGGCCGTCTTGTCGAATGTCGTTACTTGGGCATATAAGTCCAACATTATCGACTTCGGTTGAACTTGGGATAACCATCTACCTTTGGTAGAATTCTCATGTAACAACAACTACCATGCAAGTATTGGTATGCCACCTTATAAAATGTTATACATAAGGAGATGTAGGACTCCCATATGATGGAGAGAGGATGGACAGAAAGAATTAGGAAGTAAAGATATTGTCCAAGCTACAGGTGTGAAACTAGATCAGCTACCCAGGACAGACAAAATTCCTATGCAAATAAAAGGCGAAGGCCGATAGAATTCCAGGTCGGAGATTACGTTCTGTTGACAGTGTCTCCCTAGAAAGGAATCATTGGATTCTGAAAGAGAGGTAAGTTAAGTCCAAGATTCATTGGACCTTTTAAGATTGCAGTTCAAGTAGGGAAGGTGGCAAACATAATAGAATTGCCAGAGGAGTTGAATGGAATCCACCCAACATTCCGTGTATCTCACTTACAAAAGCGCCTGGCAGACGGAATCTCTCATGTACCGCTGAACGATATTGAGATAGATGAAAGATTGAATTATATCGAAAAGTCAGTGGCTATACTAGATAGAAAGGAAAAGAGATTACAAAATAAAGTAATCAAGCAGGTAAAGGTTTAGTGGCAACATCGATAGGGATCTGAAGCCACGTGGAAAACACCCCAATTTTTACAAGCCAAATGTTAGATAGCCTTTAAGTAAAACCCTGAGGGTTATAAGAAAACAAAGATCAAAGTCCAAGGAACCAAAGTGAAAATTTTGAGATTTTAAGACAGTGACAGACCGTCTTAGATGGTAACAGTCCGTTATAGGCTGACCTAGGAAATGACGAGGGAATAACATGTGTCTGCTGACTACCAAGCAAGATTTAACGTGTGGAAATCCTATGATGGACCTTCATAGGGTGTAACGGTCTGTCACGCCACAAAAATAAGCCAGTCAAACAGAAGACAACACATGGCTGGTGACACAGACCCATGATGGACCGTCACGTTGCATAACGGTCCATTACATGGGGAAGAAGTGCGTGGCCACTAAGAAATAAGGTGACGAATCGTCATCCCCTGTAACGGTCTATCACGGCCTCAAATCTAGGCCTATAAATATGGGATCAATGGCTTCTCCTTTCACTCAATCTACACACTCCAAAACACCATACAAACACACACTTAAGGTCTGAGGTGTATTTCCCAAGGCCTGGTTCGCGTATAGATGTCCGGTTTCCAGCTTTCCATTCCCGATACGCAATATATAGTTTCGAGGTAAGGTTTCTACTAGTTTCCTAAGACTTGGTTATTACTACTAAGCTAGGAACATATCTATAAGTAATGTTATAATGGCTTAGGACCCTGAGTCAATTAATCGTGTTATTTCAAATAGCAAGATAAGGTTATTAGGAAAGAGACAAGAGCTAGAGGTGAGTTCTATGATGCTGACTTTTAAATGTTTTTAAATGTTTTGGGCAATGATGTGCATGTTATGAAAGATTTTACATGAATACTTTATACCCCTTGATTTAAATACTTTGGGGCTAGTATCCATGTTGTTGCAAGATGTTATGGTAAGAAACATTGTCTAAGTCTTAAAAACCATGTAACAGAGTAGTCATGAAGTATCAAAGGGGTGGTGGGTACGCCGCTGGTACACCCTATATATAAACTTCTTTGATACATCATGGAGAAGCCATTACAAGGATTTAGGATAAGGACGGTTTTGACACGTAAAATATTGTAGTACTTGTCATGGTTTACCATGATAAGCGATAAGGAACTGTGTCTTGGTTCGAAGTACCTTGACTGGAAAGGTGGCTTAACATTTATTGTCCTGACATAGAAAGAATGTCTTGACCATGATGGTCTTTAAGGGAAAAGTTATTGCCATGTCTGGCTAATATGCCACATAATATCTTGCAACTTATATGCAGTGATTGCTATATCCTGGTAAGGGACGAATTGAAACAGGACTGCTACATTCCTGTGTAGAATGTGGTGGGGACCCTCTATACAAAGGTAAGGTTAAGTGGTGGCCACCACTTAACGTGACCTCAGAAAGGATAAGTTGTGCAAGAGTAAAAATTATGTTCGGGCGACGAGTTAATGTGATGTTTAAAAACATGTCATATAAAACTATTTATGTATGAGTAAGAGGCCACCACTCAATTTTAACTACATATCATGCATTTAGTACTAGTATATTTATTTATTTTGTGCAACACTTGAATTGGTGGAACATAGTCTACTTTGGATCGTTTTTAATGTTTTTGTAGGTGTGGAGCGGTTGAGAGAGATAACAAAGAAGATCGGAGAGGGTTGGAATGAGTCTTGAATAATAAAAACTTGAATTTTAAGGTGAAATAAAATTTTGGACAGAACCTTGAAACGTGCGTTTCGAGGCCATGCAGAAAAGTTGACACGGCCGTGTTAAGGTTATGAAGAGATATACCAAATTCCAACAATTGTGGATAGTGATATAACATAATATATATTTATTTTTATCCATATTATATAAAGGGATAGACTTATATATATTTAATATATGGGGGAACTTCATAGAAATGTAAACAACTTTTTAAACTGTTCCAATTAAATCACTCAAACTTTTTTTTAGTCACTCAACTTTCAGATAACCTTCTTATCAGATATTTTTTACCTGTTTATTAGGTTTCCTTGCTGACGTGATATCTATTTTTCGTTTTCTTTTTTTTAATATGCTAGCGTGGAACTATTTTTTTTAAATTGAGTCGTGAGTGTATGAAAGAGTAAGAAAGATATTTTTTTAATTTCAAAATAAAAAAAATATATTAATTCCACACTAGTATATTAAAAAAAATAAGTGCCACGTCAACATTTTAAATGCCACATCATCATTGAAACCTGTTAAACAGGTAAAAAGTATCTTATTAGCAGTTTACCTGAAAGTTAAATGACTAAATCATGATAAAAAAAATTGAGTGACTTAATTGGAACAGCTTGAAAAGTTTGTTACATTTCTATGAAGTGTTCCCTTAATATATATGGGTTAATATATGTTAAAAAGGGTTTTAAAAATAAAAGGGGTAAGAAGGATTCTGGACTTGGCATGTGTCATTTTATTTTTTTTAAAGTGAGGGCATATTGGTTATTGTGTCAAATATGTCAAGTCATTGTTTAATGTCAGGTCTGGTTATTCTGTCTAATGTCAGGTCATTGTGTCAAATATTTTTAATCATTGTGTTATATGTATTTATCATTGTGTTTTACTTTTTAGATGATTTTGTTTTGTTTTTGTCACTGTTTTTTATGTATTATATATAATATAGTGATGAAAAATATTTGAAACAATGATCTGATATTAGAAAAATATTTGACATTAGGCACAATTATGATATGAAAAATATTTGACACAATGACTTGACATTAGACACAATGACCTGACATTAGACACAATGATGAGCAATAATCATAACGAGATGGAAAACATAATTTTTTTTTTCGTTTTTGTATATAACGACATTATACTCGTTTTAAAGATAAAAACGCTCATTTTCATCATTGCGTTTTACGTTTTAGATAATTTCGTGTTATTTTTGTCACTGTTTTTATGTATTATATATAACACAGTGATCAAAAATATTTGACACAATAACCTGACATTATACACAATGATTTGAAATTAGAAAAATATTTGACATTTGACACAATGATAAAAAATATTTGACACAATGACCTGACATTAGACATAATGATTTGACCTTAAACACAATGACGGGCAAATTACACAATGAGCTGAAAAATGTTTAAAAAAATCGTTTTTGTATATAACGACACTACTCATTTTAAAGATAAAAAAAACGCTTGTTTTGGTTATTGTGTTTTACGTTTTAGATAATTTCGTGTTATTTTTGTCATTGTTTTTTAGGTATTATATATAACACAGCGATCAAAAATATTTGACGCAACTAATTGACATTAAATACAATGACCTGACATTAGAGAAATACTTGAAATTAGACATAATTATGAAAAATATTTGACTGAATGACTTGACTGTAACATCCGAAAAATAAAACGACAGTTATAATAACGGAATAAACGAACGAGGCATGACTGGCCGGGCCGGATGGGCCGGCGGGCTAGAAGGGGTGAGCATAGGGGAGCTTCCCCTATATATATCCTAAGTCACCACCCTTTCTCTCATTTGCAAGTTCTAGAGACAGAAACCGTAGAGAGAGAAAGTTGACGGATCGACCCGAGATTGAAGAAGTGTGTTGCTCCAGATCTTTTGAGAAGAACCTCTGGATTAAAAGCTTGATACAGGTAACGATCTGGCCTAGATCTGAGTTTTTGTTCGTTTTGGTGTTTTTGGGGTTTTGGATGAAAAGGTAACGTTTTTACGGATGAAACTGGAAGAAAAACATAGATTTGAATGCGAAAGTTCGGGATCTTGACGTGATCAGACCCGAATGCGAAAGTTAGGGTTTTTTTGCGATGAAGCAGATCCTGCGTGCTTATCAAGTACGCATGAAGAGGGTCCTGCGTACTTATCAAGTACGCATGAAGCAAAGTTTACGCACTTATTAAGTACGCAAGAACAAGGCCCTGCGCACTTGCTAAGTGTGCAGGCATCAGGCTGTTTAGGTAAAGTCAGTATGTTTAGAAGGTTAAACCGTTAGAGTCGGGATTTGGTCTGATGTGTATTTAACTAATCAATTCAGATCGGAAGTGACGTTGTGGGACCTTTGTTTAGGACAACCCAGATTAGCTTATCCGGTGAGTTCTAGAAGCCCTCTTTTAAATGTTTTGAATAATATTTTTGGGCTGGTGTGCATACGTAACGATGTGGCTATTTTATAAAATGATGTTTATGAATGTTGTCTGTGACGTTTTATAAAATGATGTTTATGAACGATGTTTTGGAAGAAAGGGTTCTGAAAGAAGTGTTTATGAAATATTTTGCCAAAAGAAGTTTATGGAGTGTTTATGAATGAAGGAATGATTTTTAATAAACGTACGAATGCTTTAACTGATGTTTTGAAGTAATAGAAGTGAATGTTTACGAAAGTCACAAAAAAACGAATCTGCCAATATTCCTTAGGGAATGAAGGTTATGGGTATGGGAAGTATGTTATGGGCCTTTACCTTTTAGGGGCCTTTGTAGCTGGCCAACTGTTGTACAACTGGGGTGATGACGGTCACCAAGGGGATTATCGTGATCCTTGAAGTTGGTACGATTTACCTTATGGGGTAGTCGTGCTTGAAGTTTGGTACTTGTGTCTTACGGGGCGTAGTGCTTGAAGTTTGGTACGTATCATCCTTGTGATGCCGTGCTTGAAGTTTGGTGTTGAATAACCTAAGTATCGGGCCCTAGGAGTTCTTCACCCGAAGGATAGTACGGTGTTGATGGGCCTAGTGGTGGTGATCTTTAGGTTATTCCACTAGTATGTGACGTTTGGATTTGACGGTTATGAGAAGGCGCAACTTCGATATGTTCGTTGACTTATGTTTATGATGTTATGTTATTGCATGTTTTCGTACGCTTTTATTAATGAAGTTAAATGATATGTTTTTGGCAAATATTTGAAGTTAAGGTTTTATGAAAAGCTAGAACTCACCAGCGTAACTGACTTTTTAGTATGCATATTCAGGTTAAGACAGGTTAAGATGATGGATGGTGATGCTTGGCAGCTTGATGAGTGTGACAATCCGACTTTTCAAGTTAATTCCGTTAGTGATCCCATTAAATATTATGTTAAATCCTAACCAAGTTAACCCAAATCCTAGGGCCAAGGAATCATTTCTGTCAAAGCTGAAGTTGCAAGGACTAGTTCTGTAAATATAAAGAAATCCTAGTAGGCACGGTCGCGCCAGGTGTCCTGGCACGGTCGCGCCTCCTGTTGGCACGGTCGCGCCTCTTGCCCAATTGAAACGTAAACTCAGCCTTTAAATGTAAATTCGTTCAAATATCAAGTTGTAACGTAAAATCTCTAATGGCGATCATCATTGAGCCATTATTCGGCACTTTAATACTCGTAATGGCCGAATTCAACTCCATTGTTGTAATTAAACTAAAACCGTCGAATTCATCGCTATTCCTCACCAAGTCGACTAAATTCGTTAATTATCCTCTCGATCTAGCATCTGCACACGTTAGACGAGCCTCCCCGAAGCTTCTGAATATACCAATTTGGTCGGAAGAGTGGCCAGAAACACCAAGGACCAAACCCGTCGCCGTCGGACCGAGTTCTAACCATCCTTGCATTATCGAATTTAACTTCGTTTCAATCTTCTAATCAAAAGCCCTATCATATTTCGGGCTTGCGGTATCGAATTTAACTCAATCAGAAACTTAGGGTTCATACACTTTCGGGTTAATCGAATACTAATCTAGACATGTTGTTAATCCAATTAAAATACATGGATAGCTTCGAAAATCTTTGCTTATTGAAATCCCCATAAACTCCAACGTTAATATTTTAAGATTTAATCGATTTGTTTATGAAATTAATCAGACACGGTCGCGCTAATCTTCTAGCGCGGTCGTGCCTATCCGAGCACAGTCGTTCCCCGTACCTGACCTGGTCGTTCCGGCTAGCCAGACAAGGTCATGCCTAGAAAACCCTAGACACGGTCGTGCTCGACACAAGCACGGTCGTGCCTGATGACCAGACTTTGTTGTGTCTTCTGTTTGATCAACACGGTCGCGCCCTGACCAGCACGGTCTCGCCCGTGTCCTGAACACGGTCGTGCCTAGTCTTAGGCGCGGTCGTGTGTGGGAAAGCCTTTTGTCAGAATGTTTGATTAATATTTATATTTTCAAAACAATGATTATTATATCATATTAATATGTTTTAAAGCCGAAAAACCACCAATAGACTCGTTTTAGTCTTGTAACTCGTAACCGTTATTTAAAACTCGTTTATAAAATAATATTTTATTTTCAATCCTTGAACTCAATTAGAAACGATATATATATATATATATATATATATATATATATATATATATATATATATATATATATATATATATATATATTATCATTATTTGTCACTCGTCACAAACCGTAGTTTTCCTTAATTGTATAATTCAAGAATCTTGTATTCTCGTGGACACATTCGTCTACTCATGGTCATAAGAACGTTACTTTTAGGAAGTTCCTTATTCCGTGTCGTCGTCACAAATCCCAATGAGTCCATAATTGTTGTTTGTAGTTTTAGGGCATTCGTGAGCTGTGTCGGACTAACGCTTGAGATTTCAATCTCATACTTATGTGATTACTACCTACGCAATCAGGTGAGTTTTCACGGCCCCTTTTTACTGTTTTAACTTGGGGGAGAAAACATGATTAAACGATTTTGAGATTTTGTAATTCGTATGATATCGATGTTAAAGCTAAGCGTAACACGCTATCACAGAAATTCCTCATCTTATATCGGACCGTTAATATGGATCTTAGCGAGGTAATATTTAGTAGTACTACTGGGTTTGACAAATCCCACCCGCGTTAGTCGCGCTAACTCGATTAGATATCGAACGGGTGAAATGTTAGCCTACTCACACCGCCAGTGTTGATAGACCTCGCAGGAGGAAAATAAACAACCAGTCAGCTTCGGTTGCGAGCGCTTGAGCTAAACATGAACATAGGTTAGCTACCTATAGATACATATTGAATGATCATAAATCTGGTAAACGCTTATTTATATATTTAAACCTGTGAACTCACCAACCTCGTGTTGACATATTTTCTTGCATGTTTTCTCAGGTCGCTAAGATAAGACACAGGTGCACATTAGGGCATGCATGGGATTCATCTATCTTGATTATTGCTTATTTATGTTTGTTTGGATTATTTTGTATTGTACTTGGCTTGGTTGGACGTTTGGACTTTTGGACTTTTGGTTTGGGCGCGTGTGTTTTGCGCATTTACTTTCTTTATGCTTCCACA
Organism: Smallanthus sonchifolius; assembly: GCA_023525975.1. Lineage (NCBI taxonomy): Eukaryota > Viridiplantae > Streptophyta > Magnoliopsida > Asterales > Asteraceae > Smallanthus > Smallanthus sonchifolius. The sequence continues at coordinate 93,059,075 of CM042026.1, forward strand.
TTGAAACTCTGATTATTATGATATTTTCATTTGAGTCCCATGTAGAGTCGTTCAAAGTAACTAATGTCTGAGATCCTGGTTCGTCACTTCCCGAAAAGGTAAAACTCCGTTAGTTGAAATTTGGGGGTGTGACAATGAGTTACCCGGATGATATGAAGACTAACATCCTGTTATGATTAGTTTATGTATTAGACTGTGTTACGCTTTCGTATGTTGAATTATGTTTTAATGAAATTTTCCGTTGCGTTATTTTGATATTAAAGTTTAAGATCTGTTTTTGAATGAGTAAATCCAACAAGTGAGGCCTCCCGGGTTTGGGGCCTTACAAGTTGGTAACAGAGAAATAGTTTGAGAGAATCGGGCACTCCCAATGTCTGAACTTAAATTGTGAATGGGACCAAAAGCGGATGGCAGTACGGGTAACTCGAGCCACAACATCAGGTATGAAGGTAGTATATATTTACATATATAGTATGCCTAAGAAAAGGGTTAGGTAAGGACTTGTGTTATGATGGAATCACAAAGGTGGTCAAATAGAAATCGAACGGTAGTGTAATGGTTAATTGCAGATGGCCAGTGTATATTAACATCTTACAGTGCTTGTTGAATTCTATTTGTTAACTAGTGTGATGACATTGGATTCCTTGTCTTATAGAACGAAATGGCAAGGAGAGGAAACGGAAGGCGTGGTGGGGATCATACCGGTGGTCGCAACGGTGGGCGTGGCAGGACCCCTGCACGCCAGGAGCATAGTGAAGAAGGAAGTGTTCACACTGAGCCAGAAGTTAGTATGCACGGGACTGAGCTGACTCATGACAACGGACAACAATTCACTTTTGAACCAGAAGTGAGGGCGGCTCTTGCGTGCGAGTTCACTGAGTTGATGAAGGTTTCTTTGCCAGGACTGTTGGCAGAAGCGTTAAAGAAGGCTAGTGAGACGGTGGGTCTAACACGGCGGTTGGTACCCCGAACACTGAGGCAATCAACGCACCGCTTAACCGTGGTTGCAACAATAAGTCCTTTAAGGCATGCGACCGTCGATCCTGAATGGGAAGAAGGACGCGGTGGCTACTTTTGATTGGATAATCCGTATGGAAGCTGCAATTCGTCTGAGCGAGTGTCGAGTGGATCAAGTGGTGAAGTTTGCTGCTAACTCCATGAGCGGATCAAGTGGTGAACTCACCCCCAAATTCCACTAACGGAGTTTTACCGTTTGGAAGGTGACACACCAGGATCTCAGTCATTAGTTACATCAAACGACACTATATGGGACTTGAAATGTCATAACATAAAAGTTCAGAGTTAATGCGGAAGCGTAAACGTTAATATAAAATTTAAAGTAGTTACACGCAACAAGCGTCAATCAATATAATTAAGTAAACTGTTTATCATGTTTGAAATGAATGAAATGACATTAGGTAAGTTCACATGTCCTAATTGTGCAACCTGTGCCAAAGCGACCTGAGAAACATGTAAGAAAAAGTGTCAACACGAGGTTGGTGAGTTCACAGGTTTCAAGTTTGTAATAAGAGAGTGTTTGCCAGATTATGTACATTCACAATGCATATCTATAGGTAGCTAGCCTATGTTCATGTCTTACTAAAGCGCTCGCAACCGAAGCTGACTGTTTGTGTATTTGCCTCCTGCCAGGTCTATCAACTCTGGCAATTGTGAGTAGGCTAACATTTCACCCGTTCGATCTCCAATCGAGTTAGCGCGACTAACGCGGGTGGGATTTGTCAAACCCAGTAGTACTACTAAACATTACCTCGCTAAGATCCATATTAACGGTTCGATGTATGATGAGGATTTTCTGTGATAGTGTCTCACGCTTAGCCTCAACAGTAATACATATGAATTACAATAATCTAAAATAGTTGTGTTATGTTTTCTCCCCCAATGGGAAAAACATGTAACATAATGTTTGTCTGCGTACCTGTTTCTCCCCCACGGGGAAAACAAGTAAAAGTATGATAGTTGGTGTTCATGTTTGTTTCTCCTCAACAGGAAAACAAGTAAAATATGTTTGTGTGTAAGCATGTTTCTCCCCCAATAGTAAAACAAGTAAAAAGGGGCCGTGAAACTCATATGAGTCTGAGTAGAGCGTAGTAATTAGCACCACACAAGGATGCAACACTAATCACAAATGGATTGCACGCGGACAATCTATGAATGCCCTAGAATAAGATGTGACAGTTAGGAAGACGTAAGAGTTTGTGGCAACGACACAGAAAGATCGAACGTCCTAAAATATACTTAGGATCAATGATTAGACGAACTTGTCCACGGGAATAAAGGTTTCCTATTTTAATAATTAAGATAAAAGTGTTTTCGTGCCGAACGTATCTAACTACGAATAACATTAATTAACAAATATATTCGTGCGTTTGTGCCGTTTAATAATGGTTTAAGAAAATAACACAAGTTATTATATTATTTTAAACTTAGAGAAATAACACGATAATTAAGTTTTGTGATAAAATAATAAAACTATTATTTTATTCGGACCATAATAACGTGGGAAATATTATAAATAAATATATTACTTTATTAGTTAAAACGTTACACTACGTTGACAAACGTGGTGGAAATAATATATAAATATATTATTTTTAATTGAAGTCACGGTATGAAAATAATATAAAAATATTATTTTATAAATGTGTATTAATTATATATACGGGTTACAAACCAAACCCGAGCCAGCGGGTGGTTTCCAAGTTCAAAACATTATAATATATAAATATAATAATATAGGGATTGTTTTTATATTAAAATAATACTTAAAAACTAATTTAAAATGAAATGGGGGTGGAGGGGTTCGAACCCGGGTCTCCTCCCCCAAAGCCATAAGAGTTAACCGTCTGATCTAGGATACAACATGTGAACAATTCCAGCACATATGGTTTTAACATTAAATTCTTGTGTTCTCCCACCCAAATCGTGACCCGATCCCAAAACCCCATCGATTCTCACTGAAATCTATCGCAATAGGTTCTAACAGTATAGGGGTTTTGTTTGATAGAGGTATGCGAATGGGTTGGTATGTTTAATTGCAAAAACATCAACTTCTAAATCGTTAATTGTTGTTTGAAAAAGTCAAAACCCTAGATCAAGAACACGGATTCAAATTGATTAAATCTGGTAAGATTATGGATTGGAATCATGGGGCTTTCAATAAGCAGAGGATTTCGATTCTAACCATATCAAATAATTGGATTAAGATCGTGTCTAGGTTAGGGTTCGATTAAACCCGAATGGATACGAACCCTAGAATCCAATCATGTTCAATTCAGTGTTATACGATCAAATTTGCATAGGGATATTGATTTAGACACTAAAGCAAAACTGTAGGTGCAAACAATTACCAGAATGGAGATGAAATTGACGGTGTCCAACCAAATGGTATCCCGACTTGCGCGAGTTTGGTCTCCGGCTTCAGTGGCTTCAAATTCGATCGAGTTGGGTGATACAACAGGTTCGGTGGGGTGCGATTCAGGTGTGCATATTGTTTGCTTACGAAAAGTTAACCCAAATGATTGGATTCGATGCTCTTAGCATTGAGTTCGACGGTTACGGTTTTAAATAACTTAAATTCGCAATCATGGGGAGTTAAAACGCATGGAAACGATCCATTGATGATCGATATCATCAATACTATGATTAAAAGAAGTGAATTCGAGTAGTCATGTAGGTTTCGGGTTTGATTTGGATGAAAAGCACATTGTTTGACTTTCAGAAGTCAACCCATCTCGATTTTGACTTTTGGGAGTCAAACAAATGAGTTCTAGGTATTTACATAATTAGTCCCTGAGGTTTCTGGTGTTTGAGTTTGTGATTTTAACATAATTGGTCCATTGGGTTTAAGATTGAGTTAATTGGGTTATGATTTAACTGGATATTGCTAACGGTGTTAATTTTGAAAAGTCGGATTATCACAGCGATGATGTGGACTGATTTGAAAACTTTGGTAATCAAGAATTTCTGTCCAAGGAATGAGATCGAAAAGGTAGAAAGGGAATTTTTGGGGATTAAGGCCGGGAGCATGACGCACCGGCAGTACACCACATGGTTCAATGAACTGGCACGTCTGGTGCCACACCTTGTCACGACTGAGGAAAGAAATATATCCTGCTACATTCAAGGGCTGTCGGACCAGGTCCGCACCTATGTTAAGGAAAACGCCTCTACTACCTATGATTCGGTAGTAGAACTGAGCGGCGTGGTATTTGATGATGTTAGGACATAGATTTGTAATGACAAAAGTTTGTAATAGTTAGATTTTATGTCTTTATGTTTTTGTTATGTAATTATCTAAAGTTGCTAAGTGTTTTTACAAGTGAGCCTAAAGGCGAACTTGTTAAGTTCGGCTGCTCTATCTGAGTTCGCTTAGGTCTAACTGAGGAGAACTTGTTAAGTTCGCTTAGTCTGTTTCAGGCGAACTTAATAAGTTCGCTTACAGCAGGTTAGTTTTCTATATATATGTGTTTACAGAGTCATTAGACATAATAAGACAGAACAGAGTGAACCGAGAGATAGAATTGTCTGATTGAGTCTGTAAACCATTGTGAATTGGAATATAATTGAGAAGTTTATTTAAGCGTGTTGTTTCAATTGTCGGTTAGTATACAAATGTTAACATGAAGGATTCCGCACTTCGTATTTTAGCAACTTCAGATTACGAGTTCGATCAGTAGTTGAGTTACCTGGACCTACAAGTGGTATCAGAGCTTATGCTCGTGAATTAAGTACGATTCTCGGTGATTAGTGACGGTTTTGTGTACAATTCGACAAGAAATTCAACATTTTTCAAGTTCTTGAAGATCGTTACTCTGCTGAATTCGTGTTTTTGGAAGTGATTTTGACGAAATTAGTCCGATAGAACTGTTCTATTTGATAATCCTACGGATCAATTTCCTTAAATTCCATCAATTCGCTGAGAAATCATGATTTTTGAAGTTCTTGGTTCATGTTTGGGTAAAGATTCCTCTGAGTCTGTTACAGAAGTTTAAGCGAACCTGCTAGTTCCTGTGCAGGCGAACTTAGCAAGCGAACTTATTAAGTTTGCTTCTCACATTTTAAGCGAACTTAGCTGTTAAGCAAACTTACCGTATTTTCTCTTTAAGCGAACTTGTCTTGTTCGCCTGATCTCAAGTTCGCTTAGTACTCACTAAAGCGAACTTATTAAGTTCGCATGAGGATAAGACTGCTCAATACTTGGAAAATTTTTCAGAATTTTTTTTTTTTTTTTAAACATGGCAAATATGGTTCAAGTCACAAACATGTTCAATTATGACAATGAGATTGGTACATCTCAAAAACCTCCGAAGTTGTTGAATCTAGCTGATTATTCAAATTGGAAAGATTGGTTTGACCAGTTCGTATCTTTTACTGATACTAGTTTGTGGATTCCGATTTTGGAAGGATATACGCATCCTACTTATTCATGGATGGGAAAGGATGATGTTCCGAAGCCAGTGTCAGCATTAACTACTGAAGAGAAGTTGTTATTTGATCGAGAAAAGAAAGCAATGGCTAGCATTTCTATGTCTCTTCCAAAAGAAATTTATCACAGTTTTAAACAGTTCAAGTCTTCTCAACAACTGTGGGAAGCATTACAGAAAAGGTGTGAAGGGAGTTTGGATGTGAAGAAGAGTAGAAAGGAGTTACTAAAGAAGCAGTTCCTAGTCTTTAAACATTTTCAAAATGAATCTTTGGATGATCTTGCTACAAGATTCTATCATCTTCTTAGTGAACTGGCTAGTGCATCTGTGGTATATGAGACTGAGGAAATCAATGATAAATTCTTGGAGGCTTTACCATCAAAGTTTGATGTGTATACGGTTTTGATCAAAGAAAATGTTAAGTAGAAAACCATGTCTCTTGAAGAAGTCCTAGGGAAGATTCAGTCATATGACATGAATATGAAGAAGAAAGAGACTAATATGGAGCATATCCAGGATCCCTCAATGTATTTTGCCAAATTTGCTGGTAAATCTGGTACTGGAGTGGCATTCTTTTCTGGTGATGCTCAAGAGTCTTCAAATGATCAGTGTTAAGGAGTTCCAATTTATTCTGGTCATTCAAGCCATTCTGGATTTTCTGCTACTACTGCTTCAACATCATCTGGATCTCATGTGAATCAGAAAGTTGCTGATGATTATCTTGCTATGTTTTCTTCATTCATGGCATCATATGAAAATTTCATTGGAGGTAAAATACATGATCCTGAGGTTATAGAAGAAGATTTCAGACAGATTGACCCTGTTGATCTTGAAGAAATGAATATCCAATGGAATATGGTCATGTTAATGCGACAAGCTAAAGATTTCTTGAAGAGAACTGGAAGAAAATATATTGGTTCTAATAGTCGATCGCGTATGGGTTTTGATAAGAGCAAAGTTCGTTGTTACAATTGCCAAGAGTATGGTCACTTTGCTAAGGAGTGTGTGAAGCAAAAGGTAGAATTTGATTCTCAAAAGAAGCAATCTAACTTTCAGCATAATAGGAATCAGTCACATGGTTCATCTGGTAATCAAAATCATGGTCCTTCTGGTAATACAAATCATGCATCTACATCATCAGCTTTGGTTGCTCAAAACGACGAAAACTATGATTGGGGCATTCATCTGGAAGATTTGGTGGGTGCTGTGAGTCAAGCTTTTGTTGCAGAAATTCATTCAGAAAAACCAGAAGAGTCTACTGATGATGAAAGTTCTAGTGATGATTCGTGTGATGGTGATAGTGTTCCAAGCGTTGATGATGAGGAAGAAAAAGGGCAAAGTATTGATTCTGATGCTGTGTCAGGGGTTGCTGAGGAAGAAATTGTTCTTACAGAAAATGCTTCAGTTGGTGATGATTCAGAGAATATTCCAATTGCTAAAGTAATCATGGCAGACATGTCTGATCCGTCTAAGGTAAAAGACTCTGTTTGTCATATATACTGTTCTAATTGCATTTCTGTTAAAGATAAACTGCAAAAAGTCATGGATGATAACACAAACTTGATTTGTGACATAAAATCAATGCATTCAGTTAATCAGAAACTGAAAGATAATGATAAGCTGTGCATTGATAGAATTGAGTCTTTGAAAAAAGACTTAAATTCTCTTGGGTTAAAATACAAAGAGCAGGGTTATCATCTAGATATGGCTTATGCTGAAATCGAAAAACAAAATGAAGTTGTTGCCCAAAAGAACAAGGAGATTTCTAAAAAAGAATCTGAGGTGATAAAATTACATAGAAAGCTGGAACAGTTTGAGAATTCATCTGTAGTTTTGAATTATTTCAATGCTAATGCTGATCCCACAAAAAGGGTTGCTGGTATTGGGTTTGTTCCTCCACCGTTCAATGCAAATTATGTGATTGAGCCTGAAATCATTCATGAAGAGGAAATTGATCCCAAGACAGTATTAAAAGTGAATCCAGTGACGGGTGAAGACATGGTGTATGATTCTGATATAGAGGATGAGGTGTTTGATGAATCAAAGGTTGAAGGCATTCCGAAAGAAGTGAAAATTGATGAACCAAAGGTTGTGAAGAATGTTACTCGGGATAGATGCATTTTGACTGAACCTGAAGAGGTGAAAGTGGTTCCAACTAAACTTTCTCCAATCTTACAGTCAAGTAGGTTTATTGCAGCTGGTTATCAAAAAGTGAATTCTTCAAAGGTGCCAAAACAGACTTATGTTCCAAAGAAGCCGATAAATTGTTCTGGGCATTCCTCTGAAGCTTATTCTTCTGATGGTTCTTCAAATTCAAAGAAATCATCTTATTTCAGAAGTTATCAAGAAAGAAGAGTGTGTTTTCATTGCAATGAGGCTGGTCATATTTTGATTAATTGTCCGTACAAGAACAAGGGTAAAATGAAGACTGTTCCTTCATAACCAAAAGTGGTGAAGATTCTAAAAAGAAAAGATGAGGGAAAGTCGTCTTCTAATTTGGAGAAAAATATGCCTAGTCGATCTTTTGTTAAATTCCCTGGATTTATACAACAGAATACATTGCATGCTAAATCTTTTGTATGCAAAGAGAAACTTGAGATTCCAAAAGTTGGGATTTCAAAAGATACTTTTCAGGAGGTTAAATTGTCTAGACCTCAAAGAAGAAGAAGAAACAGAAAATTAAAGAAAATTTTGGAAACATCTGAATCTGATAATAATATATCAAATAATGTTTTTCAAAATAATAAAAATGATTCTTCTTTGAAAAGGTCTGATTGTCAAACTTCTGTTCCAAAAGTGAATGATAAAATTGATTGTAAATTACAAGAAGTTGTTTATTTTGATCAATCCGGACGACCCAAGACCACGATGGCTTGGGTTCCACTTTCTAGCTAATTCTCGTTGTTTATGTAGGGACAACCAAGGAGGACTATCAACAATACATGGTATGTGGATAGTGGTTGCTCTCGACATATGACAGGGAATGTGAGATTGCTTGAGGATGTAAAACAAATTGATGGAGGTTATGTCGCTTTTGCGGGTACATAACTGGCCAGGGAAGGTTAAAGAATGACAAAGTAAAATTTGAAAAGGTGAATTATGTTGAGCAGCTGGAACACAATCTTTTAAGCGTATCACAAGTCTGTGACAAGAAGTTTTCGTTCCATTTCAACGATCATGAATGCTATATTCTGAAACCGGGTTTTGTGATTTCTGATTAATGGATTCTAATTAAGGCTCCAAGGAGAAATGACACGTATGTCCTTGACATGAGTGTCGCCACTACAACGGATTCAATTCCAACATGTTTACTCTCCAAGGCGTCGGAATCTGATTCAATATTGTGGCACAGGAAGCTAGCTCACATTAACTACAGGGAGATGAACTACATTGTTAGGAATGATCTTGTGCTTGGTATTCCGAAAATGAAATTCTCAGTTCCTGATGATTGTATTCCGTGCAAGAAGGGGAAGCAAAGAAAGAAATCTCACAAATCGAAATCGACGAATTCTATCGTAACTCCTTTGGAGTTGCTGCATATGGATTTGTTCGGTCCTATCAGTATTAGGAGCATTGGTGGGAAATCGTATTGCTTGGTAGTAGCTGATGATTACTCCAGATTTTCATGGGTTAAGTTTCTTTCCTCTAAAGCTGAAACCACTGAGTTGGTGCAATACTTAATCCTGGGTTTGGAAAATTTAATCAATCTGAAAGTTAGAAGAATCAGGTGTGACAATGGCAGCGAATTTAAGAATAGAAAAATGGGATTTTTTTGTCTACAAAAAGGAATTCATCATGAATTCAGTGCGCCATATGTTCCTCAACAAAACGGTGTCGCTGAACGAAAGAACAAGACGTTGGTCGAAACAGCTCGCACGATGCTTGCAGATTCTAAGCTTCCAGTCACCTTTTGGACTGAAGCGGTGAATACTGCGTGTCATGTTTTGAACAGGGTCTTGACCGTCAAGCGACATAACAAGACTTGCTATGAATTGCTAAATAATCGAAAGCCGAATCTGGAATACTTACTACCTTTTGGTAATCCGTGTACTCTACTGAAGGTTCGAGATGTCCCAACAAAATTCAGTGCAAAGGCTATTGAAGGTATTTTTCTAGGGTATGTGGCTAATTCGACAACCAAGAGGGTTTATAACAAAGAGACACGCCAAGTTGAAGAATGGTTCCATATTGACTGTTCAAATCGGTCTTTACCACAAATGGCGATTGGTCCGGATTGGGCATTTGATTATGAAAACTTATTCAAGTCTTTTCATTTACCTTCTGATGTTTCTGATGAAGATGCTGCTATTCTTTATGATTCTTGTCAAGATGCACAGCACAATGGATTTCTACCAAATGCAGTTCCAAATTCATCGATTCCATCTACTTCTGCTCCCGATCCAAATGTTGCTTCTTGTTCCGGTCCACAAGATTCAGAGAGTGAGGAGGATAATGCTATTTTTCAAGATTCTTCTGCTGATCCGTTGTTGAGTGATGATCCATTACCTTCGACACAGGCTCAGGGGGAGATTCCAACAAATTTAGACTCGGAAATTCCAATTACTCAAGATTATTCTTATCAATCTGAATCTACTCAAGTTGACGTGTTGCCGGTTCCTGAGGTCGCATCCATCAAGGAACACAAAGATCATCCGGTGACAAATATAATTGGAAATTTATAGGATGGAGTGAAAACACGTTCTCTTGTTGACAATACTTGTTTGTATACTTGCATTAAAGATTCTGGTGTTCTTGATGATTGCTCACATTCATGCTTTATTTCGTAGGTTGAACCCAAGAATGTTGAGATGGCTTTAAATGACAATAACTGGATAGAAGCTATGCAGGAAGAACTTGCTCAATTTGACAAACTTAAGGTTTGGAATCTTGTTGATCTTTCGAAAGGTGCGTATCCAATAGGAACAAAATGGGTGTTTAAATGTAAGAGAGACGATCGAGGTGTCGTGGTACGCAACAAGGCAAGATTAGTTGTCCAGGGCTTCAATCAACAAGAAGGAATTGATTACACCGAGGTTTATACGCCGGTTGCGCGGCTCGAAGCTATAAGGCTGTTTCTAGCTTTTGCTTCCTTTAAAGGTTTTAAGGTGTTTCAATTAGACGTTTAAAGTGCATTTTTATATGGAAAGGTTAAGGAGGAAGTCTATGTGTGTCAGCCACCGGGGTTTGAAGATCCAATGAATCCAAATATGGTTTTCAAGCTTGATAAGGCTCTCTATGGTCTTCATCAGGCTCCTCGTGCGTGGTATGAAACATTATCCACACATCTTTTGGCGAATGACTTTGTTCTTGGAAAGATAGACTCGACCTTATTCATAAAGAAATTAGGGGGAGATTACCTACTGGTACAGATTTATGTGGATGATATTATTTTTGGCTCGACAAATGAAGGGTTGTGCAAAGACTTTGAGGGTGTTATGAAGTCGAAATTTGAAATGTCTGCTATGGGAGAGTTATCATTTTTCTTAGGCTTACAAGTAAATCAAAAGGAAGATGGTTTCTTTATTCATCAGTCCAAGTATGTCAAAGACATCATGAGCCGGTTCAAGATGGAGGACTGTACCCCATACGATACTCCAATTCCGGTCAATCATAAGTTAAATTCTGACCCGGAAGGAAAAGATGTGGATTGTCGACTTTACAGAGTTATGATTGGATCCCTCATGTACTTAACCGCTTCAAGGCCGGATATAATGTTCGCCGTGTGTATCTGTTCCAGATTTCAGGCAAAGCCAAAAGAATCTCACTTAATTGCTGTGAAAAGAATCTTTAGGTATTTAAAAGGAAAACAACGTTTAGGGCTATGGTATCCTCATGGTTCTAACTTTGATTTCAATGCTTATACTGATTCTGATTTTGGTGGTTGTTGTCTGGACAGGAAATCTACAACAGGTGGTTGCCAGTTCTTAGGTAATCGACTTGTATCCTGGCAATGCAAAAAGCAAACCACAGTCTCGATCTCAACATGCGAAGCAGAATACATCGCTGCTGCAAGTTGTTGTTCACAGATCCTGTGGATACAACAACAATTGAGAGATTACGGTTTGAATTTCACAGGAACCCCCATGCTTATTGATAACAATGCTACTATGTCCATAACGAATAATCCTATGAAACATAGTAAAACTAAGCACATCGAAATTCGATATCATTTTATACGTGATTGTGCAGAGAAAAGGTTGATTGGGCTGGTCAAGGTACACACTGAAGATAATTTTGCTGATTTGTTTACCAAAGCATTTGATCGTACCAGGTTTGAATTCCTAATTAAAATGATTGGAATGATCAATCCCGAATAAAAGATTTTCAAAATCAGAGTTTCATGGAAAATGTTTGTTTTTAAGTTCTTTTATTGCTTTATTACATTTCTGCATTTACATTTTCAGTCAAAAAGCTTAATTTATAAAAAAGTCAAAACAAATTGAAAAATATAAAATTTGACATCATTTGAGGTTAGAGAAGAAATGATAGTAAATCATTGATTAGTTCATTACACACGACCTTAGTAGACTTTGATATATGATTGATTAAGATAAGTTGATCTGATCTAAATTTCAAAGTCTGCATAAATAAGAAATGATAGTGTTGTGAATGCTCTATTCTTGATAATTTGTTTTAAAATTTGTGTATAAAATTTGAAACTTGAATTGTCAATAGGCTAAAAGCGTTTTGAAACTAATAGTAGTGTGAAAATTAAATATAATATGATTACATCTGTGATTTAAATCCATTATATGCCTGGGTGTGTGTGTAAAAGATCATTATCAGATAAAGAATATTAGCTTTTAATAAAGATTTTCTTATGAGATCAGTTTCGGGTTATGTCCTTAGCACTATTCATTCGATTTGCTTCAGTGCCCATGTCCCGAAAAGCATGCAATTTGAAGTATAATCAAGATATGTACTTGACAACATTTGTCAAACATATACTAGCCCTTGGATAATATTGATAAATCATCTTTACTGATTCCATTGAATTCATAATCCAGATAACAGTTGGATCCACGTACCTGAAACCTATGATTCCACAAATATAAGCTAAAATATTGAATCATTCGATTCTGAATCTCATTGATTCCTATACAATCCAATTTGGATTCTGCTATTCATGTGCTAAGTGATGTCTCCTCATTCTGAATATTCGGATAATCTTTAGTAAAATCTTATATATGTCTTGAAGATAGTGCATTTATTTTCTATTTGGCATATATGTGGGGTACACGATGTTTATCATCTAAATGGTACTAAATCACATGAATTTGAAGAATAAACGCTTATAGTTTCAAATAATATAATATTGACAAATTTAAGAATTCAGACTTTATATTTCAAATTCGGTATAAATAAAAGAGTATGTTATAACCTGATCTTATTTACTTTGAAATTTATCGCGTATCATTTCAAATATTATTCAAATTGAAGGAGTGTCAAACTAACAAAGATGCAAAATGCACAAAATTGAGTTGAATAGATCTCATACTACAGGTCACCCTTTGTTATTGAGAATATGTGTGATGAATAAACTGAATACTGATATGATCTTCTTGCTCATGATGTTAAAAAACCAAAAATATGTGATTTCAGTTTGTACAGAGAAAAACCAAAAATATGTGATTTCCGTTTGCACAGAGTAAAAAACAAAAATATGTGATTTCAGTTTGTACAGAGAAAAACCAAAAATATGTGATTTCCGTTTGTACAGAGAAAAAAACAAAAATATGTGATTTCGGTTTATTCAGATAAAAGTCAAAAATATGTGATTCCGTCTGTATAGATAAAACTCAAAAAGATTTTGATTTTTATTTTCCATGAAAATTCTAAACTTTTATTAAAATTGTTCGGGATTAGATCGATTACAAGGTGCTGACGGAAGTTCAAGATTTGACAGGATGAAGTTGGTAAAATTTTTGTTCAAGGCAAAAAGGTTGAATTTAGAAAATTTTGTTCAAGGCAAAAGTAATTGGATATTATGTTCGCTTGTACAGTGAAGCGAACTTAATATGTTCGCCCGAGAATAGTGAAGCGAACTTAATCTGATTGTGGTGAAGCGAACTTGTCTGTGGCGAAGCGAACTTATCTTGTTCGCTGAAGGCTTGTTAAGCGAACTTAACAAGTTCGCCTAATTAAGCGAACTTAGTGGGTTTAATGATCTAGAACAGGCGAACTTGTCATTTTCATCGTCTTCCTCCGGTTTAGGCGAACTTGCCCAAAATTCTCAAAAATTTCAAACTGTGTTGTTGTAGTTGTTTACTGGTTGAATCTTAATCAAAATTGAATTGCGAATCTAACAAAGGTATTTTCGTTGAATTTCATCCGTTAAATCGTGTGAATTTGATGCTTTTAGTCTCGGTTGTACGTCGAACTGTTCAAAGACTGATTTTGACCTAATTTTTGACCGAAATATAAAATTGATCATCATATTTGGTTATAAATTGGTATTCGATTGATTTTATATGCTTATTTCATGATTTTCTATCGATTTGCCGAAGTTTTGAAATTTTGTGTTTGAATTTGAAACGTCTCAGGTTCAGGCGAACTTGTTCGAAGCGAACTTAATAAGTTCGCCTCTTGCACTACTAAGCGAACTTATTAAGTTCGCCTAGGGGTCAGAAGTGAATTGGACTTGTGAATTTTTGTTGAAAAATTTTTTGTTGTTTTAAATTTTTTTTAATTTTTTTTTTTGTTTTGTTTGTGTGTATTACTAAATGTGTGTTTCATATATGTGTAAGTGTACTAATGTTTGTTGTGTTGTCCAATATTTTCACAGATGGCTCGTCGTGTTGAATATAAACATAATCAAGTGGCGTTGTTAGATCCTAATATGCCAGAGGCAGTTCATTTTCAAGGCATCATAAATTTTCTGAATCGATCACGACTGCATGTTGCCTTATCCGCGGATCCCTATATCAGCTTGGTGTATATACAGCAATTCTGGGATACGGTACATCAAGATATTGACGTGGAACCGCATGTACTTCGTGCAACAGTAAACAATACTGAGATTGCAATTTCTGAAGAGACGATTCGTGCTGCTCTTGATTTAGGTGGAAATGCTGACGATCCAATATCTTATCCTAGCACTCTTATTATGGGTTGTTTTCAACGGATGGGTTATCGTGGACGACAGAATGATACCCAAGCTCAGAAAGGTGGATTAGTTGGTGAATGGAGGTATTTCATGCATGTGATTATTCAATGCATCTCTCCGCGAAAAGCTGGTACCGATGGATTGAAAATGGCTCTTCAAACAGTAATGGTGGCCATAACATTGAATAAACGATTCAATTTTCCTCTTTATTTCTATCGGGAGATGGTAATGCAGATCAATCCAGCTGAAGGTCAAGGTTTCTTGATGTATCCTCGTTTTATTCAACTGATACTCAATCACCTTATTCCGGATCTTCCACAACATGCTATACGATTAACTTTGACTCCGATGTCAAAACGTATTTTTACCGACTGTACAAAGGTGAAACAGTAGAATGCTGCATTGATTCCAGTCAATACTCCACTGTTTGGGCACTTAATCAATCCTGATTATGTTGCACCACCTAATGACAACTGGTTTCATCCTGATGAACTTGCTCAAGCTCAAGGCGTCAATGTTCAAGCACAACAACAACAGCAACAACCCGCACAACAACAAGTTCAACAACAACAGATACAAGTTCCACAAATACAAGTTCCTGTACAACCACAAATTCCTATTCCTGAACAAGTTCCTATTCCACAAGCTGCAGTTAATATACCTATTCAGGAACCAGTTCAAGAAGAGGTCGTTCATGAACCTGATCACGATCTAGGAATGAACATGGATGATTTCGTTGATGATGTTGTGAACTCGCCCATTCATGAACAAGAAGGGAATGTGGTGACAGAAGCTGATTCTAGTTCCAGCTCAAGTGATACGATATCATCTGATGATGACATCACTAATTTTGATGAATCTAGGGATTTTTCCCCAGGTCATTATGAACGGTTGGCTGCTATTCCACTGGCTAATGCTGGAAAACGCATTAAATCTCAAGCCAGACGACCACGACGAAAGTCTGTTCGGGATCCTCCTTCCGGATCAGTACTTGGAGAAAGATCTTTGGTCGATGAGAGTTCTAACACTGATAGTGACTTTAATCCAGATCCTACACGTCCAAAGTTAATGTCTGCGTCGATTGCTACTGCAAAATCTTCTCAAGGAGTCGAGGATGCTAATTTTGTTGCTTCTTTGATAATTACTCCTCCAAGATATAAGGATCCATCTCCAGTTCATACTCCTGTTCCTCCAGTCATTCCTACTACTTCAAGTCCTATTCCACAATCAACAGCTGGTCCGTCAAAGCCTTCTGATTCTGACAGGATTACTTTCCTTGAATCTCAAGTGCTTTCTCTACAAACACAGGTAAACACTCTTGTGTTTACTGATTCACAACGGCAGCTAGTGATTCAGACTCAAGCTCAACATATTGCTGATATGCAAGCATTAGTTTCCAAACTCGTTCAGCGTCTTGACGCTGAGGGGGAGTTGAGGATACCGATACTTGTTACACAGAGTCAATTCAAAGACGTGATGATGAAGACAATGATCTTGCTGGAAATATTGAGGGTGATCGTCAATACACTGACGCTAATCCTATATCTAGAGTTCAGGGGGAGTCGACATCACAATCACTTGAAGGAAACAAAGACAAAGATACTTCTGGTACTAATGAAGAAGAAATTCTTTTATTAGAGTTCTTTCAAGATTCAGAAGAAGAGGAAGCTGAAAAGATTGAATGTCTTGATGACATTGACGATTTATTCAATGACATGGAAGATGATATGTCGGATAATGAGATAGAAGAAGGAGAAATAGTAGATATTGAAATAGAGAAAGATAAAGACAGTGTCACCTATGAAGGCTGTGATGGTCTTAAGGTGCCGTTTAACTTCATCCAAGAGGATGTTGTTCCTGAGTTCTCTTATGACGGAATAACTGATTCTATGGACTCTGTTGAAGACGTCACACTGCCTGATGATACAGCTAATTCAAAGATGGATACTGATGATGAGTCAAGTCAATCCAATAAATGTGCTGAAACTGAAACTACTCACACTGAGTCTCCGAAGATTAATAAAGAACCTGTGATGTACAGATATACAGGGATGACACGAGAACAGTAGAGAGAAGTTGTAAACAGTTGGATGAAGGTGCTACCCAAGGCTCCAGCACAACCTGCTCAGAAAAAGAAATATGTGAATAAAGAGCAGTGTGTAGGAAGGATCATAAGTTGGTTCTATGATGGTGAATCAAAATTATTTGCAATCAAACGATCTGACGGTGTTCAATACTTAAAGCCAGGGATCAAATATTTCAATACCTTGCCGAGGTGTGAAATAAATGGTCTAGCTTCCAAGCCTCTCATAAATAGATCGAAGAATGGTTTGGCTGATGTGATAGCAAACCTGATAAAGAAAGAAGGTAGTTCGGGTAAGTATGAACGGCTGAAACCACAGAAGGGAAAGAGAGTGAAGAACACAGATCCAAAGACTGGGAAAGTAACCTGGAGATACAAGTATAGACCAGTGCGTGCTATTCACAAGATACCATTAAAGAATATTCCTCAAGACTTTCTTGGGAATATGAAATGATGTTATGTTGATGTTAATACTGGGGAAGCAAGGATTGAAGATAAAGATAATAAGGTCATTGTGTGTTTCTATGACGCAATGAATCTTATTAATTTTTCAAAGAAAGATCAGAGGACGCTGCGAAATAATGAGATCATGTATACTGATGAATGGAGAGAACAAGGTCTACAGTACAAAAGAGTTTTGGAGATATGCAGAAGATACGGTGTGCATGCAGGAAGCAGACTACCAGATAACTGGAAGAGTTCAAGATAAAGACTGAAGACAGAAGATCAAGCTATTGTCAAGGGGGAGTCTGTTAGGACATAGATTTGTAATGACAAAAGCTTGTAATAGTTAGATTTTATGTCTTTATGTTTTTGTTATGTAATTGTCTAAAGTTGCTAAGTGTTTTTACAAGTGAGCCTAAGTTCGCCTCCTCTATCTGAGGCGAACTTAATAAGTTCGCTTAGGTCTAACTGAGGCGAACTTGTTAAGTTCGCTTAGTCTGTTTCAGGCGAACTTAATAAGTTCGCTTACAGCAGGTTAGTTTTATATATATATATATGTGTTTACAGAGTCATTAGACATAATAAGATAGAACAGAGTGAACCGAGAGATAGAATTGTCTGATTGAGTCTGTAAACCATTGTGAATTGGAATATAATTGAGAAGTTTATTTACGCGTGTTGTTTCAATTGTCGGTTAGTATACAAATGTTAACATGAAGGATTCCGCACTTCGTGTTATAGCAACGTCAGATTACGAGTTCGATCAGTAGTTGAGTTACCTGGACCTACAGATGATCTGGCGCTGAATGTCGTTGCCATTGAAGAGCCTAAGAAAAAGCTGAGTTTCCCCGCTAAGCGATCGGCTGGGAAGTTGTTTGGGGCTCGGGACAAACATGCCAGGGTAGGCGAGACGGCAGTCTGTGGAAGATGTGGGGTAAGACATGTGGGTGAATGTCGGTTAAGGTCAAATGTATGCTTTAAATGCGGCAAGACCGGACAATATTCCCGTGAATGCCCGCAAGGCTTCAAATGCTACAATTATGGGGGAAGTGGTCATATGAGTCGGGAATGCACCAAGCCCAGGATGGGTGAAGCCGGGAAAGGGAAAGGCCCAGAGAAGAGAGAAGAGAGGCCCCAAGCAAAGACTCGTGCATACGCGCTGAAGCAAGACCAAGCCAGGGCAGACCCCGACGTGACGTCAGGTACGTTCATCCTTGACAACACTTTTGTTTCTGTGTTATTTGATTCGGTTGCCAGTAAGAGTTTTATATCTGTGACTTTTTGTAAACGAGTGAAGTACACTGTCAGTAAGCTAGAAAGGGACTTTAGCGTAGAAACCGTTGAGGGTAGAACTGCGAGAGTGACCGATGTAGTGGACAACTCCACGATAAAAATAGAAGGTCATAGGTTCCCTGTCAGATTGTTTGTTATGGTTTTGGAAGGGTTTGATGTCGTGTTGGGTATGGATTGGTTAACTGCCAACGAAGCACAAATCATATGTAAATGAAAGATATTCCGACTCAAGGATCCGGATGGTAGCAAATTCGAGATTTTTGGAGATCGTGATGCCCCGATGCCAAACATCTTCTCGATGGTTAAGGAAACAAATTACTTGAGGCGCGGATGCGAGGCTTATCTGGTGTACGTAATTGACAAGTGTAAGGAAGTGAAGGAAATAGACGATGTACCCATGGTACGCGAGTACCCGGAGGTGTTTCCAGAGGATTTGCCTGGAATACCACCCGACAGAGAGATTGAGTTCCGAATCGACTTAGTACATGATGCCCAGCCCATGGCTAAGACTATATATCGACTAGCACCAGTAGAGATGAAAGAACTTATGGCCCAATTAGACGAACTACTCGAGAAGGGATTTATACAACCGAGCATCTCTCCTTGGGGTGCCCCGGTGTTGTTTGTGAAGAAGGATGGTTCGATGAGAATGTGTATTGATTATCGCGAGTTGAACAAACGTACGATGAAGAACAAGTACCCTTTACCGAGGATCGATGACCTGTTCGATCAATTGCAAGGCGCAAGTTGGTTCTCAAAAATCGACCTTCGGTCCGGGTACAATCAGTTGAACGTGAGGGAAGAAAACATACCAAAAACTGCATTTCGTACGCGTTATGGACATTTTGAGTTCCGCGTAATGTCTTTTGGATTGACGAACGCCCTCGCAGCGTTCATGGATTTGATGAATAGAGTTAGTCGACCAATGCTGGATCGCTCGGTAATCGTGTTCATCGATGATATCCTCATCCACACCAAGAATGAAGGTGATCACGCGTGTCACTTGAAGGAGGTATTGGAAGCTCTGAAGAAGGAAAAGTTGTATGCTAAGTTTTCCAAATGCGCGTTCTGGCTTAGGGAAGTCCAATTCCTAGGTCACGTCATTAACCCGAATGGCATTATGGTCAACCCAGCAAAGATAATAACGGTAAGGGAATGGAATATTCCTAAGACGCCAACTGAAATCCGCAGTTTCTTAGGATTAGCAGGCTACTATCGGAGATTCATCCAGGATTTCTCGAAAATAGCTTCGCCGTTGACAAAGTTGACTCGGAAGGAGGTAAAGTACAAATGGGGTTCGACCCAGGATGAGGCGTTTAAGGAATTGAAAAATAAGCTAACCAAAGCTCCAGTCTTGGCCCTTCCTGAGGGCAATGAAGACTTAGTGGTATACTCTGACGCTTCGGGTCAGGGATTGGGATGTGTGTTGATGCAACGCGGAAGAGTGATCGCGTATGCGTCACGGCAATTGAAGATTCACGAAGCTAATTATTCGACTCACGATTTGGAACTTGCTGTTGTCGTATTTGCATTGAAAATCTGGAGGCACTACCTCTACGGGCTGAAGTTTACTATTTACTCCGACCACAAAAGTTTAAAATACTTCTTCGAACAAAGAGAGCTTAATATGAGGCAGAGACGATGGTTGGAACTCCTGAAATATTATGACTGTGAAATCATATACCACCCTAGAAAGGCAAATGTGGTGGCTGACGCTCTAAGTCGAAAGGATGTGACTACTCCTATTAGAGTGAAAGCTTGCCAGTTGGTAGTAACATCAGATGTGATGAGGGAAATTGAAAGAGCTCAAGATGAAGCACTTAAGGAAGAAAACATAAAGAAGGAAAGGATGGTTGGCCAACAGGACAAGTTGAAATATAACACCCTTGATGTTAGGACACGTATTGGACGGGTATGGATACCTATAGGTGGCGAGCTTAGAACCAAAATCTTGGATGAGGCTCATAAGTCTCGGTACTCTATCCATCCTGGTACCAATAAAATGTACCAAGTTCTGAGGAAGGAATACCGGTGGCCTGGAATGAAACATGAAGTGACAAAGTACGTAAGCAAGTGCTTGACTTGCTCGTAAGTAAAGGCTGAACACCAGAAACCGTATGGAAAGATTCAACCACTTGATATACTGGAATGGAAGTGGGAACACGTTACCATGGACTTCATAACCAAGCTACCTCGCACAGCTAAAGGTCATGACACCATTTGGGTAATTGTGGACCGTTTAACGAAGAGTGCTCATTTCCTACCTAATCACGAGACGTTCTCGTCGGAAAGGTTAGCAGAAGTTTTTATTAACGAAGTAGTAGCACTACATGGGATTCCTTTGACGATCGTATCTGACCGGGACACACGATTCACATCGAAGTTCTGGAAAAGATTTCACGAGGCGATGGGCACGAGGCTTAATATCAACACGGCATACCACCCACAAACGGATGGTCAGTCCAAAAGGACCATTCAAACATTGGAGGATATGCTTCGTGCTTGTATTATCGACTTCAGAGGCAGTTGGGATAGTCATCTGCCGTTAGCCGAATTCTCCTACAACAATAGTCATCACGCTACTATAGGCATGCCGCCTTACGAAATGTTGTATGGGAGAAGATGCAGGACCCCGGTTTGTTGGGGTGAGATTGGACAAAAGGAATTAGGAAGTTTTGAAGTCGTAAGAGAAACATCGGAAAGGTTTGATCAAATCAAAGCACGAATGAAGGCCGCACAAGATCGTCAGAAATCCTATGCGGATAAACGACGAAGGCCTATTGAGTTTGATGTTGGGGACAGAGTAATGTTGAAAGTGTCACCCTGGAAGGGAATCATACAATTCAGGAAGAGAGGAAAGTTAAGTCCGAGGTTTGTCGGACCATTCAAGATAATGGCACGTGTTGGTGAAGTCGTTTATCGGTTAGAGTTGCCTGATGAGTTAAGTGGGATTCATCCCACCTTCCATATATCACACTTGCGAAAGTGTTTGGCGGATGAATCGGCTCACGTACCACTTACTGACAACGAGGTCGACAACAGCCTTAACTACATCGAAGAACCAGTGTCCATCTTAGACAGAAAGGAGAAGCATTTGCGTAATAAGATTATTCAATTGGTTAAAGTCCAATGGAAGCACCAAAAGGGATCGGAAACTAATTGGGAAATGGAGACGGAAATGAGGGAGTCGTACCCTCAACTATTTGACTTATGATAGGTTTCAGGGACGAAACCTATTGTAAGGGGGTAGACTTGTAACATCCCAAAAATAAAACGACAGTTATAATAACGGAATAAACGAACGAGGCATAACGGGTCGGGCCGGATGGGCCGGCGGGCTAGAAGGGTCGAGCATAGGGGAGCCTCCCATATATATATAGCCTAAGTCACCACCCTTTCTCTCATTTGCAAGTTTTAGAGAGAGAAACCGTAGAGCGAGAAAGTTAGCGGATCGACCCGAGATTGAAGAAGTGTGTTGCTCCAGAGCTTGTGAGAAGAACCTTCGGATCAGAAGCTTGATACAGATAACGATCTGGCCTAGATCTGAGTTTTTGTTCGTTTTGGGGTTTTTCGGGTTTTGGATGAAAAGGTAACGTTTTTACGGATGAAACTGGAAGAAAAACATAGATTTGAGTTCCTTAATGAAAATCAAATGTTTTGAATGCAAACAAGTTCGGGATCTTGATGTGATCAGACTGGAATGCGAAAGTTAGGGTTTTTTGCGGTGAAGCAGATCCTACGTACTTATCAAGTACGCATGAAGAGGGTCCTGTGTACTTATCAAGTACGTATGAAGAGGGTCCTGCGTACTTATCAAGTACGCATGAAGAGGGTCCTGCGTACTTATCAAGTACGCATGAAGCAAAGTTTGAGCACTTATTAAATACGCAAAAACAAGGCCCTGCGCACTTGCTAAGTGCGCAGGCATCAGGCTGTTCAGGTAAAGTCAGTATGTTTAGAAGGTTAAACCGTTAGAGTCGGGATTTGGTCTGATGTGTATTTAACTAATCAATTCAGATCGGAAGTGACGTTGTGGGACCTTTGTTTAGGACAACCCAGATTAGCTTATCCGGTGAGTTCTATAAGCCCTCTTTTAAATGTTTTGAATAATATTTTTGGGCTGGTGTGCTTACGTAACGATGTGACTATTTTATAAAACGATGTTTATGAATGTTGTATGTGACGTTTTATAAAATGATGTTTATGAACGATGTTTTGGAAGAAAGGGTTATGAAAGAAGTGTTTATGAAATATTTTCCAAAAGAATTTTATGGAGTGTTTATGAATGAAATAATGATTTTTAATAAACGTACGAATGCTTTAACTAAAGTTTTGAAGTAAAAGAAGTGAATGTTTACGAAAGTCACAAAAGAACGAATCTGCCAATATTCCTTAAGGAATGAAGGTTATGGGTATGGGAAGTATGTTATGGGCCTTTACCTTTTAGGGGCCTTTGTGGCTGGCCGACTGTTGTACAACTGGGGTGATGACGGTCACCAAGGGGATTATCGTGATCCTTGAAGTTGGTACGATTTACCTTACGGGGTAGTCGTGCTTGCAGTTTGGTACTTGTGCCTTACGGGGCGTAGTGCTTGAAGTTTGGTACATGTCATCCTTGTGATGTCGTGCTTGAAGTTTGGTGTTGAATAACCTAAGTATCGGGCCCTAGGATTTCTTCACCCAAAGGATAGTACGGTGTTGATGGGCCTAGTGGTGATGATCTTTAGGTTATTCCACTAGTATATTGCGATATTATACTTGTTTTAAATATGAAAAAACACTTGTTTTTATGGTGTAATTAAAAAGAAATAATGTCGTATGTAAAAGTTATGAAGGTTTAAAAAAAACGAGGGAACTTGATAAAAAGTCAATAAAAGTTGACATGACTAAAATACATTTCCAACAACTTTTTCTGTTACAATTTGATCTCAGTCATTATATCCTTATCAATTTGATTTACAATTTGATACAATGGCCATAAACCCTTCTCACCCTTTTTAGTTTAAAAACATTTTTTATTTGAACTTTTTCGTAATATATATTATCAATATATATATACTATATACTAAATAAAAATCATTTATGTCACGTGTTGCGTCCATATCTCTTCTCACCATTTTTTCGCACCTCTATCTCTTATTAAATACACCACTCTTTTTTAATAATGATTTATATTTAAAGAAAAATATTAATTATACTAATAAAACACATTTATTTTAAATTGTCTCTTATTTTAAGAAACTTTAAAATTTAATAATGAAATATTTTTTTAACTAAATAGTGATGTAAGTCAAATTATATTAAATAGAAATTAATGTATTCAAACCGCGTAATATACGAGTTTTTAAAAATAAAAACTTTTTTATTAGAGCATTCACAACAGGTTCTGTATATGTTTGTGAGTGTGTTCTGTATATTTTAGGGGGTGGTTTAAAGTGATTATATGTGGAGGAGAGAGAAAATGCTACTGTTCATCTGTATATTTAAGAAAATACTGTTCACCTCTATTAATTTTTTAATATTTTTTGAAAGTGATTGTGAGTGAAGAAAAAAGAAAAGGTAATGATAAAGGTATAAAAAAGTATTATTTAATTAAAAATTAGATAGAAAATGTAGTGATTTTTAGTATAATTATAGAGATGAGGATAAAGAAGCTGATGGGAATGCTCTTACTAAGTATATAACAATACATTTTATCAACCGTGTAATAAACGGGTTTTTAAAATACAAATTTTTTATTACTAAGTATATAATATTACATTTTATCAAACAGTGTAATACACGAGATTTTTACCTAGTTAAGAGATATATACATACTCACGCACGAATTAGAGGAGTATTTTTTGTGCTTCCCGGCGCTTTGACGGCAGCGAATAACAAGGAGCAAGCGAAGAATTTTCTTTATTTTTAATTTTTAAAAGAGTTGATTCCTTTGGTTTTAGTAAGTCTTTGATTTGGTTCTCTTTTATTTTTATTTAGTTTGATTGATTTAGCCATCATGTCCAGCAAAATCAATTTTAATTTCAACACTAGGGTTTATTTTTTCTATAGATTCAAAAACTTGTGTGAAACGATTATGAGATCTAATATTTAATTAGTTTGTTTGTGTGGTTTCTTGGTCTTAAATCTGGAATCTTTTCAAGAAACATATTAGATTGTTAATAAAACTTGCCATTTTGTTAATTTTTCTAATAAAGTTCTTAAATTATAAAACCCCAATATGATTTTAATTTTGATAAAAAGAACAAATAATGGTTCACGTTTGTCTATGAATTCGATCTCTTTTGGAAATCACACAATCTAGTTAAACATTCCTAAAGGCGTGTGTGTTTAATTCTAATCGATACTTCTATCACTGCAACCCGCATATTAAGGTCTAAACGGCGTGAACGTAGAGTAGTGGGTTGGCTCTAACCGACGAACTGCGCTTGGTTAGACATTAGATGGAGTGGATGTCCGACCAGCGCGACGTCTAGTATTGATACAAACCATTTAAATAAAGGATGATTGCATCATAATTGTTAGTGATCGTAAGTCGAATCAAGCTAAGAAAATACTTTTATGTTGGAATTATCTTTTAATATTTGAATTCGCTTGATAGTTTAATTAATATTTTAATTATTAGTTTTTCATAATTAAAACCCCCCTCGTTTTATTTAGTAACAACTGTATCTATACTTAAAACGTTTTGGTATAATCCTGTTAATCTATATCCCTGAGGACACGAACACTACTTCCATTCATACTATTCATATTGTGTCGTAGTAGGTTCATGATTTATTACTTTATTTGGTGGATTCAACACCCATCAAATTGGCGTCGTTACCGGGGATACAGAAAATCTAACCGTTTTATGCCAAGATTTTTTAGTACAAGTACACCATAACAATCATCCAAGAACCAAACTCACGCAAACCCGTTCTAGAACAAGAGATCACCGGATCTCCGACTCTCACCATCACAATGGCAGCCGAGCAAACCCTTAGACAATGGGCGACTCACAATGTCACTCAAGAACCACTTTGCATCAACTACCCTGCCATGGAGAACTTCGAACGCAAGTCTGGGTTCATTTACCTATTACCTATCTTTCAAGGTCAAGAGAATGAAGACCCTCACAAGTTCCTTAAGCAGTTCTATGTTGTGTGTTCTGGAATGAAGCCGCACAACATTACTGAAGATCAAATCAAATTAAGGGCATTTCCCTTTACTCTCCAAGACTTGGCAAAAGAGTGGCTCTATTACCTACCACCGGGGTCGGTAACCACTTGTAATGACCTTGCAAAGCTGTTCCTTGACAAATACTTCCCAGCAATGAAAGCCTCAATCCTCCGTAAAGAGATCATCGGGATAAAGCAATCAAAAAGAGAAGATTTACACACTTATTAGGAGAGATTCAATAAGTTGTGTGCTCAATGCCCACAACATGGCATATCCAAGTACCAACTCCTTCAGTACTTTTGTGAAGGGCTAGCACCATTAGAGAGGCGTTTGATAAATGCCTCAAGCGGAGGAGCTTTACTCGATAAAACATTGACCCAAAATAGAGCCTTGATCACATCTATAGCGGAAGACACGAAACAATCATCACAAGAAGAAGAATAGTATGTTGATACTCCACGGGGTGTCAAGGAAATGGGTACTCCTCACATTAAAACTCTACTTGTTGAATTAACGAAAGTAGTCATACAACTTACCAAAGATAAGTCGTGGAACTACCAACTCGAGCTTGTTGAATATGTTTACAATTTGGACACCCCAGGGATATGTGTCCCATGTTGCAAGAGGACATGGGACAAACACAAGCAATGGGAGGCTACTTAGGACAAAGCTCAAGACAATATGAATATCCTCGATGCAATCAAAATTGGGGGCATCCTCCCAACATGAACTACCAACAGAATTTCCAACCACACCACCACAAACAACAAGCGGGTAGCTCGGGAATGTCATTGGAAGATATTGTGAAAAGCTTAGATACTAGCACTCAAGCATTCCAACAAGAGACCAAGGCTAGCATATGGAACTTAAAGCAACAAGTTGCTCAACTTGATAGTTCAATAAGCAAGATAGAGTCTCAAGGCAAATTACTCGCATAACAAATTACTCGCATAACCCGAGAATAATCTAAAGCACCATGTGTGTGCCATTACCTTGAGAAGTGTGAAGAGCTACGACGACCTGAGTATACAAGAAGAGGATGAGGAAGAAGAAATCATTGTTGAGAAAAAGGATGAGGAAAAGAAGGAAATATTGAATCCAATTGAAAGTAAGGTAAAAATCACCCATCCTCCTCCATTCCCCGCAAGACTACGAAGCACAAAGAGGGAAAGAGAAGAACAAGAGATGATGGAGACATCCCATAAGGTAGACCTCAAATTGCAAGGATTCGATGTTAAACATAAGTATTGATGAGGATGAATCAAAAGAACTTATTGAGAAGTTCAAGCTTGGGGAGAAAAGGTAAATTTTAGGCTACCAGGAGGGAAAGGGTTAATTTTTTGGTGAAACTTTTAGAAGCAATTGAATTGAATGAGCGAAAGCCACCTAAAAATAATGACATAAAAGCTAAATTAAGGGAAAACGACTAAAAGAATAAATTAGTGACATAAAAGGTAGATGTCAATGAATGTACGCATCAAACAACTATGATATACGTAAATGCCACTAAAAACTAAATTAGTGGCATAAAAACTAAATCTCATTAAATGCATGTGCCACTAAATGGCTTTTTTTTACAGTGTCTTATCTTTGCATTTTATTTTTTTTTTATTTAATATGTGATTGTTTAAAAATTAATAAATACTATTTGTTTTAAAAAATCATATGTTAAATTAATTATCAAACAAAAAGGGAAAGAATTACAAAAAGTGAAAGACTTGTATAACATACGGTGAAAGATGAAAATAAAGATAGTTTGGCGCGGATACGGTGAAAGATAATGAAAATAAAAAAAATATGTATAACGCATGGACTAAATATATTACTATAGAAGCTCGAATGGTAAAAAAACAAATCGTTTAAAATCTATATCTATACTATTTAATAAATAAAGATTTCTTCATACCACGTGTCGCCTCCACATTCATTCTTATCATTTTTTTTCAGCCTCTTTCTCTTATTAAATACACCTTTATCTTTTAATAATAATATATTTTTAAAGAAAAAATACTAAGTATACTAATAATACCTATATATTTTAAATTATCTCTTATTATAAGAAAACTTTGAAATCTAATTATATTTATTTTCAATCAAATAGTAAATGAAAGCCAAATTACAACAAATAGTAATTAACGTATTTTCGAAATCCAATTATATATTAATTTTTACATATTTTAAATTTTTTTTTATATCCTTAGTATATTTAATACATTTTTACACCTGTAAATTTTATATATAAAGATTTAAGAATTTTATGTATTGATATTTTTCAACACCGTGTGTTGACAATGGTTCTAAGCTAGTAAATATTAAAGAAAAACGTTTAAAAGAATAGTTTATTATTGGTTGTACTCTATGCTGAGTGTACTATAGTAGTTCATATCTTTCATTTTTAAAGGAAACTAGGA
Organism: Smallanthus sonchifolius; assembly: GCA_023525975.1. Lineage (NCBI taxonomy): Eukaryota > Viridiplantae > Streptophyta > Magnoliopsida > Asterales > Asteraceae > Smallanthus > Smallanthus sonchifolius. The sequence continues at coordinate 93,087,017 of CM042026.1, forward strand.
ATTTTACCCGCCTCGCATTGCAGCTGCGTCGAATTCCTCACGTTATCTTAATGGTAACGGCGTCCGCTATAGCCTAAAAAAACAGTTTAATAAATTGGAGCAGTCGGATCAAATTGAATAGTGTTGGATTAGCATGTGTGCTGTATATATAGATCACCCCGTCTTAAATTAAATTTACATTTGAGAGACATTATACAAAGTAGTTCATGATAATAGAATACCAAATATTATTTTTATTAAAAAACTATACGTTAAATAAACTATTAAATAAAAAATAAAAGAATTAAAAAAAGTGAAAGATGGAAGAGAGAAAAAGATGAGTCCGCTGGGGTGGCGAAAGATGCTGAAAACTGAAATATTGGATATAAGGCATAGCCTAAATATATCAACACAGGATCTCGAACACTAAAAAAGAACAAAACGTGTAAAAGTAAATAATACGAAAAAAACGTCTAAAAGGAGGGTTAATTATTGGTTGTACTCTGCGAGTGTACTAGAGTACTTCAAATCTTTAGTTTTGAAATGGAAATAATAATGAAAAAATGTTTTTAATTTAAATAAAAAATAACAACAGTTAAATCAAATTTGAGCGGTAGATTAAATTGAGTAGTGTTCGGATTAGCACATGTGTGGTGTTTCTATAGATCACCCCATCTTAAATTAATTGTATAGTTGTAGGAGATGCAATATACAAAGTTGTTGTAACCTGTTAAACTGTTTGTATTCCAGATATAGTATAGGGGCTAGATTGCAATTTATGTAAAGTTGAGAAATTTGGTCTGAGAGTCGCTAGATCAGCTTCAGCCGACACGTGCAGATTGTCGACTCTCTTAGTTTTCTATAAATACCTGACCAACTTCTCAACATTCAGACTTTTTACTTGTGTATTGTCGTAATCTGTAATTGCTTAGCTTGTTAGAGGGGTCGTTGTATTCGTTTGATGTCAAGAAGCTTATCTGTAATCATTATTGTGGATCTTAATGAGAATCTGAGTTTTGTGATTCATTGTTTATTACTTTTCATCTTTGTTTCTATTGATTTGTCAACAAACAGCTTCTCTATATATGATTTGTTGATTTGATCTTTTGCTAGAATCATTCTAGCAAGAAGATCCATCTGTTCAGAACCTACAAAAGTAGTTTGCGATAAAAGAAATATTATTAAACATATAAATATTAAATTAGATTTTTGGATTATATATACTATAATTTTTTAAGACGAAAAATATTTTTGACACATGTATAATTTATATGTTTATTTCAGAATGATTTGTAAAAACTTATCAGCTTAGCTGGTAATCTCTCATACTTCCCATTAATGAAGACAGGGTTTTGAGCCCCGCCTTCTATTTCTTTTTTCTTCCCTCACTTTCTTTTTCTAAGTACCAATCAAAATTAAACCATCATTAATTATATTCAACCATCCCGTTCGGCATAAACATAATTTTTATTTTTGTTTCATTTTCTGGAAACCGAAAAAAAGTCTAATGGAAGAAATTTGGTTTTACCTGAACGGACAACAAACCATGACTTATCTTAGGCACCAACTTCCCTCTCACAGACTGTTGTTATAAACCCCCTCTTGCTCTCAGAGGCTGTTACACACAATCTCACCTGCAAGTGGATAAAATGTCGATAGTACCCATGTCTGTCAGATATTTCCTGATAGTCTTCGTTAGAGACCGATTCAAGATAGTCAATCTCTCGATAGATAGCCGTTGAGTGGGTTAGGCTCCAAGAAAACAGTAGAGAAGAGACAAGACTTTGATCCAAATTTTCTGTTATATTTTTCTTACTCCAAATGCATGATAACTAAAAACTAGGAATGGTGGTGAACATGGGTGAGTTAAGTAACACTATACGTAAATAATGAAATATTAAATAACAAATCTTGAAATTAACTCATTTGAATGAGTCTTCGATCCAGCAATCTCACGGGTGGGTCTTGTGGTATTCGGATCGTATTAGTCTTCACCACAGTTTCTTCTGTCGTTGTCCTTTTTCTGGTAACAAAAACAAAAACTCCGGCTTCAAGTAAATTCCAAACATAGGATTTTATATATTTTAATAAAAATAATGGCTCACCATTTAAAAATGGTTTAAAGGTATGTAAAGTAAATAAAGTAGTTAATGTGATTGAAATATATAGTTCTCTGGTGTATTTACAAAACTATTAGATTCAAATAAGAACTTTAAATACTTTAAGAACTTGTGAGAACGCGGGAAAAACAATAAGAAATCATTTATTTATCTAAAATACTAACGTTACTATTAAAATACAACATTTTTATATCGATCAATATGTGTAAATTACATGTACTCGTATATTATAAATATTTACACATGGTAAAGGCTTACACATATGTACATGAGAGACTTACACATGTGAAATATTTATAATATACGAGTACATGCAAATTTACACATATCAATTCATATAAAAAAGTTGTATTTGAATAGTAATTCTAGTATTTTAAACAAATAAATATTTTTTTTTATTGTTTTTAACGAGTTTTCAAAATATTTAGAAGTTCTTAAATTTTTAGTTCCCTTCCTAAATAATCAATAGCAAAAAGAATTGGCTATTGTTAGACTAGTTGATCTACAGGACTTCACATGGAAAATGTGACACTGTGACGTGATATTGTCCCCTCGAAAAAGAAAGGACATAGAGTGTATCGTAAATGAGAGTCAAATTAAAATAAATAATAATTAACGTATTTTCGAAATCCAATTATATATTAATTTTTATATATTTTAAAATTTGTTTTATATCCTTAATATATTTAATATATTTTTACACCTGTAAATTTTATACTTAAAGATCTAAGAACTTTATATATTAATATTTTTCACCCCCGTGTACAGACACGAGTTCTAAGCTAGTAAATAATAAAGAAAAATGTTTAAAATGATAGTTTATTACTGGTTGTACTCTATGCTGAGTGTACTATAGTAGTTCATATCTTTCATTTTTAAAGGAAACTGGGAATTTTACTCGCCTCTTGTTGCGGCGGCGTCGAATTGCTCACGATACCTCAATGGTAACGGCGTCCGCTATAGCCTCAAAAAAAAGTTACTATTCATTTTCTAAGATTTTTAAATTATAATAATAATAAGGAGAATAAAATAATAATTAAAAAATGTTTATAATTTAAATAAAAAGTAACAACAGTTTAATAAATTGGAACAGTCGGATCAAATTGAATAGTGTCGTATTAGCATATGGGTGCTGTATATATAGATCACGCCGTCTTAAATTATATTTAGTGTTGAGAGACTTTATACAAAGTAGTTCATGATACTAGAATACCAAATATTATTTTTATTAAAAAACTATACGTTAAATAAACTATTAAATAAAAAATAAAAGAATTTAAAAAAGTGAAATATGGAAGAGAGTAAAAGATGAGTACGCTCGGGTGGTGAAAGATGCTGAAAAATGAAATACTGGACATAAGGTATAGCCTAAATATATCAACACAGGATCTAGAGCACTAAAAAAGAACAAAACGTGTAAAAGTAAATAATACGAAAAAAAAGGTCTAAAAGGAGGGTTAATTATTGGTTGTACTCTCTGCGAGTGTACTAGAGTACTTCACATCTTTAATTTTGAAATGGAAATAATAATGAAAGATGGTTTTAAGTTAAATCAAATTTGAGCGGTAGATCAATTGAATAGTGTTCGGATTAGCACATGTGTGGTGTTTCTGTAGATCACCCCGTCTTAAATTAAATGTATGGTTGTAGGAGATGCATTAAACAAAGTTGTTGTAACCTGTTAAACTGTTTGTATTTCATACATAGTATAGGGGCTAGAATGCAATTTATGTAAAGTTGAGAAATTTGGTCTGAGAGTTGCTAGGTCGGCTACAGCCGACTCTCTTAGAGTTTTCTATAAATACCTGACCAATTTCTTAACATTCAGACCTTTTGCTTGTGTATTGTCGTAATCTGTAATTGCTTAGCTTGTTAGAGGGGTCGTTGTAATCGTTTGATATCTAGGAGCTTATCTGTAATCATTATTGTGGATCTTAATGAGAATCTGAGTTTTGTGTTTCATTGTTTATTGCTTTTCATCTTTGTGTTCTATTGATTTGTTAACAAACAACTTCTCTATAACTGATTTGTCAACAAACAACTTTTCTATAGCTGATTTATTGATTTGATCTTGTGCTAGAATCATTCTAGCATGAAGATCCATCTGTTCAGGACCTACAAAAGTAGTTTGTGATAAAAGAAATATTATGAACATATAAATAATAAATTAGATTTTTGGATTATATATACTATAATTTTTTAAGACGTAAAATATTTTTGACACATGTAGTCTAATTTATATGTTTATTTCATAATGATTTGCAAAAACTTATCAGCTTAGCTGGTAATCTCTCATACTTCCCATTAATGAAGGCGTGGTTTTGAGCCCCGCCTTCTATTTCTTTTTTCTTCCCTCACTTTCTTTTTCTAAGTACCAATCAAAATTAAACCATCATTAATTATATTCTACAATCCCGTTAGGCATAAACATAATTTTTTTTGTTTCATTTTCTGGAAACCTAAAAAAAGTCTAATGAAAGAAATTTGGTTTTACCTGAACGGACAACAAACCATGACTCATCTTGGGCACCAACTTCCCCCTCACAGACTGTTGTTACAAACCCCCTCTCCCTCTCCGAGGCTGTTACGCACAATCTCACCTGCAAGTTGATAAAATGTCGATAGTACCCTTGCCTGTCAGATGTTTCTTGATAGTCTTTGTTAGGGACCGATTCAAGATGGTCAATATATCTCTCGATAGATAGCCGTTGAGTGAGTTATGCTCCAAGAAAACAATTGAGAAGAGACAAGACTTTGATCCAAATTTTCTGTTATATTTTTCTTACTCCAAATGCATGATAACTAAAAACTAGGAATGGTGGTGAACGTGGGTGAGTTAAGTAACAGTATACGTAAATAATAAAATATTAAATAACAAATCTTGAACTTAACTCATTTGAATGAGTCTTCGATCCAGTAATCTCACGGGTGGGTCTTGTGGTATTCGGATCGTATTAGTCTTCACCACGGTTTCTTCCGTCGTTGTCCTTTTTCTTGTAACAAAAATAAAAAACTCCGGCTTCAAGTAAATTCCAAACATAGGATTTTATATATTCTAATAAAAATAATGGCTCACCATTTAAAAATGGTTTAAAGGTATGTAAAGTGAATAAAGTGGTTACTTAATGTGATTGAAATATATAATTCTCTCGTGTGGTTACTAAAATTGTATCTAACTTGGGTTAGATTCAAATGAGAATTCCAAATATTTGGAGAACCGTGAGAACGCGAGAAAAACAATAAAAAATCATTTATTTATCTAAAATACTAACGTTACTATTAAAATACAACATTTTTATATCGATCAATATGTGTAAATTACATGTACTCGTATATTATAAACATTTACACATGGTAAAGACTTACACATGTGTACATGAGAGACTTACACATGTGAAAACGTTTATAGTATACGAGTACATGCAAATTTACACATATTAATTTATATAAAAATGTTGTATTTGAATAGTAATTCTAGTATTTTAAACAAATAAATAATTTTTTATTGTTTTTAACGAGTTCTAAAAATATTTAGGAATTTTTAAATTTTTCATTCCCTTTCTAAATAATCAAGAGCAAAAAGAATTGGCTATTGTTAGACTAGTTGATCTACAGGACTTCACATGGAAAATGTGACACTATGACGTGATATTGTCCCCTCGAAAAAGAAAGGACATATAGTGTATCGTACAACTGCAAACCATTTTCAAGATTTATGCTTGAAAGATAGGAATTATATGGTTCACGAAAAGCTGGCCGTTTTACATCATCAAAAAAAATAAAAAATAAATAAACGAGTTAAAATCACAACTTGCATCTATCCTCCATACTGAAAACCTTGGTATTACAATATATACATACCAAGGTTAAGCGCATCTCGTTCCCATATTTACAAAAGTTACACAATTCGGCTACCGACTCTGGCACCAAGAAAACCTAACCAACATGCATGATTCTGCTCAAAATAAAACACATCTTTACATAAACTGAACGTTGTGACCATATCAGCATCTCCAACCTTATACTCGAAAAAATAATGAACCACAAGACCAAATTTAGAAATAAACAGGTCACATGTTAACAAGGAATCCCATGAACGGCTCTCTTCCAACGCTCATTGCTACCTAGTCGAAATCACCTCTGGTCATCCGTTTTTCACTCATTAGGATTGCGTTTTTCACTCTTTTATCAAAGTTATTTATGCGGAAATTGGTCCCAAATTTTTCAAAACCTTGCCACCGTAGTGATATAGGTATTTTTATTATAAATATTGTTTTACATACAATATTATATTACACATATAATGGGGATTCTTCAATTCCGACGGCCACATCATCGGGAAGTTTTAATCCACCTGCTTTTTCCCTGCAGTGTTTGGAAAACGTTTTTACGTTAGGTTACTGTCACGGGGTCATCTCTCGAGGCCCCGTGTGGCGCCCTGGGTTGCCCTAGGGCCAGCCAATCCATCCCGCTTATGATCAAGGTCTACTGGTTTCGTCCTACCTTAGACTCATCAGGCGAGCGGCAACAGCTCACGACCAGTGATGCGTTCGGTGTGCAAACACACCTAGGCATGTTCACGTCGTCTTTCCAACTAAGGCCGTGCCCGATAAAGTCTGGACTAGCCAACAAACCCAAGCGTTCAAGTACAAAACCTAGCAAAACGATCTTCAAATATTTGGTCTGTGACATTACGCTAAGTAAGTACATTGCTTATCTCTTTTTATTATGGAACCATTTAAGTTCCTTGTTCAAGTTTCACCAGGCAGACATGCCCTCACGACCATCATAGGACGTACCTCAAGTCATTTCACTAGTTCCTTGTTCAAGTTTCACCAGTTTAATTTTAGACAAGACCCGCCCCATAGGCTAGACGTCCTGCACAAGACCCGCCCCATAGGCTGGAGATCTTGATTATAAGGCCCGCCACGTAGGCTGAACACCTTATTTCATCCTCGAGACCTGCCCCGTAGGCTAGACATCTTGTTATATTCCTGAGACCCGCCCTGTAGGCTAGAAATCTCATTCCATTCATTTCTATTGAGACCCGGGCCGTAGGCTGGACATCTCATTTTATTGGGATATTAATTGTCATAGACTCACAGCCTACCAATTTTATCAAGCATTTATTTCTAACGTGCATGTTTGCTTTTATCATACATGCTTATGCTTGTTTCATTCCCAACAAGTCCTCACCTTAAAACTTTATAACGGTTTCGCCACGATGTATTAAAGAGGTATATATATAGGGTCCTCCGTAGCACTCCCACCACCCCTTTAATACTTCGTGAGTACTTCGTTACTTCATTTTAAGGTTTAGACTCGTTTCATCACACATTCACATATACCACGTATAGCATGACTCTTGTCACGTATTCAGATACGTCACATATTGCATCATTACTTACCATGCGTAGCATAATCTCTCATTTCCTGCTCTATTTCCTCATAAAGGTTTCTCCATGTTATATTAAATAGGTTTATATATAGGGTACTCCTCAGCATTCCCACCACCCCTTTAATATCACATGAATACTCCATTATTTAGAATTAAGTTTTCATCAAGTATTCCTATTTGTTTAGCATGCATTTATGCCATGCTAATTATCCTTAGTCTATACCCCTAAACCTTTGTAATGATTTCACCCCGAGATATTAAAGAGGTATATATATAGGGTCCCTTGCATTCCCACCACCCCTTTAATATCTCGTGATTACTCCATTATTCCAGTTTAGTGTTTAGACTAATTCCTCATTCCCATTTTTTCCTCTGTACCTTAATTTACACATAAGACATAATCACATAAACGTATAAACATTTACTAAGGTACGGTTCCAGTGTACTTACGGTGTTCTCAGGTCTTTTCTACACTTTGTTTCTCGCTTACATATCTCTCTGAAACTCGCTCGCAACTTTTAACGTACTACACTCATAACCGCCATTCTCGTAATCGTCGTGCTACTGCCTGGGTATGTGTGTGTAGTGGTGGTGTGTTTGATTATGTCAAAATGAACGGCCCCATGCATCTATTTATAGGGCTGATCCGTAATTTGTAGCGAACCGTTAATTGGGTTGGTAGCGTTCCGCTACCGCCCACTAGCCAGCTGTCATGCGTAACGCCCAAGTAGCTGACCGTTACCCAGATTGCTGTGTGACGGACAGTTTTGGACCACGTAGCTGTATGCCATAGGACTGAGTCATCAAGACACACGTCTGATACGTGACATTCCTCAATCCTTTCCTTAATCTACACATAGCGGACTGTCATGGAGCTCGGTAGCGGTCCGCTACCGACCCAATTTTTAGATTTTTGCACTTTTAGCCCCTGGACTTTGGACTAATTGCAATTTAACCCATGTACTTTATATTTTATTGAAAATTTTGGGGTGTTACACTCTATTTATGTAATCTCGTGATTATGTAGGAGATGGGGGGGGGGGGGTGGAGGGGCTAGGGGGATTGGGGGGTGTGGGTGGATAGGGGGAGGGGGTTTGGGGATGTGGTTTGGTGGTCAGGTTTTTCTTTTCCTTGCTAGTGAGTGATCTCGGGGTTTATGGCACGATTTTGTTTTAGTATCATTGCTCTGAGTGTTTTTGTTACTAGTATGCCCGGGTAACGACATTTGACAATACTGCTAACGAGGTAAGATCCAAATGGTTATACTTTGGGCAATAATTACGATCATTGGATGTATTAAATGTTAATATAGTCCATTACACGAATATAACAAAAGGCGAGATAGTTATTTATAAAATTATTACCTGGACGAATGAATACGGTTGGACACGATGATTATTTATGAAATAATCATTATTATTAATTGGATTAATAATAAGTCGGTGGAAATATTTTTGAAACATATTTATTAATTACGATGTTATTTAATTGTAATTTTAAATCTATTGGATATAATTTTATTTAGTTAATTAATTATTTGTTAATTAAACAGTTAAATAAATTAGTTTTTTAATTGTAATTAGTTAGGAATTACAAGGGATCTAATTGTAATTAGAAATACTAAAAGCCTAATTTGGAGAATAAGTTAGAGGCTTTAAAAGGGAATGAGATGGATGCTAGAATTTAATTAGAGTTAGTCAGGTTTTACAAAAGTTGAAAACCCTAGTCTCTCGTTGCGACGGAGACGAATTCCTCACGGTATCTCAATGGGAACGGCGTCCGCTATAGCCTAAAAAAACAGTTTAATAAATTGGAGCAGTCGGATCAAATTGAATAGTGTTGGATTAGCATATGTGTGCTGTATATATAGATCACCCCGTCTTAAATTGAATTTACGGTTGAGAGACATTATACAAAGTAGTTCATGATAATAGAATACCAAATATTATTTATTAAAAAACTATACGTTAAATAAACTATTAAATAAAAAATAAAAGAATTTAAAAAAGTGAAAGATGGAAGAGAGTAAAAGATGAGTCCGCTCGGGTGACGAGAGATGCTGAAAACTGAAATACTAGATATAAGGCATAGCCTAAATATATCAACACAGGATCTCGAACACTAAAAAAGAACAAAACGTGTAAAAGTAAATAATACGAAAAAAACGTCTAAAAGGAGGGTTAATTATTGGTTGTACTCTGCGAGTGTACTAGAGTACTTCAAATCTTTAATTTTTAAATGGAAATAATAATGAAAAAATGATTTTAATTTAAATAAAAAATAACAAGAGTTAAATCAATTTTGAGCGATAGATTAAATTGAGTAGTGTTCGGATTAGCACATGTGTGGTGTTTCTATAGATCACCCCGTCTTAAATTAAATGAATGGTTGTAGGAAATGCATTATACAAAGTTGTTGTAACCTGTTAAACTGTTTGTATTCCAAATATAGTATAGGGGCTAGATTGCAATTTATGTAAAGTTGAGAAATTTGGTTTGAGAGTCGCTAGGTCAGCTACAACCGACAAGTGCAGATTGCCGACTCTCTTAGTTTTCTATAAATACCTGACCAATTTCTCAACATTCAGACCTTTTGCTTGTGTATTGTCGTAATCTGTAATTGCTTAGCTTGTTAGAGGGGTCGTTGTAATCGTTTGATGTCCAGGAGCTTATCTGTAATCATTATTGTGGATCTTAATGAGAATATGAGTTTTGTGATTCATTGTTTATTGCTTTTCATCTTTGTTTCTATTGATTTGTTAACAAACAGCTTCTCTATAGCTGATTTTTTGATTTGATCTTTTGCTAGAATCATTCTAGCATGAAGATCCATCTGTTCAGGACCTACAAAAGTAGTTTGTGATAAAAGAAATATTATTAAACATATAAATATTGGGGGCATCCTCCCAACATGAACTACCAACAGAATTTCCAGCCACACCACCACAAACAACAAGCGGGTAGCTCGAGAATGTCATTGGAAGATATTGTGAAAAGCTTAGACACTAGCACTCAAGCATTCCAACAAGAGACCAAGGCTAGCATAAGGAACTTAAAGCAACAAGTTGCTCAACTTGCTAGTTCAATAAGCAAGATAGAGTCTCAAGGAAAATTACCCGCATAACCCGATAATAATCTAAAGCACCATGTGTGTGCCTTACCTTGAGAAGTGTGAAGAGCTACGACGACCTGAGTATACAAGAAGAGGATGAGGAAGAAGAAATCATTGTTGAGAAAAAGGACGAGGAAAAGAAGGAAATATTTAATCCAATTGAAAGTAAGGTAAAAATCACCCATCCTCCTCCATTCACCGCAAGACTACGAAGCACAAAGAGGCAAAGAGAAGAACAAGAGATGATGGAGAAATCCCATAAGGTAGACCTCAAATTGCAAGGATTCGATGTTAAACATAAGTATTGATCAGGATGAATCTAAAGAACTTATTGAGAAGTTTAAGCTTAGGGAGAAAGGGTTAATTTTTGGGTGAAATTTTTAGAAGCAATTGAATTGAATGAGCGAAAGCCACGTAGAAATAATGACATAAAAGCCAAATTAAGGGAAAACCACTAAAAGAATAAATTAGTGGTATAAAAGATAGATGTCATTGAAAGTACGTGTCAAACAACTATGGCATACGTAAATGCCACTAAAAACTAAATTAGTGGCATAAAAATTAAATGTCATTAAATGCATGTGCCACTAAATGGCTTTTTTTGCATTGTCTTATCTTTGCATTTTTTTTATTTAATATGTGATTGTTTAAAAATTAATAAATACTATTTGTTTTAAAAAATCATATGTTAAATTAATTATCAAACAAAAAGGGAAAAAAATTAAAAAAAGTGAAAGACTAGTATAACATACGGTGAAAGATGAAAATAAAGATAGTTTGGCGCGGATACGGTGAAAGATACTGAAAATTAAAAAAATATGTATAACGCATGGATTAAATATATTACTATAGAAGCTCGAATGGTAAAAAAAACAAATCTTTTAAAATCTATATCTATACTATATAATAAATAAAGATTTCTTCGTACCATGTGTCGCCTCCACATTCATTCTTATCAATTTTTTTCCCTCCTCTCTCTCTTATTAAGTACACCTCTATCTTTTAATAATAATATATTTTTAAATAAAAAAATACTAAGTATACTAATAAAACCTATATATTTTAAATTATCTCTTATTATAAGAAAACTTTGAAATCTAATTATGTAACTTTTATTTTCAATCAAATAGTAAATGAAAGCCAAATTACAACAAATAGTAATTAACGTATTTTCGAAACCCAATTATATATTAATTTATACATATTTTAAAATTTGTTTTATATCCTTAGTATATTTAATATATTTTTACACTAGTAATTTTTATACTTAAAGATTTAATAATTTTATGTATTGATATTTTTCAACCCCGTGTGTAGACAATGATTCTAAGCTAGTAAATATTAAAGAAAACGTTTAAAAGGATAGTTTATTATTGGTTGTACTCTATGCTGAGTGTACTATAGTAGTTCATATCTTTCATTTGTAAAGGAAACTAGGAATTTTACACGCCACGCGTTGTGGTGGAGACGAATTCCTCACAGTACCTCAATGGTAACGGCGTCCGCTATAACCTAAAAAAAACAGTTTAATAAATTGGAGCAGTCGGATCAAATTGAATAGTGTTGGATTAGCATATGTGTGCTGTATATATAGATCACCCCGTCTTAAATTGAATTTACGGTTGAGAGACATTATACAAAGTAGTTCATGATAATAGAATACCAAATATTATTTTTATTAAAAAACTATACGTTAAATAAACTATTAAATAAAAAGATAAAAGAATTTAAAAAAGTGAAAGATGGAAGAGAGTAAAAGATGAGTCCGCTGGGGTGGCGAAAGATGCTGAAAACTGAAGTACTGGATATAAGGCATAGCCTAAATATATACACAAAGGATCTCGAACACTAAAAAAGAACAAAACGTGTAAAAGTAAATAATACGAAAAAAACGTCTAAGAGGAGGGATAATTATTGGTTGTACTCAGGCGAGTGTACTAGAGTACTTCAAATCTTTAATTTTGAAATGGAAATAATAATGAAAAAATGTTTTTAATTTAAATAAAAAATAACAACAGTTAAATCAAATTTGAGTGGTAGATTAAATTGAGTAGTGTTCGGATTAGCACATGTGTGGTGTTTCTATAGATCACCCCGTCTTAAATTAAATGTATGGTTGTAGGAGATGCATTATACAAAGTTGTTGTAACCTGTTAAACTGTTTGTATTCCAGATATAGTATAGGGGCTAGATTGCAATTTTTGTAAAGTTGAGAAATTTGGTCCGAGAGTCGCTAGGTCAGCTACAGTCGACACGTGCAGATTGCTGACTCTCTTAGTTTTCTATAAATAACTGACCAATTTCTCAACATTCAGACCTTTTGCTTGTGTATTGTTGTAATCTGTAATTGCTTAGCTTGTTAGAGGGCTCGTTGTAATCGTATGATGTCCAAGAGCTTATCTGTAATCATTATCGTGGATCTTAATGAGAATATGAGTTTTGTTATTCATTGTTTATTGCTTTTCATCTTTGTTTCTATTGATTTGTCAACAAACAGCTTCTCTATAGTTAATTTGTTAGATTTGATCTTTTGCTAGAATCATTCTAACACGAAGATCCATCTGTTCAGGACCTACAAAAGTAGTTTGTGATAAAAGAAATATTATTAAACATATAAATATTAAATTAGATTTTTGGATTATATATACTATAATTTTTTAAGACGTAAAATATTTTTGACACATGTAGTATAATTTATATGTTTATTTCAGAATGATTTGCAAAAACTTATCAGCTTAGCTGGTAATCTCTCATACTTCCTATTAATGAAGGCGGGGTTTTTAGCCTCGCCTTCTATTTCTTTTTTCTTCCCTCACTTTCTTTTTCTAAGTACCAATCAAAATTAAACCATCATTAATTATATTCAACCATCCCGTTCGGCATAAACATAATTTTTATTTTTGTTTCATTTTCTGGAAGCCTAAAAAAGGTCTATTGGAAGAAATTTTGTTTTACCTGAACGGACAACAAACCATGATTTATCTTAGGCACCGACTTCCCCCTCACAGACTGTTGTTACAAACCCCCTCTGGCTCTCCGAGGCTGTTACACACAATCTCACCTGCAAGTGGATAAAATGTCGATCGTACCCATGTCTGTCAGATATTTCATGATAGTGTTTGTTAGAGACCGATTCAAGATAGTCAATCTCTTAATAGATAGCCGTTGAGTGGGTTAGGCTCCAAGAAAACAATAGAGAAGAGACAAGACTTTGATCCAAATTTTCTGTTATATTTTTCTTACTCCAAATGCATAATAACTAAAAACTAGGAATGGTGGTGAACATGGGTAAGTTAAGTAACAGTATACGTAAATAATAAAATATTAAATAACAAACCTTGAAATTAACTCATTTGAATGAGTCTTCGATCCAGTAATCTCACGGGTGGGTCTTGTGGTATTCGGATCGTATTAGTCTTCTAGTTTCTTCCGTCGTTGTCCTTTTTCTTGTAACAAAAATAAAAACTCCGGCTTCAAGTAAATTCCAAACATAGGATTTTATATACTTTAATTAAAATAATGGCTCACCATTTAAAAATGGTTTAAAGGTATGCAAAGTAAATAAAGTAGTTACTTAATGTGATTGAAATATATAGTTCTCTCTAACTTGGGTTAGATTCAAATGAGAATTCCAAATATTTGGAGAACCGCCAGAACGCGAGAAAAACAATAAAAAATCATTTATTTATCTAAAATACTAACGTTACTATTAAAATACAACATTTTTATATCGATCAATATGTATAAATTACATGTACTCGTATATTATAAACATTTACACATGGTAAAGGCTTACACATGTGTACATGAGAGACTTACACATGTGAAAACGTTTATAGTATACGAGTACATGCAAATTTACACATATTAATTTATATAAAAATGTTGTATTTGAATAGTAATTCTAGTATTTTAAACAAATAAATAATTTTTTATTGTTTTTAACGAGTTCTAAAAATATTTAGAAATTTTTAAATTTTTCATTCCCTTTCTAAATAATCAAGAGCAAAAAGAATTGGCTATTGTTAGACTAGTTGATCTACAGGACTTCACATGGAAAATGTGACACTATGACGTGATATTGTCCCCTCGAAAAAGAAAGGACATATAGTGTATCGTACAACTGCAAACCATTTTCAAGATTTATGCTTGAAAGATAGGAATTATATGGTTCACGAAAAGCTGGCCGTTTTACATCATCAAAAAAAATAAAAAATAAATAAACGAGTTAAAATCACAACTTGCATCTATCCTCCATACTGAAAACCTTGGTATTACAATATATACATACCAAGGTTAAGCGCATCTCGTTCCCACATTTACAAAAGTTACACAATTCGGCTACCGACTCTGGCACTAAGAAAACCTAACCAACATTCATGATTCTGCTCAAAATAAAACACATCTTTACATAAACTGAACGTTGTGACCATATCAGCATCTCCAACCTTATACTCGAAAAAATAATGAACCACAAGACCAAATTTAGAAATAAACAGGTCACATGTTAACAAGGAATCCCATGAACGGCTCTCTTCCAACGCTCATTGCTACCTAGTCGAAATCACCTCTGGTCATCCGTTTTTCACTCATTAGGATTGCGTTTTTCACTCTTTTATCAAAATTATTTATGCGGAAATTGGTCCCAAATTTTTCAAAACCTTGCCACCGTAGTGATATAGGTATTTTTATTATAAATATTGTTTTACATACAATATTATATTACACATATAATGGGGATTCTTCAATTCCGACGGCCACATCATCGGGAAGTTTTAATCCACCTGCTTTTTCCCTGCAGTGTTTGGAAAACGTTTTTACGTTAGGTTACTGTCACGGGGTCATCTCTCGAGGCCCCGTGTGGCGCCCTGGGTTGCCCTAGGGCCAGCCAATCCTTCCCGCTTATGATCAAGGTCTACTGGTTTCGTCCTACCTTAGACTCATCAGGCGAGCGGCAACAGCTCGCGACCAGTGATGCGTTCGGTGTGCAAACACACCTAGGCATGTTCACGTCGTCTTTCCAACTAAGGCCGTGCCCGATAAAGTCTGGACTAGCCAACAAACCCAAGCGTTCAAGTACAAAACCTAGCAAAACGATCTTCAAATATTTGGTCTGTGACATTACGCTAAGTAAGTACATTGCTTATCTCTTTTTATTATGGAACCATTTAAGTTCCTTGTTCAAGTTTCACCAGGCAGACATGCCCCCATGACCATCATAGGACGTACCTCAAGTCATTTCACTAGTTCCTTGTTCAAGTTTCACCAGTTTAATTTTAGACAAGACCCGCCCCATAGGATAGACATCCTGCACAAGACCCGCCCCATAGGCTGGACATCTTGATTATAAGGCCCGCCACGTAGGCTGAACACCTTATTTCATCCTCGAGACCTGCCTCGTAGGCTAGACATCTTGTTATATTCCTGAGACCCGCCCCGTAGGCTGGAAATCTCATTCCATTCATTTCTATTGAGACCCGGGCCATAGGCTGGACATCTCATTTTATTTGGATATTAAGTGTCATAGACTCACAACCTACCAATTTTATCAAGCATTTATTTCTAACGTGCATGTTTGCTTTTATCATACATGCTTATGCTTGTTTCATTCCTAACAAGTCCTCACCTTAAAACTTTATAACGGTTTCGCCACGATGTATTAAAGAGGTATATATATAGGGTCCTCCGTAGCACTCCCACCACCCCTTTAATACTTCGTGAGTACTTCGTTACTTCATTTTAAGGTTTAGACTCGTTTCATCACACATTCACATATACCACGTATAGCATGACTCTTGTCATGTATTCACATACGTCACATATTGCATCATTACTTACCATGCGTAGCATAATCTCTCATTTCCTGCTCTAATTCCTCATAAAGGTTTCTCCATGTTATATTAAATAGGTTTATATATAGGGTACTCCTCAGCATTCCCACCACCCATTTAATATCACATGAATACTCCATTATTTAGAATTAAGTTTTCATCAAGTATTCCTATTTGTTTAGCATGCATTTATGCTATGCTAATTATCCTTAGTCTATATCCCTAAACCTTTGTAATGATTTCACCTCGAGATATTAAAGAGGTATATATATAGGGTCCCTTGCATTCCCACCACCCCTTTAATATCTCGTGATTACTCCATTATTCTAGTTTAGTGTTTAGACTAATTCCTCATTCCTATTTTTTCCTCTGTACCTTAATTTACACATAAGACATAATCACATAAACGTATAAACATTTACTAAGGTACGGTTCCAGTGTACTTACGGTGTTCTCGGGTCTTTTCTACACTTTGTTTCACGCTTACATATCTATCTGAAACTCGCTCGCAACTTTTAACGTACTACACTCATAACCGCCATGCTCGTAATCGTCGTGCTACTGCCTGGGTATGTGTGTGTAGTGGTGGTGTGTTTGATTATGTCAAAATGAACGGCCCCATGCATCTATTTATAGGGCTGATCCGCAATTTGTAGCGAACTGTTAATTGTGTTGGTAGCGTTCCGCTACCGCCCACTAGCCAGCTATCATGCGTAACGCCCAAGTAGCTGACCGTTACCCAGATTGCTGTGTGACGGACAGTTTTGGACCACGTAGCTGTATGCCATAGGACTGAGTCATCAAGTCACACGTCTGATACGTGACATTTCCCAATCCTTTCCTTAATCTACACATAGCGGACTGTCATGGAGCTCGGTAGCGGTCCGCTACCGACCCAATTTTTAGATTTTTGCACTTTTA
Source organism: Smallanthus sonchifolius (assembly GCA_023525975.1). Taxonomy (NCBI): domain Eukaryota; kingdom Viridiplantae; phylum Streptophyta; class Magnoliopsida; order Asterales; family Asteraceae; genus Smallanthus; species Smallanthus sonchifolius. Next base: position 93,104,377 of record CM042026.1, read on the forward strand.
GCCCCTGGACTTTGGACTAATTGCAATTTAACCCATGTACTTTATATTTTATTGAAAATTTTGGGGTGTTACACTCTATTTATGTAATCTCGTGATTATGTAGGAGATGGGGGGTGGGGGTGGAGGGGCTGGGGGCTTGGGGGTGTGGGTGGATAGGGGGAGGGGGTTTAGGGATGTGGTTTGGTGGTCAGGTTTTTCTTTTCCTTGCTAGTGAGTGATCTCGGGGTTTGTGGCACGATTTTGTTTTAGTATCATTGCTCTGAGTGTTTTTGTTACTAGTATGCCCGAGTAACGACATTTGATAATACTGCTAACGAGGTAAGATCCAAATGGTTACACTTTGGGCAATAATTACGATCATTGGATACATTAAATGTTAATATAGTCCATTACATGAATATAACAAAAGGCGAGATAGTTATTTATGAAATTATTACCTGGACGAATGAATACGGTTGGACACGATGATTATTTATGAAATAATCATTATTATTAATTGGATTAATAATAAGTCGGTGGAAATATTTTTGAAACATATTTATTAATTACGATGTTATTTAATTACAATTTTAAATCTATTGGATATAATTATATTTACTTAATTAATTATTTGTTAATTAAACAGTTAAATAAATTAGTTTTTTAATTGTAATTAGTTTGGAATTACAAGGGATCTAATTGTAATTAGAAATACTAAAAGCCTAATTTGGAGAATAAGTTAGAGGCTTTAAAAGGGAATGAGATGGATGCTAGAATTTAATTAGAGTTAGTCAGGTTTTACAAAAGTTGAAAACCCTAGTCTCTCCTCCCTCCCTTCCGCCGTCAACCACCGTCGGCCTCCAAGCCACCGCCGTCCACCTACCAGTCTTACACCACCTGCCGATCGCCGCCTGCCGGAACCACTGTCGCCATAGAAACCGTCTTCAGCCACTGCCACCGTTTACGCCGCCGTCTCCGACCCCTATTGTCGTTTTCTGTTTTTGTTCAGTTTACGGGTTTGTATACCGTGTTACTATCTGGTTACAGTTCTATGGGTGCGTTACGGGTGTCTTGCGGGTTCTTAGAGATTAGGATTTTCGGATTTGAAGGAGTTCAAATCCGGGTTGAGGAGATTCGTGTGAACCAGATCTAGCGACTCAAATCGATGACTCAAGGTGTTGAGCTTAGTCAGTCATCCAGTTACGCGAAAGGTATAAAGGTTTTGAACCCCCTATAGTTGTATTTTTTCTTAGTGGTTTGTATCTGAACTCTTGGTGGGCAGTCTAAGGTAATGGCCTAGACTGGTTCGTGTGTATTTTCCGCTGCGTTTATTTCTTTATCCTGATTAAAATTGTTTTGAAACCGTATGCACGAAACTCCAACAGTGGTATTAGAGCCACTTTTGCGAACAATAAGAAACATTTATTTTAATTACAATCAGGTTTTAATTTTGTCAAAGCTTTTGTTTGACAAATGATTACATCCTTTATGTTTCGTTAATATTTATGTTGTTATTTATGGATCAAGCCTAGACTCGTGGTTCTGTTTGGTTGGTTGTTTTGGTTTTAATTTTGTCTTGTATTTTTATGGTTGTTTTGGATGCCGGTTGAAATAGATTAGGGTTTTTCAATTTAATTGTAAATTGTATTGTAACCTAATCGAGACAAGATGAGTGGAAGATTAAAGAGAAAGAGACCGAGATGGCCCAAAGGACAAGATGGAGATCTTGAAGCAAGTGGGAGCTACTCAAGAACAAGAGTTGTTTCTTGGTTTATCGTCCCCTTGACCTAGTTCGGTTTGGCTCTAGCAAACCGAACGACTTTATGGCTTGATTTACATTGTGTTTTGGTTGTGATTTATTTTATGCATTGCTTGAATGTTTATCATTTAGGTTTAAATGCTTTTCTAAAAATAATCAAACGATTTAAATGGTTTAAACTAAACAACATGAATTGAAACATCAAGAGTTTTAAAATAGAGATTTTAAGTTATCTCGTGAAACATTTATTAAAATAAAGGAGTTTATTTCAAGAGTTAAAACCAAAATTTTGGTAATCCATAATTAATGATATTATCTATTCAAAACTCAAATATTAATAAAGGAATTTATTAATTGATAAAATGGATCGCGATTACGAACAAGCTTATTAATATAGATATTAAAATACAAACGTGCGTGAGATAAAGAGTTTATCCGTACCACGAACCATACATATATAATATGGAAATTTATAAAACCCGCGTTTATATATTAGCATTCATATTTGCAACGCGGTGTGTTTTTGACCCGTAAATGGTAAAATACTAAATACATCTCTAACGTAATAAATATGCCAGTTCCTCCGTACTTCAGGACACTTGAAACGATATATCCGAACCCCTGAGTACATGTGCCTCAGCCTTATACTTGGGCCTACGGATGTTGGGACAAGGTGATGTCGCGATTCCCGAGAGTCTTGGGCCGACATGCACATGTTGCTGAATTAGGATGAGATATTGTTTAAACCCGTAAGAAGTGCTTAAGCCAATTACTAGAATGAGTGAGCACATATAAGGCTAATCGTACCAACTCAAGACATTAGATTTCTTTTACCGGCCTTATAATTATGAGAATTGTATAAGATACAATTGGTAATCGTACCTACCTAAATAGCTATGTTCTAAGGAGAGTGCTTTCCCATTCATAAAACATAGTGAACCATGGATCTCATTCCTTAAACAAAACATAATGTTTTTCTTAAAGGGTCATTATTTTAAGGAAATATTTTTCATCGAAAATACTAAAACCAACTTTGTTCTTTGTAGATGACATCAAATTCAAACTTCTCTCATAATGCTCTGTGCTACATCTTTGAGAGAGAAACTCTCAATGGTAATGCTTTGTGGAATGGTTCCGCAACCTAAGAATTGTTCTTAGGGCTGAGAAGAAGGAATGCGTTCTTAAGATTCCCATACCTGAACAACCTGCTACTAATTTCAAGGATGCAATTGATGCCTGGAATAAGCATGTTGATGACTCATTGGATATGTCAATGTTGAAGCAATTCTTGTGACAAGCACTCTGAAGATTGTTCTTGCTTATTTAATGTCTTTATGAATTTGTATTTGTATTTCAGCGTCTGTATGTATTGGTTTATCGAGTTGTAATCATGTTCGTAGGTACTTGTCTTTGTAATCGTCTTTGTAAAGTGTTGTGCGCACTTAGTAAGTGCGTAGATTGTATAACGTGTGTACTTAGCAAGTACGTAAGAACAAGTCTGCGTAGTTGCTAAGTACGCAGGAATAAAGCCCTGCGCACCTGTTAAGTACGCAGGCATCAAGTCTGTTAGAATATATAGCTGATTGTAGAAATTGATAAGTACGCTCTCATTCTGTAACATGTAATCGACTGATATTGATAATAGACGAAGTTTATAGTGACTCTTGTTTGTTGTCGGTTTACTTGTTGTTGTCGATACTCCATCTAGTCATGGGCATTCCGCACCCGGCTCGACTAGCCAACACACTTGCATGTGACGATCCAAGACACCTAGGGACCTACATATGGTATCAGAGCACTTGCTCTTGATTTTGAGTGTTGTGAGTGTGTTAGGAGCATTTTCGACACAAGTTTTAGCCTTTATACAAGAAAAAGTGCCCGATTTTGTCAATTTTTGTGATGAAACAGAGGTAGCTCTTGAGCGGTGTTTTAGAAGCAAAAATACTTCAAAATTTGACCTTTTTATTGTTTGTTTGAGTGTTTTGATCATCAAGGGTTTGTTTGAAACAAGTTTCTAACCTTTTGGCTTGATCAATTCGTTCAAAACTTCAAGATTTGAAGATTTGAGCATTTTCCGGCGATCGGAAAAGGTTGCTGGAGCAGGTGGATAAAGTGAACTGCGCACTTACCATATTTGGAAAAATCTTAGTTGTTCCTGCGTACTTAACATTTACTGTTGCGTACTTACTAAGTACGCAAGACCAACTGTCTGCGTATTTGATTTTTGTTCCTCCGTACTTAACATTTACTGCTGCGTACTTACTAAGTACGCAAGAGCAAATCACAAGTGCGCAAGACCAAGTTTTTAAGTGCGCAAGGCCATTTCTCAAGTGCGCAGATTGTACTGAAATTTCTGATTTTTGACTAAGTTAATCACCATGTCAAATATTCAGAACATTAGTAGTTTGTTGAATTATGATAACGAGATAGGGACTCCACAGAAACCACCAAAGCTGCTTAATGTAAATGATTATTCTAACTGGAAAGCACGCTTTGATGAGTATATCTCGTACATTGATTCTTCATTATGGATACCCATCCTTGAGGGATATAAACATCCAACATATTTGTTTCTTGCAGAAACCGTTCCCAAACCTATCTCCAAGCTAGATGAAGAAGAGAAGAAGGCTTATGACCGAGAAAAGAAGGCACATGGTTCTATAACTATGGCCTTGACTAGGGATCTATTTCACAATTTCAGAGGTTATGATACTTCTAAGGATCTTTGGAAGGCTTTGCAGAAGAGGTTCGAGGGAAACAGTGACGTCAAGAAAAGAAAGAGAGAGCTATTGAGGAAGCAGTATGAGTGCTTCAGATATTTAGAGAATGAATCTATCGATGAACACATTTCTAGATTCTATCACCTGAAAACAGAGCTGAACTCTTATGAACTCAAGTATCCTGATGATGAGTTGGTGGAGAAGTTTCTTGATTCTTTGCCACCAAAATTTGATATGTATACCACACTCTTGAGAGAGAACCCGAAGTTTTATGAGATGACAATTGATGAGACAATTGGAAAGGTTCAAGCACACGACATGAACCTGAAAAGAAAGAAAGCACTGGAAGACCTCAAACTCAAGATCCTTCTATGTATTATGGCGTGTCTTCCACAGCTAAGTCATCGGGTTCTGGAATTGCCTTGTTCTCTGGGACTCCTCAGGAAGAAGATAATTCTAATGGTTGTGGTGGTCATGCTTGTTTGGCTGCATCAGGATCTTGTTCTTTCCACCAACATTCCTCAAGAAGCCCTATCTCTACCCCTTTAACAAACCAATCTTCTATTTCCAAGATAGCTGAAGATAATGTCGCACTGTTCTCATCCTGCATGTTTGCTTACGAGAACTTCATAGGTGGGAAGCTAACGGATCCTGAAACCATTGAGGAAGATTTTAATCAGGTGGATCCAGATGACATGAAGGACATGGATATTCAATGGAATATGTGTCACACCCCCATTTTCAACTACCGGAGTTTTACCGTTTGGGAAGTGACAAACCAGGATCTCAATCATTATTTACATCAAACGACACTGTATGGGACTCAAATTGAAATATTATAAGTGTTCAGTAGATTGACAATTATTGAATACATCATGTTGACACCATGCATGCCCTAACGTGCACCTGTGCCTTAGCTTAGCGTCCTGAGAAAACATGTAAGAACAGTGTCAACACAAGGTTGGTGAGTTCACAGGTTTCAGTTTATAGAAGCGTTTAACAGATTAATGTACATTCAATATATAAATCAATAGGTAGCTAACCCATAAACATGTTAACTAATGCGCTCGCAACCGACAGCTGACTGTTTATATGCCTCCCACCATCATGGTGCATGTTTAGGTCAATATTGCACCTGTTCGACCTCCAATCGAGTTAGCGTGACTAACGCGGGTGAGGTTTGTCAAACACAGTAGTACTACTCAAATTACCTCGCTATGTTCATATTAACGGTCCGATGTGAGGACTTAAAGGATAATGTATACGCATAGTCATACAAGTGATATCATATATGAATTACAAAAATCAAAAAGTATTTACGACATGTTTTCTCCCCAGTTTAAAACAGTAAAAAGGGGTCGTGAAAACTCACCTGAACGGCGTAGGTAGGTTCACACTAGAATAAGATTGGAACCACGAGTATTAGCCTGCAACGGCTTACGTATGCCCTAGAATTATATACATAACAATTAGGGATACAATGGAATATGTGACGACAATACAGAAGGTTGAACGTTCTAAAGGAATGCTCTAATCATTAGGAGTAGACGAACGTGTCCACAGGAATGAGAATTCTTAATTAGGATAAATACATTTCACGATGAATGACAAATAATATATAGTAAATACAGTTCGAGCGTTTTGTCATTAACTAGAAGTGTAGGAAAATAATATAATTTATTATATTATTTTTAAGTTTAGCGAAGTAACATAAATAATTAAATTGCGTGACAAAAATAATAAATTTATTATTTTTATTCGAGAATATAAACGTGAGTAATTAACATAAATGATTATGTTATTTATTAGCTTTGAAACGTTTCACAATATCTAGGAACGTGGCGACAAATAATATATCTAAACGCATTATTTTAACAAAAGTTACGGTTTTAAAATAATATAGTATGTATATTATTCTATTCAAAATCGTAAATTAAATATATTAATATAAGGGTATGAATATTAATAAAGATGGTTTATAAAAACTATCCCGAGCCTTCGGGTGTTTCCAGGTTTCAAAACACATTAATATATTAACACAATAATATAGGTTTTGATTTTATTTAAATAAAATATACAAAAGTGGCTAAAAAAATAATATGGGGGAAGAGAGACTCGAACCCGGGTCTCCCCCCATCAGTCAAACAACTTAACCAGCCCAACTGCTTGGGTAATCCTAACATAACCTGGATCCAAATGGTTTTAACACAGGAGGTTCCTGTGTTCTTCTCCATATAGCGAATTCGAACCGAAACCAGTCCAATTACAAACGAAATCGACCACAGTTTGGATCTGATGCATAGGGGTTTTGTTTATCGGGGGGTTTGCGAATCAGAGGTTGTGTTTAGTTGCAAAAACAACATGTTTGGAGCTGTTAATTCAAGTTTAAAATCGCTGAAACCCTATATTATAAACATGGATTGAATTTGATCGATTATGATATTAAAAGTTTTTGAAACGATGGGGCTTTTACAGGGTAAGGCATTGCGAATCTATCCATAAGAATTAATTGAAATGGGATCGTGTATAGAGTAGATTTCGATTAAAAGGTTCATACGAAGAACCCTAGATATCTGTTCGTGATACATTCGGTAATATAACCCCTAATTCGGTTAGGGCTTTCATTCTATAGAATAAAAATAATCAGAGGATGGTTTCAATTACCTGTTTTGGAGTCGTATTGAAAAAGATCAACTAGAATGGACTCCGACGTCGTGCGACTTGCTTTCCGGTGATACAGGCTGAGTTTTCGATCGAATTGGAAGATGCAACAGGTTATGTGGGACTCGATTTAGGTTCGCATATGGTTGATTTCAGTGTTAACGATCGAATTGATGTGAATTCGTGCGTAAAGACAATGAAGTCGACGGTTATAGTTTAATTGTTCATTATTGGGATTAATTCGGATTGAAGATAATGTTAATTGCTCAATGATGGACGGTTAAGAGGTTTAATGCGCATATCAATTACTAGATCAAACGAAATTCAATTGTGCCATGCGAATTTGGATCAAAGGCTACAAGTTTGACATACTAAAGTCAACAGGAACAAAATTCCTTTGATTTTGACTTTATAAAGTCAACAGACTTGACTTTAGTCTAATTACAGCTTAAGTCCCTACAGTTTTAGATCAAACAATGACAGAAACAGTCCCTGGGGTTTGAAATTGAGTTAACTTGGTTAGGGTTTAACAGAATATTTAACAGAATTACTAACGGGATTAACTTGAAAAGTCGGATTGTCACATCATCCCCTAGTTGAAAGAATTTTCGTCCCAAAAATTTAATAATAAAAGAAAAAAAAATTCCGGATGCCACATCATCCCCTAGTTGAAAAGAATTTTCATCCCGAAAATTAAAATAGTACCTTAAGAATTTGACGTGGAGTGCTTGAAGAGATTAGGATATTTGCGCATCATCTGATCCTCACGCTCCTACTTGAATTCCGGTCCGCGTTTCGAGTTCCAACTGTCTCTGATAATAGGGATTTTACTACGCTTAAGCGTTTTGACTTCCCTATCCATGATTTCCACAGGTGATTCGATGAAACGCAACTGTTCATCGATGTGTAGTTCCTCAAGAGGAATCACGAGTGACTCGTCTGCTAGACAATTCTTCAAGTTTGAGATGTGAAAGACGTTGTGTACACCACTAAGTCCTTCAGGTAGGTCCAGTTGATACGCTACTGGGCCAATTCTCTTCATTTCTTGAATGGTCCAACATAACGAGGATTCAGCTTGCCTCGTTTCCCAAAACGAATGACACCCTTCCAAGGCGAGACTTTTAACAAGACCATATCCCATACTTGAAATTCTAACGGTTTACGACGCTTATCGACATAACTCTTTTGACTGTCACGAGCTACTGCCATACGGTTTCTAATTTGAATGATTTTCTCAGAAGTTTCAAGTACGAGTTCAGGACCTGTAAGTTGACTATCCCCAACTTCAGTCCAACAAATAGGAGAACGACATTTCCGTCCATATAGTGCTTCAAATGGAGCTGCATTGATGCTAGTGTGATAACTGTTGTTGTAGGAGAACTCCACCAATGGTAGGTGAGACTCCCAGGTGTTACCGAAGTCAATCCCACAAGCTCGTAGCATATCCTCGAGAGTTTGAATAGTATGCTCCGTCTGGCCATCAGTTCGAGGATGGTATGTTGTGCTCAAATCTAGACGCGTGCCTAAAGCTTTATGTAATGATTTCAAGAAACGTGAGGTGAATCGTGCATCACAGTCCGAAATGATAGAGATTGGCACTCCGTGCCGAGAGACTACAGCACCTTTAGGTCATGGTACATCTTGTTGGAACCTGGATGAATAGAGTAACGAGATTTATGAGCTTCGTCCATGACTAGTTCTCTTAAATTCCGGAATACTGGAACCCATATTCGCTCGGCGAAGTAGCGATTACCGTCAGACTTGACCTCGAGTTGTGCTTCCATACCACGTGTACCTTCCAGCGATAGATTTTCCTCTTTCAGGGCTTCAAGTTGAGCACTACGGATTTTGTCAGGTAATCCGGGGTGAATAGTAAGCTGTAATGCTCGAACTCGTTTGGGCTTGGTTTCCTTTCGACTTAGGGCATCAGCTACAACGTTAGCTTTACCCAGATGATATCGGATCGCACAGTCATAATCATTCAAAAGCTCGACCCAACGACGTTGTCGCATGTTCAGCTCTTTCTGCTCGAAGATATGCTGAAGGCTCTTGTGATCGGTGTAGATGGTGCACTTGGTACCGTACAAATAGTGTCTCCATATCTTAAGTGCGAAAACTACAGCTCCCAACTCTAGGTCATGAGTGGTGTAGTTTTTCTCGTGAATTTTTAGTTGACGCGAAGCATATGCAATCACCTTTTCTCGTTGCATTAATACACAACCCAAACCCTGAATAGATGCGTCACAATACACCACGAAATCATCCGTACCTTCGGAAGAGTTAGAATAGGTGCACTGCAAAGATTCTGCTTAAGATGCTGAAATGCTGACTCTTGGTTATCGCCCCAGTTGTAGGCTTTACCCTTTTGAGTTAAGGCAGTGAGGGGTTGTGCAATTTTTTAAAATCCTTCAATGAATCGACGGTAATAACCAGCCAATCCCAGAAATTGTCGCACCTCAGTCGGGGTCGTCGGTGCTGCCCATTTCTTGATGGCTTCAATCTTTGATGGATCGACATGTATTCCTTTCTCGTTAACCACATGTCCTAAGAATTGAACTTCCCGGATCCAGAATTCACACTTGGAAAACTTAGCATACAGCTGCTCCCTTTTAAGTAATTCCAGGATTAAACGTAAATGTTCCTCATGTTCCTCCTTGTTCTTGGAATAAATGAGAATGTCGTCGATGAAAACGATGACAAATTGATCAAGGTATGGCTTACACACACGGTTCATGAGGTCCATGAATACCGCAGGAGCGTTGGTTAATCCGAAAGGCATGACCATAAATTCATAGTGGCCGTACCTTGTCCTGAAGGCAGTCTTAGAGATATCTTCATCCCGGCCTCTCAATTGATGGTAGCCGGACCTAAGATCTATCTTGGAATAGAAACTGGATCCTTGCAGTTGATCAAAGAGATCATCTATGCGAGGCAAAGGATAACGATTCTTGATTGTGACTTTATTTAGCTCACGATAGTCGATACACATATGGAAAGTTTCGTCCTTCTTCTTGACAAACAGGACTGGAGCTCCCCATGGCGATGAGCTGGGTTTGATAAATCTCTTATCTAACAACTCTAGCAGTTGTGTAGATAACTATTGTAGTTCAATAGGTGCAAGTATGTACGGTTCCCGATCAATCGGCGCTGCTCCAGGTGCTAGGTCGATTTGGAATTCTATTTGACGGTGAGGTAAAAGACCAGGCAGGTCTTCGGGAAATACTTCCGGAAAGTTACGAACGATCGGAATGTCATCAATCTCTTTTTCTTAGGATGGTTGCTCGGTGACAAGAGCCAAAATAGCAGTATGCCCTTTACGTAAGCACGTATGTGCTTTCCTGAAGGATATGATGCCTACGACAGCACCACTTTTTTCGCCTTGAACATGACGGATTTCTCCTCTAGGGAGAGGAAGGCGAACGATTTTGTCTCGACATATGATGTCGGCTTGGTTTTTAGATAACCAATCCATGCCTACGATTACGTCAAAGCTGCCAAGTGCAACTGGCATGAGGTCAATGTCAAGCTTGTGACTAGCCAATCCTATTTTACATCTCTAAGAACGTGAGTTGTTTAGATTTTCTAACCGACTGCTATCTCAATAGTATACTTGGCTTCTAATAGAGTTGGAGTACGACTGCACCAACATGAAGCTTGTGAAGTCATGCTGAGACCTCTAGCGAGACCCGTGTTTATAGGGTAAACGTCGGTCAATGCAAAGGCTAAGGGAAGAGGTTCATATGTAGGAAAGAAAAATCTAAAGAAGTACAGTGTAACATCCATGAATTTCTAACACTACTTTTAATTTATACGAAAAATGACCTTCCTTTCGAATCACGTACTTGTACCACACAACGTGACACATTGATTTCTATTTCAATTCGAAATTTAAACTTTATATTTGCCTAAAACTTCCTTATTTTATAACACGTGTTGGAATAATTATATATATATATATATAGAATCCTATAATATAGTTATATATATATATATATATATATACATACTCATACAATTTTATAAAAAAAAATCATTCTATAACAAATTTCAATTTAACTAGTTTGAACCCTCTAGGCATTTGAATCCTTATTTTGAACCCAAACCTTTTCGAAACAGATCGAATTCAACCATTTGAGCAGGTTTGACTTTTTAAAAGTCAAACAGCCCCATATCACCTAAGAATCTATACCAAATCGGATCAAACATGACCCAATCCATGTAATTGGACTCATGTATAGGACGAACTCTATTATATACCATTACCATACCAATTAAAGTCACACTAACCAAATTAGGAAAGAATCCATGAATTCAAAACGCGTTTTTGACAGCAAATCATGCGTGGGTTAATTGTGCATGAACCCAGACCATAAACATGACTCAATGCACTCCCAATCAATCGAATTGACGCGTAATTTATTCGACAACTATCACATTCAAAATATTAATTGAATCGTGCATTTACAATTGAATTGGACGGATCAATGTAGCCACACACCTGCGCAATCACCATTACAAACTCTCTGAACCTCTAATCGCGTCTCATTTCATCTCTTCGGCCCGGTCGAGCATCAAGAAATTCGTCCCTGTCTCTCTAGTCGTCAACCCTCGATACTTCATCTCATCGAGTAGGTCATGTACCTTTGGCTTTGTAATCCTATGGTGATCAATAGCCCTCTCTCAATTTTATACGACAGAGGGCATCGAGCGCAATGGCGTTGAAGATCGAAGCCTGTTCATACGGGATTCAATTAGGGATTTGTTTTCGTTTTAATTTGTTTATTTAGCTTTCTGGGTTTCATACATAACCAGCGAAACCACCTAGCCCAGCCGGTTAAGTCATTGCATCGCTGGACTAGATGATGTGGGTTCGAAACCCACATCCAACGAGTCTTTTTGCGCGTTTCCTGATAACAGAACCCGACCCATTGCCCCTTTTGTTTAACATTCAGTAGAATCGTTTGCGTGTCAAGGATCAGTCTCTAGTCCACCGGTAACACGCTAGACCCACACAGAAACCACCCGGGTTCGAACCGGGTGGTCTGCATATATTTTTAAACCGATTTTTAAAGCTTCAAAAATTTTATAAAAAATATTTTATGAAACCTCACAATATTTCTAACAGAATAAAACCAGATTCATTAATTTTCAATATAAATCCATTTTGTTTTGAAATTATGATTTGAATTGTATATTAAAGGTTTAAAACAAATTTTTTTAAAATATTTAGATTAATTTCCAAATAAGGACATTGTTTTTATAAAAGTTGAAAAATATTAACTCATTTACAGCAAACTAGTATTTATTTTAAAGATGATAAATAAATAAAAAATTTATTTATTATAATACACAAATAAAAATTTCTTTTCTAAATATAAATATATATTTACATTTTACAAATTTTAACATATTTTTTACAAATAAATAAATAAAAATTATTTATTTATTTAATTTATTTAAGTAAATGAAATTATTTATTTATTTTATTTATTTAAATTAAACACTATCCACATAAGTAGGATTTCTTTTTCTAAACATATATTTACGTTCTATATATTTTAACATATTTTTCACAAATAAATAAATAAAATTATTTATTTATTTAATTTATTTATTTAAATCCAACCCTACGTCAATGACTATTAAGTTCATACATATATAACTTGAACTCATAATATACATTAAATTCTTATACAAGCATAGCATGCCTTACAGGGAATAACACAAACTTTTTGTACAAATCCACATACATCAAAACCCGTTGAACCCTAGACTTAGACATAGACTTTTGTACACGCTATTAACTCAACATACATTACACACTAGGTTAACGTGGTGCGTTACAAGGATCGTTTTGCTACCTAGTCTTGCATGCTAGCTACACCCTTGAATCAAGTGAGATTACATAGCCCCTTTTTTCGTATTTACATATTTGGGGTGAAACATGATTACATTCAAATACTATTTGCAATTACACACGTACAATTCTACAATATGATCATATGTGTTTATTTGTGCTTTATGCTTGAATTCTAATTGTTAAGGCTACATATACATGATATACACTTGCAAACACAAATACATTACTTCAGGCTAACATGTGTTGTTAGGCCCTACATTAGGATAACATGTGTTGTTATGCCCTACATTTGGATAACATGTGTTGTTATGCCCTACATTTACATCAGGATAACATGTGTTGTTATGCCCTACATTAGGATAACATGTGTTGTTATGCCCTTCAATTACAAAGTTTCATTTGTGCATCTAGCTTAACTTAGATTCTCCATAAATGCTTCATAAACCATGCATCATATGAATTGTACATAAAACATTTGAACTTTACTTGTGGTGTCAAAACCTATGTATGCTCACCAACTATTTATAGTTGACCCTCTCATTTTATCATGTTTCAGGTACAATGTTTGAGTAAGATTTCAAGTCGCTTCACTTAGGATTGAGGACCTAATTTTAAATTTAATAAAGTTATTCATGTATTTTTATTCTTGTAAGAGTTGTACTTGATTACTTGAGCTATGAAATGAAAGTCACTATTTAATTATTACAACTTTAGTAAACCATGAGCTTATGAACAGTCTACATGTCCCGCCCCGACGTTTCCGCCGTCGGTTGGGGTGTGACAGATTAGTATCAGAGCCTTGGTTATAGGGAATTAGGTTATTAGACACTCTTGACCTAGACTATAACCTTAGGACACCCATACTATGCCATGCTACTACATATTACATGATTATTTCTTGTGTGAATATTTTTACATGTCATACTATATAATTACATCATATGATACAATACTTAATAGTCTATGTGTCACATTACCTGCCAACTTTTGCCTCCTAATCATTGCTACCTATTTGATTTATTTAAAGTGCTATCCTAAGTTTCCACACACACTCATACACACTTAGTTCTTCATGCACCCTTAAACTCACACATATACTGTCACCACCTCTTGTGAACTAAATCTAAACTATTGGGCCTAAAGCCCACTAATAATGAACAAGAAGCCCACTCACCCTCCAAGAAGAAGAAACCTACTACAATATACAAGCCTCACTTTCGGGCCTCAAAGCCCAGTCCACAACAATCCTCATCATAACCATGAGCCCAACAATAGTGTTATTAATACATGATGGCTGGAATAGTGTGTAGGCCCATGAGGGATTCTGACTAAGGAAAGACATGGTACTTAAGTGTGTCTTAGTGACCCACCCCTCTTTCCTGGGAATTCCCCTCAGGGATGCATCGCTTATAGGTCAAGTGTATTTCTAAAATACTATTGTGAAGACTCGGTGTTATGACTAGTCAAACTCTAAATCTATGAGAACTCCTATATTTAACACTCAATATTTTATTATCACTTACAACCTTTTGTTTAGTTCCCTGCTAGACATGGACTCCTACTCTCCTTCCTCCCCGGTATACCGTCCCAGAGCAGAGTCTGATTGGGAAGAAGACATCAGGTCACCCGTGTATCGGTCACCACCACCCCAGCTGCTAGGCCAAGGTTTGATGTAAGGGCAGATTGGGCTATGAACACCGGCCCAAGACTTCGAACACCTAGATCACCCCCATTAAGAGACCCGTATCTGGTGCCCGACCCGTATCATCCTAACCCTTGGGTAAGGCATACTACGGCACCCACTAGTGTTATGGGAATTCCAACCAATGACATCCACCAATATGTAAGGACCTCAGAATTTGAGAGGCAAAGGATGGAGCAGGGGTAATGCACGACTTGCAAGGACAAAGAATGGATAGCCTAGCAAACCAATTAGGGTACCAAAAGGAGTTAATCTCCATCCTCGAAAAAGAAATACTGGAGCATCGCACGGAGACAGCTAAAGATGAAGCCAGATCGGCTACCCGAGTGACCATAGCGGTACTCGTCTTGGGGATTATTCTCCTTCTAGTGGAAAGCTACGAGAGACGTTAACAAAAATTATTTTTCCATTATTTATTGTCTTTAAAATTTCAGTATGAGAACCATTTCCCTATGTTTTGAATAATGTTTACAATTTCAGTATTTAATAAATTTTATATTTTTCCAAGCCTGAAGTCATTATTCATTGATTTAATACGTTGAATGTGAACTTTATCCATTATATTTTCATTGAGATCCTCCAAGTATCACCTTCTTAATCCAACACGATTTGGTACACTACCGGCAATCTCCTTCATAAACAAATCATACTATTAGATTTAAACAACCTCGTTATTTTGTTCAAACCAAACGTTTATCAAACTTTTAGAGAGTATCAAAAATATGAACTTTCTATAAACATTTACACCTTGCAAGGATAATTTAATAGAACCCATTTTATAAAAATATTATTTCGAATTGATAAATAATTATGATTTTTCCTCATTAAAATAATTATATCTAAACTCTGGCTAAATAAATATACGACTACTTGTTTAAGCCAATAAATTATCTTAAAAATATTCTCTTATTAATAATTGAAAATTTAAATTTAAAGATTTTTCCTATAAATTGTCTATTTATTTAGATTATTTAACCCAATAGTTTCATTACTTTATATATTTACAACCAAGAACAAATTACAACTTCATATTTTCAAACAAAGATCAATTATTAGTAAACATATTTCCCTAAGTGTTCTCAAAACCCCTCGTTACCTTTCACTTGCCGCTTCAAGAGACGATCCATATCGCATAGACCTTAACCATCCCCATCAATCGCAACGAGATTTAAAGAGCTAGAACCTAACTACCACATTTTACATGAACGCCAAACAACACGCTTCTCCACAACACTCTATCACATACGAAGCTCGTTAGTATACGTCACACAAGAAATTCAATAACTTACGTATGCACATTCACAAGATACACAACACGATCACCTGATACATGAAACTAGTTTATTGCAAGTCACAATTTACTAGATGGATCACATAACACATGAAACTTATTTAGTTACAAAGTACATGATACTAAATTGTGCACATTATACATGATACTAAATCATTTACATCACACCTGGAACCTTATTTGGTTACAAAATACATGATACTAAGTTGTTAACATCATACATGAAGTTCATCTCTTACCTATACATGATGCTAAATTGTTCACGTTACCCATGAAACCCATTTGATTACAAGCTACATGACATTAGATCATATATGAAACACGAGTGTTTACATTATACACGGAGTTAGATTATTTACATTGTTGCAATTGACTAAATACATCATACACAAAGCATGACTACTCACCCTAACCATGAAAGCTACTTGGGGTTTGACGTATTTTTGTTCAAACACGAGGAAGTTATGGAACCCTAAATGATTCCACGTTATTACTCTTTAGTACCTGATTGACTCTACTATCTATGAACATAGTTATTTGTTAGCAACACATACGTGAAAACAATAGTTACGAATTAAGTGATTTTGTGTTACCCCTGGACCCCACACACAATGGGATGAACCATGTGGACCATGCAACGATTTGGATAATTATGGGTGCACACGTAATTATAAAAATCAGCACATAGAAGACATAGTGAAATCTGTTGTGTGTTATGACATGAAACCTATCGTGGGATATAGTAACAAAACTAATGTGATATGATAAGGACATGGTGGATACGCCGCTGGTACTTCCAATATATAAGTGTTCCTGTCATAAAATCAAAAGTAGCGTTATTCTTTCCACGTAAAGTTTTATGTTGTTTGACGGGCCAATGTTTGTGAAAATATCTTATCCCATCAATTCCATTCCAAGTAATGAATTTCATCCTTAGAATCCAAAATTTTATTCAACAGTTTTCTCCTTGATTTCAAACTTAACACCATCATTCATATCTAACCACGAGTATAAAAACCTTTGTCTTGTCATCAGTAATGCTCCTTAAACCAACCATCATAACTCGTTGTGAGTCCAAAACCCTCACCTATTTCCTGGTTCAGTAGTCTCCACTAGTTAAATTTCGGGACGAAATTCTTTCAACATGGGGAAACTGTAACATCCATGAATTTCTAACACTACTTTTAATTTATACGAAAAATGACCTTCCTTTCGAATCACGTACTTGTACCACACAACGTGACACATTGATTTCTATTTCAATTCGAAATTTAAACTTTACATTTGCCTAAAACTTCCTTATTTTATAACACGTGTTGGAATAATTATATATATATAGAATCCTATAATATAGTTATATATATATATATATATATACACACTCATACAATTTTTTAAAAAAAACATAAAAATCATTCTATAACAAATTTCAATTTAACTAGTTTGAACCCCCTAGGCATTTGAATCCTTATTTTGAATCCAAACCTTTTCGAAACCGATCGAATTCAACCATTTGAGCAGGTTTGACTTTTTAAAAGTCAAACAACCCCATATCACCTAAGAATCTATACCAAATCGGATCAAACATGACCCAATCCATGTAATTGGACTCATGTATAGGACGAACTCTATTATATACCATTACCATACCAATTAAAGTCACACTAACCAAATTAGGAAAGAATCCATGAATTCAAAACGCGTTTTTGACAGCAAATCATGCGTGGGTTAATTGTGCATGAATCCAGACCATAAACATGACTCAATGCACTCCCAATCAATCGAATTGACGCGTAATTTATTCGACAACTATCACATTCAAAATATTAATTGAATCGTGCATTTACAATTGAATTGGACGGATCAATGTAGCCACACACCTGCGCAATCACCATTACAAACTCTCTGAACCTCTAATCGCGTCTCATTTCATCTCTCCGGCCCGGTCGAGCATCAAGAAATTCATCCCTGTCTCTCTAGTCGTCAACCCTCGATACTTCATCTCATCGAGTAGGTCCTGTACCCTTGGCTTTGTAATCCTATGGTGATCAATAGCCGTCTGTCAATTTTATACGACAGAGGGCTTCGAGCGCAATGGCGTTGAAGATCGAAGCCTGTTCAAACGGGATTCAATTAGGGATTTGTTTTCGTTTTAATTTGTTTATTTAGCTTTCTGGGTTTCATACATAACGAGCGAAACCACCTAGCCCAGCCGGTTAAGTCATTGCACCGCTGGACTAGGTGGTGTGGGTTCGAAACCCACATCCAACGAGTCTTTTTGCGCGTTTCCTGATACCAGAACCCGACACATTGCCCCTTTTGTTTAACATTCAGTAGAAACATTTGCGTGTGAAGGATCATTCTCTAGTCCACCGGTAACACGCTAGACCCACACAGAAACCACCCGGGTTCGAACCGGGTGGTCTGCATATATTTTTAAACCGATTTTTAAAGCTTCAAAAACTTTATAAAAATTATTTTATGAAACCTCACAATATTTCTAACAGAATAAAACCAGATTCATTAATTTTCAATATAAATCCATTTTGTTTTGAAATTATGATTTGAATTGTATATTAAAGGTTTAAAACAAATTTTTTTAAAATATTTAGATTAATTTCCAAATAAGGACATTGTTTTTATAAAAGTTGATAAAATATTAACTTATTTTTAGCAAACTAGTATTTATTTTAAAGATGATAAATAAATAAAAATTTATTTATTATAATACACAAATAAAAATTTCTTTTCTAAATATAAATATATATTTACATTTTATAAAATTTAACATATTTTTTACAAATAAATAAATAAAAATTAATTATTTATTTAAATAAATAAAATTATTTATTTATTTTATTTATTTAAATTAAACACTATCCACATAAGTAGGATTTCTTTTTCTAAACATATATTTACGTTCTATATATTTTAACATATTTTTTACAAATAAATAAATAAAATTATTTATTTAATTTATTTAAATCCAACCCTACGTCAATGACTATTAAGTTCATACATATATAACTTGAACTCATAATATACATTAAATACTTATACAAGCATAGCATGCCTTACAGGGAATAACACAAACTTTTTGTACAAATCCACATACATCAAAACCCGTTGAACCATAGACTTAGACATAGACTTTTGTACACGCTATTAACTCAACATACATTACACACTAGGTTAACGTGGTGTGTTACAAGGATCGTTTTGCTACCTAGTCTTGTGTGCTAGCTACACCCTTGAATCAAGTGAGTTTACATAGCCCCTTTTTCCGTATTTACATATTTGGGGTGAAACATGATTACATTCAAATACTATTTGCAATTACACACGTACAATTCTACAATATGATCATATGTGTTTATTTGTGCTTTATGCTTGAATGCTAATTGTTAAGGCTACATATACATGATATACACGTGCAAACACAAATACATTACTTCAGGCTAACATGTGTTGTTAGGTCCTACATTAGGATAACATGTGTTGTTATGCCCTACATTTGGATAACATGTGTTGTTATGCCCTACATTTACATCAGGATAACATGTGTTGTTATGCCCTACATTAGGATAACATGTGTTGTTATGCCCTTCAATTACAAAGTTTCATTTGTGCATCTAGCTTAACTTAGATTCTCCATAAATGCTTCATAAACCATGCATCATATGAATTGTACATAAAACATTTGAACTTTACTTGTGGTGTCAAAACCTATGTATGCTCACCAACTATTTATAGTTGACCCTCTCATTTTATCATGTTTTAGGTACAGTGTTTGAGTAAGATTTCAAGTCGCTTCACTTAGGATTGAGGACCTAGTTTTAAATTTAATAAAGTTATTCATGTATTTTTATTCTTGTAAGAGTTGTACTTGATTACTTGAGCTATGAAATGAAAGTCATTGTTTAATTATTATAACTTTAGTAAACCATGAGCTTATGAACAGTCTACATGTCCCGCCCCGACGTTTCCGTCGTCGGTTGGGGTATGACATACAGATTCCGGTAACATAAGGAATAAGATGTTTGTTTAAGTATTCATGTTCAACCGATGGTTGGATTAAATCCCCGTTTTCTAAAGTCATTGGAACAACGTGATCACTTTGCGGAGAAGGAAGTCCGTTTAAAGAGTTGGATATCCTGGGGTATAAATAAAATTAGACTAAGGATTAGTCACAGGATAAGTTAGTAGAGTCAAGGGAATTTATTGTTGGAGTGTAAGGAATAACATGTTATCTTAGAAAGAATTCCATAAATTCCGCTTACATAGTTGGAGTCGATAAGTTTGCCATGAGATTCTATTAGAATTTCAATCAAGATGGTTTCTGTGATCACGTTTAGATGAGCGTCTTAATTTCACTAAGACTCTTACATGAGTGAGATAAAAGGATGGATTCTATTGATGATAACTCCGAGTGTCCGTAAACATTTTCAATCTGATAGTCGTGTCTATCAACTGTTGAATGGGTCTAACGATACGAACTAGTCGTTGAGTGGGTTATGAGAATTTCTACAGACAGTAGAAACTTAAGTCTGTAAATCACTGATTAGGACCATTTATCCACACACTAGGTTTTACCAGGACTTACATGCACCTCAAATTACTATTACGTGTGCACCCGTAATGATAACTTGCTTTACATGCTCACCCTAGTTCTCCCTGTCATGTGTCATAATGTCCTTTAGTTTGCGTTGCTGAGTACAGAGTGTTGTGAGAGATGATAAATTATCGGAAGGCTTAGTCATCCACCCTAAGTTGATCAACTCATATCAGGATGAGTAGTAAGGAATCATTTGATCCGAGTATTCACTTGAGTTGAAACATAATATGAGAGTTTAATCCAGCGGATTGTAGATGCGGACATGCACATGAAACCAACATGCACATGAAATATGACTTCGATAAGTGAACTAATTCATGGATATGAGTTGCAGGAAGCAACAAATAGCCGTCCTTTCAACTGAGTAAGGATAGGGTTTGAATACGCGTTCTCAACTTTGTGGTCAATCTATTCTCAACAGAATATTGACCAAAGAAGCGAGCCCATGGCTCGAAAAAATGATAACATCTACATGTTAATGGGTTCCACAATAATGCGTGCACCGGTCTTCCTTCACTCGGCGTTTTGTTGCTAGTGGGTACAGTGGGGACTCGCCTCCGACGATCCCAACTCCCAGAGAGATATGTGCTAGTGCTTAGTGTCGTCCATAACATGGACCTGAGAAAGCCCACCATACCCAATGGGTGATGGTGATGTAAGTGACTCCTACGAAGGCTCCATCTCGTTGCCTCGGACGGGAGTGGATGATGTTCTTGTGATTCCCCGAGTGTCACCACTGGGAATGATGATGCAATGCAAATGATGTGTTCCTTGCCAACTGAGGGTAATACAGATGGTCTTACATGCCTGCACTACAATGTATGTATGGGTGTTATGTGTATCAGGTATGAGTGTTTGTACCGAGTAACTAATGTGTGAGGTTATAGTCTAATATGCAATCCTACTTCTCTATAACCAATGGCTCTGATACCAATCTGTCACACCCCCATTTTCAACTAACGGAGTTTTACCGTTTGGGAAGTGACAAACCAGGATCTCAATCATTAGTTACATCAAACGACACTATATAGGACTCAAATTGAAATATTATAAAAGTTCATAGTAAATGCGGAAGCGTTTAAACAAGAGATTAAATGCGCACACCAACGCGCCCAAGTCTAACAATAATGGAAACATAATAAGTGTTCAGTAGATTGACAATTATTGAATACATCATGTTGACACCATGCATGCCCTAACGTGCACCTGTGCCTTAGCTTAGCGTCCTGAGAAAACATGTAAGAACAGTGTCAACACAAGGTTGGTGAGTTCACAGGTTTCAGTTTATAGAAGCGTTTAACAGATTAATGTACATTCAATATATAAATCAATAAGTAGCTAACCCATAAACATGTTAACTAATGCGCTCGCAACCGACAGCTGACTGTTTATATGCCTCCCACCATCATGGTGCATGTTTAGGTCAATATTGCACCTGTTCGACCTCCAATCGAGTTAGCGTGACTAACGCGGGTGAGGTTTGTCAAACCCAGTAGTACTACTCAAATTACCTCGATATGTTCATATTAACGGTTCGATGTGAGGACTTAAAGGATAATGTATACGCATAGTCATACAAGTGATATCATATATGAATTACAAAAATCAAAAAGTATTAACGACATGTTTTCACCCCCAGTTTAAATCAATAAAAAGGGGCCGTGAAGACTCACCTGAACGGCGTAGGTAGGTTCACACTAGAATAAGATTGGAACCACGAGTGTTAGCCTGCAACGGCTTACGTATGCCCTAGAATTATACACATAACAATTAGGGATACAATGGAATATGTGACGACAATACGGAAGGTTGAACGTCCTAAAGGAACGCTCTAATCATTAGGAGTAGACGAACGTGTCCACAGGAATGAGAATTCTTAATTAGGATAAATACGTTTCACGATGAATGACAAATAATATATAATAAATACAGTTCGAGAGTTTTGTCATTAACTAGAAGTCTAGGAAAATAATATAATTTATTATATTATTTTTAAGTTTAGCGAAGTAACATAAATAATTAAATTGCGTGACAAAAATAATAAATTTATTATATTTATTCGAGAATATAAACGTGAGTAATTAACATAAATGATTATGTTATTTATTAGCTTTGAAACGTTTCACAATATCTAGGAACGTGGCGAAAAATAATATATCTAAACGCATTATTTTAACAAAAGTCACGGTTTTAAAATAATATAGTATGTATATTATTCTATTCAAAATCGTAAATTAAATATATTAATATAAGGGTATGAATATTAATAAAGATGGTTTATAAAAACAATCCCGAGCCTTCGGGTGTTTCCAGGTTTCAAAACACATTAATATATTAACACAATAATATAGGTTTTGATTTTATTTAAATAAAATATACAAAAGTGGCTAAAAAAATAAGATGGGGGCAGAGAGACTCGAACCCGGGTCTCCCCCCCATCAGTCAAACAACTTAACCAGCCCAACTGCTCGGGTAATCCTAACACAACCCGCATACAAATGGTTTTAACACAGGAGGTTCCTGTGTTCTTCTGCATATAGCGAATCCAAACCGAAACCAGTCCAATTACAAACGAAATCGACCACGGTTTGGATCTGATGCATAGGGGTTTTGTTTATCGGGGGGTTTACGAATCAGAGGTTGTGTTTAATTGCAAAAACAACATGTTTGGAGCTGTTAATTCAAGTTTAAAATCGCCGAAACCCTAGATTATAAACTTGGATTGAATTTGATCGATTATGATTTTAAAAGTTTTTGAAACGATGGGGCTTTTACAGGGTAAGGCATTGCGAATCTATCCATAAGAATTAATTGAAATGAGATCGTGTATAGAGTAGATTTCGATTAAACGGTTCATACGAAGAACCCTAGATATCTGTTCGTGATACATTCGGTAATATAACCCCTAATTCGGTTAAGGCTTCCATTCTATAGAATAAAAATAATCAGAGGATGGTTTCAATTACCTGTTTTGGAGTCGTATTGAAAAAGATCAACTAGAATGGACTCCGACGTCGCGCGACTTGCTCTCCGGTGATACAGGCTGAGTGTTCGATCGAATTAGAAGATGCAACAGGTTCTGTGGGACTCGATTTAGGTGCGCATATGGTTGATTTCAGTGTTAACGATCAAATTGATGTGAATTCGTGCGTAAAGACAATGAAGTCGACGGTTATAGTTTAATTACTCATTATTGGGATTAATTCGGATTGAAGATAATGTTAATTGCTCAATGATGGACGGTTAAGAGGTTTAATGCGCATATCAATTACTAGATCAAACGAAATTCAATTATGCCATGCGAATTTGGATCAAAGGCTACAAGTTTGACTTACTAAAGTCAACAGGAACAAAATTCCTTTGATTTTGACTTTATAAAGTCAACAGACTTGACTTTAGTCTAATTACAGCTTAAGTCCCTACAGTTTAAGATCAAATAATGACAGAAACAGTCCCTGGGGTTTGAAATTGAGTTAACTTGGTTAGGGTTTAACAGAATATTTAACAGAATTACTAACGGGATTAACTTGAAAAGTCGGATTGTCACAATATGGCCATGATCTTAAGGAGGGCTAAGCGTTTCTTGAACATAACTGGTAGAAAGTTCATTGGTGGGCAGTCTAATGCCAAAGTGGGTTTTGAAAAGTTTAAAGCCAAGTGCTGAAAGTGTCAGAACTTTGGAGACTTTGCTCGTGAATGTCAAAAGGATAAGGCACCAGCTTCAGGTTTTACAAGACCAAGCCAGGGAAACAACCAAAGCTACAACAATCAGAACAACCACAGTTAGAGTCAAGGTGGAACGTCCGGTGCATTAGTTGTTCAGCAGGATGATAGCTTTGACTGGGGAGTACACTTGGAAGATGCCATTATTTCACAAATCCAGCTCGGTTTAATGGTAGAGATTGTTGAGTTGATGGAAGCTGAAAGAAGGGAAGCGTCTGTTGCTGACCAACCGGAATCTGCATCTGCATTTGCTCTCATGGCTATTGGACAAGCATCCAGTTCGTCAATTGAGGTAGATTCTATTTCTTTTATGTTATTTCTTGTTCCAAATGTCTTATCTTGAAGGACGAGAATGATCGAATCCATGATCAACTCGAACCCCTACGTAGTGCAGCTCTAAACTACAAAGAAAATGAAAAATGTTTTTAAGAACTCAATCGAAAACCTTAATAAGGAAAGACATGAGTTTTCAATTAAAATCAGTGAACAACAGTTTCATTTAGATGTTGCCTACAAGGGGCTAGAGAAAAGAAATGTTGAGATCGCCCGACTGCAAAATGAGATCCTGCAGTTAAGTTGAAAACTTGAGAAGTTGAAAAACACTCGCTTTATGCGCGGAACACTACGAGTCTGTAGTGAGAAAAGTGAGTGGCAAAGGTTTAGGTACAAATGCCATTCCTCCACCGGTAAGCGACAAGTTTGTGAACGGGCCGGTCGACATTGATTTGTCCTTTTTGGATGATTCCTCAAGTAAGGATGAGTCAACTTCTGATGAAGAGTTCTTCTCGGATGAAGGCTCTGAGAACACCAAGGTCGAGGGTGTTGTCTCAGAAGAGTTGATTGATGAACATAAAATTGAGAAAAACTTTGTCACTAATCGTGACAATTGCATTTTAATGGAACCTGATACAATTGAGTCCAATGATAAACTGAAAATGATGCTTTATGGAGGTTTCAAATCCATAAAGCAAGTAAAGAAAGAAGCTTTTGAAAACCATTTGGGGAAGAATTTTCAAGAAAACATGGACAAACATTACACCCCAATGAGTCAATTAAAATCAGGACAAGCACAAGATGCTGTTAATGTTCATCAAACAACTCCCATTTCTCATCATGTTGATTCATCCTCTTCCAAAATCCAAGAGCCTTATAGGAGGATTTACAAAGAAAAAAAAGTTGTCTTTCACTGTGGTACAGTCGGTCACATTCTGGTGAACTGTCCTGATAAGAACCAAGGGAAACGGCCAGTTGTTTCACAACAAGCTGCTGTCCCTAAGACACCAACATTGAAGCAACCCAAGAGTTCTAAATCTAATGTGGTGAAACCACCAGTGAAACCAATGGTTAAGCCATCAGCCAAACGTGCGGCTGAACCATCTGTTCCAAAATGGGTAAAGCAATCAGTTAAACCTAATGTACCTACCTCTGGTAGTACATAATCTGGTGAGAAGCATGTGGTGAAGCTCTCTAAACCACAACAGAGAAGGAAGAACAAGAGATTGAGGAAACTTGAACAACAGCTAGCCGGCTGTCGACCAGTTGAATCTTCTTCCAGTTCACCTGTCGTTAACAAAGGCAAGCCTATCGTTCAAAGGAAACAAGTTTGGAGAAAGAAACTTGACATTTCTCAATTCTCAATTTCTGACTCTCCAAAAGATTCACCAATTTTTGACAGTCATGATTGCGAGTTAATTGAGGTTATATATTTTGAGAAAAAAACGGACGACCCAAGACCATAATGGCTTGGGTCTGCAAAACTAATTAATTTCATTTGACTCGTGCAGAGACATCCGAAGGGAACTATTGCTAACAGTTGGTATGTGGATAGTGGATGCTCCCGTCACATGACAGGAAACATGGCCTTACTTCAAGATGTCAAACCATTCAGAGGTGGCTATGTGGCCTTTGTAGGCGAGAAGGGCGGTAGTATAACTTGTCAAGGCGTGGTTTCTAATGGATGTATTAGCTTCGACAACATCAAATTTTGCGAGCAGCTGAAGCATAACTTATTGAGTGTCTCTCAAATGTGCGACAAGGAATACTCGGTTATGTTTAACAAGTCTAAATGCTTGGTTCTCAAGCCTGGTTTTGAGGTTCCGGATGATTGGATTCTGATGCAAGCTCCAAGAACAAACGACACCTATCAGCTTGATATGAGCGTGGCAACAACCACCTCATCAGTTGATACATGTTTACTTAACAAAGCGACAGAACTTGACTCAATCTTGTGGCATAGGAAACTCAGACACATTTCTTATCGTAAAATGAATCATCTTGTCCGATACGGTTTGGTAACCAACATTTCTAAGTTGAGGTTTGCCGTTGCAGATGATTGTATACCTTGTAAAAAGGGGAAACGACAACGAAAATCTCACAAGACCAAGACCCAAAACTCCATCGATACCCCTTTGGAGCTCCTACATATGGACTTGTTCAGGCCCATAAGTAATGGAGGTAAGTCATACTGTCTGGTCGCAACTGATGATTTCTCACGTTTTTCTTGGCTGCATTTTTTAGGTACAAAGGATGAGACTGCTGAAATTCTTCAATACCTGATCTTAAATATGGAATCTTTATGCAAGCTGAAGGTTAGAAGAATAAGGAGTGATAATGGCACAGAGTTCAAGAACAACATGATGGAGCTTTTCTGTCTCAAGAAGGGAATTCGTCATGAATTTAATGCTCCGTACACGCCTCAGCAGAATGGAGTCGTAGAAAGGACGAACAGAACTTTGATTGAAACTGCAAGGACTATGCTGTCAGATGCCAAGCTTCCAATCACATTCTGGGTGGAAGCCGTTACTACAGCCTGTCACATTTTGAATAGAGTTTTGGTGGTGAAAAGACACAACAAAACATGTTACAAGCTGATCAATAATCGACCTCCCAATATTGACTACCTAGTCCCATTAGGTAGTCCATGTTCATTATTGTTACAGCACAAGGATCGCAAATCCAAATTTCATGTAAAAGCGGTGGAAGGCATCTTCTTAGGATATGTTGCCAATTCATCATGCAAGAGGGTGTACAATATTGAAACTCGTTCAGTTGAAGAGTTGTTTGTAGTGGATTGCAGTAAACACAACGTTACCCCAGAACCAACAGGTCCAACTTGGGGATTCGATTACGATGCTATCTTCAAGTCTTTCAACCTTCCTGATTTATCTGCTGAAGATGCTACCAATTTGTATCAGTTCCGTAGCGGCGGCGATGACTTCATTTTCTCAACAAGATCTACTGTACCAATCCCCACTCCTGATTCAAATGTTGAATCTGCATCTGGAACTCTGGGTAGTAATAGCGAGGATGATGTTCATGTTGAAGGAAACGATGCTCAAGCTGATCCTAACACTCGTGTAGGAAATGAAGCTCCAGCTGATCCAATCAACATTGAGTCCTCTTCGGGTACACTTGATATGGGGGAGTTGAGCACAAACCTCGTGTCACACCCCCAACTTCAACTATTGGAGTTTTACCATTTTGGGAAGTAACAAACCAGGATCTCAGTCATTAGTTACATTGAACGACTCTACATGGGACTCAAACAAAAATATCATATCAATCAGAGTTTAATGCGAAAGCGTAAAGAAAAGTAAACGCGCAAAACACACGCGCCCAAAGAGTCCAAAAGTCCAAACCAAACATAGTTCAAAACGAAGTCCAAACAACTTAGTAAAACATAAATCAATAGGAGAATCCCATGCATGTCCTATATGTGCACCTGTGCCTTATCTTAAGCGACCTGAGAAAAACATGTAAGAAAAATGTCAACACGAGGTTGGTGAGTTCACAGGTTTCAGTTTATAGAAACGTTTAACAGATTAATGTACATTCGATATATAAATCAATAGGTAGCTAACCCATAAGCATGTTAACTAATGCGCTCGTAACCGAAAGCTGACTGTTTATATGCCTCCCACCATCATGGTGCATGTTTAGGTCAATATTGCACCCGTTCGATCTCCAATCGAGTTAGCGCGACTAACGCGGGTGAGGTTTGTCAAACCCAGTAGTACTACTCAAATTACCTCGCTATGTTCATATTAACGGTCCAATGTGAGGACTTAAAGGATAATGTGTACGCACAGTCATACAAGTGATATCATATATGAATTACAAAAATTAAAAGCATATATGACATGTTTTCTCCCCCAATTTAAAAACAGTAAAAAGGGGTCGTGAAAACTCACCTGAACAGCGTAGGCAGTATCACTCAAGAGATAAGTTGGAACCACGAGTGTAAGTCTCAGACGACTTACGAATGCCCTAAAATTATAAACACATAAATTAGGGACAAGTTGGGATTTGTGACGACGAAACGAAAGTTAGAACATCTTAACGCATTCTAAGGATTTAAGAGTAGACGAACGTGTCTACGGGAATAAAGATTTTTAATACAAAAGTTACGATCGAAGCGTTACGTGTCGTACGTTAATAATGAATAATAATTAAACAGTTACATAAATTCGTGTGTTTGCATCATTTAATATAGATCTAAGAAAATAATATAACATATATTATTTTTGAACTCGTAGGAAATATACGATAATCATTTACGTGGAAAAATAATAAATATATTATTTTTATTCGAGATTATAAACGTGAGTAAATAATATAAATAATTACTTTATTAGTTAGTTTGAGACGTTACATGAGATAACTAAACGAGACGAAATAATATAAAAATATATATTATTTAATAATAGGAGTCACGGGTTGAAAATAATATAAACATATTATTTTATTCGAAATCGTAGTTTGAAAATAATATAAATATATTATTTTTAAAAGTGGAAATAATATTAATTATCAGTTATAAAATCAAACCCGAGCCTACGGGTTGTTTCCCGGGCTAAAACACATAAACATATTAATATAATAATATAGGGTTTAGTTTTTATATTAAAATAATACTAGAAAGGTCCCAAAAATAAAAATGTAGGACCCCGATCTCGAACCCGGGTCTCTCCCACACACGCACACAATCCTAACCAATCTTGCCCGCTAGGGTATCGAGTTAGATACCCGTTCCAAATGGTTTTAACAATCAACTCACTACGGGTTCCCTCCCCCACGCATACCCGGTTCGAAACCCGTCCCCAAACAACAAATTTCGACAACGAATAAGTAAGATTGATTAGGGGTTATGATAATCGAGTATTGGCGATTATGTGGGTGTGTTTAATTTGGAAATCGCCAACCCAAGGGTCGTTTAAACTCAGATTCAAATGTCGAAAACCCTAACTATGAACTCAGAATTAATTTGATAAAATCTTATGTTAAAAGGCGTTGGAATCATAGGGTTTTTAATAAGGATGAAATTACGAATCTAACCATACCATTTGATTGTATTGAGATCAAGTTTAGACCCGTATTCGATTAAACCGTAAATTGGGATGAACCCTAGAATTAAATCACGTTTAATTCGATAAATCAGGATTGGATTAGCATAGGACTTTTGATCAGTGACAGGTTACGAAGCTAACCATACACCTTAATTGGATTTAAACTGAGTCTAAGATCAAAAACCCCAATTCAGTTTATGAACGAACCCTATGATTTGGATTTGGTCGAATTGAGTGTTATAAGCCCCAATTCGCATAAGGCTTACGATCTATAGGTAAAAATGAAGCTATAGGAGGGTTTAGTTACCAGATTAGGTGACAGATTGATGGTGCTCGAGTACTTGCAGGTCCAGCTGTGAAGAACTTGATCTCCAACGGTCTCTGTTGCTTCTCCGATGGAATTAGTGCGTGTAATTGCTTCAGTGGAGTTCGAATGAAGTGTGCAGGTATCCAATTCGTGAATTGGTATACGAATTAGTATGAATTTGGTGACATATGCTCATGAAGTCGACGGTTATGGGTTTAATGGCTATTAATTGGTTTAATTCGATAATGATGATGTTCTAACTGATGTTTAAGACCGTTAATGACATTAATCAAGAGTCAACAGTTACAATTCCAACTGAAATAGATCGTGAAGCCTGCGGATTAAGGCTCAAGAACACTGGTTTGACTTTCAGAAGTCAACCAAATTGAAATTGGGTAATTTACAGAACTAGTCCCTGTGGTTTCATGAATTTGAGTTTGAAAGAATGGAAGAATGAGTCCTTGTGGTTTGTATAACATGATGAGTTGACTTTTAGAGTCAACAGAATTTAAATCTTGGATTTTGACTTTACAAAGTCAAACAGAATTAGGTTTAGACTAATTACATATTTAGTCCTTGTAGTTAGAGTTTGAGTAATGACAAAAACAGTCCCTGGAGTTAGAGATGGGTTAACTAGGTTACCATTTAACTGAGTTTATCTAACAGAGTTAGTCCAAAAAGTTCGAATTATCACACCTCGAATCAGATATCCAAGAACAATTAGTACTAGAGACGAGAGTGCATAAGAATCATCCAATTGACAACATCATTGGTGATCCTGATGTCGGTGTTCAAACTCGTCACAGAACCATTATAGAGAACACTAGTTTGTATGCTGAGACACTTGACATAGGTATCATGGAAACATGTTTGCATGCTGCATTCGTATCCCAATTAGAGCCGAAGAATGTGAAGGAGGCTCTCGCAGACAACTGCTGGATAGAGGCAATGCAAGATGAGTTGTCTCAATTCCAAAAGTTACATGTGTGGGATTTGGTTGACATGCCGAGAGGTGTACATCCAATAGGTACCAGATGGGTGTTCAAGTGTAAAACGGATGATCGACATGTTGTGGTGAAAAACAAAGCAAGGTTGGTTGTTCAAGGTTTTTATTAGCAAATGGGCTTAGATTACACTGAGGTATATGCCCTAGTTGCTAGACTTGAAGCCATCCGACTGTTTCTGGCTTATGCCTCCTTTGTCGGCTTCAAAGTCTATCAACTCGATGTGAAGAGTGCTTTCCTGTACGGAAAGGTTCATGAAGAGGTCTATGTCACTCAACCACCAGGTTTTGAAGACCCGCATAATCTGAATAAAGTGTACAAGCTGGATAAATCACTTTATGGTCTTCATCAAGCACCTAGGGCATGGTACGAGACTCTTTCAAAGCACTTACTCTCTAATGGTTTTGACCGAGGACAAATCGACTCGACTCTCTTCATCCGGAAAGCAGGAGGTGATATTCTACTTGTGCAAGTGTACGTCGATGACATTATCTTTGGGTCTACCAATGAAGAGATGTGTAGGGAATTCGAGCAGGTGATGAAATCCAAGTTTGAAATGAGCAACATGGGTGAATTGTCTTTTTTCCTTTGTCTGCAAGTCAGTCAAAGGGAGGATGGCATCTCTCTACATCAAACTAAGTATGTATAGGACATTTTGTCAAAAAAAAAATGAATGATTGTACTACTTATGGCACACCGCTCCCATCAATCATGGTCTGCATCTAGACAAAGATGGAAAGGATGTGGATTGTAAATTGTACTGTGGGATGATCGGATTTCTTATGTATCTCACAGCTTCAAGACTTGACATAATGTTTGATGTATGCTTGTGTGCTCGAGGTTTCAGTCACAACCAAAAGAATCTCATTTGATAGCTGTGAAGAGGATCTTCAGATACCTGAAAGGGAAACCCCGACTAGGTCTTTGGTACTCCAAGCATCAGTCTTTTGAATTCAAAGCATATACTGATTCTGATTATGGCGGTTGTAACCTCGATAGAAAATCAACCTCATGTGGATGTCAGTTCTTGGGAGACAAGCTGGTCTCCTGGCAGTGTAAGAAGCAATCAATGGTTTCTGTGTCAACATGTGAAGCAGAGTACATTGCTGCTGCTATCTGTTGTTCTCAGATTCTGTGTATTCAACAACAGCTCAGAGACTACGGCTTGAACTACACTGGAACTCCACTGTTCATTGAAAACAATGCCACTATGTCCATCACGAAAAACCCGGTGAATCATTCCAAAACTAAGCGTATTGAAATTCGCCACCATTTCATCTGTGACTGTGCTGAGAAGCACTTGGTTGAACTTGTAAAAGTTCACATGGATGACAACTTTGCTGACCTTTTCACCAAGGCGTTTGATCTTACCCGTTTTGAACATCTTGTCAACTTGATAGGAATGTTCAATCCTGAGTGAGAAAACTCTTTTTCAAATCAAAATATCTTCATGGAAGTTAAATTTTATTTCTTTTTAATTCTGTATAATGTGTTTCTACTTTCAAATATTTCAGAAAAATCCAAAAAAAAATAGAAAAATTTCAAAGTCATTTGAGAATAAGAGGAAATGATAGTACATCAGTAAATGATCTAAACGTCTTACACTGCACGTATGGGAAATGATTGCGTCATGATTACTTGAACCTTAAATTTGATTATCTTGTTTTTAGTTTTAATATTTGCAAGTAATTTGAATTGTCAGTAGGCTATAAGCATTTTTGGATCATTAGTAGTGTGAAAATCAAATATAAATTACCACATATGTGACTTGAACCCATGTTTTGCATGTGTGTGTGTGTGTAAAAGAATGCAAAAAGATCATTATCAGATAAATGATGTAAGATTTTGGCAAGTATTTTCTTATGAGACCAGTTTAGGGTTATGTCTTTAGCATAATTTTTCGGTTCTCTTCACTGCCCATACTCACAAGTATGCAATGAGAAGTTGAGCCAAGATATGTCTTGACAGTAACCGTCAAGCATATGCTACCCCTTGGATCACATCTGATTCATTAAAGACATATCCAGATAACAGTTGGATCCCCTTACCCAAATCCACATACTCCATGTCTATTAACCTGAATCATCATCTGATATTCACAAAAGAAAAACCTACCATACCAAGACAAATGAATCACTCGATTCTGAATCTTATGATTCTTGATAATCCTTATGGATTCTGCTTGATTTTTTTTTCTATGCTAAACGATGTAACTTCATTCTGGAGATTTGGAAATCATTGGGAAAATCTTGGATAGTGCAATTTAAATTTATATAGCATAACCGTGGGGTACACATTGTATGTCTATAATTAGTACGCAGGAATTAACTCCTGTTTCAAATCTAAACCCTGCGTACTTAATAAGTACGCATGAGTTAATTCCTACGCACTTGACAAGTACGCAAGAGCTTAGGCAGTGGGTATTTATACAGGTGTTATAAAAATTAGTTTCATTTTATTCAAACTCAGACACTGTTGTATACTTTCATACTCAAAATTACTCAAAACCTTGTGTGTTCCTTTGAGATTTTTCATCCCTCTACTAGTTTCAACATAATTCAACTAACATTTGAGATGGCTGGTGATGGAGGTGATGTAGAAGAAGAAGGTGACTGTGCTGAAGAGCCAGATTCTGAGGTAACTGAATCTGATTCATCTGACTCTGATGACGCACCAGACCAAGCAGACCCACGGAGAAGGGCGAAGGTTTCCCTTCCCGAGTCGTCCTCCAAGAGACAAAGACAAGAGAGTTCAAACAGCAAGTATGTTCCTGAACATGAGACTGATAGGAGGAAGAATAGGACTTATCAGGGATCCCTTCCTGAATCTTCCTATAAACATCTTTTGAGTTGCTGACGCAGAGCGCGTTATCCATACTGGCGTCGGTTTCATGGAGCTCAAATTTGACATAGTCGTCCTTTAGCTCACAGATTTTGACCTTGTGGAACCTCTCGTCACGGAGCTCAAATTTAACATAATCATCCTTTAGCTCATGGATTTTGACCTTGTGGAACCTCTGGTACGATGCTGTTAGACAAATACTGCTTGCATACTGATGCTAGAGACTAAAGACATCTCTAGAGCTGCTATCAAGGGGGAGTTTGTTGAAGCAATTGTTGTGACAAGCACTCTGAAGATTGTTCTTGCTTATGTAATGTCTTTAAGAATTTGTATTTGTATTTCAGCGTCTGTATGTATTGGTTTATCGAGTTGTAATCATGTTCGTAGGTACCTCTCTTTCTAATCGTCTTTGTAAAGTGTTGTGCGCACTTAGTAAGTGCGCAGGTTGTATAACCTGCGTACTTAGAAAGTATGCAAGAACAAGTCCGCATACTTGGTAGGTACGCAGGAACAAAGCCCTGCGCACCTGTTAAGTACACATGCATCAGGTCTGTTAGTATATATAGCCGATTGTAGAAATTGATAAGTACGCTCTCATTCTGTAACTTGTAATCGGCTGATATTGATAATAGACGAAGTTTATAGTGACTTTTGTTTGTTGTCGGTTTACTTGTTGTTGTCGATACTCCATCTAGTCACGGGCATTCCGCACCCAACTCAACTAGCTAACACACTTGCATGTGATGATTCGAGACACCCGGGGACCTATAAGTTGTTGTCGATACTCCATCATTGGATATGTCAATGCTTATGCTAGCAACAATTGAACATGATCTTAACGGAAACGTTAAAACGGGTAATGCTTTTGAGAAAAGTTCCAGAAAACAGATAAGGATTGAATGTATGAGATACATGAATATCCTTTCGTCTTGCAAGCTGGAAGAGGGTGGCAGTGTTAGTCGACATTTTCACAAAATGGTTGGCTACGTGGATCAGCTGAAGGAGTTGGATTTTGATATGGGACGTCGCATGCTTGTGGATCTAATCCTTAGCTCTCTTCTTGACTCATATGATAGCTTCATCAAGAACTATCTATTGAGTGATATGGAATGTTCTATAACTGAACTGCACACAATGCTAAAGGGTGTAGAAATGACTTTCCCAAATCCAAATCAATTCACTATGTTGATGGTGGAAATGGAGAAGAACATGTTCAATGCTTTTGGCAAGGGTATGGAAAACGTCAAAGGCAAAGCTGTTACTGGAGGACAATCTGTCGGTGATTCTCATAACAAAGTCAAGTGCTTTCGTTGTGGTGACCTTGGTCACTAGATGAGGAATTTCCCAGTATACATTTCAAAGCAAGAGGAGTACACTGATTTTGTAGCAGAAACCCCATGTATGTAAAAACATATCATTTTCCTCAAGTACATATGAATATGGTATTCATACTAACGCTGCACAACTGTTGTTGTAGCGTCTGAGGAAGAATGATGAACTGAAGCAATGAGAATTTTGAAGATCACGTCCCGGTGAAATTTACATTCTTTAAATTTTACGCATTTGAAACATTGGATGTTTTTGAATGATATGTTAAGAATTACACATATTTTTGGCACAAAACTTCGCTCATTTCACGATCAATTCCCAAGTTTAGACACTTATTTGCTTCATTTTCAGTTTTGTAAGTTTTTGTGGAGCTAAGTTGATAAAGAAGGAGATTCCAGGAGTTTTAGAGAAGAATTAGGGTTTCTGATTTTGAAGCACGGTCATGCCCCCTACCTCGCACCACCGCGCCAAGCTTGCAAACCATAGAACTAGTAGTGCCCCGCAATTGGCACAACCGCGCCAAGCCGAATCACCAAGAACAACCGTGCTCTTGCTCCCCACGGCCGCGTGCATACCGGTGACTCTGATTCATGACCTCATGCCCGTACTACCTCAAAGATAGGATCCAGAGGAAGCTACAGATCGGCCAACCCACTGTCGCACGACCACCCCAAACCCTTGGCACGGTTGCGCTTGGCAGTCAGGCACGGTCGTGCCTCCCCACTAGGCACGGTCGTGCCTCCCACTTTTTATAAATATATATGTTTTTCTAGATTTCTCTCATTCAACACTTTGAATAAAAACCTACTGTTTTGTGCTCCGTACCAGCCTTGTTCCAGTCAAATTTCAAGCATTTTGGTGAAATTATAACATCAAGAGGATCACCATAATACATCTACACCATTTGGGCTTAGAGGAGTGGTTTGATTCTTGTATTTCATTCATGTTTCTTACCATTTTTCCCTGCTTGTTTGTTATGAGCTAAAATCTTGTTCACTTTGGTTAGATGAGGTTTAGATACATTTGACAACTTTTGTGGATTATTTGCAACAATTGTGTTAATGTTATGACAATCGTATGATTATTCTTCAATGAAATTATGTATTTGAGAATCTAAAGTTGTTTTCAAAGAATTGTATTTGTATATCTATATAATGTGAGAAAACTTATAGTTTACGCTTATATTCATGAATTGGTGGTATGTTTGCATGCTAGTTTATGTAAATTGCCTAGGAATGGTGGATGAAGTCTTGCTTATGATTTATGATTCTTGAATGTGTATCCTTATGCTTGTGTTTGGAAAGACAAAGTATTTGTTATGATGTTTCATGTTTAGCATTATGTTTATCTTGGATTTGTTGACACAATCCCCTAATTTATGTAAACTTTGTTTGAACATTGTATGTTGAAGAAGTGCATATTGTTGTCTACTTTAATCAACTTGAGGTGGGTAGTGTATTTTTCATATTATCTTTCCAAGTAGTTGTTGGAATAGTTAACCTTGACCGAAAACTAATTCAGTCCTTATAAACATTAACATGATTACAACACGTGAGCTTCAATGCATGATTTTAGGTGGTTAGTTTGTATTACTCATTCTAGCTTTTCGAATGGTCATTTGATTAGATGTCTTTAACGAGAATTTAGTCAACTTATGTTTCGTGTATTTGCCATGCTTTTATGAATGTTATTGAATATTTTCTAGATGGATTCGATACCGAAGTGATATTCTCTCCTTGATTGTTAGTTGTGTGACTTTAGCTTAGTTTTATATAGATTTGCGTGTTAGTTAATTAAAAACCTCTTCCAAATATCCCTTTACCATCACTTGATTGAATTTTAGTTCTGGTTTATTATCGCATTCCACCGTGTCCATGGATAGATATCCGGTTCTTACCTTTGCTATATTGCTATCCGACGGGTACACTTGAATGATGTGTGTGTAGTTGGTCTTTGGTGAAAACCATTTTTAGAACTATAATTATGTAAAAATCTTTATTAAAAAATATATATAGTTAAAACACATCAACTTTTTGGCGCCGTTTCCGGGGATACGATTTTTGCGTGAACAATTGAAATTATTATTTAGTCATTTAGTATATATTTGTGTATATCGTATCTACTCGTTGTGTGTTTGAGCTTTTCGTGTATAGATAGTTCACATTTTTATTTTTATTTTTAGTTGCATTCGTGTATATATATATATATATATATATATATATGTATATATACATATATATTTTAATCTTATTTTTTTTTTCATTTATTTTTTATATACTTATAATTATTATTTTATCTAACTTGTGTTTTCTTTTCCTTAGGGTCGTCCATCTAATGTAACCTGTCTTGCAGATCGTGCATGTCTTCAACTCCGGCCGAGGAGGTTGTTGAGCCAATTTTAGAGCCGGGGCAGGATCTTCATCAGAGATTGCGGGCCCGTGCCTTGCGTGTGGCCTAAGCAATCGAGCTTGAGGAGGTTGTTGTTGACGAGGTTGTTGTTGACAAGGTGGTTGAGATGGAGAACGCGGATGAGGGTCGGACGCTTTCAGATTTTGGCAAACCGACACTTGTAGGTTTGGAGTCGAGCATCAATAGGCCGACTGTTGGAGCACATCAGTTCAAGATCAAATCCGGCATCATCCAAATGGTGCAAAACATGTGGCAGTTTGATGGCAAGGATAACGAGGATCCCAATACCTATCTTACCGGTTTTCTAGAGATATGCGCCACATTCAAAATCCGTGATGCTACTGACGATGCTATTCAACTCTGGTTGTTCCCATTTTCCTTACGAGATCGAGCCAAGACATGGCTACTGTCACTTCCCCTGGTTCCCTTAGCACTTGGGACCAGATGGCCGTTAAATTCTTAGAAAAATACTTCCCCCTAGAGAAAACATCAAAATTGAGGGCTCGGATTCTTTCTTTCCAGCAGGATGACGGGGAGACGATCTATAAGGTGTGGCAGAAGTTTAAGGAGTTGATGAAGAAGGTTCCCCACCATGGATTGTTGAAGTTACAACAGTGCGAGATCTTTTACAATGGTCTAGATTTGATAGGGAAGCAGTTGATTGACGCGTATGCGGGTGGAGACATCGGGACAAAGACACCCCAGGAGGCATCTGTTGGAGAGAGTGGCGTAGAAAAGTTATAATCAGCATGCATCCTGAGCGAGGAGTCAGAGGAAGGGTGTCCACCAAGTGTATGGTTACACTGCGTTAGCTACCGAGGTGGAAACGCTTTCCACCAAGATCGAGCAGATGCACGTCCACAAGGCCAAGACCTTGAGTGAGTTGTGTGTGTGGGGGGGGGGGGGGGGTAACATCTAGGGTTTTCTCATGCTTGAATTATGCAATAATATAATTCCAATTTCAGTTATGGATCATTTCATGGTGTTATATTAATTACAAGTTGTGCACTCATATTTCAACATCACTATGGTTATATATAATATATCTCTATATACATATATTTATTTCATTTAATTAAAAATTTAGATTACATTATGATACAGGTAAATAAATTTGATTAGGTATAAACCTAATTGATACATTTTTAATTGTGTTACAACAGGTTAATTATCCCTTACATACAAAAACTTGAAGAAATCACTCAAAAACAAGGGAAAATCAGCACATGGAAGCCAATCGGACGTTCGTGTACCCAAGGAGTTATCACAGTAACTCAAAAGTCAACATTGGTCAAAATGACGTGATGCACGGTCGTGCATCCCAATGCACGGCCGTGCAAATGGTGAAAATGGGCCCTGAGCCTGCCAGACCTGACAGATTCTCTCACGTGCAAGAAACGGGTACTTTGCACGCTGGTGCAATCCAATGCACGGTCGTGCATTGCCCAGATCTCATCCTATAAATAGCAAGCTCATTCCAAGCATTTAGGTGTCCAAGACCATGAGTTGGGAAGGCTTTAGAGCTCTGCTAAGAGCCAGAACTGTCTCGGTTTTGGTCCATTTAGCTTTTCTTTGTTTATCTTCTTTTTAAAGTCTTGTAATATGAAGTGATTCTTTTTGTTCGAGTAAAACAAGAGGCAACCTATACCCACTTGGTGTTGGAATACATCCACACATTATCTAAGGGTTAGTGGAGTCACTTGTATGGCCATTCATGGCTAGTCCTCTTGCATTACTTGAGTTGGTTGAACTTTAATTAATTAATGAAGTATTTTTTGTATGTTATATTGTTAAAGTGTTTACTATGAGTTATCTAAAAAAGACAAGAATAAGTGATCTTTAAACCAATCTAATAATCTTAAATCTTGTAAGTTACTTAAGTAAGACTTCTTGTTTGGGAAGCTTATTCGAGTTTGTATGGTCTATATACAAATCTTGGTGCTAGCAGTGGCCGGGTAGTATAGATTTAATATTATGGGTTGATTGGAGGTTTGGGTATTCAGTAAGCCGTTTGAGCCCTAACCTGACCGGGCGGTTTGTGTCGGTATTTCTTTACTTCTCTCGTGTCGGCTTGCAGAGGACTTCTAGCGGGAGCCATGGGGTTTGATATTGAGAATGAAAGTCTTATTTACTTAAAATAATATTATAAGTAAAGACAACTATTTAAGAACATAATTTTTAGGTCCGAGCGTTCATAAAGTACCTTTGGAGGAAGTCGTGCATTCCGACTTACTGGAAGAAGTTACAAGACATGACGTACATCAGTCATTGGAGAATCCTAGTCCGAATAATGAAACACGAGATAACCGGCTGACTTGAGACCCCATTCAGGGTCCAGAGCATCATTAAGGAACAGTTGGCCGACTGTATCCACTGTTCCGTTACGAAATGCTAATTCCCCTATCGAAAGGGTTAGTACGAGTAACTATGACCAACCTTACTTTAAATATAGCATTAGTTAACAAGGGATAACAACTAGAGTAACACCTTAAACCGGATAATACTTCCAATTACATTTCTTATCGTTTTATTTTCCTTTTAAAACAAAACCCATTTTCCAACTTATTATCCTAGTCAGGCAATAGCGAGGGTTGAGTACGGGATCCGTGTCCATGGTTCGATACTTGGTTCTTACCCATACTATACTACGATGCGATATGTACACTTGCCTATTGTGTGTGTGTTTAGTTGATGTAGTTATCATTTTAATTTATAAATTTAAAACCTGATTTTTTGTAGCTCTAAGTAGAATATATTTATTACTACTAAAAACACGCTATCAAGTTTTTGGCGTCGTTGCTGGGGATATATATATTTATATTTTTCTCTACATATAAAACACACATCAATAAACAACAAATTTTTAAAGCAACTAAGCTTGGATTGAACCCCCCCTGAACCATTGAACCCTCTTGAACGCATTAGACCCCTAAATTCGAACCCCTTTTATGATCTTGAACCCATTTCATGCCGGTTTGGCTTTGGAAAGACATACAGGGACAATTCTCACAAATTCGATTATGTATTCCTTGAATTCGAGTGTTAAACTATAATCAATCACTTGTAAACCTTCGTACGACTTTTAGGATCGTCTATAACGAACCAATTACATCAGAAATCAATGGATTGGAGTTCAATCGACCCGTAACGGTTCTTAATCAAACTCGACCTCAATTTAAGCATTAAACGTGAAATTGGCCTATAAAAAGTGACCCCACACCATAACACCCACTACAAACTTTCTACGCAACTGTTAGTGTGACATCCGGAAAAAAAATAATTTATTTTATTTTTTGGGACGAAAATTCTTTCAACTAGGGGATGATGTGACAATCCGACTTTTTAAGTTAACTCCGTTAGAATTCCCGTTAAATATTATGTTAAAACCTAACCCAGTTAACCCAATATTAAATCTCAGGGACTGTTTTTGTTAATTCTTGATCTCAAACTCCAGGGACTAATCCTGCCAAGTCCCAAAACCCAATCTGTTGACCTACAAAGTCAAAATCGGGAGCAATCTGGCTTTGTTGACTTTTAAAAGTCAAATCCGTAACTTGTAATTCGAATTCAAGATCCTTAATCGATTCTTAGTTGAAATTTGTAACCGTCATGGACGTTACAGTCATTGTCGATCATCATTACGGCTCTAATTATCATCATCATTGTCAAATTAAACCGATTAATGAGTAATAACTCATAACCGTCGACTTCATTGCTAAATGCCATCAAATTCATCATTTCCGTGTACCAACTCATGAATTGAGTCTCTGCACACAATTGACGCAACCCTCTGAAGCTTCTGCAACAGCTAATTTGATCGGAGAGGCACCCACACTCACCGGAGATCAACCCAGTCACAGTCGACGTCGGTTTTGATCGAGCTCTGTCAATCCGAATCACATTTTGGTAATTTCTTACATCATCACTTTCGTTTCAGTCTATGGAGCAATAACCCTTACCTAATTGGGGTTCACATTATCGGATTTAACTCAATCGGAACCTAGGGTTCATACGGATTTCATTTTAGTCGAACCCTATCAATCTGATATCAAATAATAAAATTGAACACATCCTTAGTGTCGTCTAAATGCCTGGATTGAAAGCCCTATGAAATCCAGGGCTTATATCATCAAATTGAACCCGAATTGATTATAGGGTTCATCGCTATCTAGGTTTAATCGAACCCTAATCTACACACGGTTTCAATTCAATTAATTCATACGAGTATTTTCGCAATCGTCCGTTTAATGATAACCCTATGATTCCAAACATTTTCATCATCAAAATTGATCGATTTGATCTTGTGTTCAAACCTTGGGCTCAGCCTTTTTGAATAAGAAATTAAACAGTTCTAAACCCGTTTATTTTGCAACTAAAACCTACCACATGTTCGTTATGGACCAAATAACAAAACCCCTATGAATCTAAGGTCGTTCGCGATCAGAATTGTTGTAATTGGGACTAGTTCTTGATCCGGTTTCGATAAGGGGAAGAGCACAAGTGGGTTATGTGTTAAAAGCATTCCAGAACCAGTTCATATGCGATTACCTAACGGGCAGGACTGGTTAGTGCGTGTGACCGGTGGGGAGGAGACCCGGGTTCGAGTCTCCCTCCCCCTGTTTTGGTTTTTAATTATTCTCTAAACATTATTTTATTATAAAACCTTTTCCTATATTAATATAATATTATATTAAAGTGTTTTAACCCGGAAAACAACCCGTAGGCTCGAGTTTGATTTTATAACTTATAATTATTAATAATTCCACTTTTAAAATAATATAGTTATATTATTTTCAAACCCCGACTTCGTATGAAATAATATGATTATATTATTTTTAACCCGTGACTCCTAGTATAAAATAATATATATAGTTTTATGTTATTTCACCTCGTTTAACTACTTTGTGTGACGTTTAAACTAAACATAATATAGTTATTTACATTATTACTCACTTTTATATACTCGATTAAAAATAATATATTTATTATTTTTCCACACAAATGATTAATTATTAATCATACGAACCTAAAAATAATATATTAAATTATATTATCTTCCTAACTTTTGTAAACGACTCTAACGTACGAATTTATTTATTTATTCATTATTCGTTATTAACTTTCGACACGTAACGGTTTGATCTTAATTATTACATTAAGATATATATATATCTCCGTGGACACGTTCGTCTACTCTTAATTCCTTAGAATGTGTTAAGACGTTCTAACTTCCGTGTCGTCGTCTCAAATCCCAACTTATGACCCTAATCTTATGTGTTTATAATTCTTGGGCATACGTAAGTCGTGCAGGCTAACACTTGAGGTTCTAAGTCTCATACTTGTGTGATACTACCTACTACGCAACGCAGGTGAGTTTTCACGGCCCCTTTTACTGTTTTACAAATTTGGGGAAGAAAACATGTCGTAAACATTTTGGTTATGTAATTCATATATGATATCACTTGTTTAACTATGCGTACACATCTATCACTAAGTCCTCACATCAGACCGTTAATATGAACATAGCGAGGTAAGTTGAGTAGTACTACTGGGTTTGACAAACCTCACCCGCGTTATTTGCGCTAACCCGACTGGATGTGGAAATGGTGCAGTCTTGACCTAAACACACCATGGTTGATAGGCCTGGTGGGAGGCAAAACATAAACAGTCAGCTGTCGGTTGCGAGCGCATTAGTTAACATGCTTATGGGTTAGCTGCCTATTGATTTATATATTGAATGTACATTAACCTATTCAACTTTGTTGCAAACTGAAACCTGTGAACTCACTAACCTCGTGTTGACATTTTCTTACATGTTTTCGCAGGTCGTTTAAGATAAGGCACAGGTGCACGCATAGGGCATGCA
Organism: Smallanthus sonchifolius; assembly: GCA_023525975.1. NCBI lineage: Eukaryota > Viridiplantae > Streptophyta > Magnoliopsida > Asterales > Asteraceae > Smallanthus > Smallanthus sonchifolius. Next base: position 93,147,788 of record CM042026.1, read on the forward strand.
TGGAGTCTTATGATTTATTTATAAAATAATATTTTTGAATTGCTTTTTCTTTATTTTTGGTCTTTGTGTGGACTGAACACTTTGGGATTTTTCTTGGGCGCGTTTGTTTTGCGCATTTACTTTTGTTTTACGCTTCCGCACTTACTTTGATCATTTATGATATATTTTCATTTTAGTCCCATATAGTGTCGTTCAATATAACTAATGACTGATCCTGGTTTGTCACTTTCCAAACGGTAAAACACCGTTAGTTGAAATTGGGGGTGTGACAAATTGGTATCATAGGCATTGGTTATAGAGAACTAGGATTGCATACTAGACTATAACCTCACACATTAGTTACATGTCATATACATTTGGATTTTTGGCACTTATGTATTACGTTACAGGATCATGTCGTCAACCCCACCACCATCACCTAAGGCATCTACCTTATCATCCCCGGAGCCCATAAGGTGCCAGACTAGTTCTAGTGACAACTCGGTAGAACAGGGTGAACCAAGTAATGCACAAGCAAGGAACACAACACTTAATTTGAATGCATATCCGAAGATGATCTAAAGATGGATTGAGATGGGAAATGTTCCATCACCCTACTTTGGTTCCACTTCCTCATCGTCTACTTTGCCAAGCTTGCCATGCACCATGGAACAAGCTTTTGCAGCTTTTGTGTTTATCATAAAGGAAGCCACTGATGAGATACCTGGCATTCTAGAACGAGAGCCACAAATGGAAGAAAACAAGGATCAAATAGAGCATCTGACCACTGAACTTGCAGCAACCGACAAGGTCCATAACCATTTGGTGGATTGGGTTGCACATTTGGAGACGAGAGTGGACACCTCGGACCATGATGTAGGAGGGATTCTGGAGAGAGTGACTCATCTGGAAGCCCAACTACAAGTAGCAGACCTTACTGCTGAAGGACTTCGGGAGAGAGTGACCCACTTAGAAGCCCAACAACAAGCAACCCTATTTCCAGAGGACATTCCACTTTCGGACGATGAGGAGGAGCCACCCGAGGAGGAACCGGTGGAGATCGACGATGCACAATCATTGGTTTGACGAGGATGTTTGATGATCCTTCTATTCTATCTTTCCTTTTCATTCATGCTTCGTTTATGTTATTTCTCTTGTAGGTCCCTCGGGTGTGGCGGATCGTCACATGCAAGTGGGTCTACTAGTCGGAGTGGGTGCGGAATGCCCGTGACTAGGTGGAGAGTCTTACGAAACAAAGTAAACCGACAAGAGAATCACTTTAAACTGTCGTCTATTATAAATACTTGAAGGTTACAGAGAGAAGTTCTGAGATTACAAAGTTCTGCGTATTTGCTACTATGAATGCGTACTTATCTACTGTCAACCATTCCTATTTATACACGACCTGATGCCTGCGCACTTAGTAAGTGCGCAGGGCAATTTGCTCATGCGTACTTAGCAAGTACGCAAAGGTATTCTTGCGTACTTGCTAAGTACGCATGAACTAATTCCTGCGCACATACAAGTGCGCAAAACACTTAGAGAAATCTGCAACAGTCAATATGTAAAAGTAAATACAACTCGATAACTAATACATACAGACTCTTACAAACAAAGACAAATACATACATGAAAGTACAAAACTAACCCCTTGACAACAGCTCTGGATCATCTTCGATCTTTAGTCTTCAGTCTTCGGTCTTTAGTCTTCACATCTATGCATGTTTAGCTTCCATCTTCTTCTTATAGTCAAGGCAGAACTTGATCACCTTGTTATATTTAGAAGAAAGGAATTTCGTCCACTTGTCAGTATGTATGCAATACTTGTCCGCCAGTGCCTCCAGATCTTTCACAGAGAAGTTAATGAAGCGGACTTCATCAAATACTCTGATTAGTTCCCTCGGCACTAAGCTTCCGCTGTCTGACCAAACCTTTCCCATAATCACTGCCTCGCCCGTTTTTGGATCTACGTACCAGTACCACATGTCACCAAGAATATCCTGAGATAACTTGCTCAGGGGAATCTTAGTTTCACATAGCACTGGCTTGTATACCAGTTTCTTTAAGTACTTCTTAGCACATGATGTCTAGCTTTCTTATCCATGACTCTTTTGGGCACTTGAGGTTTGAACACTTCGAACTTCCCAGATCTTGCTTCCCGCTGCAGAACCTGCCACAAACACATCGCCACTGCGTGATTAGAATGACCTAGCAGCTCTCGGTTTGCTAGGTTCACAAGGTCGTATTTGGGTAAGGAGTTGAACGCTTCACTGGTTGGTTTCAAGTATTGAACCCCCTCGGATCTTTTGATTGCGAACAACTGGTTATCTTCCTCGAACCTTACAGCCAAGATCATCCCTGTTGCTCCGTGCTTGTATATGATAGACGTCTTCTGCCAAACAGGAGCTGGACCCTTAGATGAAGTAGAAGGCATACCTTTTTCTTTCGGTGCCTCCGGATCCACAGGTGTAGGGTCAACTGAGGAGGCTTCAGTCGAGGCTTCAACATTACTAGTATGCTCGACTGAACCTGTGTCGAGCTGAGCTTCGAAGGATGGAACTTCAAAGATCTCTCCATCTTCTAACTCATACTCTCCTTCCCCGTCCCCCTTAGGAACTTCTATCACTACATCCTCATCATCTTCATCCCAATCATCACCAGAGTCGATCTCTCATTCTTCTAGGTTGAAGAGAGCATCGATCTGTGCTTCCTTGGAATAGTCAGGCTCTAAGTATAAGATCTCCTCGTCAGATAGATCCTTAAGCACATCAGCCATTGACTTTCCTTTGTCACCACCACCACCAGAAGTATTTCCACCCTCTTGATGAGTAGACTCCCCCTAAGCCATTGGAATAGCAGAAATGGGCACGATTGCCAAAGCTTGGTGCTCACTCCCACTAGGACCGACTTCAGGATCCTTGTCTTTGTCATCATCCTTTGTCAAATCCACAGGATGACAAGCCTTATCACCAGTAGTTTTCTTTTCTTTCTTCTTCTCCTTATCTTTCTCCCCCTGAGCATCAAGCTTCTTGTTCAGATCAGCAATTAGTTTCACCATCAGCTCATGCTATTTCTTCTGCATATCAAACCTCAGCTCGAGAGACGACCTGTGCCTAGAATCATGTTGTTTGTCTTGATTAGAAGCTCATCCTTGGCCATTATGTTCTTCAGTCTCTAGTCTGTCCCCGTTCTCTGGCTTCGTAGAATTCTAACTTCGTCCACCAACGAATTAATATGTCCTCCTTTGACTTCTGAATAGTTTCCAACAGGCCAGCAGCTTAGGTTTCCAGAATTACTATCCTTTCTTCATTAGGATCAGGATGTCTGGAGGTAGATGCTTTAGCATTGTGAATTGGGGAGGAGAAGATAGTATCGAAGTCAAACCCTTGAGTAAATTCTCCGTAGTTGAAGGGTTGACTTATCGGTTCGGTGGTGGTTGTTGGGATTGAGGATGTGATGACGGTTGTAGGTGTTATGGAAGGGGTGATGGTGACTGACTCCGTGAGAATTGGAGTAATCACTGCCACCTGGACAAATGTGACAGGGAGGGTCACTATCACAGGAACCTCCTCTGTGATTGAAGTGACTGCCACCTCAGGTTGTACCTGTGGCCTCCTCCTCTGTCTCCGGTATAATTGCTGTGAAGGTGGGGTAGAGGCTGAATCAGTACTTGCAGCTGGAACTTGTACTTGCTGCAGAGTAGTAACCTCCACCTCACTGGGAATAGCAAGTTGCTGCCTATTCCCTCTGTTCTTGTGAACACTTTCACGCCTCTGTCTCTGTATAGCCGCATCAGAGTCAGAATCTGGCTCATTTTCGCTGCTTTAAGCTTGTCGCTTTCTCTTTGAGGACGACTCAGGTAGTGTTACCTTCTTCATTCTCCTTGGGTGAGCCTGCGATGGTGCATCATCGGAGTCAGAAGAATCAGACTCTGTCTCTTCCGAGTCGGATCCCTCAGCACCATCATGTCCTTCTTCTTCGTCTCCACTTTCCGACGATCCATCTACACTTTCAACTTCCTCCTCTTATTGTTGTTGCTCATCTGAATGTTCACTCAACTCTGGCTCAGAATCGTGACTATATCATCTCCAGTCAGTCGGTGCCACATATGCTTCGTTTATTAGGTGGCCAAAAAGTGTTGTATGCTCAGGGGTAGGTTCTACACTGCCTGGCTTTAAAAACTGTGCAAACACTCTTTTGTCCACCCTTTTAACTTGCAGTCTCTCCCTAGTTGCAGGTAGGTTTGGCAACGCATCGTCAATCAGAAGTTGCACAAACCTTGGGTATAATAAGAACCTGAACCTCTCAGCCGTGGTAATCTGATCATTTATGGCTTTGAGAAGTTGTAGCCCTTATTGAGAGATAAGCCAACCATGGCAGCAGCAAGGTCATGACCCATTACATCCTTTCCATCTTTTCTTGAGGAGATGCACATGATCATGATGTGGGCAAAATATCTCCATTGGTCAAGCACCCACATTTTCTTGTACGAAGTGTAGTCTCTCGCACTGACATACCCCATGCGTTGCCTCCAACAGCCATCCACAAAGTAGTCAGGATAGGCTGTCGGGTCATTGGAAAGATCTTTGAATTGCAAGACCCGTCTAATAGTGTCTTCAGAGAAGGCGATATCATGGCCTGCAACGGTAGCCCTTATAACATTGGGGGTTACCGTGCAATCATGCTCCGCGGTCTCCCAAAATTGCTTGAGATAAGGTCTTGAAACGATAGGGTCAGCTGAAATGGCATAGCTGATTCTTGAACGGTTCAAGAAATCAACTATCTCTCGATACTGAAGTGCTGCACCCTTTCATTCCGGTTGATTATGAGCTAGAAGATTGAACTCATTCGTAAAAGCACAAGCCATAATCTGCAAAAACACATAGAAAGCATAATCAGAACAACAAGTTTCATTGGAATTGAATAAATATGACTCAGTTTAGTAGTTACTCTTTGAACTGAATTTCCAGACTTAGAAATTTTTCCCAAGTGTTGGTCCTGCGTACTTAACAAGTACGCAAGAATTACTTCTTGCGTACTTGCTAAGTGCGCAAGAAACGTACTTGTTAAAAAATTCAGAAGTTTAAGAAATCAACAGATGCTTAAGAATTGGGTAGATTAGGTCACCACAAGGTCGGAATCAGTGATTACGAACCATGGAACCAACATCAACACCAAATCACTGCTACATTGGTCCAATTTTGACCTAAACGACGACCAGTCGAACCGACGGTCAAATCCAAGCCGAAGGTCAAAATCAAAGGATTAAACGGACGATTAAGGTCTGATTAGGAGTCTATTAATGATTCTAAGCAAGTTTTAGTTATTATGAATTAACAAAACAACCAAAAATTTGCCTAAAATCACTGATTAAACCCTAAGTTTTTTAAGTTTTTGAATCGGTCCATAATCGCAATTTTGTGGATGGATTGAGTCTAGAATCTCACCAATGGATTGTAGTACAAAGATGATACTAGTAACGGGACGAAAAATCAGTTGGAACACTCGGAATTTTTGAGGAAATTTGCGGGGGTAATTGAACAGGCGATGAGTTTGAATGATAAAGATCTAAAAAAATTTCTAAGTGCCATATTTATACCCAACACAAAACGGTCTTGCGTTCTTGCTAAGTGCGCAAGACTTAACTCCTGCGTACTTACAAGTGCGCAAGACTTAACTCTTGCGTACTTGTTAAGTACACAGGGCTTACTTCATGCGTACTTGTCAAGTACGCAGAAACCCTTAAGTGCGCAAACTTTCAACTCAAATTATGAAGATTTTCAAGTCAAATAACGAACAAGATAAAAAATAATCAATCAAGAGGATTCAAATACAATTCAGGAAGGTTAAACACAAATATTTTTGGCTTTTCTGAATAAGATTTAGCTATACACAAGCTTAAAATTTTTTTTGATCTTTTCAAGATAGATATATATAAGTATACACACAAACTAATTTTGATCAAAGACACGAGCAGAGGATCATATCAGGCTAACTTATAGCAAAAATGATACAATATAAACATTAAAGAATATGGGATCATGTCATGGATTACTATTTATTCATACATAATAAGCACATAAACAAGTAATTCAAGTTGACAATATTATAAGATTTGAAACTATAAGCATCTTTGAATCACGTTCTTGTGTATTAAGGTATTAATTATAAGATATACAACGTGTACCCCACTGATATGCTACAATGATGTAAATTGCACTATCGCAAGGCATCTAAGATTTTCCCAATGATTTTCTAAATTTTCAGAATGAAGTTACATCGATTAGCACTGGAAAAATCAAGCAGAATCCATAAGGATTATCAGGAATCATAAGATTCAGAATCGAGTGATTCATTTGTCTTGGTTTTATTTGATTTCTTCATTGAATATCGGTATGATGATTCAGGATAATGAATATGGTGTTTGAATAAGGTAAGGGAATCCAACTTTTATCTGGATTTGATTTCAATGAATCAGGAGTGATTCAAGGGTGAATACATGCTCAACGGTTGATGTAGAGACATGTCTTGATTCAATCTCTCCTTGCATACTTGTGAGTATGGGCAGTGAGATGAACCGCATTAATTGTGCTAACGACATAACCCGAAACTGATCTCAAAAAAATTTATTACCAAAATCTAACATCCTTTATCTGATAATGATCTTTTCTATTCTTTTACGCAAACACACTAGCAAACATGGGTTCAAATCACCGTTGTAATTTTAGATTAAGTTTCCACACTACTAGTTATTCAAAGACTCAAACATCCTACTGACAATTCAAATTACTTGTAAATAGACAGATTAAAAACATGATAATTTAAACAATTAAGTAAGCATGACGCAATCATTTCCCATATGAGCAGTCTATGGCGTTTAGATCATTTATGATGTACTATCATTTCCTCTTTTCTCAAGTTAACTTTGATATTTTCTCCAATTTCTATTTTATTTTTGATTTTGTAAAATATTTTGAAAATTAAAAGAGCTATACATAATTTTTTTTTTCTAAAAAAGATAAAATTTAACTTCCATGAATTGAATTGATTTAAGAAAAGTTAATTTTCACTCAGGATTGAACATTCCTATCAAGTTGACAAGATTCTCAAAACGGGATCGATCAAAAGCCTTTGTGAAAAGGTCAGCAAGATTGTCATCCATGTGAACTTTTACAAGTTCAATTAAATGCTTTTCAGCACAATCACGGATGAAATGATGGCGAATTTCAATATGTTTAGTTTTGGAATGTTTAACCGGGTTATTTGTGATGGACATGGTGGCATTGTTGTCAATGAATAAAGGAGTTCCAGTGAAGTTTAAGCCGTAGTCTCTCAATTGCTGCTGAATCCACAATATCTGAGAACAACCGCTCGCCGCAGCAATGTATTCTGCTTGACAAGTTGAGACAGAAACCGTTGACTGCTTCTTACACTGCCAGGAAACCAGTCTGTCTCCTAAGAATTGACATCCACCAGAAGTTTACTTTCTGTCAAGGTTACAACCGCCATAGTCTGAATCAGTGTAGGCTTTGAAGTTAAATGACTGCTGCTTAGTGTACCAAAGACCCAATCGGGGTTTCCCTTTCAAGTATCTAAAAATTCTCTTCACGGCTATCATATGTGACTCCTTCGGTTGTGACTGAAACCTTGAGCACGAGCACACAACAAACATTATATCGTGTCTTGAAGCTGTGAGATACATAAGTGATCCAATCATCCCACGGTACAATCTGCAATCCACATCCTTTCCATCTTTGTTAGGATGCAGACCATGATTAACTGGGATAGGTGTGCCATAAGTACTGCTATCATTCATCTTGTATTTTGACAAGATGTCCTGCGCATACTTAGTTTGATGTAGATAAATTCCATCCTCCCTTTGACTGACTTGCATACCCAGGAAGAACGATAATTCAGCCATGTTACTCATTTCAAACTTGGACTTCATCACCTGCTCGAACTCCCTACACATCCCTTCATTTGTAGATCCAAAAATAATGTCTTCGACATATACTTGTACAAGAAGAATGTCACCTCCTGCATTTCTAATGAAGAGGGTCAAGTCAATCTATCCATGGACGAAACCATTAGACAGTAGATGCTTAGATAATGTCTCATACCATGTCCGCGGTGCTTGATGAAGACTATAAAGTACTTTGTCGAGCTTATACACTTTATTAATATTATGCGGATCTTCAAAGCCGGGAGGTTGAGTGACATAGACCTCTTCATGTACTTTTCCATATAGGAAAGCACTCTTCACATCAAGTTGATAGACCTTGAAGCCGACATATGTGGCATAAGCCAAGAACAGTCGAATGGCCTCAATTCTAGCAACTGGGCATATACTTCCGTGTAATCCAAGCCCTCTTGTTGGTAAAAACCCTGAACAACCAATCTTGCTTTGTTCTTCACAACCACATGACGATCATCCGTATTGCATTTGAACACCCATTTGGTTCCAATTGGCGGAAAGCCTTTTGGCAAGTCAACCAAATCCCACACGTGCAACTTTTGGATTTGAGACAATTCATCTTGCATCGCCTCAATCCAGCAGTTTTCCGTGAGAGCCTCCTTCACATTCTTCGGCTCTAACTGGGACACGAATGCAGCATGCAGACATATTTCCATGACACCAGTGTCAAGTATCTCCGAGTAAAGACTAGTGTTCTCTGTAATGGTTCGATGACGAGTCTGAACACCGGCATGAGGATCACCAATAATGTTGTCGATTGGATGATTCTTATGCACTCATGTCTCTGGTACATTCAGTTCCTGAATTTATGAATCGAGATTCGTGCTTAACTCCCCCATTTCCTGTGTTCCAGAAGAAGAAGATTCATGTCACACCCCGACCGATGGCGGAATCATCGGGGCGGGACATGTAAGACTGTTCATAGCACATGGTTGACTAAATTGAAATATATTAAAGTCAAATTTGCATTTCAAATAATCCAAGTACAAAACCAAATTCAAACAAGATACATAAAATAATTCATAAAGTTCTTGATTTAAATTGCTAAGTCCAAATCCTATGTTGAACACGTCTTGAATCAATCTCACATATTGGGGCCTGAAACATGAATAAAATAAAGTCAACTAAAAAGTTGGTGAGTATAACACAGTTGTATATAGATAGCATATAGATGAAAACAAATCCTTTACATGACATGATAAATAAGGCGTTTATGGGGAGCAGCTATTGTGTAACCAAATGTACAATCAAACCTTGTAACTAGCATGCAAAAATTGTGTTGTCGGTTTCAATCACCGCGTACCATGGGTGGGTTTGTCAGACTCAATAGATCTATCATTGAAAATCGTCGGCTTGTATAGTTAACGATTGCACATAAGAGCATACAAAGGTTAGCACACCTAGCACATGGTATGGAAGTGTAGCTAACAAAGATTATAGTTAGCAAATATGATCCTCGAAATGCACAATTTAACCTAAAGAGTAATGTGTATTGAATCAAATAGATGCATAAAGTTTAAGTCTAAAATGAAAGTTGAATTTGTGTATAAAACTATTGATTTGTATTTAAAAGTATTGAATAAAATATATAGAGTTTGAAGTAAAATATTTTTGAAACAATTTGATTAGGTTTGAATTGAATAATTGAATAAATATATAATTATAGTTTATGAAATAATGTGAATATTAATTGTAATTAAGTATAAATAAATAAATGATTTTGATAAAAAAAATAATCATTATCTCATTTATTTATAAATTTTGTAACTTAATTATTTAAAATATCATTTAAGTGTAAGATAATAAATATAAATTAAATTTTCATAAACTTTTAAATAAATTATATTTATGCCAAGATTAAACTTTTAATCCATTTTTAAATACAGAAAACATATTTTTATAAAATGTGAAACATTACTGATTTAAAATATAAAAATTTATAATTCTGTTAAAAGGTTCTTAGTCTCACACGACCGTGCCTCGGAAGGGCACGATCGTGCTCAAGCCACGGGCGCGACCGCGCTAGTCGGGGCGCGACCGGGTTGATCAACAGGAGCACAATCTAGACAAGTCAACAGGCACGACCGTGCCCTGGCCCGGCACGGTCGTGTCTATGATCTTTAGACACAACAGAGACTAGCCCAGAGGGCGTGACAAGATCTGGAAAGGAGGGCACGGCCGCGCTGCTAATCGGCACGACCGCGTTTCATGAGGCACGGCCGCGCTAGATGATTAGCGCGACCGTGTCTCTTCCAAATCAGACACGAATTGACAAATGCTTGTATTTTAAACGCTGAAATTGTTAGGGCTTTTGATTAATGGGTTATTACGAGTCTTTTCATATAACTTAATTGCATGTACATCGTGTTTAAGCAGGGATTCGATTAAATCATTTTTTTATAAAACATGAGTTCTGATTCAGATCGATTTCTATAATGGAAACTCAAATTGAATAGGGGCTTTTGATACTGATACTGAAATGAATGAATTAAAGGTCTAAGTTACCCTGAACAGTAGCGAATCGATGGATATTGGTGGGGAGGAAATTCCGGCGACGGCGAGATCGAGTTCCGGTGATCCTTGTTGCACTCCGGCCAATCCAGTCAGTCCAGAACTCTAGGGAGGGACGAGGGACACGAATTTCTTGCTTGATTGAGATAATACGGATTGCAGGGGAGAATCCTTGATTTTTCTTGAAATGCTTTGAGGGAGAATTTTTGAAATTGGTAATATGAAACTGAGACGTTTGAGGAATTCGAAAATTGTGATTGATTCGTTAAGGAGAAAAGAAACGGATGACTGTTACGGATTCGAACGATCGGGCGATTAAAGTTGCAGTTACGTTTCAGCTGTTACACAGGCGCGACCGTGCCTAAATATGGCACGACCGTGCCTAGGCACCGGGCGCGATCGTTCCAAAGCAGGTCGCGCGACCGTACTAGGACGAAGCACGACCGTGCTAGACTAAGGTTTCTTGACATTTTTCAACTTTAGTCCTTGACTTTTCAGATTTGATAAGTTTGAATAAAATAGTTTCTTGTATAGTGTTGAAATGTATATAACCGAGTATAATTTGCGAATTTGTATAGAATCATTGCATTTAATTTACGGCGAGAAAATAAATGAGACAGTGCACGAGTATTGAATTCGAAATTGCATTACATTGGATTGAAATATGAATAATAAAATCAGGAATGTTACAGTCTCCCCATGTTGAGAGAATTTCGTCCCGAAATTTAGCTAGAGGAAACAACATTATTAGTAAAAAGATGAGGGTACTTGAGCTTCATTTGGTCTTCTCATTCCCAAGTGAACTCAGGACCACGCTTAGATTCCCAACGAACCTTAACGATAGGAATGCGACTTCATTTGAGCTGCTTGACTTCACGATCCATAATTTCCACCGGCTTCTCAACGAAATGCATCATTTCATCAATGCGCACGTCGTCAAGCGGTATATGGAGATTTTCATCGGCGAGACACTTCTTCAGATTAGATACATGAAATGTAGGATGCACATTGCGAAGAGATGGAGGTAACTCGAGCTTGTAAGCCACTTTCCTAATCCTTTCAAGGATTTTGAATGGGCCAACATAATGAGGTGCTAACTTGCCTTTCTTTCCAAAACGGATCACGTCCTTCCATGGAGACACCTTAAGAAGAACAAGATGTAGAACCAAAGACTGATTGCTACCAAATTATTCTAAGTACAATTGCTGCTGATAGGCTTATCAGCAGCAGTCAACACTTGTTGCTGCTGATAGGCTTATCAGCAGCAGTATTCTCAACTTTGCTGCTGATAGCTTTATTCACTGAAGACCAAACGTTGCAGCTGACTATCCATGCCAAGCGTCTCTGACAACTTTCTGCAAAAGCAACTGCCACACTCCAAGCAGAAGGAACCTCAGTGGTGCAACCAATAAAGGACCTTGTTGCGCGTCTCCAAGCATGCAAACAATGATGCCTAAGAAGACGCTTCAATAAAGTTATCTAGATTAGCCTTTGCGTATAATTTAGATTAATAAACAAGATCAACGGTCTGTGTTCGATCTGATCCTCAGAATCAAGGGTTTGTCTTGATTCTGAGTTACTATAAATACTGTGTAAACACTTCATAGTAAGTGTGCTTGAGTGTGCTTGAATGTGCTTTTTAGTTTGCTTTCAAAGTGCCTTGAAAGAGTTTTTGCTTGTAATCCTGTAATCACAGCAGATCAATACAACAGTGCATTTATCAGTATTCTTGCTGTTTTACTTGTTTACTTTGTTAGTTGCTATTGTTTCCGCCAATATCAACTAGAATAGAATCACCTTGTAATCTCGCGATCCTACAAGTGGTATCAGAGCTTTGGCTCAAGATTAAACAATTTAACACTTGTTTAATCACTTTCTGATTCTATTCTAAAACTCTATTCTTAATCAAGTCACACAAAACAGAAATGGCACAAAGTAATGGATTTGAAGACATCGGCAGTATCAACCGACCACCGAGGTTGGTGTCTGGGGAGGACTATGATATGTGGAAAAACCGTATGGAAAGCTTCTTCTGCTACCAAGAATACGGAATGTGGAAATCCATAAGGGATGGACCTTATATCCCCATGGTGGCCTCGGCTGACTCTGGAGGACCACTAGTCCCGAAGGAACCCTCCAAGTATTCTGAAGAAGACATCAAGAAAATGGAGGTGGACTTCAAGGCATTAGGAGCTATCCAAATGTGCCTTCCAAATGAAGTTTTTCACAACTTCAGGGCTTACAAAACCGCAAAGGAGTTATGGGAAGCCCTGGAGAAGATGTTTGCTGGATCTGAGGAGGTCAAAGAAAACAGACGTGACATCCTCAAGCAACAGTATGAGAACTTCGCCTGGAAGGAAGGTGAGTCACTAACAGTTTTATATAACAGGTACACGTATCTGGTAGGAGAACTGCAGTGCTCCAAGGTGACCCTGGAAAATGAAGACATTCTGAAGAAGTTCATAAGATCTCTTCCCACCTGTTGGACACTATACACTGTGTCCATCAGAAGAACGGAGAATCTAAAGACTCTCCAGATGACTGAGCTCTTTGGCATGCTTAAAACCTATGAATTAGAAATGATTCAGGCTAAAGAAAGGAGCTCCAGTTATCAATCAGCCACCACTTCCTCCACCAACACCTCAGCACTTCACTCTGATCATTCTGGTCCTAGTGCAAGCAACTACCATCCTCCCATTGTCACTCATCCTCAAACACCAACTGTTTCACAATCCAACTCATCTCCATTTCTTCTAGAAGCGCCTCCTCAACAGTCAACCTCTACTGCCTTTGTCTCTGACAGCTTAAGCAGCATGTACTTCATTAAGGAGGATTTGGAATGCTTTCATCCAGATGATCTGGAAGAAATGGATATTCAGCACTCTTATGCAATGCTCTCCCTCAGAGCAAAAAGGTTCTACTCTAGAACCGGAAGATCTGTTCCAAACAACAACTCAAACACCAGAGTTGGTTTGGATAAAAGCAAGATCCGGTGTTACAACTGTAACCAAATGGGTCACTTTGCCAGGGAGTGCAAGGCACCAAAAGCCAATCAGGGTGCCAGCCATCAAAAACAAGCCTATCAGCAGCAAGCCTATCAAGGACAGCCCAGGCAGCAGCAGCAGCAGCAAGGAACTCCTCCAGCACAAACTGCAGCATGTTCAAATGTTGGAACTACAGACTTTGACTGGAGTTTTCAATATGAAGATGTTTCTGCCTCCAACCAAGCACTTATGGCAGACAATGCAGAGATACCACCTCAGGTATTTGAACATCTTTGCTCTCAAGCTTGCATTGACAAAGTTTTAGGTTATAGAAAGCATAACCAAAATCTGATAGATCAAAATGAAGAGTTTCATCAAATGAAGTCTGAATTCAAAAAGGTCGAAGATACTTACAAAGAAAAAATTAACTGCCTTAAGAAAGAGATTTCTTCATTAAAACACGAACAAACTAATCTAGAAACTCAGATTGATGATCTATTAGTAAAACTTAAAGCTACCAGAGCTGAACTGGCTGAACAGAAAGTTCATGTTGAAAAATATGAATTTTCATCTAAAAAAACTACAAAGATTGTTAGATATTCAAGTCCATGAAAGAGTAAGAACTGGACTTGGATATCATAGTGACGAGTACCAGACAGTTCCTCCTCCTGCTGATTATGTTGCCATTCACCAACCAAGCTTCAATACTGCAAACCTTGACATGGCAAACCAAACCCTTGATCCTTTAATGGATGCATGTGTTGTGGAAAACTGCTCCACCTCTTCAGAATCTGAGTCAACCTGCTCAGACAATTGTGAAACTAGTGCAGTCCCATCTGCTCCTATCTCTGAAGCTGTTCTAAACAAAGCTGAATTTCCTGTTGTTACTCCAGCTATTCCAGCACCAATCCCATTCAAACAAATCAAGATTAGCTATCCTCCAGGTGGAAGAAAGCTAAACATTGAAAAGGGAGAGACATCAGGTTTCACCAACCCAAAGTCTCAGTCAAAGCCAATCACAAAGAGAAGGGTGTTTGATATCTTTCATGCACCTGGAGAAAAGGTTCCTTATGTTCAAAAGACACTAGAAGAAGCCACTTTTGAACATAACAAAGCTCATCCCTGGAACTTCAAAGATTTGTTTCAAAGAAAGGACTATGTGCACTTTCACAGGGACAAGATAGCACTATCTTGCTTTGTGTGTGGCAAATACAATCACACAGCCAGCACCTGCTTTCACTACCTTGATCACCAAAGAAACTCAAAGCAGCATGCCTTTGAGAAAACAAACAGAAACAAACAGGTAAGAAGCTATGATGCAAAGGTAACAAAGTTCAGGAAGTCTCTATCCCCTCAAAGAGTGAAGATGCAGAAACCTCAACAAACTTGCATCATATGTGGGGAATCAAACCACTTTGCTGCAACATGCAAGTTCAACCCTTTTAATCAAGTTGCAAATCGTCCATCTGTGTTCAGCCCATCAGCAGCAAACAAAATCGCTGCTGATAAAGTAAAGTCCAGGAAACCAAAAGCAAAGCCTTCAGCAGCAAAAGTCTCTGCTGCTGACAAAGGAAAATCAAAAACAACTGCATCAGCAGCAACAAAATCGGATGCAGATAAGCCAAAATTGTTAGCAACAAAATCTTCTGCCGACAATGTAAAGAAAGCTAGAAGACCACCAGCACAGCAATGGAGGGTCAAACAATCTCCAAGCATAACAAGTGATTCCATTGACTGCAAGCTTGCTGACAATGGCAAATTAGCAACGATTATCTACAATGCTGCAAGCTACAATGTTCCTCCCACTAATTAGATATTTCCCATGTGCAGGGACAGCTAGGCAACAAACACAACACTTGGGTGGTAGATAGCGGCTGTTCCAGGCACATGACAGGCAACAGGTCCATCCTCTCTAACTTCAGACTTTTCAATGGAGGATATGTTGCCTTTGGGAGTGACTCAAAGGGTGGATCTATCACTGGACAAGGAACTGTGTCAAATGAAAGAATGAGTATTGAAAGAGTCAACTATGTTAAAGAACTTGACTTCAATCACAGGTCATCTGGATCCAAAATCAAATGCTTGACTATGGAATGACCTTCATGCAGACTCCAATTCACATTGACAACATGAGTGCTATCTCCATCACGAATAATCCAGTCCAGCATTCCAAGACTAAGCACATCGACATCAGGTATCACTTTATCAGGGATCAAGCTGAGAAAAAGAGAATTGTCCTATCCAAGGTTCACACAAATGAGCAATATGCTGATTTGTTCACTAAACCTTTTGATGAAGCAAGATTTCGATATCTAGTTGAATCAATTGGCATGATGAACTTTGAATAAGACATGTCTCTAATTTTTATCTTTCCTTGTAAATATGTCTATGTCTTTGTTCTTAATAAAATGTTAATATCAGCAGCACTTTTTCACTGCTGACAGGTTTACTCTTCAGCAGCAAAGCCTTTGCCACTGATCTCTTTAAGTTATCAGCAGGAACAAGTTTCCTGCGGATAGCTTTAAGGCGGTCAGCAGCAACATCTTTGCTGCGGATGAATACATCCATCAGCAGCTACCAAATCTGCTGCTGAAAGACTTAACTATCCGCAGCAACCAAGTTTGCAGCGGATAGCTCACCATCAGCAGCAACCAAGTTTGCTGCTGATGGGTAAAACAAGTCTACATTAACTTTTACCCACGGTAAAAACTACTCTCAGTCTTTACCATGACTGCTCGAGTGTTTTACAGCTGTAACAGTGAAAAGTAAAAAGGGTTGTACTGTACAAGAAAATTTGCTTTTTCCCTCGTCTGCCGTTATATCAAAATCCCAAACGTCCCCACAACCTCTTCATATTCAATTTCAAACCTAACTTCCATCACTTTCTCTCCCGTCCCCACAGCATTCCAAGCCCTCCATACTTAACCACCATTCAAACACTCTTCCCTCTTCCCTCCAAATCCATAACAATGGCAGGCGCGGACATAAACAACCCCAACGACAAGTTTTCCCCATATCACAACCTAACTGCATACCTAATCAAGGGCAAGAAATCCGAAGGATTCGATGATATGATCGACTTCCTTTGTCGGTCCAAAATCCGCCATGCCCTAACAGTCAACCCAACCATCTACACTTCCCACATGGAAAATTTTTGGAGCTCAGCCGTGTATTCCACTGAACAGGGCACTCCTCAAATCAAAGGCACAGTAGACGGCAAGGAGATAATCATCACTGAAGCCAAGCTCCGCCAACACCTCAAGCTTCAGGATGAAGGGGACGCCATCTCTTACCCAAGAGACGTATACATGAGGACCTTTGTATCCATAGGGTACACTGGAAATCAAACAGAGTATACAATAGAGAAGGCACTCATGGGTCCCAAATGGAAGTATCTCTGCCACACTCTTCTCCAATGCATATCCCAGAAGAGGAGTGGCTGGAACCAACTTAGCTCCGGACTTGCGTCGGCAGTTCACGGTATGATAACAGGGGCAGGTTTCAATTTTTCCCACCTCATTCTTGAAGGTTTGAGATACAACCTTCAAGAAGGGGTGAAAGCACAGTTCTTCATGTACCCAAGATTCTTGCAGGAAGTGTTCAATATTGAGCACCAAGATCTTTCAAAAACTGCAAGAATCTACTCAATACTGGGACATAAGAACAACATTTTTCAGAGCATGAGAACAGTTTCATCAAAGTTCTCAGGGGCCGATGTTCCATTGTTATCTACAATGTTGAACACGCAAAGTGCCCAGGGTGACAGTTCAGCAAACCCAGCTGATACTGATCCCACACCCTCCTCCTCACTGCCACAAATTCAAACTACTGTTTCCCTTGATCGAACCCCTGTGCATTCTACTGAGGATGCACAGGCACATACATCACTCTCCCACAGTTTGATTGCTCAACTGGAACACAGGGCCCCAGTTGCAGCCAAGTATACAAGAAAGAGGGGCAAGAGAACTCCTTCTTCTCTTGCCTCCAAGGCCCAAACCCAAGCCAACATCCCTCACTCAGAATCACAACATTCTAGTGAGAATATCATAAGGGAATGCCACATTGTTAGAGAGACTCCTTCGGAAGTCTCTCTATTAGGATTAGGATCACTTCCCGGATCCATAGATCAGCCCTTTGAGCCATTCCTATCTTCCTTGAACTTAAGTGTTGAGGAACCTGACCAAAGTGATGTACCTTCTCCAACTACCACTATTCAGGAGGTACTGATTGGTCTTGCTTCCAAAACACCCAACCCAAGTTCTTCACCCTTGGAGGTCCACTCTGGGAGTATTGAAAGAGTGGATGTGGACGAGGCTGTCACTACTGCTGGTCCATCAACTGACCAGGAGGACAGTGACAACATCATTAAGACCTCAACCACGGCAACTCATGGTGAGGGTGTTTCCTTGGAAACTCCCTTCACTGAGAGGAATCCCAGGCGCCAAGAAACCATGGGTGATGGGGATGCTGAGGCTAGGCCTACGGCCCCATCTAGGTCCAAGGATTCCACAACTGTGGATGAGGACAGACTGAAACTTCATAACTTGGAATTGACGGCCAGGGTGGCTATGCTAGAGGCTGAAATGTCCAAACTAAGACACCAAGTCGCTATGCATGCAGCCCATAAATGCCCAACTCTAGCCACTCCCTCTCTTGTATCAGTAGGCACCCAAACGGATGCTTACCTGTCTGCTGATGCAACCAAAAAGGGGGAGATGGTTTCTATGGAAGAAGATACAGACAGTCTGGACGACTGGATTCAAGAGCAGTTTGTTCTTCAAAGCTCACAATACAAGCCAGCTTTTGTCCAAGTTCATGACTTGCCAGCCCCAGATAACGAAGACGAAGAGATATCTGAAGACTGGCAGTTGGTCGTCAGGGCTGTCGATGAAATGCTGAATGATGCTGAAGACACAGAACAAACAAATGCATCATTCAGCATCCTTCCACAAGCAGCAGCCATCATAAGTCATACATCTGCCCCCCACTTCCCACTGACATCCACACAGCTAGAGTTTGATATTATACTAGCTTGGGGGTACGATGGGAAAACTGAGAGGTTTTGGATAGGTCGGGAGTTTAGCGGAGTAGAAGAGCTAGACTGGGATTTAATTCATCCATTTGAAATCCTTGACCTATATGATCTCATCTGCATCAACAACTCATCAGACCTCTCAGCAGACCTTTCCATTGACTTGTTCTATGACTTGATGGAGGACAACCTACCCAACTTCATAAGACTAATCAAAGAACTAAAACGGGTAGAGTCTCCTGAGTCATCTCAGGCTGCAGAAAGAAGACTGTCTCCCAACAATCTTCAAATCACAAGGAGCAGTCTTCTCAATGAAGAAGAAGTTCTGAGCCTGAAAAGACTCCTGTACAAGACAATGGTCAAGGACTTAGATGTGGTTGGATGGTCTAGCAATAAGTCCTTTGACCATAATCTTCTTCTAACCAACGGCACCTCTCTCACCATCAACACCAGGGACATTCTTCAGCTACCCTCAGACTTTCTACTAAAGATCTACCAACTAAGATTCAACATCTGCAACATCAATTCATCAAAGAGTCAGGGAATGATGCAAACTGTCAGAGCCCATCTTGTAAATGCAGGTTGGATTGAGGGGTATGAGTCTGTGTCAAACTCTGACACTGACTCCAACTCATCTTCTCCCAGAGTTGACATTAATTCTGCAGCCTATGGGTTAAGATCATCAATTAAGGATCAACTAAGAGAGATAACAGATCATGAGTCCCAAACCAACCAACCAAATGTGCTTTCCTTGTCAATCTCCGAAGATGCCGATGAAGCCGAGGCTGAGATTCCAACAGTTCCACAATCAACTGTTGCTGTGATCAGTGAAGCCAGAGCAGAGGCATCCAATTTTGATAAAGGAAAGGGCACTATGACTAAAGAGGATGAAGAGAGATTGCTAAAAGAAAAGAAGGAGAAAGAAGAAAGGAGAAGAAAGAGAGAAGAAGAAGAGATGGCTGAAGAGATGGCTTATCAAACGAAGCATCAAGAAAGAAAGACAGCCTTACTCCTAAGACAACAAACAATCCAGCTGTATGCCAAACAGCTGGATGAGATGAAAGTTAAAATCCATGCAGGGTCTCAAGTTGAGGAAGATGAAAAACTTGCCAGACAGCTGCAGGAAAAGTTTGCCAAGGAAGAAGAAGAAGAGAATGAAAAGAAGAAGAAGGAAGATGCTAAGTTTAGAATCACTGATTCTAAATTAGCAAAAGAATTAAGGGAAGAGTGGACTGAAGCTCTGATCTCTCAAGGTGAGGATGCAGACTACCTTGAGAAACTTTCAAACAAAGAGATTTACAGAGCCTTCATGGGTCAGCAGGGTCAATTGGCTAGCAAGAAAAAGGCTGAAGAAGAAGAAAAAGCCAAGCTACAGTCCAAGAAGACCATTGCACTGAATAAACGAACCCATGAAGAAAGGAAGGTCATGATTGACTTCCTTAAGGCTAGAGGAGACAGTGGAAGGAGGCTAGGTCCAATGAATTTCATGAACCTGCAAGCCCTCTACTTCAAGGTTAAAAAGGATGAGGAAGAAAGACTAGGGAAGAAAGGCTCCAAGAAAAGGGTACTTATCAAAGAAGAAGAAAAACCAAAGACAAAGAAACCCAAGCCTTCTCCCTCACCTACCTCTTCCTCAGTCCATCATCCTTCCACTCTCCTCCCCAAACCTTCCACTCCTCCACCCAACAAGTCCAAATCATCCCACCCAGCTCCCACTCATCAACAGCCTCCCTTGAAGAAATCAAAATCCTCATCTAAACCTGAAGACTCAAGAGACATTGTTGAATGGGTCTACAATCCACAGGGTCAAAGGTTTGAGATCTTCAGGGGGAGAACTGAAAGAAGAAGATCTACATACAGGTCTGTTGATGAGGTTCTGCAACTACCAGATTCAGACCTAAGAAGAATTTTGGAGCTGGGTGAAGCTCATGAGCCTGCAAATGAGAGAGGGAAACATCTTATGCTAGCAATCAGACATTACTTCAACCCTAGCAAAGATGTGGTCATGGATATCAAACCACTCAAGTCCCACTCTCCATTTGTATCTTGGTCCTACAATGCTGACTTGGATGAGTTCACACTAACTGATGCCAAGAAGCAGCAGATGAGATGTTCAAGCAAAGCAATCTTCAAAATGCAACCCAAAGACATCAAGACTCTGTCTGAACTTCCACTGAACAATCCCAGCAAGGATCCAAGAGGCTATGAGGTTGAAAGGATAGTCAGACACATGCAAAAGCTTCAGCAGCAAAGTGATTAGAAGAATTTTGGTTGCATCAGTCTAGGGGGAGTTTGTAGAACCAAAGACTGATTGCTACCAAATTATTCTAAGTACAATTGCTGCTGATAGGCTTATCAGCAGCAGTCAACACTTGTTGCTGCTGATAGGCTTATCAGCAGCAGTATTCCCAACTTTGCTGCTGATAGCTTTATTCACTGAAGACCAAACGTTGCAGCTGACTATCCATGCCAAGCGTCTCTGACAACTTTCTGCAAAAGCAACTGCCACACTCCAAGCAGAAGGAACCTCAGTGGTGCAACCAATAAAGGACCTTGTTGCGCGTCTCCAAGCATGCAAACAATGATGCCTAAGAAGACGCTTCAATAAAGTTATCTAGATTAGCCTTTGCGTATAATTTAGATTAATAAACAAGATCAACGGTCTGTGTTCGATCTGATCCTCAGAATCAAGGGTTTGTCTTGATTCTGAGTTACTATAAATACTGTGTAAACACTTCATAGTAAGTGTGCTTGAGTGTGCTTGAATGTGCTTTTTAGTTTGCTTTCAAAGTGCCTTGAAAGAGTTTTTGCTTGTAATCCTGTAATTTATCAGTATTCTTGCTGTTTTACTTGTTTACTTTGTTAGTTGCTATTGTTTCCGCCAATATCAACTAGAATAGAATCACCTTGTAATCTCGCGATCCTACACAAGATCACCGACTTGGAATTCCAAGGGTTTTCGACGTTTGTCGGCATAACTCTTTTGCCGACTCCTCGCTACTCGAATGTTGTCACGGATTTGAATAATCTTGTCGGATGTTTCTTGAATTAACTCGGGACCGGTGATTTGTGCTTCACCAATCTCGTTCCAACAGATAGGAGAACGACACTTGCGACCATAGAGAGCTTCGAATGGAGCCATGTTGATACTTGTGTGGTAGCTATTGTTGTAAGAAAACTCAATAAGGGATAAATGTGAATCACAATTGCCACCAAAATCGATTACACAAGCTCTAAGCATGTCTTCAAGAGTTTGGATTGTTCGCTCGGTTTGACCATCCGTTTGCGGATGGTAAGCCGTGCTCAAATCCAATCGAGTACCAAGAGCCTTTTGGAGAGATTGCCAAAATCGAGAAGTGAACCGAGCATCTCTATCGGATATTATGTTCAAGGGAACACCATGACGGCTCACAATTTCATCAATGTAAATTCGGGCTAGTTCTCCACTTTGAAGTCTTCGCGGATAGGCAAGAAATGAGCAGATTTGGTGAGTCGATCAATGAACACCCAAATACTATCATAACCATTTGAGGTGCGAGGGAGTTTGGTAATAAAATCCATGGCTAAGTTCTCCCATTTCCACACGGGAATTTCCGGTTGTTCAAGCAAACCAGAAGGACGTTGATGTTCGGCTTTGACTTTGGAATAGGTTAAGCATTTGGCCACATAAAGAGCAATGTCTTTCTTCATACCGGGCCACCAATAAAGTTGGCGAAGATCTTGGTACATTTTATCCGCACCAGGATGAATAGAATAACGAGTCTTATGAGCCTCGTTCATGAGAAATGTACGGAGATCGTCGCGATCGGGAATCCAAATACGGTTCAAGTAATAGAGTAAGCCATTGGGCTTTGATTCAAGAAGGAGTTCAACACCACATGACATTTCTTCGTACATATTACCCTCGGTTATCGAGACGTGTTGAGCTTCTAAATACGGGTTTGAATATCGGTTTGAATACGGGCACAATGAAGCATAACATGGTCCTTTCGACTCAACGCATCGGCTACAACATTCGCTTTGCCGGGATGGTAACGAATCTCGCAGTCGTAGTCCTTAAGGAGTTCGACCCAACGTCGCTGCCTCATATTAAGTTCTTTTTGGTTGAAGATATGTTGAAGACTTTTGTGGTCGGTGAATACCACACATTTTGTGCCATATAGGTAATGTCTCCAAATCTTTAACGCGAATACGATCGCACCCAACTCGAGATCGTGCGTCGTATAATTCTTCTCATGAACTTTGAGTTGCCTTGATATAAGCGATTACTTTGCCTCGTTGCATGAGAACACAACCAAGACCTTGGTTAGAAACATCACAATAGACAACTAAATCATCATTTCCACCGGGGAGAGTCAATATGGGAGCATTGCACAACTTTTGCTTGAGGGTTTGGAAAGCTTCTTCTTGTTTCGGTCCCCATTCATAAGTTTTACCCTTATGGGTCAAAGCGGTAAGAGGGACATCAATCTTTGAGAAGTTTGAGATGAAACGACGATAATAACCCGCAAGACCAAGAAATGAACGAACTTCGGTAGGAGTCTTCGGGGCATTCCAATTCTTAACCGTTTGAATCTTAGCAGGATCAACATGAATACCCTTGTCGTTGACGATGTGACCAAGAAATTGAACTTCTTTTAGCCAAAATTCACACTTGGAGAACTTGGCATATAGTTGTTCTCTCTTTAAAAGGTCCAAAACCAATCTAAGGTGTTCTTCATGGTCGGCTTTAGTCTTGGAATAGATTAAGATATCATCAATAAAAACGATCACGAATTTATCAAGGTACGGTTTGCACACACGATTCATGAGATCCATGAAAACTGCGGGTTCATTGGTTAACCCGAAAGGCATAACCATGAACTCGTAATGACCATACCTTGTTCGAAAAGCAGTCTTAGGAATGTCATCTTCTTGAACACGGAGCTGATGATAACCAGATCGAAGATCGATCTTCGAGAAACAAGTAGAACCTTGAAGTTGATCAAAAAGATCATCGATTCTAGGCAAAGGATAACGGTTCTTGATAGTAAGCTTGTTAAGTTCGCGGTAGTCAATACACATGCGAAATGATCCATCCTTCTTCTTAACAAATAAGACGGGTGCACCCCACGGTGAATGACTTGGGCGAATGAAACCTTTATCGGAGAGTCTTGAAGTTGACTTGCAAGCTCTTGCATTTCGGAAGGTGCAAGACGATAAGGAGCTCTAGCAACGGGGTTAGCTCCGGGTATAAGATCAATACGGAACTCTACTTGACGAACAGGAGGAAGACCGGATAAATCTTTAGGAAACACTTCGGGAAAATCCCTAATGATAGGAATGTCTTGGATACTCTTCTCCTTGACGTCCTTTTGAACAATATGAGCTAGGAAGGCGATGTACTTCTTTCGTAAGTACTTTTGAGCGGTAGTACAAGACATCAATTTAAGACCCTTACAAGGCTTTTCACCAAAAACCCTTAAGGTTTCTCCCGATGGTAGTGGAATTCGAATACACTTTTCAAAGCAAATGACTTCGGCATGATGATTTGATAGCCAATCCATACCTATAATAATATCAAAGCTTCCTAGTGGCATTGGAACAAGGTTGATTGGGAATGAATGGTCATTTAGTTCTAAGGAGCAATCATAAATAATGGACTCAATGGTAAGGGAGTCACAATTTGCTATTTCAACGGTGAAGGTTTTCTCTAATTGGGATCGTGTCTTTGCAAGTAAAGGCTCAAAATTAAGTGACACAAAACTTTTATCGGCACCCGTATCGAACAAAATGGAGGCATATTGACTATTAACAAGAAACGTACCATTAACCATGTCGTTGTTGGCTTGAGCTTCGTTGGCGTTTATGTTGAACGCACGCCCACGAGCTCCACCTTGTCTAGCATTTGTAAGTCTTGGACATTGATTACGAAAATGGTTCGGGTCACCACACTCATAGCAAGCACCCCCATTAGTAATGGCGGGAGCACCTTGGTTAGCCACTTGAGGTACGGTTCGGTTTGGAGGGTTGACTTGGCCCGTAAGAGCTTTGGTCCTACAAATACTAACCGTATGACCATATCTCCCACAATAAGTACAAAGGCGACATGGGATGTTTTGGGGGATGATGGTAGTTGCAGGTGGCACAAAGTGGGTAAATTCCACCATAAGGCTTTTTGACCGGTGCTTGAACCATAGGTGCAGCTTGGTTGACGGGAACAGCAGGAGTAACCACAGCAAAATTTCTAACTTTCCTCTTTCTATTATTGCGAGAGGGCTCGGTTGTGGCTTCTTTGTTGTGAGCAGGAGGGGTTACGGTTTCAGAAACTTTCTTAGAACTCTTTTTGGTAAGAGTTCCAGCTTTTACATGATTATCAGTTAGGGTAGCAGACAGGCGGATGGCATCTTCCAAAGTAGCAGGATTTCTACCTAAGACAGTATCTTGGATTTGTCTTGGTAGCCCACCAATGTACTTTTCGATACAACGGGATAACGGAGTGACCATGTGGGGCACTAGAAGGCTCAACTCATGGAACCGAGTTGTATATGCTAAGCTTTCCCCACTATCTTGGGCAAGATCCCAAAATTCAGCTTCCAACTTTTTCACTTCATTTCGAGGACAGAACTCCTCGGTCATAAGCCTTTTGACCTCATCCCAAGGTAAGGCCATAGCTATGTCAACACCCCTATTTCTTTTCTTCCCATTCCACCAAGTAAGTGCCCATTTTTGTAGGACACTTGTAGCATGACGAACACGGAGGTTGTCGGGACAGTCACTATTGAGAAAGGTATTCTCAATGCTTTCAAACCATTGAAGGAGTCCAGTAGCTCCTTCGGTTCCATAAAACTTAAGGGGATTGCACGAATTGAAGTGTTTGAAGGTGCATTGAGGTGGATTGTTACCACCGTTTCCACCATTTCCACCATTATTATCACTATTGCTTCCATTTCCACCATTGTTGCCATTGGTGGCACCATTGGCTTGGGTGAGTTGTGTCACCAATTGGGTGAGAATAGTAGCAATGTCGGTGTTGGCGTTGGTTGCGGGAGCACGACGAGGAGGCATTCTACAGATTGTCACAAGACAAGAAAAAAAAATTGTGAGGACTTATGAGATTTGATAGGATTTAATGAGATAGCAAAATAAAAATAGATATTCTTAGTTTAGATTGTACTCAAAAGTGACAAAATCACTTGAATACCATGGCACATTAAGGTTAATTAAACTTATAAAATTTTCAAGGAGACATGCTTTAGCCTATAAGTAAACACTCATCTCGGGAATTCCCAGGAAAGCATACGGGTCCCTCGGTTGATTGGGATTTATGCGAAATGCTTTCCTAAACAGAAAACCCAAAATACAGGTGTCACCCTTCCAGATTGCACGTGTCCTCAAATAATTTAACAAGTTTAAAAACCTTAACGAAGAAATAAAAATTTTAAAGATTTTTGCTTCAAGAATTTTCCACATGCTTAAAAAGGATAAGGATAGAAAAGAAGATAGAAATATTATGAGGTTTTAGAATATAGGAAAGGATATTATTTATTTAATTATTAAAAATATCCTAATAAGTCATGGATTTAAAACACATAAGTCATCATAATGCAATAGTAAGTAATCATACTAAACATGTAACATATAACATATAGCACATAGCATGTAACACATAGCACAAAAATCATGAAGTATAGTATAAGTGGGTGTCCTAAAGTTATAGTCTAGGTCAAGGTGTCTAATAACCTAATTCCCTATAACCAAGGCTCTGATACCAATCTGTCACACCCCGACCGATGGCGGAATCATCGGGGCGGGACATGTAAGACTGTTCATAGCACATGGTTGACTAAATTGAAATATATTAAAGTCAAATTTGCATTTCAAATAATCCAAGTACAAAACCAAATTCAAACAAGATACATAAAATAATTCATAAAGTTCTTGATTTAAATTGCTAAGTCTAAATCCTATGTTGAACACGTCTTGAATCAATCTCACATATTGGGGCCTGAAACATGAATAAAATAAAGTCAACTAAAAAGTTGGTGAGTATAACACAGTTGCATATAGATAGCATATAGATGAAAACAAATCCTTTACATGACATGATAAATAAGACGTTTATGGGGAGCAGCTATTGTGTAACCAAATGTACAATCAAACCTTGTAACTAGCATGCAAAAATTGTGTTGTCGGTTTCAATCACCGCGTACCATGGGTGGGTTTGTCAGACTCAATAGATCTATCATTGAAAACCGTCGGCTTGTATAGTTAACGATTGCACATAAGAGCATACAAAGGTTAGCACACCTAGCACTCGGGCACAAAGCTCAAATTTTGCACACATGTATGTAAATAGGATTTTTGCACTTGTGTTGTTTGTGTAAATGTAAATGTGTAATGTGTAATGTGTATAGAGTTCATGTTCCAACCCAAAAGTGTAAAAGAGTAAAAAGGGGTTGTGAATACTCACATGGTATGGAAGTGTAGCTAACAAAGATTATAGTTAGCAAATATGATCCTCGAAATGCACAATTTAACCTAAAGAGTAATGTGTATTGAATCAAATAGATGCATAAAGTTTAAGTCTAAAATGAAAGTTGAATTTGTGTATAAAACTATTGATTTGTATTTAAAAGTATTGAATAAAATATATAGAGCTTGAAGTAAAATATTTTTGAAACAATTTGATTAGGTTTGAATTGAATAATTGAATAAATATATAATTATAGTTTATGAAATAATGTGAATATTAATTGTAATTAAGTATAAATAAATAAATGATTTTAATAAAAAATAATCATTATCTCATTTATTTATAAATTTTGTAACTTAATTATTTAAAATATCATTTAAGTGTAAGATAATAAATATAAATTAAATTTTCATAAACTTTTAAATAAATTATATTTATGCCAAGATTAAACTTTTAATCCATTTTTAAATACAGAAAACATATTTTTATAAAATCTGAAACATTTACTGATTTAAAATATAAAAATTTATAATTCCGTTAAAAGGTTTGAGTCTCACACGACCGTGCCTCGGAAGGGCACGATCGTGCTCAAGCCACGGGCGCGACCGTGATAGTCGGGGTGCGACCGGGTTGATCAACAGGAGCACAATCTAGACAAGTCAACAGGCACGACCGTGCCTTGGCCCGGCACGGTCGTGTCTATGATCTTTAGACACAACAGAGACTAGCTCAGAGGGCGTGACAAGGTCTGGACAGGAGGGCACGACCGCGCTGCTAATCGGCACGACCGCGTTTCATGAGGCACGGCCGCGCTAGATGATTAGCGCGACCGTGTCTCTTCCAAATCAGACACGAATTGACAAATGCTTGTATTTTAAACGCTGAAATTGTTAGGGCTTTTGATTAATGGGTTATTACGAGTCTTTTCATATAACTTAATTGCATGTACATCGTGTTTATGCAGGGATTCGATTAAATCATTTTTTTATAAAACATGAGTTCTGATTCAGATCGATTTCTATAATGGAAGCTCAAATTGAATAGGGGCTTTTGATACTGATACTGAAATGAATGAATTAAAGGTCTAAGTTACCCTAAACAGTAGCGAATCGATGGATATTGGTGGGGAGGAAATTCCGACGACGGCGAGATCGAGTTCCGGTGATCCTTGTTGCACTCCGGCCAATCCAGTCAGTCCAGAACTCTCGGGAGGGACGTGTGACACGAATTTCTTGCTTGATTGAGATAATACGGATTGCAGGGGAGAATCCTTGATTTTTCTTGAAATGCTTTGAGAGAGAATTTTCGAAATTGGTAATATGAAACTGAGACGTTTGAGGAATTCGAAAATTGTGATTCATTCGTTAAGGAGAAAAGAAACGGATGACTGTTACGGATTCGAACGATCGGGCGATTAAAGTTGCAGTTACGTTTCAGCTGTTACACAGGCGCGACCGTGCCTAAATATGGCACGACCGTGCCTAGGCACCGGGCGCGATCGTTCCAAAGCAGGTCGCGCGACCGTGCCAAAGCACTTGGCGTGACCGTGCTAGGACGAAGCACGACCGTGCTAGACTAGGGTTTCTTGACATTTTTCAACTTTAGTCCTTGACTTTTCAGATTTGATAAGTTTGAATAAAATAGTTTCTTGTATAGTGTTTAAATGTATATAACCGAGTAAAATTTGCGAATTTATATAGAATCATTGCATTTAATTTACGGCGAGAAAATAAATGAGACAGTGCACGAGTATTGAATTCGAAATTGCATTACATTGGATTGAAATATGAATAATAAAATCAGGAATGTTACAATTCAATGTTAATTGGATCAGCTGGACCTTCATTTCCAACATTTGTGTTAGGATTAGCTTGAGCGTCATCTTCATCAACATGAACGTCTTCACTGTTATTACTGTCATGAGTTCCAGATGCAGATGCAGCATTGGAATCAGGAGTTACAATCGGTACAGTAGCACGAGTAGAGAAACTGGAGTCATCGCCGCCACCCAATAATTCATAAACATTTGCGGCGTCAACTGTAGATAGATCAGGAAGATTGAATGACTTGAATAACGCATCATAATCAAAACCCCAAGCTGGACCTGTTGGTTCTGGTGGAATGTTGTGTTTACTGCAATCCACTTCGAACCATTCCTCGACAGTACGAGTTCCTATATTGTGCACTCTCTTGCAAGGCGAGTTGGCAATGTATCCTAAGAAGATGCCTTCCACCACTTTTGCATGAAACTTAGACTGGTGGTCTTTGTATTGTAGCAACAAGGAACAGGGACTACCAAAAGGAACTAGGTAATCAAGATTGGGAAGTCGATTGTTGATCAACTCGTAACAAGTCTTGTTGTGCCTCTTCACAACCAGAACTCTGTTCAAGACGTGACAAGCTGTATTAACTGCTTCTGCCCAGAAAGTGACAGGAAGCTTTACATCCGACATCATAGTCCTTGCAGTCTCAATCAATGTTCTGTTCTTCCGTTCTGCAACTCCATTCTGCTGAGGTGTGTACGAGGCGCTGAATTCGTGACGGATCCCCTTCTTGAGACAGAAAAGTTCCATCAAGTTATTCTTGAACTCAGTTCCATTGTCACTCCTTATTCTTCTAACCTTCAGCTTGCAAAGAGATTCCAAGTTCAGGATCAGGTATTGAAGAATATCAGCAGTCTCGTCCTTTGTACCTAAAAAATGTACCCAAGAAAAACATGAGAAATCATCAGTTACAACCAGACATAACGACTTACCTCCAATACTCCTGATACTTATGGGGCCAAACAGATCCATGTGTAATAGCTCCAAAGGGGTATTGATGGAGTTTTGGAGCTTGGGCTTGTGAGAATTTCATTGCTGTTTGCCCCTTTTACAAGGCATACAGTCATCTGCAATAGTAAATCTCAGCTTAGGAACCCCGGTTACCAAACCGTTTCGGACAAGATGGTTCATTTTACGATAAGAAATATGTCCGAGTTTCCTATGCCACAAGATAGAGCCAAGCTCTGTCGCTTTTGTAAGCAAACAAGTAGCAACTGATGAGGTGGTTGTTGCCACGCTCATATCAATCTGATAGGTGTCGTTTGTCCTTGGCGCTCTCATCAGAATCGTGTCTTCAGGAACTTGAAAACCAGGTTTGAGAATCAGACATTCTGACTTGTCAAACATCACCGAGTACTCCTTGTCACACATTTGGGAGACACTCAACAGGTTAAGCTTCAGCTGCTCACAAAAGTTGACATTTTCAAAGCTGACACAACCATTTGACACCACGCCTTGACATGTGATGCTGCCGCCTTTTTCTCCGGAAAAGGCCACATAGCCGCCTCTGAATGGTTTCACATCTTGAAGCAAGGCCATGTTTCTTGTCATGTACCGAGAGCATCCACTATCTACATACCAACGATTAGAGATAGTACCCTTCGGATGTCCCTGCACGAGTCACAAAAAGAATTAGTTAGATTTGGAGACCCAACCCATAGTGGTCTTGGGTCGTCCATCCTTTTCAAAATAAACTACCTCTTTTAACTCACAGTCGTAATGACTGTTCAAGATGGATGAATCTTTAAAAGAATTAGGACTAGGAGATTGAGAATTTTTAACTTTGTTGTTCTAGGATCTCTTCTGTTTCTTGACTGGAACAGTAGACTTTGGTTCAACAACAGCAGGTGAACTTGTGGAAGCTTCACCTGATTGAACTGAAGTCAGCTGCTCTTGCTTTCTCAACCTCTTATTCCTTCTCCTTCTCTGTGGCTTTGAGAGTTTCACCACAGGTTTCTCACCAGTACGTGTACTATCAGTGGTAGATACACAAGGTACATCAGATTGCTTTATCTTTCTTGAAACAGATGGTTTGGCCTCAGATTTGATCTTTGGCTTTGCCATCGGTTTAACCGGTGGTTTCACCGCATTTTGTTTTGGACATTTGGGAGGTTTCACTAATGGCGACTTAGGGATGATAGCCGGTTGTGGAACAATAGGTCGTTTCCCTTGGTTCTTTGAAGAACAGTTCACAAAAATGTTGTAGAACCAAAGACTGATTGCTACTAAATTATTCTAAGTACAAATGCTGCTGATAGGCTTATCAGTAGCATTCAACACATGTTGCCGCTGATAGGCTTATCAGCAACATTCAACACTTGTTGCTGCTGATAGGCTTATCAGCAGCATTCAACACAAGTTGCTGCTGATAGGCTTATCAGCAGCATTATTCTCGTCTCTGCTGCTGATAGCTTTATTCTCTGAAGACCAAACGTTGCAGCTGACTATCCATGCGAAGCGCCTCTCACACCTTTCTGCAAAAGCAACTGCCACACTCCAAGCAGAAGGAACCTCACTGGAAAGGACAATGACGCTCTTCTCCAAGCATGCAAACAATAATGCCTAAGAAGACGTTTCAGTAAAGTTAACTAGATTAGCCTTTGCGTGTAATTTAGATTAATAAACAAGATCAACGGCTTGTGTTAGATCTGATCCTTAGAATCAAGGGTCTGTCTTGATTCTAAGTTACTATATATATCTTGTAAACACTTCAAACAAGGTGTGCCTTCATAGTGCTTTTTGTGCTTCTTGATAGTGTTTTACTTGTAAACTTGTAATCTCAAAAGTCTAATACAATAGTGCATTTATCAGTATTCTTGCGGTTTACTTGTTTACTTTGTTGGTTGCTATTGTTTCCGCCAATATCAACTAGAATAGAATCACCTTGTTATCTTACGATCCTACAAGTGGTATCAGAGCTTTGGCTCAAGATTAAACAAACTAACATTTGTTTAATCACTTTCTGATTCTATTCAAAACTCTATTCTTGATCAAGTCACACAAAAAAAATGGCACAAAGTCACGGATATGAAGACATCGGCAGTATCAACCGACCACCGAGGTTGGTGTCTGGGGAGGACTATGATATTTGGAAGAACCGTATGGAAAGCTTCTTCTGCTACCATGAATACGGAATGTGGAAATCCATAAGGGATGAACCTTATGTTCCCATGGTGGCCTCTGCTGACTCCGGAGGACCACTAGTTCCGAAGGAACCCTCCAAGTATTCTGAAGAAGACATCAAGAAAATGGAGGTGGACTTCAAGGCATTAGGAGCTATCCAAATGTGCCTTCCAAATGAAGTTTTTCACAACTTCAAGGCTCACAAAACTGCAAAGGAGTTATGGGGAGCCTTGGAAAAGATGTTTGCTGGATCTGAGGAGGTCAAGGAGAACAGACGTGACATTCTCAAGCAACTGTATGAAAACTTCGTCTGGAAGGAAGGTGAGTCACTAACAGTTTTATATAACAGGTACACGTACCTGGTTGGAGAACTACAGTGCTCCAAGGTAAAGCTGGAGAATGAAGACATTCTCAAGAAGTTCATAAGATCTCTTCCTAGTTGTTGGACATTATATATAGTGTCCATCAGAAGAACAGAGAATCTGAAGACTCTTCAGATGACTGAGCTCTTTGGCATGCTCAAAACCTATGAATTAGAAATGATTCAAGCTAAAGAAAGGAGCTCCAGTTATCAATCAGCTACCACTTCCTCCACCACCACCTCAGCGCTTCACTCTGATCATTCTGGTCCTAGTGCAAGCAACTACTATCCTCCCATTGTTACTCATCCCCAAACACCAACTGCTTCACAATCCAACTCATCACCATTTCTTCTTGAGGCACCTCCTCAACAGCCAACCTCTACTGCTTTTGTCTCTGACAACTCAAGCAGCATGCACTTCATAAAGGAGGATCTGGAATGCTTTCATCCAGATGATCTTGAAGAAATGGATATTTAGCACTCATATGCCATGCTCTCCCTCAGAGCAAAAATGTTTTATTCTAGAACCGGGAGATCAGTTCCAAGCAACAACTCAAACACCAGAGTTGGGCTTGATAAAAGCAAGATCCGATGTTACAACTGTAACCAAATGGGTCACTTTGCTAGGGAGTGCAAGGCACCCAAAGCCAATCAGGGTGCCAGCCATCAAAGACAAGGTTACCAAGGTCAGCCCAAGCAGCAGCAACAAGGAACTCCTCCAGCACAAACTGTAGCCTGTGCAAATGTTGGAACTACAGAATTTGACTGGAGTTTTCAATATGAAGATGTTCCTGCCTCCAACCAAGCACTTATGGCAGACAACGCAGAGATACCACCTCAGGTATTTGAACATCTTTGCTCTCAAGCTTGCATTGACAAAGTTTTAGGTTATAGAAAGCATAACCAAAATCTAATAGATCAAAATGAAGAGTTTCACCAAATGAAATCTGAATTCAAAAAGGTCGAAGACAGTTACAAAGAAAAGATTAACTGCCTTAAGAAAGAGATTTCTTCATTAATACATGAACAAACCAATCTTGAAACTCAGATTGATGATCTATTAGTAAAACTTAAAGCTACCAGAGCTGAACTGGCTGAACAGAAAGTTCATGTTGAAAAATATGAATTTTCATCTAAAAACTTACACAGATTGTTAGATATTAAAGTCCATGAAAGGGTAAAAACTGGACTTGGATATCATAATGACGAGTACAAGACAGTTCCTCCTCCTGCTGACTATGTTGCCATTCACGAACCAAGCTTCAATACTGCAAATCTTGACACGACAAACCGAAACCTTGATCCTTCAATGGATGCATGTTTTGTGGAAGACCGCTCCACCTCTTCAGAACCTGAGTCAACCTGCTCAGACCACTGTGAAACTAGTGCAGTCCCATCTGCTCCTATCTCTGAAGCTGTTCTGAACAAAACTGAATGTCCTGTTGTTACTCCAACTATTCCAGCTCCCATCCCATTCAAACAAATCAAGATTAGCTATCCTCAAAATGGAAGAAAGCTAAACATTGAAAAGGGAGAGACATCAGGTTTCACCAACCCCAAGTCTCAGTCAAAGTCAAAGGTGTTTGATAGTTTTCATACACCTGGAGAAAAAGGTCCATATGTTCAAAAGACACTAGAAGAAGCCACTTTTGAGCATAACAAAGCTCATCCCTAGAACTTCAAAGATTTGTTTCAAAGTAAAAACTATGTGGACTTTCACCGGGACAAGATAGCACTATCCTGCTTTGTGTGTGGCAAATACAATCACACTGCCAGCACCTGCTTTCACTACCGTGAACACCAAAGAAACTCAAAGCAGCATGCCTTTGAGAAAACAAACAGAAACAAACAGGTGAGAAGCTATGATGCAAAGGCAACAAAGTTCAGAGAATCTCTATCCCCTCAAAGAGTGAAGATGCAGAAACCTCAACAAACTTGCATCATATGTGGGGAATCAAACCACTTTGCTGCAACATGCAAGTTCAACCCTTTTAACCAGATTGCAAATCGTTCATCTGTGCTCAACCCATCAGCAGCAAACAAAATCGCTGCTGATAGAGTAAAGTCCAGGAAACAAAAAGCAAAGCCTTCAGCAGCAAAAGTCTCTGCTGCTGACAAAGCAAAATAAAAAACAACGGCATCAGCAGCAAAAGTATCTGCTGCTGACAAAGCAAAAGTGTCCACTGCAGATAAGGCAAGATCCTAGGAAAAGCCTTCAACAGCAACAAAAACTCCAGCAAAGCCTTCAGCAGCAAAATCGGCTGCGGATAAGCCAGAATTGTCAGCAACAACATCTTCTGCCGACAATGTAAAGAAAGCTAGAAAACCACCAACACAGCAATGGAAGGCCAAACAGTCTCCAAGCATAACTAATGGTTCCATTGACTGCAAGCATGCTGACAATGGCAAATTAGCAACAATTTTCTACAATGCTGCATGCTACAATGTTCCTCCCACTAATTAGATATCTTCCATGTGCAGGGACAGCTAGGCAATAAACACAATACTTGGGTAGTAGATAGCGGCTGTTCCAGGCACATGACAGGCAACAGGTCAATCCTCTGTAACTTCAGACATTTCAATGGAGGATATGTTGCCTTTGGGAGTGACTCAAAGGGTGGATCTATCACTGGACAAGGAACTGTGTCCAATGAAAGGATGAGTATTGAAAGAGTCAACTATGTTAAAGAACTAGTGTTTCCCAAGTATGTGATCAAAAGCATTGGATGCTCTTCACTGACAAAGAATGTTTCGACTTAGCTCCTGGCCTATCTAATCCCCCTCCAGAGAAGATTCTCCTAACTGCTCATAGAAAGGACAACTTATATGTGCTTGACATGAATGAAGTCACTCCATCTGGTAGTGTTTCATGTTTTCTGTCAAAGGCATCAGTTGATGAATCCGCTCTCTGGCACAGGAGGTTAAGCCATGTTAACATCAAAACAATCAATAAATTAGTGAAGGACAATCTTGTCAGAGGGCTTCCTGACAAAGAATTCCAGCTAGACGATCACTGCATTGCCTGCTTGAAGGGAAAACAACACAAGAGTTCCCACAAGCCCAAGACATTGAACACAAATGACACCCCTCTCCAGCTACTGCATATGGATCTCTTTGGTCCTACGAATGTCATGTCAATGGGCAAAAAGTCCTACTGTCCGGTGATAACTGATGACTTCTCCAGATTCTCATGGGTATTCTTCCTACGAATAAAAGATGAAACTGCTGAGATTCTCAAATCCTATATTCTTAGGGTAGAGAATCAAAGCAATCTGAAGGTAAAGATCATAAGGTGTGATCAGGGAACAGAGTTCAAAAATCACACTTTGAACAGTTTCTATGAGAGCAAGGGCATTGAAAGGCAATACAGTGCTCCAAGAACCCCTCAACAAAATGGGGTTGCTGAAAGAAGAAATAGGACTCTGATTGAATCAGCAAGATCTATGCTGGCTGACTCAAAGCTGCCCCTTACTTTCTGGGCGGAAGCAGTAAGCACAGCTTGTTATGTGCAGAATAGAGTCCTTATTGTTAAGCCTCTCCAGAAAACACCCTATGAACTATGGCTCAAAAGAGTTCCCTACATTGGCTTCCTGAAGCCCTTTGGATGTCCATGTACCATCCTCATCACACATGGAGTTCTTCCTAAATTCGGTGCAAAGTCTGATGAAGGTTACTTTGTGGGTTACTCCTCTCAATCAAAGGCCTACCGAGTGTTCAATTCTAGGACTCGGATTGTGGAAGAATCTGCTAATGTGGAATGCAGGGAACACGTTGTCTGTGAACAAGGCAAAGGCCCTAACTGGCTCTTTGATATAGACTCCTTCACCCAGATATTTGAGCCTCTCATATTCTCAAATATGGAGCTTTCTTCTTCAAAATCAACATCTTCTGCCTCAACCTTCCCTTCTGACTACAGACTGGATTTTCCCAGTTCCTACATTAGGATGAAAAGGCCATCCATTGATCCTCCATCAGTGGCAGAAGCTATTGAAGCCAGTAGAGGTGAAGCCGGTACTTCCAACACCACAAGCAGCAATCTCTCTGACCAAGAAATCTTTAATGAAGCCTCCTCAATCCATGATGAAGAGGCCTCTGATGCTAATACTGCTGACAATGTGGAACACAATGATCAGAACCTCCAAGCTCCTCTCCTCACAACTGAAGACAATCCTGATCTAAACCAAAGTAATCTTGAAGAGGGAATACGGCTGGATGTGATACCAGCACAGAGAATAAACAAAGAGCATCCTCTGGAAAACATCATTGGCCAAGTTCACACAGGTATCCAGACAAGAAGTAAGTCTCATGAAGCCAACATTTGTTTGTTCTCTTGCTTTCTATCTCAGGTGGAACCCAAGAAGATTGATGAAGCTCTCAAGCACAACAGCTGGATTGAAGCAATGCAGGAAGAATTGCTACAATTCAAAAGACAAGATGTTTGGAAGCTTGTTGATCTTCCACCTGGTCAAACAACAATTGGAACAAGATGGGTCTTCATAAACAAGCAAGATGAAAGGGGCATCGTGGTTAAGAACAAAGCCAGACTGGTAGCTCAAGGTTACACTCAAGAAGAAGGCATTGACTATGATGAAGTCTTTGCTCCTGTTGCCCGTCTGGAAGCCTTCAGAATCTTTCTGGCATATGCAGCATCCAAAAACTTTATGATCTATCAAATGGATGTGAAGAGTGCCTTTTTGTATGGCAATATTGGTGAAGAGGTCTATGTCAAACAGCCTCCAGGCTTTGTGGATCCTGCACATCCAAATAAGGTCTTAAAACTGGACAAAGCTCTCTATGGCTTACACCAAGCCCCAAGAGCCTGGTATGAAACTTTATCTTGATATCTACTTAGCAACAACTTCAGAAGGGGGGCCATTGATCAGACACTTTTCATCAAAGATGAAGGGGGAGAAATTTTGTTGGTCCAGATTTATGTTGATGACATTATCTTTGGATCTACAAGAAAGAAGCTCTCCAAAGACTTTGAAGTTCTGATGCATTCCAAATTTGAAATGAGTTCAATGGGTGAACTAAATTTCTTTTTAGGACTTCAAGTCAAACAGGTACCAAATGGAATCTTCATAAGTCAATCCAAGTATGTCAAAAGCATCTTGGAGAGGTTCAAAATGGCTGACTGCTCTGCTGCAAGAACTCCTATGCAAGTGCACCATCAATTATCTCCGAATAAAGAAGGACAAGACACTGATCAACATCGGTATCGAGCAATGATAGGGTCTCTCATGTATCTCACTGCCTCAAGACCAGATATCATGTTTGAAGTTTGTCTCTGCGCAAGATTTCAAGCAGCTCCAAAAGTGTATCGTCTTCAAGCTGTCAAAAGGATCCTTAGATACCTAAGGGAGCTCCAAAACTTGGGCTATGGTATCCAAAGAATGGAAATGTCAATCTCTATGCCTACACTGACAGTGACTATGGGGGTTGTAACTTGGACAAAAAGTCCACATCTGGGGGATGTCAATTTCTTGGAGGAAGGCTCATCTCATGGCAATGCAAAAAGCAAACATGTGTCTCTACTTCAACAGCTGAAGCAGAATACATTGCAGCTTCAAGCTGCTGTGCACAGGTCATCTGGATCCAAAATCAAATGCTTGACTATGGAATGACCTTCATGAAGACTCCAATTCACATTGACAACATGAGTGCTATCTCTATCACGAATAATCCAGTGCAGCATTCCAAGACTAAGCACATCGACATCAGGTATCACTTTATCAGGGATCAAGCTGAGAAAAAGAGAATTGTCCTATCCAAGGTTCACACAAATGAGCAATATGCTGATTTGTTCACTAAACCTTTTGATGAAGCAAGATTTCGATATCAAGTTGAATCAATTGGCATGATGAACTTTGAATAAGACATGTCTCTAATTTTTTATCTTTCCTTGTAAATATGTCTATGTTTTTGTTCTTAATAAAAGGTTATAGTCAGCAGCACTTTTTTCACTGCTGACAAATTTACTCTTCAGCAGCAAAGCCTTTGCCACTGATCGCTTTAAGTTATCAGCAGGAACAAGTTTCCTGCGGACAGCTTTAAGGCGGTCAGCAGCAACCTTTTTGCTGTGGAATGAA
Source organism: Smallanthus sonchifolius (assembly GCA_023525975.1). Lineage (NCBI taxonomy): Eukaryota > Viridiplantae > Streptophyta > Magnoliopsida > Asterales > Asteraceae > Smallanthus > Smallanthus sonchifolius. Next base: position 93,186,120 of record CM042026.1, read on the forward strand.
TACAACAGTCAGCAGCACCTAAATCTGCTGCTGAAAGACTTCACTATCCGCAGCAACCAAGTTTGCAGCGGATAGCTCACCATCGGCAGCAACCAAGTTTGCTGCTGATGGGTAAAACAAGTCTACATTAACTTTTACCCGAGGTAAAACCTACTCTCAGTCTTTACCATGACTGCTCGAGTGCTTTACAGCTGTAACAATGAAAAGTGAAACAGGTTGTACTGTACAAGTAAAGTTGCTTTTTCTTCGTCTGCCGTTATATCACAATCTCAAACGTTCCCACAACCTCTTCATATTCAATTTCAAACCTATCTCCCATCACTTTCTCTCCCGTCCCCACAGCATTCAAAGCCCTAAATAATTAACCACCATTCAAACACCCTTCTCTCTTCCCTCCAAATCCATAACAATGGCAGGCGCAGACATAAACAACCCCAACGACAAGTTTTCCCCATACCACAACCTCACTGCATGCCTAATAAAGGGCAAGAAATCCGAAGGTTTCGATGATATGATCGACTTCCTTTGTCGGTCCAAAATCCACCATGCCCTAACAGTCAACCCAACCATCTATACTTCCCACATGGAAGATTTTTGGAGCTCAGCCGTGTATTCTACTGACCACGGCACTCCCCAAATCAGAGGCACAGTAGACGGCAAGTAGATGATTATCACTGAAGCAAAGCTCCGCCAACACCTCAAGCTTCAAGATGAAGGGGACGCCATCTCTTACCCAAGAGACGTATACATGAGGACCTTTGTATCCATAGGGTACACTGGGAATCAAACAGAGTATATGATAGAGAAGGCACTCATGGGTCCCAAATGGAAGTATCTCTGCCACACTCTTCTCCAATGCATATCCCAGAAGAGGAGTGGCTGGAACCAACTTAGCTCCGGACTTGCGTCGGTAATTCACGGTATGATAACTGGGGCGGGTTTCAATTTTTCCCACCTCATTCTTGAAGGTTTGAGATACAACCTTCAAGAAGGGGTGAAATCACAGTTCTTCATGTACCCAAGATTCTTGCAGGAAGTGTTCAACATTGAGCACCAAGATCTTTCAAAAACTGCAAGAATCTACGTCATGCTGGGATAAGAACAACATTTTTTCAAAGCATGAGAACAGTTTCATCAAAGTTCTCTGGGGCCGATGTTCCATTGTTGTCTACAATGTTGAACACGTAAAGTGCCCAGGGTGACAGTTCAGCAAACCCAGCTGATACTGATCCCACACCCTCCACCTCACTGCCACAAACTCAAACTGCTGCTTCCCTTGATCGAACCCCTGTGCATTCTACTGAGGATGTACATGCACATACTTTACTCACCCACAGTTTGATTGCTCAACCGGAACACAGGGCCCCAGTTGCAGCCAAATATACAAGGAAGAGGGGCAAGAGAACTCCTTCTTCTCTTACCCCCAAGGCCCAAACCCAAGCCAACATCCCTCACTCAGAATCACAACATTCTAGTGAGAATATCATAAGGGAAAGCCACACTATTAGGGAGACTCCTTTGGAAGTCTCTCTATTAGGATTAGGATCACTTCCCGGATCCATAGAACAGCCCTTTGAGCCATTCCTATCTTCTTTAGACTTAAGTGTTGAGGAACCTGACCAAAGTGATGTACCTTCTCCAACTACCACTATCAAGGAGGTATTGATTGGTCTTGCTCTCGAAACACCCAACCCAAGGTCTTCACCCTTGAAGGTCCACTCTAGGAGTAATGAAAGAGTGGATGTGGAAGAGGCTGTCACTACTGCTGGTCCATCAAATGACCAGGAGGACAGTGACAACATCTTTAAGACCTCAACCACGGCAACTCATGGTGAGGGTGTTTCCTTGGAAACTCCCCTCACTGAGAGGAATCCCAGGCACCAAGAAACCACGGGTGATGGGGATGCTGAGGCTCGGCCTACGGCCCCATCTGGGTCCAAGGATTCCACAACTGTGGATGAGGACAGACTGAAACTTCATAACTTGGAATTGATGGCCAGGGTGGCTATGTTAGAGGCTGAAGTGTCCAAACTAAGACACCAAATCTCTATGTATGAAGCCCATCAATGCCCAACTTTAGCCACTCCCTCTCTTATATCAGTAGGCACCCAAACTGATGCTTACCTGTCTATTGATGCAACCAAAAAGGGGGAGATGGTCTCTATGGAAGAAGATACAGACAGTCTTGATGACTGGATTCAAGAGCAGGTTGTACTTCAAAGCTCACTATTCAAGCCGGCTTTTGTACAAATTCATGACTTGCCAGTCTCAGATAACGAAGAAGAAGGGACATCTGAAGACTGGAAGTTGGTCGTCAGGGCTGTTGATGAAATGCTGAATGATGCTGAAGACACATAACAAACAAATACATCATTCAGCATCCTTCCTGAAGCAGCAGCCATCATTGGTCAATCCTCAACCCCCCAACTATTCAGATCATCAAAGAAGCTAGAATTTGACTCCATTCTAGCTTGGGGGTATGATGGATCAGCTGAGAGGTTTTGGATTGGATGGGAGTTCAGCGGAGTAGAAGAGCTGAACTGGAACTCTCTCAATGCCCTCCAAGTCCTACAGCTATACTTATCAAACTGCATCAACAACTCAGCAGATCTCTCAGCAGAACTTGCCATTGGCATGTTCTATGACCTGGTGGAGGATAATCTACCCAGGCTCCAAAGACTCCTATAAGCAGCACATCGGGTAGCTTATCCTGAATCCTCGGCGGCCACAGAAAGGAGACTGACTCGTAGCAATCTTGAAATAACAAGGAGCAGTCTTCTCACTGAAAAAGAAGTTCTAGGCCTTCGAAGATTCCTGTATGCCTTCCTGGTCAAGGACTTGGACGTGCTAGGTTGGGTGAGCACTAAGTCCCTTGACCACACTCTTCTGCTTAGCAACAGCTCCTCTCTCATCATCAACACCAGGAACATCCTCAGTTGCCCTCATACTTCCTATTCAAGATTTTTCAGCTCAGAGCCAACATCTGCAATATTAACTCATTGGAGAGCCAGGCAATGATGGTCACCATCAAAGCCTATCTTGAAGAAGAAGGACTGATTCCTCAGGAAGAGTCTGTGTCAACTTCTGATGCTGACTCCAACTCAGATACTCCACAAGTTGAAGCCACATCTGTAGCATCTGGCACAAGATCTTCACTTAGGGATCAACTGAGGGAAATAGAAGGTCTTGAGTATCAACTTGATGAAGACAGTGACCGTCCCTTGTCAATTTCTCAACTTGCCAATGAAGCCGAGGCAGAGATCCCAACAGCACAACAATCAGCTGTTGCTGTGATCAGTGAAGCCAGAGCAGAGGCATCCAATGTTAATAAAGGGAAGGGCATTATGACAGAAGAGGATGAAGAGAGGATGCGAAAAGAAAAGAAGGAGAAAGAAGAGAAAAGAAGAAGAAGAGAAGAAGAGGAGATGGCTGACATGAAAAAGGCTCAAGAAAGAAAAACAGCCATTCTCCTAAGAGAATAAACCATCCAGCTGTATGCTAAACAGCTGGATGAACTGAAAAGAAAGATTCCTGTAGTTGACCGAATTGAAGAAGATGCAGTTCTTGCTCTTCAACTGCAGGAACAATTCAATAGAGAAGAGGAAGACTTGGAAAAGAAGAAGAACGAAGAAGCTAAGTTCAGAATAACCGATTCTGAACTAGCAAAAGAATTAAGGGAGGAGTGGACTGAAGCTCTGATCTCTCAAGGTGAGGATGCAGACTACCTTGAGAAACTTTCAAACAAAGAGATTTACAAAACCTTCATGGGTCAGCAGGGTCAATTGGCTAGCAAGAAAAATGCTGAAGAAGAAGAAAAAGCCAAGCTACAGTCCAAGAAGACCATTGCACTGAATAAAAGAACCCATGAAGAAAGAAAGGTCATGACTGACTTCCTTAAGGCTAGAGGAGATAGTGGAAAGAGGCTAGGTCCCATGAATTTCATGAACCTACAAGCCCTCTACTTCAAAGTTAAAAAGGATGAGGAAGAAAGACTAGGGAAGAAGGGCTCCAAGAAAAGGGTACTTATCAAAGAAGAAGAAAAACCAAAGACAAAAAAACCCAAGCCTTCTCCCTCACCTACCTCTTCCTCAGTCCATCATCCTTCCACTCTCCTCCCCAAACCTTCCACTCCTCCACCCAACAAGTCCAAATCATCCCACCCAGCTCCCACTCATCAACAGCCTCCCCTGAAGAAATCCAAATCCTCATCTGAACCTGAAGACTCAAGAGACATAGTTTAATGGGTCTACAATCCACAGGATCAAAGGTTTGAGATCTTCAGGGGGAGAACTGAAAGAAGAAGATCTACATACAGGTCTGTTGATGAGGTTCTGCAACTACCAGATTCAGACCTAAGAAGAATTTTGGAGCTGGGTGAAGCTCATGAGCCTGCAAATGAGAGTGGGAAACATCTTATGCTAGCAATCAGACATTACTTCAACCCTAGAAAAGATGTGGTCATGGATATCAAACCAGTCAAGTCCCACTCTCCATTTGTATCTTGGTCCTACAATGCTGATTTGGATGAGTTCACTCTGATTGATGTAAAGAAGCAGCAGATGAGATGTTCAAGCAAAGCAATCTACAAAATGCCACACAAAGACATCAAGACTCTATCTGAACTTCCACTAAACAATCCCAGCAAGTATCCAAGAGGCTATGAGGTTGAAAGGATGGTCAGCCACATGCAAAAGCTTCAGCAGCAAAGTGATTAGAAGAATTTTGGTTGCATCAGTCTAGGGGGAGTTTGTAGAACCAAAGACTGATTGCTACCAAATTATTCTAAGTACAAATGCTGCTGATAGGCTTATCAGCAGCATTCAACACATGTTGATGCTGATAGGCTTATCAGCAGCATTCAACACTTGTTGCTGCTGATAGGCTTATCAGCAGCATTCAACAAAAGTTGCTGCTGATAGGCTTATCAGCAGCATTATTCTCATCTCTGCTGCTGATAGCTTTATTCTCTGAAGACCAAACGTTGCAGCTGACTATCCATGCGAAGCGCCTCTGACACCTTTCTGCAAAAGCAACTGCCACACTCCAAGCAGAAGGAACCTCACTGGTGCAACCAATAAAGGACAATGACGCTCTTCTCCAAGCATGCAAACAATGATGCCTAAGAAGACGTTTCAGTAAACTTAACTAGATTAGCCTTTGCGTGTAATTTAGATTAATAAACAAGATCAACAGCTTGTGTTAGATCTGATCCTTAGAATCAAGTGTCTGTCTTGATTCTAAGTTACTATATATATCTTGTAAACACTTCAAACAAGGTGTGCCTTCATAGTGCTTTTTGTGCTTCTTGATAGTGTTTTACTTGTAAACTTGTAATCTCAGAAGTCTAATACAACAGTGCATTTATCAGTATTCTTGTTGTTTACTTGTTTACTTTGTTGGTTGCTATTGTTTCCGCCAATATCAACTAGAATAGAATCACCTTGTAATCTTACGATCCTACAAATGTGAACAACCAAGCCACAGTGAAAGCAAGTCCTCTTGTCTGTATAAGTCCTTTTGTAAGGCTCATTAGATCTGGCCTTAGATAACTCAACATTATGAGCAGGAGGAGTTGGTTTGTGAATAGGAGTCTGACCCGATACAGATTGGTTCTTGGGAGTATAGTATTTTTGCAAATTTTCTTTGTAACCAAGCCCATAGTGAGCTGAAAAAGCCTCTTTCTTTACTTGATTAAGATTTTTATACCCCCATAAAGCATTACCTTTAATTTATCAATAGATTCAATGATATCGGGTTCAGTTAAAATACAGTTATCGCTATTAGTGATAATGTTTTTCTTGAATTTTTGTTCAGAAAACAACTCCTTAGATACTACTCATTCAGGGCAAGTGTTAACCGACCCATCATCAGAAGCAGTAAAGAACTCCTCATTAGATGTGGAGTTAGCCTTACTTGAGGAATCATCCTTTTTAGAAGAATCATCCTTTCCTGTGGACTCATCAAGACAAGTTAGATCAATGTCTACTAAGCTGTTGACAAACTTTCCGCTAACTGGTGGAGGAATGGCATTAGTACCCAGCCCTAAGCCATTCATTTGCCTCACTACAGATTCGTAGTGTTCCACCACAAAACGAGAGTTTTTCAACTTCTCATTAGAACATTTCAACTGCAAGATTTCATTTTGCAGCTTGTTAATTTCATTGTTCCTATACTCCAACCCCTTGTATGCAATATCCAAGTGAAGCTGTTGATCGCTCATTTTTAGTGAATACTCACGTTTTTCCTTTTTCAACGTTTCAATTGAATCTTTAAAACGTTTTTCGTTTTCTTTATAACTTAGAGCTGCAATGCGAAGGGGTTCGACCTTGTCTTGAAGCTTAGAATTTTCAAGTTTTAAGCCTAGACATTTGGAACAAGAATGTACCTTAGTTGATGAACTTGTTGGCTCTCCAATAGCCATGAGAGCAACAGCAGTAGTAGATTCCTCTTGATCAGCTACAGAAGCTTCCTTTTCTTCAGCTTCCTTCTCCTCATCTTCCTTTTTCTTAGCTTCCATCAATTCCATGATCTCAGCCATGAGACCAACCTGAGTTTGTGCAATGATGACATCTTCCAGATGAACACCCTAATCAAAGTTGTCGTCCTGTTGAGCTACCAGTGCATTGGATGAACCACCGTGGCTTTGATTGTGGTTGTTTGTGTTGTTGTAGCCATGGCTATTTCCTTAGATAGGTCTGGTGAAACCCGAAGACGGTGCTCTGTCTTTCTGACATTCACGAGCAAAGTGTCCAAAGTTTAAACATTTATAGCATTTGGCCTTGGATTTTTCAAAACCAACCTTGGCATTAGAAAGCCCACCAATGAACTTTCTTCCTGTTCTGTTCAGGAAACGCTTGGCTCTCCTCAGTATCATGGCCATATTCCATTGAATATCCATGTCCTCCATGTCATCAGGATCCACTTGAGTAAAATCTTCTTCAATCGTCTCGGGATCTGTAAGCTTGCCACATATGATGTTCTCGTAGGCCAGCATACAAGATGAAAATAGGGCTACATGATCCTCAGCTATTTTGGCTATAGCTGATTGGTTAGCTGAAGTTGTAGCGTGAGGATTTCTTGAGGTATGTTGTTGATGAGATCCAGAACCTGATCCAGATGCATAGCATGCATGACCACCACAACCATTTGAGTGATCTTCTTCAGTAGAGTTTCCAGAGAAAAGGGCAATTCCAGAGCCCCAAGATTTGGTTGTAGAAGACGTCCCATGATACATAGACGGGTCTTGTAGCTGAGGTCTTCCTGAGCTTTCCTTCTTTCTAAGGTTCATGTTATGAGCTTGAACCTTTCCAATTGCCTCCTCCACTGACATTTCATAGAATTTTGGATTCTCTTTCATCAGGGTTGTGTACATTTCAAACCTGGGTGGCAAAGCATCTAGAAACTTTTCCACCAACTCTTCATCGGGATACTTGAGCTCAAAAGCTTTCAATTCTGTCTGCAGATGATAGAATCTAAAGATGAGGTCATCTAAAGACTCATTCTCCAAAAATCTTAGGCACTCATACTACTTCCTGAGTAGATCCCGTTTACTCTTCTTGATATCACTATTCCCCTCGAATCTTTTCTGTAGTGCCTTCCAAAGATCCTTCGAGTTGTCATAACCTCTGAAGCTGTGGAACAACTCCCGAGTTAATGCCATAGTGATAGAACCGAGAGCCTTCTTCTCTCTATCATAAAGTTTCTTTTCTTCTTCACCGAGTTTAGAAATAGGCTTAGGCAGTTCATCATCAAGATAAATATATGTGGGATGCTTATATTCCTCTAGAATTGGTATCCATAACGAAGAATCGGTATAACAAATGTAGTGCTCAAAGCGTGCTTTCCAGTTAGAGTAATCATTTACATTTAGCAACTTTGGCGGTTTCTAAGGAGTACCGATCTCATTGTCATAGTTGAAGAGGTTCCCAAGGTTCTGAAGATTTGACATGGTGAACACTTAGTCAAATTTAAGAAGAATCAGAGACACTTGCGCACTTGATATTGGCTTTGCGCACTTAGAGGAATGGTCTTGCGTATTTAAGATTTGCTCTTGCGTACTTGATAAGTACGCAAGAGTAAATGATAAGTACGCAAGATATAACTTAAGTACGCACAAGATTAGTCTTGCGTATTTAGTAAGTACGCAGCAAGACTGTACTTTTTGCCAGATATGGTAAGTACGCAGAACACCTTTTTACCAACTCTCACCAAACTATTCCGGTCACTGGAAACACACCGGAGATGGTAAAAATCGGACGGATGAACAATCAAAATGAACCAAAGGGTCATAAACTTATTTCTAACCAACCTTTGATGCTCAAAACACTCAAAATACACAACAAAAGTCGGTTGTTGAGTGATTTTTGCTTCTAAAATAGTGCTCAAGAGCTACCTCTATTTTATCATAAAAATCAACAAAAACACCTCCTTTTGCTTGTAAAACTCTGTAGAAAACTCTCCAAACTCACTCACAACACTCGAAATCAAGAGCAAAGCTCTGATACCAATTTTAGGTCCCTCGGGTGTGGCGGATCTTCATATGCAAGTGGGTCTACTAGTCGGACCGGGTGCGGAATGCCCGTGACTAGGTGGAGAGTCTTACGAAACAAAGTAAACCGACAAGAGAATCACTTTAAACTTTCGTCTATTATAAATACTTGAAGGTTACAGAGAGAAGTTCTGAGATTACAAAGTTCTGCGTATTTGCTACTATGAATGCGTACTTATCTACTGTCAACCATTCCTATTTATACACGACCTGATGTCTGCGCACTTAGCAAGTGCGCAGGGCAATTTGCTCATACGTACTTAGCAAGTACGCAAAGGTATTCTTGCGTACTTGCTAAGTACGCAGGAACTAATTCCTGCGCACATACAAGTGCGCAAAACAATTAGAGAAATCTGCAACAGTCAATATGTAAAAGTAAATACAACTCGATAACTAATACATACAGACTCTTACAAACAAAGACGAATACATACATGAAAGTACAAAAGTAAGACTCTATCTATCCAGAGTGTTTGTCACAGGAAAGTGCCTCAACATCTCTTTTCAAACCTAGATGGGTAAGGTTGTTCCCATTCAATAAAAGCATGAGAAGTTTAATGTTTTGAGTTATTTATTTTGTAGCTTAACAATTATTTAATTTTCAAAATGTTAGATGTTGTATTTCTTTACTTGTACATAAATAATGTTTAATATGCGATATATTTCTCATTGTTTTGTATTTGTGAATGTGAAGAATCATGTCGGGAAGAGGACGTGGAGGTCGTGCTGGTGGCCGAGGTACCATTAACATGACAGCAGCTGAGCTGGCGGCACTAATCAACAATAGTGTGGCTGAGGCTCTAGCAGCACAGAATGCTACAGGTAAATGCTATAACCATTAACTAATGAGGTCAATTCATCTCTCAAAGAGCATTTACAAAGCTTTATAACTCCGATCCTATATTATGTTCCTAAATCCAGGTCAGCAGAATCAGCAACCAGCCTGCACCTTCAAAACATTTATGGACTGTAAGCCACACACCTTCAGTGGAGCCGAAGGAGCTGTCAGACTGCTCAGGTGATTCAAAAAAGTAGAATCGGTATTTTCCATGTGCAATTGACCATTGGCCAATCATGTCAATTTCGCTTCTGGAACTTTGGAGGGCCCGACTCTCACTTGGTGGAACGCACAGGTTCGGATGTTGGGTCTGGCTATGGCCAATGCACTGCCGTGGGAGGAGTTTAAGACAATAATGAAGGAGGAGTACTGTCCTCGGGATGAAATTCGAAAGTTGGAAGGAGAATTCTAGAACCTGAAGATGGAAGGTTCCGAAATTGAGCTTTAAACCACTCGTTCCCGTGAGCTTGCTACCATGTGCCCACATATGGTGACCCCTGATTACAAGAGGATTGAGCTGTACATTGGAGGTTTAGTGCCTCAGATTCAGAGTATGGTTACTTCATCCAACCCTCTAACCATCCAACATACTATCAGACTTGCTCACAAGTTAACTGACCAGGCGGTAACTCAAGGGACTCTACCCCCGAGGGGTTAAGTTTCTAAAGCTACTGATAATCATAAGCGCATGTTTGATCACAACTCCAACTCTCACCCCAACTCCAAGGGACCCCGGTTTAATCAACCCTAGCAGCAGCAGTGAAAGTTTGAACTTGCTAAGAACTGTAATCAGACGACCTCTTCAGGTCAAAATCAAGGTGGTTATGTGGGAAGAGCCCCCAAGTGCAACAAGTGCAATTACCACCATATCGGTGCTTGTAACCATTGTCAACAGTGTGGCAAGATGGGCCACGCTGCAAAAGATTGTAGAGTTGATCTTCAGAACAAGCAACCATTCCGACCGCAAGGGTCTACAAGAGGATGTTTTCAGTGCGGTAAGGAGGGACATATTCAGAGGGATTGTCCTCAGTCGAAGAGGGGTGGTAATGGAAATGGTAATGGTAACGGCACTAATCAGGGCAACAATGGTAAAAACAACAATCAAGGCAACTGTAACATTCCTGATATTTAGTATTCATATTTCAATTCAATGTAATGCAATTTCGAATTCAATACTCGTGCACTGTCTCATTATTTTCTCGCCGTAAATTAAATGCAATGATTCTATACAAGTTCGCAAGTTTTACTCGGTTATATACATTTAGACACTATACAAGAAACTATTTTATTCAAACTTATCAAATCTGAAAATTCGAGGACTAAAATTGAAAAAATGTCAACAAACCCTAGTCTAGCACGGTCGTGCTTCGTCCTAGCACGGTCGCGCCAGGTGCTTTGGCACGGTCGCACGACCTGCTTTGGAACGATCGCGCCCGGTGCCTAGGCACGGTCGCGCCTATCTTGGCACGGTCGCGCCTGCGTAACAGTTGAATCGTAATTGTGACTTTAATCATCCGATCGTTCAAATTCGTAACATCAACACACTTTATTCACATTAACAAACACAATAAACATTTCCATTACTCAAAATCACTTCGGTTTTATTCTACCAAATTCCAAACGCTTGGACATTTCAAGGAGAACCCAAATTCTCTCAATTTTCTCAAAGCAATCCAGTCAAGCATTTCCAGACCATCTCTGAACCATCCGAAGCCGCTAAAACATTCGGAACCGCAGCATAGGTCGCCGGAAACCAAGCTTGCCGCCGACAGAATTCCTTCCTACCATTCTCTAACGATTCGCTTCTATTCCGGGTAATTGAATCTTCTATTTCATTCTCTTCTGTATCAGTATCGAAAGCCCCTATTCAATTTGGGCTTCCATTATAGAAATCGATCCGAATCAGAACTCATATTTTATTGAAAATGATTTAATCGAATCCCTACTTAAACGCGATGTTCATACAATTAAGTTATATAAAAAGACTCGTAATAACCCATTAATCAAAAGCCCTAACAAATCCAACGTTTAAAATACAAGAAATTATCAATTCGTGTATGATTTGGAAGAGACACGGTCGCGCTAATCATCTAGCGCGGCCGTGCCTCATGTAGCGCGGTCGTGCCGAATATCAGCGCGGTCGTGTCCTCCTGTCTAGACCTTGTCATGCCCTCTGGGCTAGTCTCTATTGTGTCTAAAGATCATAGACACGACTGTGCCGGGACAAGGCACGGTCGTGCCTGTTGACTTGTCTAGATTGTGCTCATGTTGATCAACCCGGTCGCGCCTCGACTAGCGCGGTCGCGCCCGTGGCTTGAGCACGATCGTGCCCTTCCGAGGCACGGTCGTGTGAGACTCAGAATTTTTAACAGAAATATAATTTAATCAGTAAATGTTTCAGATTTTATAAAAATATGTTTTCTGTATTTAAAAATGGATTAAAAGTTTAATCTTGGCATAAATATAAATTATCGAAAAGTTTATAAAAAAATTAAATTTATATTTATTATCTTTCACTTAAATGGTATTTAAATAATTAAGTTACAAAATTTATAAATAATGATTATTTATTTAATTTACACTTTAAATCAAAATCATTTATTTATTTATACTTAATTACAATTAATATTTACATTATTTCATAAACTATAATTATATATTTATTTATTCAATTCAAACCTAATCAAATTGTTTCAAATATATTTTACTTCAAACTCTATATAATTTATTCAATACTTCTTTTTTTTATACAAATCAATAGTTTTATACCAAAATTCAACTTTCATTTTAGACTTAAACTTTATGCATCTATTTGATTCAATACACATTTACCCTTTAGGTTAATTTGTGCATTTCGAGGATCATATTTGCTATCTATAATCTTTATTAGCTTCACTTCCATACCAAGTGAGTATTCACAACCCCTTTTTACTCTTTTACACTTTTGGGGTGGAACATGAACTTTATACACATTACACATTTCACATTTACATTTACTCAAACAACACAAGTGCAAAATCCTACTTACATACATGTGTGCAAAATTTGAGCTTTGTGCCCGAGTGCTAGTTGTGCTAGTCTTTGTGAAAACTATGTGCAATCATTAACTATACAAGCCGACGGTTTTCAAAGATAGATCTATTGAGTCTGACAAACCCAGCCAAGTGGAGGTGATTGATACCGACAACACAATTTGCATACTAGTTACAAAGGTTTGGTTGTACTTGATTACACAATAGCTGCTCCCCATAAATGCCTTATTTTATCATGTTTTGTAAAGGATTTGTTTTCAACTATATGCTATCTATATACAACTGTGTTATACTCACCAACTTTTTAGTTGACTTTATTTTATTCATGTTTCAGGCCCCAATATGTGAGATTGATTCAAGACGTGTTCAACATAGGATTTGGACTTAGCAATTTAAATCAAGAACTTTATGAATTGTTTTATGTTTCTTGTTTGAATTTGGTTTGTACTTGGGTTATTTGTAATGGAAAGTTGACTTTAATATATTTCAATTTAGTCAACCATGTGCTATGAACAGTCTTACATGTCCCGCCCCGATGATTCCGCCATCGGTCGGGGTGTGACAGCAACAACAACGGTGGCAATAATGCCAATAATGGAGGGAATGGTGCGAAAGGACGAGCCTTTGTGCTAGGATCTGGAGAAGCTCGATATGATCATAATGTAGTCATCAGTAAGTTTCTCTTAAACAATTACTTCGCTTATGTTCTATTTGATATCGATGCTGATAGGAGTTTTATATCTAAGAAGCTTAGAGATATGATAAAGGAACTCCAACTCTGTTAGAAACTAAATATGTAACAAAGATAGCTGATGGCCAAACAATTGAAGCAACGCACATTATTAAGAGTTGTAAGCTTGAGTTGGCTGGTCATAAATTTGATATCGACCTTATGCCGGTCACACTTGGTAGTTTTGATGTAATTGTTGGTATGGATTGGTTATCTAAAAACCAAGCTGAAATTGTTTGTCGTGAGAAAATTGTTCACATTCCTCTTCCTAGTGGAGAAATCCTTTTGGTTCAAGGCGAAAGGAGTGGTGCAGTCGTAGGAATCATATCATTCATGAAAGCGCAGAAGTGCCTGTGTAAAGGCCATACTGTTATTCTGGCACTCGTTGCCGAGCAACCATTAGAAGAGAAGAAAAATGATGATATTCCCATCGTTTGTGATTTTCTGGAAGTATTTCCCGAAGGCTTGCCTGGTCTGCCACCTCACCGTCAAGTTGAATTCCAAATTGATCTAGCACCCGGAGCGGCGCTGATCGCTCGGGCACCTTATAGACTAGCACCTAGTGAATTGCAAGAGCTATCTACTCAGCTGCAGGAATTGTTGGATAAATGTTTCATCCGACCTAGCTCATCGCCATGGGGAGCTCCAATCCTGTTTGTCAAGAAGAAGGACCGGACTTTCAGTATGTGTAACGACTATCGTGAACTGAATAAAGTCACAATCAAGAATCGTTATCCTCTACCTCCTATAGAAGATCTCTTTGACCAACTCCAAGGATCAAGCTTCTGATCCAAAATAGATCTTAGGTCCGGTTACCATCAATTGAGAGTCTGAGATGAGGATATCTCTAAGGCTGCTTTCAGGACAAGGTACGACCACTACGAGTTTATGGTCATGCCTTTCGGATTAACCAACGCACGCACGGTATTCATGGACCTCATGAACCATGTGTGTATGCCATACCTTGATCAATTTGTCATCGTTTTCATCGACGACATTCTCATTTATTCCAAGAACAAGGAGGAACATGAGTAACATCTACGTTTAATCTTGGAATTAGTTAAAAAGGAGCAGCTGTATGCTAAGTTTTCCAAGTGTGAATTCTGGATCTGGGAAGTTCAATTTTTAGGACATGTAGTTAATGAGAAAGGAATACATGTCGATCCATCAAAGATAGAAGCAATCAAGAATTGGGCAGCACCGACGACTCCAACTGAGGTGCGAAAATTTATGGGATTGGCTGGTTATTACCGTCGATTCATCGAGGGATTCTCTAAGATTGCACAACCTCTCACTGCCTTAACTCTAAAGGGTAAAGCCTACAACTAGGGCGATAACCAAGAGTCAACATTCTAGCTCCTTAAACAGAAACTTTGAAGTGCACCTATTCTTGCTCTTCTGGAGGGAACGGATGATTTTGTGGTCTATTGTGATGCATCCATTTAGGGTTTGGGCTGTGTATTAATGCAACAAGAAAAGGTGATCGCATACGCTTCGCGTCAACTAAAGATTCACGAGAAAAACTACACCACTCATGACCTAGAGCTGGGAGCTGTAGTTTTCGCACTTAAGATATGGAGACACTACTTGTACGGTACCAAGTGCACTATCTACACTGATCACAAGAGTCTTTAGCATATCTTCGAGCAAAAAGAGCTGAACATGAGACAACGTCGTTGGGTCGAGCTCTTGAATGATTATGACTGTGCGATCCGGTATCATCCGGGTAAGGCTAATGTTGTAGTTGATGCCCTAAGGCAAAAGGAAACCAAGCCCAAACGAGTTCGAGCATTACAGCTTACTATTCACCCCGGAATACCTGACAAAATCCATAGTGCTCAACTTGAAGTCTTGAAAAAGGAGAACCTACCGCAGGAAGGTACGCGCGGTATGGAAGCACAACTCGAGGTCAAATCTGACGGTATTCGCTACTTCGCTGAGCGAATATGGGTTCCAGTATTCAGAAACTTAAGGGAACTAGTCATGGATGAGGCTCATAAATCTCGTTACTCTATTCATCCAGATTCCGACAAGATGTATCATGATCTAAAGGTGCTGTATTGGTGGCCGAAGATGAAGGCCGATATAGCCACCTATGTGAGCAAGTGCCTGACTTGCGCAAAGGTCAAAGTTGAGTATCAAAAGCCTTCTGGTCTTCTCCAACAACCAGATATTCCCATGTGGAAATGGGAGCAGATATCCATGGTCTTTAACACAAAATTGCCATGGACTCCTACTGGATGTGATATCATTTGGGTAATCGTTGATCGTTTAACAAAGTCCGCTCACTTCTTAGCAATCAAGGAAACTAAAAAATGGATAAGCTTACTCGTATTTACTTGAAAGACGTAGTGTCTTGTCACGTAGTGCCAATCTCTATCATTTCGGATCGTGATGCACGATTCACCTCTCGTTTCTGTCAATCGTTACATAAAGCTTTAGGCACGCGTCTAGATATGAGCACAGCATACCATCCTCAAACTGATGGCCAGACAGAACGTACTATTCAAACCCTGGAGGACATGCTACGATCTTGTGTGATTGATTTTGGTAACACATGGGAATCTCACCTACCATTGGTGGAGTTCTCCTACAACAACAACTATCACACTAGTATCAAGGCATCTCCATTTGAAGCATTATATGGACGAAAATGTCGTTCTCCTATTTGTTGGGCCGAAGTTGGGGATAGTCAACTTACAGGTCCTGAACTCATACTTGAAACTTCTGAGAAAATCGTTCAAATTAGAAACCGTATGGCAGCAGCTGGTGACCGTCAAAAGAGCTATGCCGATAAGCGTCGTAAACCGTTAGGATTTCAAGTAGGGGATATGGTTTTGTTAAAAGTCTCACCTTGGAAGGGTGTCATTCTTTTTGGGAAACGAGGCAAACTGAATCCTCGTTTTGTTGGACCATTCAATATAGTAACGAGGATTGGTCCAGTAGCTTATCAACTGGACCTATGCGAAGGAATTTGTGGTGTTCACAACGTCTTTCTCATCTCCTTGAAGAAATGTCTAGCAGACGAGTCACTCGTAGTTCCCCTTGAGGAACTACACATCGATGAACAGTTGCGTTTCATCGAAGAACCTGTGGAAATTATGGATAGGGAAGTCAAAACGTTAAAACACAGTAAAATCCCTATTGTCAGAGTCGGTTGAAACTCGAAACGTGGACCGAAATTCACGTGGGAGCGTGAGGATCAGATGATGCGCAAGTATCCTCATCTATTCAAGCACTCCACGTCAAACTCTTAAGGTACTATTTTAATTTTCGGGACGAAAAATCTTTCAACTAGGGGATGATGTGACATCCAGAAAAAAAAAATTATTTATTTTATTTTTTGGGACGAAAATTCTTTCAACTAGGGGATGATGTGACAATCCGACTTTTTAAGTTAACTCCGTTAGAATTCCCGTTAAATACTCTATTAAAACCTAACCCAGTTAACCCACTATTAAATCTCAGGGACTGTTTTTGTTATTTCTTGATATCAAACTCCAGGGACTAATCCTGCCAAGTCCTAAAACCCAATCTGTTTACCTACAAATTCAAAATCGGGAGCAATCTGGCTTTGTTGACTTTTAAAAGTCAAATCCGCAACTTGTAATTCGAATTCAAGATTCTTAATCGATTCTTAGTTGAAATATGTAACCGTCATGGACGTTACAGTCATTGTCGATCATCATTACGGCTCTAATTATCATCATCATTGCCACAATATTCCACGTTACAGTCATTGTCGATCATCATTGATGGATTTGATCTTGTGTTCAAACCTAGGGTTCAACCCTTTTGAATTAGAAATTAAACAGTTCTAGACCTGTTTATTTTGCAATTAAAACCTACCACATGTTCGTTATGGATCAAATAACAAAACCCCTATGAATCTTAAGGTCGTTCGCGATCAGAATTGTTGGAATTGGGACTAGTTCTTGATCCGGTTTCGATAAGGGGAAGAGCACAAGTGGGTTGTGTGTTAAAATCATTCCAGAACCAGTTCATATGTGATTCCCTAGCGGGCAGGATTGGTTAGTGCGTGTGATCGGTGGGGAGGAGACCCGAGTTCGAGTCTCCCTCCCCCTGTTTTGGTTTTTTATTTTTTCTAAACATTATTTAATTATAAAACCTTTTCCTATATTAATATAATATTATATTAAAATGTTTTAACCCGGATCTATCACTATGTCCTCAAATCGGACCGTTAATATGAATATAGCGAGGTAAGTTGAGTCGTACTACTGGGTTTGACAAACCTCACCAGCCTTAGTCGCGCTAACCCGACTGGATGTTGAACGGGTGCAGTCTTGACCTAAACATACACCATGGTTGATAGGCCTGGTGGGAGGCAAAACATAAACAATCAGCTGTCGGTTGCGAGCGCATTAGTTAACATGCTTAGGGGTTAGCTACCTATTGATTTATATATTGAATGTACATTAACCTATTGAACTTTGTTGCAAACTGAAACCTGTGAACTTACCAATCTCGTGTTGACATTTTCTTACATGTTTTCTCAGGTCACTTAAGATAAGGCACAGGTGCACGCATAGGGCATGCATGGAGTCTTATGATTTATTTATAAAATAATATTGTTGAATTGCTTGTACTTTATTTTTGGTCTTTGTGTGGACTGAATACTTTGGGATTTTCCTTGGGCGCGTTTGTTTTGCGCATTTACTTTCGTTTTACGCTTCCGCACTTACTTTGATCATTTATGATATATTTTCAGTTTAGTCCCATATAGTGTCGTTCAATGTAACTAAAGACTGAAATCCTGGTTTGTCACGTCCCAAACGGTAAAACTCCGTTAGATGAAATTGGGGGTGTGACAGTCAGCATCGCATCCCTTCTCCGAAGCCCTGTAGAGCTCGAGGATTGTCGACTCGGGCATCTCTGTCATTCTCCCTCAATCCACAACCATTTCAGGTAAAATTGGTTCTATTAGTTTCGTTTTGATCTAAGGTTCAAAAGCCCCATGAATTCGTCATCGATCAGTGTCGAATCGGGTTGATTTGAGGTTAGGGTTTGGGACAGGGACGATTAGGGAAGAAGATGAGTGGGGGTTTGGTGTTAGAAACTTTTCGCGTCTGCTATTAACCAAGGCACAAGCCCAGGTCCACCGGTTAAAGCGTTTGACATATAGGGAGGAGGTCGCGGGTTCGAGCCTAGCCTCGCACCTCATTCTCTTTATTTTTGAGCGCCCCTGAACCTGGCTCCCTTGCTCCTTTGGTTTAAAACCATTCCAGCAGACCATAAAACCACTACTGGACCACTGGTCTAGTGGTTGGTTTGCTTAACGTTTGCAGAATGGGCCTGGGTTCTAGTCCCGTGGCCAATTTTCTTTTTAAACTTTTTTTAAAACATATTTTTTAACCCAATTTTCCTTATAAAAATTATTTTATAACAATCCCAAGGCGCGGAATTTTTTTATGAACCAAACTATTAATGTATCAAATATAAAAAATTATTTAATCGTTTTAGAGATTTAAAAACTAATAATTTCTAATTAAAAAAAACTCATATAATTATTTATTTAAAACCTCTACGAGGTACATTTTAACCCGATTATTTTGTACCACTTATATTTCCTTATTATTTATTTTAATTAATGAAAAGTTAATCTAACTGTTTAATTAATCGAAACATTTTTAACCCAATTACCAACTTATTCAAAATAAATATTATATAACCACCTACTCGTTTATTTGTAAACAAAATTGTTATTCATATATGTATCTATATATATACATATATATATATATATAAACATGTATTCAATTTATTACTAACAAACATATTATCTACAAACAAACAAATACACACTCACTTAACCAAGCCCAATTCATTAGTCTCTTGAACATATCATTGATACATATATATTATTCAAAAATAGGTTAACCTTGTGGTTAGCTAAACACTTGTGCAACTACTAGTTCTTGTGATTGGCAAGCTACATAATTCAATGTGAGTTTCCATAGCCTCTTTTTCATATTTACATATTTGGGGTGAAACATGATTTTCATTTGTAACTATTTGCAACTTACAATTCAAACATTATGATCATGTGTGCAATTTGTGCCTTATGCTTAAACACTATTAGTGAAAACTACATTTACATACATTTGTGCATAGTGCAAGTACAATCATTAACTCCGTACAAGCTAACGGTTACAATGATAGATCTATTACATCTGACCAATCCACCCGGGTAGGGTGATTGTTTCCAACAACACCTAAGGAAAACATTTAGTGTTATGTCTATCAGTCACAAGGTTTGATTTTTCTCCCTAGTTTTAACTATAGTAGTTCTCCATAATTGCCTTATTCAAACATGTATCATATGAATTGTACACAAACTCTTGATTTTACTTGTCGTGCCAAAACCTATGTATGTTCACCAACTATTTTTAGTTGAATTTGTTTTCATTATGTTTCAGGTGCTAATAACCGAGAATCATGTCTCAAGATGCTTCACATAGGATTTGCAGACTTAGTTAAATAAGATAGTTAAATGTTGCTGAAGTACTTTATTTCTTGTTTGTCTATGTTTTGATGAAACAATTGTTATGAAATTTGAGTTTAATGGAATATGAAACGTTAGTTTGATCATGTGTTTATGAACAGTCTACACGTCCGCCCCGACGTATTCCACTGTCGGTTGGGGTGTGACAGGGGGGGGCATCCCACGAGTAGTTGCCAGATTGGGGATCAGGGGACCCACGAGCAGGTTGAATTTATGTCCATCCAAAATCGTCCCTAAAATAATGCTTATAGCAACACATATAATCCGAGTGGAGGAATCACCCGAATTTCCGTTGGAGGTCCGACAACAATAGCTAGCACTCACCCGGATTTGCTTAGCACCCCCTCCTCCCATTTTCAGCATCAGTATCATCAGTCCCATCAGTCTCAGGGACAGTCTTCCCATTCTCGGGGGAAGTCCAGTTTGGAGGACATGGTCGCACGACTGCTTGCCAACTCGGAGAGTCAGAATCAGTTGGCCTAGAAGTAGAACCGTTACATGGAGGAGCGTTTTCATACGTAGAAGACAGAGCTGAGGAATCAGAAGGCTTCGATCCAGACCATCGAGAATTAGGTCATACAGATCGGGAAGCTTCTTTCCTAGATACCGTAGGGTGGCCTACCTAGCAACACCGAGCCCAATCCTAAGGCTCAGGTGCAGGCCATCACTTTGAGGAGCGGTAGAGTTACAGGACCAGATCCATTGGTGTCACACCCGTAACACAAGACAGTTATCTAACCGGAGTAGTACCTCCAACAGATATGTTCCCAGGAAAGAACGACGGGTCTAGCAGAGATTTATACACCGCTCTTTCCTTAGACAGAACAGTTTGTTTGTTAGATAACTACATACTGGTCAGAAGGTCTCCTTCTAGCTACTCTGATGTTGATAGAAAAAACACACAACGGAAAACTTAAAAGTCATAACTATTTCATTTCATATATAATAATGTCTTACAATAAGGACTGACTGGTAAGCATAACATATTGTTCCTAACAGGAACACATTTAACTGTGGTCTTATAGTTCATGGAGAATGTGCAATCCATTCAGGCCTTACGGTTACACAAGAGCCTGCTCTCAGTCATCCCTATCTCAAAACCTTGTACATCTCCTAGAATGCCAACTACAAGCTAGTGGTCACCTAGGCTAAAAAACATTTGAAAATAATTTGGATCAGCACAAGGCTGGTGAGTTCATAAACAAAATCGTATTTTCATAACATGTAACCATGATACAGATCCCCCAAGACATCAGCTTTACTCAGGTCTGGGTCTAACAAGCATCCCTCCCAATCCATCTCCCAGTATCCTCAGCTTTACTTAGGTTCTGAGTCTACAACACACACACACACACACACACACACACATATATATATATATATACCAGCGACTCCCTGGCTTCCAGATACAAGTCCGGCCAAATACGAGAGGATCAGTTCTTGCCAGTCAGTCCCCCCACCCAATCATGGCCATATTAAGTACTTTTTTATGGGATATATATACGGATGATATTGGGATCTCAGACAAAATCATTTATAAAACATTTTATAGAGCACAGTTCAGAGGAACACACCTTAAGCATAACCTCCTTCTGGATCAATATAATAATCAATACCTCGACATGACCCTAAATCATATCCGACATTATCATAATCAATATCCCTATCTTAGGTTTAAACAATGGAAACCTTAGGATGTTTGGAAACCTTACCTTGGCACTATCTATGGTAGTTTCTGGACTACGGCTCGGTAACATAACTCAAGAGCTTAAGTGTGTGTTTTGTGATTGAATGTTGGTGTAAAAATGGCTGAATTCGAAGTTCTATTTATATGGTAAATTTCTGGTCCGTGACGGACTGTTACCGGGCGTGATGGTTCGTCACGTCTTTGCTTGGTGGTTACGCACTTTGGGACCACGTAATGGACCGTTACAAGGTGGTGACGGTTCGTCACCTTACTGAGTCACCCGACACACGTCAGAAAACCCTAAACCGCCTCTGGTTTTGGCGACACGGACCGTTACCGTGTGGTGATGGTCCGTCACGAGCGTAACAGACCGTTATGGCTTGGTGACGGTCCGTCACAAGTTAATTTTTCCAAATTTTTCATTTTAGCCCTTGATCTTTTGGAATATTACACTTTTACTCCTTAGGATTTTCTTTTGAACACTTTTAGCCCCTATAATACTTGGGAATTATCTGGATGTTACAATTGGTTCCTGCACCATCATCATCCGAGGAGAAGATTGTAGTTGATATTCCGGATGAGACGCCACCAAGGGAGAAGACGGTGAGCACATCACGCCCCCGAGATGATGTGAGAGATTATACTCGCACTATTCCATACCCGGGTAGGTTAAGGAAGCATGAGATGGAGGAGTAGTGTGTCAAGTTTTTAGGACTTGTTAAGCGGTAGCATATAAACTTGCCATTTGTGGAGGCTCTAGCTCAGATACCTGATAGCATGCGTGTAGATGTGATAAGTATATTATATTATTATATATTTAGAGATGTTGATTTCATGAGATCGGGTTTTAAATTTATAAAATGATAATTACTTTAACTTAAAACACACACAATAGGCAAATGTACCTATTGCAGCGTAATATAGTTTAGGTAAGAACCAAGTATCGAACCAATGGACATAGTTGAGTTCCAGTACTCAACTTTTGTTATCGTTTAGCCGGTTAATTAGTAAGTGGGTTTTGTGTGCTTGTGAAACAGGAAAGTAAATGACAGAAAAGTAAATGACAGTAAAGTAAATGACATAAAAGTAAAAAACGTGCGTGAAGTGTGTAACACAAATGTAAATAGCAGAATAGAAAATAGCAAGAAAGTAAATATCTCGATGATGATCAGGTCACGAAGAGTATTTCTTTGGGCTTCGAATCCGCTTGGTATATGATAATGTTATGTTGACTAATACAAATTTTTTAACGGTACACCGCTAGAGCTTCATTCTCACAACATTTGTTTCATGAATTAAAATATTTAATAATAAAATGGTAGGACTCCCATCTAGGGACATCGTTACCCTCAACTCTTTAGTGTTATCTCAGAGTTGGTTTAGGACATCAAACTTAAATGCTTAATTATTATTAATAAAAGAGTGATTAAACTTTTTTCATCGGGAGGCGGTGCAACAATGGAACCATGTATAAAGACGTACCGTTTCCAACGTGAGTTCACCAATTATGGGACTCATAACAAGTTCTTATAAATACATACGACCTTATTAATATTAACCAAGCCTTGGATTATCAAATTCTCCTTGTATAAAGACGTACAAGTTTCAAGAGAAGTTTGATTAAAAATATTTTACGGTCTTACGCTTTGAAATGGAGAATAATCACAAGTGTAAAGACACGTTTAGAAAATAATAAAAAGCCCGCCTAGAAGGTGGTTTTAAGAGCGAATAATTAAAGACATAAACATACCACTAGATTCATATGTTAAACATTAATATACACCAAACTTCATCTTCACCCTAGCAATACAAAGAGTTTAGCCATGAATGACCATACAACGCTGATTTGTGTAGGCTCCCCTATTGAAGACAAAGAGGAGGAGTCTCTATACTCTCTACTCTAAACTACATAAACGGACTCTCTTAAGCTCTAGTAATGTATCTTGGGGTGTGTGTAATGAAGAACTCAAGCCATCTATTTGTAGGCCTCAAAATGAGCAATACACAGTCATGCATTGGTTTGCACGGGCATGCAAACACCTCTGGAATCAAGCAGGCTACACATGATAGTGTACTATAGCCTTGGGGAGCAAGGAGGGCCTTGCACGGCCATGCAACGGGATGAACGGCCATGCATCCCCCTTCCTGCTCACTGTTTCGTCTTTTAGATGTTGGTTTGACTTCTTTTGACCTTGGTTGACTTCTTAGGGGTCAAAGCTCGGGTTAGGTCCTCCAAAAGCTTGATTTCTTGATGTTTTTGAGTGACTTTAGCTTTGTTTACTTCGAGACACCGAATATCCTGCAATTGTGAAAAATAAACACTTTAAGCATTGTTAGGATATAATTGTGTGACAATAGGTCTTGTAATAGATTAGATCTTCTATGTCTTTATGATTTTGTAATGTTTGCTTAAGTTTTGTTATAGGCAAAATCTAGGCCTAGTTTAGGCGAACTTGTTAAGTTCGCCTGCATGGCTGTGAGAGTCTATAAATAGGAGTTTACATGTTAGTTTAAGCAGCTTTTGCACTTTGTATTCAAGTTCTGTAAACTCTGAGTTTGGTGGAAATCAAAGAGAATATTATTTACATCTTGTGTTGATTCTAGTCTTTGTGTGAATGTCTTGTTTACACGGTTACGCGTACGTTGGATTCCACACTCCATATGCTTGGTACACGCCACATCTCGAGTTAGATCCATAGAAGACTCGTGTGGACCTACATGTGGTATCAGAGCATCGTGCTCGTGATTTGTGACGGTTTGTGTATGATTTGACATCAAAAAGACTGAATTTTCAAGAAACTTTCATTTCCATGGAGTTTTCATGTTCTTAAGAAGATTTTGAGGTTGATTTCATCATTTTGGAGTGGTTTTTGAAGAAATTGATCCGTTCACAGTGTACTAATTCATATTATACTCAATCCTATGGTTTAATTTCATCAAATTCAATCAATTCAGCAAGTTATGATGATTTTTGAGGTTTCAAGTTCGTGTTTTGGCTGAAATATTCATCTTCCTGAGAGTTTTGAGCTGAAACAAGCGAACATATCTCAAATTCTGTTACATGCGAACTTAGGAGGCGAACTTAGTCTAAGTTTTTGTTCAGAAGAACTTATCAAGTTCGCTTGGCACAAGTTCGTTTAAGGAAAGGGTTAGGCGAACTTATCAAGTTCGCTTGTGGGTAAATTTGTTTCAATTTTTTTTTCTTGTGATATTTTGCATATATTTGTTGTTATGGCTAACATGGTGCAGGTTACAAACATGTTCAACTATGACATGAAATAGGTACTTCTTAGAAACCGCCAAAGTTGCTAAGTCTTACTGATTATCCATACTGGAAGGATCGTTTTGATCAATTTGTTTCATTCACTGATACCCGTTTATGGATTTCTATTCTAGAAGGATATACTCATCCGACGTATTCATGGATGGATAGTGAAAATGTTCCAAAGGCGGTATTTGCTTTAACAACTGAAGAAAAGATGTTATTTTATCATGAAAATAAGGCAATGGCGAGTATTTCAATGTCACTACCAAAAGAAATTTATCACAGTTTCAAGCAGTTTAAATCTTCCAAACAGTTATGGGAAGCTTTACAGAAGAGATGTGAAGGTAGTTTGGATGTGAAGAAAAGTCATAAAGAATTTCTGAAGAAAACGTTTTTGGTATTCAAACACTTTCAGAATGAGAATTTGGATGATCTGGCTACAAGATTTTATCATCTGTTGATTGAATTAGCAAGTGTAAAGGTTGTTTATGAACCTGAAGAGATAAATGATACGTTTCTCAAAGCTTTACCATCAAAATTTGATGTGTATACTGTTCTCATCAAAGAAAATGAAAAATATAAGACAATGTCACTTGAAGATGTTCTTGGAAAAATTCAATCTCATGATCTGAACTTAAAGAAAAAGGAAACAAATATGGAACACATGCAAGATCCATCAATGTATTTTGCCAAACCATCTGGAAAATCTGGACCAGGAGTTGCTTTATTTTCAGAAGATGGTCAAGATAACTTAAATGAAAATGGTTCTGGATGTTCTTTTCAATCTGGTTTCTTTGCAACTACATCAAATTCTTCTGGATTACAACCAGTGAATTCACATCATGTGACTCAAAGAGTTGCTGAAGATTATATGGCACTGTTTTCATCTTTTATTGCTTCATATGAAAATTTTATTGGAGGAAAGATTCATGATCCAGAAGCAATTGAAGAAGATTATCGTCAAATTGATCTAGAAGAAATGCATATTCAGTGGAATATGGCAATGTTAATGAGACAAGCAAAGGATTTTCTTAAGAAGACTGGAAGGAAGTACATTGGATCAAAAGCAGAACAAGAATGGGGTTTGACAAGACTAAAGTTTGATGTTACAACTGTCAAGAATATGGTCACTATGTTAAAGAATGTAATAAGCCAAAAGTTAAGTTTGATTCTCAAAAAAAGAACAACAATTATCAAAGTAACAGAAATCAACAAAGTTCAAGTGGTTCTGGAAATTCAGCTAATGTTTCAACATCATCTGCTTTGGTTGCTCAAGGAGATGATAACTATGACTGAGGAATTCATTTAGAAGATCTAGTTGGTGCTGTGAGTCAAGCGTTTGTAGCTGAAATTCAATTCGTGATCGTTTTCATTGATGATATCTTAATCTATTCCAAGACTAAAGCCGACCATGAAGAACATCTTAGATTGGTTTTGGATCTCTTGAGAAAAGAACAACTATATGCCAAATTCTCCATATGCGAATTTTGGCTAAAAGAAGTTCAATTTCTTGGTCACATCGTCAACGACAAGGGTATTCATGTTGATCCTGCTAAGATTGAAACGGTTAAGAATTGGAATGCCCCGAAGACTCCTACCGAAGTTCGTTCATTTCTTGGTCTTGCGGGTTATTATCGTCGTTTCATCTCAAACTTCTCAAAGATTGCTGTCCCTCTTACCGCTTTGACCCACAAGGGTAAGACTTATGAATGGGGACCGAAACAAGAAGAAGCTTTCCAAACCCTCAAGCAAAAGTTGTGCAATGCTCCTATATTGACTCTCCCTGATGGAATCGATGATTTAGTTGTCTATTGTGATGCTTCTAACCAAGGTCTTGGTTGTGTTCTCATGCAAAGAGGCAAAGTAATCGCTTATGCATCAAGGCAACTCAAAGTTCATGAGAAGAATTATACGACGCACGATCTCGAGTTGGGTGTGGTCGTATTCGCGTTAAAGATTTGGAGACATTACCTATATGGCACGAAATGTGTGGTATTCACTGACCACAAAAGTCTTCAACATATTTTTAACCAAAAAGAACTCAATATGAGGAAACGACGTTGGGTCGAACTCCATAACGACTACGACTGCGAGATTCGTTACCATCCCGGCAAAGCGAATGTTGTAGCCGATGCTTTGAGTCGAAAGGACCATGTTATGCTTCATTGTGCCCGTATTCAAACCGATATCCAAACCCGTATATTAGAAGCTCAACACGTCTCGATAACCGAGGGTAACATGTACGAAGAAATGTCATGTGGTGTTGAACTCCTTCTTGAATCAAAACCCAATGGCTTACTCTATTACTTGAACCGTATTTGGGTTCCCGATCGCGACGATCTCCGTGCATTTCTCATGAACGAGGCTCATAAGACTCGTTATTCTATTCATCCTGGTGCGGATAAAATGTACCAAGATCTTCGCCAACTTTATTGGTGGCCCGGTATAAAGAAAGACATAGCTCTTTATGTGGCCAAATGCTTAACATGTTCCAAAGTCAAAGCCGAACATCAACGTCCATCTGGTTTACTCGAACAACCAGAAATTCCTGTGTGGAAATGGGAGAATATAGCTATGGATTTCATTACCAAGCTCCCTCGCACCTCGAGTGGTTATGATAGTATTTTGGTGATCATTGATCGACTCACCAAATCTGCCCATTTCTTGCCTATCCGTGAAGACTTCAAAGTGGAGAAACTAGCCCGAATTTACATTGATGAAGTTGTGAGCCGTCATGGTGTTCCATTGAACATAATATCCGATAGGGACGCCCGGTTCACCTCTCGATTTTGGCAATCTCTCC
The DNA here is from genome assembly GCA_023525975.1 of Smallanthus sonchifolius. NCBI lineage: Eukaryota > Viridiplantae > Streptophyta > Magnoliopsida > Asterales > Asteraceae > Smallanthus > Smallanthus sonchifolius. The sequence goes on from CM042026.1 coordinate 93,213,549, forward strand.
AAAAGGCTCTTGGTACTCGATTGGACTTGAGCACGGCTTACCATCCGCAAACTGATGGTCAAACCGAGCGAACAATCCAAACTCTTGAAGACATGCTTAGAGCTTGTGTAATCGATTTTGGTGGCAATTGGGATTCACATCTATCCCTCATTGAGTTTTCTTACCACAATAGCTACCACATAAGTATCAACATGGCTCCATTCGAAGTTCTCTATGGTCGCAAGTGTCGTTCTCCTATCTGTTGGAACGAGATTGGTGAAGCACAAATCACTGGTCCCGAGTTAATTCAAGAAACATCCGACAAGATTATTCAAATCCGTGACAATATTCGAGTAGCGAGGAGTCGGCAAAAGAGTTATGCCGACAAACGTCGAAAACCCTTGGAATTCCAAGTCGGTGATCTTGTTCTCCTAAAGGTGTCTCCATGGAAGGGCGCGATCCGTTTTGGAAAGAAAGGCAAGTTAGCACCTCGTTATGTTGGTCCATTCAAGATCCTTGAAAGGATTGGGAAAGTGGCCTACAAGCTCGAGTTACCTCCATCTCTTGGAAATGTGCATCCTACATTTCATGTATCTAATCTGAAGAAGTGTCTCGCTGATGAAAATCTTCATATACCGCTTGACGACGTGCGCATTGATGAAACGATGCACTTCGTCGAGAAGCCGGTGGAAATTATGGATCGTGAAGTCAAACAGCTCAAGCGAAGTCGCATTCCTATTGTCAAAGTTCGTTGGGAATCTAAGCGTGGTCCTGAGTTCACTTGGGAACGAGAAGACCAAATGAAGCTTAAGTACCCTCATCTTTTTACCGATACTGTTGTTTCCTCTAACTAAATTTCGGGACGAAATTCTCTCAACATGGGGAGACTGTAACATTTCTGATTTTAGTATTCATATTTCAATTCAATGTAATGCAATTTCAAACTCAATACTCGTGCACTATCTTATTATTTTTCTCGCCATAAATTAAATGCAATGATTCAATACAAGTTCGCAAGTTTTACTCGATTATATACACTTAAACATTATACAAGTAACTATTTAGTTCAAACTTATAGAACCTGAAAAGTCAAGAATTAAAGTTGAACAAAATACCAAGAAACCCTAATTAGCACGGTCGTGCTTCGTCCTGGCACGGTCGCGCCAAGTGCCTCGGCACGATCGCGCGACTGGTCCTGGAACGATCGCGCCCGGTGCCTAAGCACGTTCGTGCCTGCGTAACAGTCGAAACGTAAATGCAGTTTCAAAACGCCCGATCGTTTGAAATTCGAAACCGATTACGTTTTATTTTCTTGGACAAAGAAAATATCTCAGTCCATTACAATTTTTATCAATCCAATTACGTTTTCCTCTCAAGAAACCGTCAAGTTCCTCCCAAGCCTCGAATCCTCAAAATCGATCCGAATACTCTCGAGCAATCCATCACCATACGATATTCAACCCTCTCTGGAATGACCGAAGTCGTTGAAGTAGTCGGAATCGCAGCAGAAGTCACCGGAGGTTAATCTTGCCGTCGTCGGAATTCCATTCTATCGTTCTTCATCAATTCGATACGCTTCAGGGTAAGTATACTCTCCATCTCATTCGTTTCAGTATCAATATCAAAAGCCCCCTATTAATCTGGGCTTTCATCACAGAAATCGTCCGAATCAGAATTATGATTTTAATAAGATAAGATTTAATCGATTCCACTCTTAAACACGATTTACATACAATTAATTTATATGAATAGACTCGTAACAACTCAGTAATCAAAATCCCTATCAATTCCAACGCTATAAATACAAGATTTGTTCAATTCGTGTCTGATTTGGAAGAGACACGGTCGCGCTAATCATCTAGCACGGCCGTGCCTCATGTAACGCGGTCATGCCGACTAGCAGCGCGGTCGTGCCCTCCTGTCCAGACCTAGTCATGCCCTCTGGGCTAATCTCTGTTGTGTCTAAGAATCATAGACACGACCGTGCCGAGCTTAGGCACGGTCGTGCCTCGTGAATTATCCAAGTTGGCCTCTGTTGATCAAACCCGGTCGCGTCCCGACTAGCGCGGTCGCGCCCGTGGTTCGAGCGCGGTCGTGTCCTTCCCAGGCACGGTCGTGTCTAGGTCAGAATCTTCGATCAGAATTATTGTTGTTTTATGTTAATCTGTAAAAATATCAGATTAAGATTTTAAATAAAAATAGTTAGTTTTATAAAAAGGTATTTGAAAAGATCAAATAATTAATCTTGGAATAAATGGAAAATCATTTAATTAAAAGTTTATAAAATTAAATTTGTTATTAAACTTTTCATTTAAAACATTTTATTTGTAAGTTACATACTTTATAAATAAATAAATAAAGATTATTTTTTCTTCATTTTAAATAAAAACATTTATTTATTTATCACATTTAACACATACTTTATTTTTATAATCAATGATTTTATAAATATTCTATTTTACTATTCAATTCCCAACCTTAATCAAAATGTTTCAAAAATATTTACTTCAAACTTTATATATGTTATTCAATACTTTTAAATACAAATCAATAGTTTCATACACAAATTCAACCTTCATTTTTAGACTAAACTCTGTGCACATATTTGATTCAATATACATTATTATCTAGGTTAACTCGTGCGTATCAAGGATTCTTATTTTATCTATACTCTTTGTTAGCTACACTTCCATACCAAGTGAGTATTCACAACCCCTTTTTACTCTTTTACACTTTTGGGGTGGAACATGAACTTTATACACATTACACATTTACATTTACACAAACAACACAAGTGCAAAATCCTATTTACATACATGTGTGCAAAATTTGAGCTTTGTGCCCGAGTGCTAGTTGTGCTAATCTTTGTGAAAACTTATGTGCAATCATTAACTATACAAGCCGACAGTTTTCAATGATGGATCTATTGAGTCTGACAAACCCACCCAAGTGGAGGTGATTGATACCGACAACACAATTTGCATACTAGTTACAATGGTTTGGTTGTACTTGATTACACAATAGCTGCTCCCCATAAATGCCTTATTTTATCATGTCTTGTAAAGGATTTGTTTTCAACTATATGCTATCTATGTACAACTGTGTTATACTCACCACTTTTTAGTTGACTTTATTTTATTCATGTTTCAGGCCCTAATATGTGAGAATGATTCAAGACGTGCTCAATATAGGATTTGGACTTAGCAATTTAAATCAAGAATTCTATGAGTTGTTTTATGTTTCTTTGTTTGAATTTGGTTTGTACTTGGATTATTTGTAATGAAAATTTGACTTTAATATATTTCAATTTAGTCAACCATGTGCTATGAACAGTCTACATGTCCCTCCCCGATGATCCGTCATCGGTCGGGGTGTGACATAAACCTTCCATGAAAACATTTTATGAAAAACATTTTACTTGGTTACTTGGGATTAAGCAAGTCGATCAATTAAAAACTCAAACCGATGTAATCGAATGTAATTGAATGCCTTTGCCTTTGTCACCAAACACAATACGGTACTCCCCCTGTCCAATAGACTCCCCCTCAACTAGTCAAATGGTTGCATCAACGACTTTATGCTAACCATTGTCATCCTAAGTTTCAGGTTATCATTTGGAGTTTGTAAAACTCTTTCCAAAACATTGCGTGTGACATATTCTCCCCCTAGAGCATCAAGTCGTTGAATCAAATAGATTTCTCAGTTATCAACAACTCTTTACTCTTACAGATGTCATTCCCTGTCATGTGCTTAGAACCACCACAATCAACAACCAAAATGGTATTAATAGTCCCTCTTGGTAAATCCTGCACAACTAACAAGAAACATTAATTTGAAATTGGGACCCAAGCCATGGTAGTCATGGGTCGTCCATCTGTATCAAAATAATAAACTTCACTCCATTCACAATCGAATCTCTCATCAATTTTCGGTGATTGCTCCGACGAGTCAGAAACAGAAACTTTAGATTTCCAAACATACTTCTGGTCATTAAGTTCTTTTTGCTTAAAATGTGAAGTGTTTGAACACTCTTGTTCATTTGAAAAATGTTTAGATTGTGAAATTTCTTGTTGTTCTAAAAGTTTTCTCAATCTTCTGTTTCTCCTCCGTCTTTGATGTCTAGAAAGCCTAACCTCAGATTTTGAATTACCCTTTGGTGTATTACGAGGTTTAACCACATTTGGGTTAACATAAGGCTTACTAGGAGTACTTACCTTTTCTGGAGTAACATGTCAGTTACCTTTGGCGTTGTGAGGACAAGCAATCCGAATGTGACCCACAAGACCATAATAAAAGCAAGATCTCATCTCACTATATTCTCTCATATAAGGAATCTGCACACGATAAGACGCACTTGAAGAAGATTCTACTACATGAACTTATTTTGGATTTATTTTCTCTGGAACTCCAGATTTTGCAACAGTTTTTGATTCAGGCTTCATCTTCTAAGGAAATACATGCTTCTCCCTTTTTTTTTTGTAAGGACAGGTCACCACAATGTGTCCCATCTCATTACAATGAAAGCATGTACGCTTGTCTTTATAATCTCTGACATATGGAACTCTCCTTGAATTTGAAGAACTTCCAAATGTATAATTTCCAGATGAATTAGAATCAACCTTTCGGTCTTCTTTCTTAACCTCTTTCGGTATCCCCTCTACCTTAGCTTCATCAAAATATTCATCATCAGTCTCATCAGAATACACCATATCTTCACCTGTGACTGGATTCACTTTCAACATAGTCTTAGGATCTAAATCCTCATCTTTTATAAGGTGTCACAGAATAATTCCCGTTGAATGGTAGAGGAACATAACCAATACCACTAGTTCCCTTCCCCTCTTCTGTATTATTAAAATATCCCAGTAAGAATGATGAATTTCCAAAGCTTTCTAACTTTCTGTGTAATCTGATCACCTCTGCTTTAGATTCAGCTAGTTCCTTATCTTTTTCAGCAAGATCATTATTTCATTTCTCAATTTCTGCAAAGGACATGTCTAGGTGATATGCCTGCTCTTTGATCTCCAAAGACAGAGAACTTATATCCCTCTTCAGTGATTCTATTCTCTGAATACACACAATCTCATTATCCTTTAATTTCTGGTTTACCGTGTGCATCGATTTCATATCACAAATGAGGTTGACGTTGTCATCCATAACCCTCATCATTTTATCCTTTACTGAAACATAGTTAGAACAAAACGTTTCAGAGTTAGAAACTACCGTATCCTTATCTTCTAAAGAAGATGCCCCAGGAGCCATGAATACGTCATCATCAGCTTCACCCTTTTAAGCAATAATGACAGGCTCTGTATCAATTTCTGATTCACTCAGATCATCTCCAACTATCTGAAAGCTTTCTTCGGTCATCACATCAATCTCAGTAGATTGAGTACTTTCACCAGAATGAATACTCTCACTATCAGTGAAATCTGCAGAAGAATCACTTTGTGAATCACCCTGCTTCTCCAATACTTCTTTGATTAAGACCACAAACGCTTGAATAGTAGCTTCACCCTTTTTCTTCAATGCTTCCCATAGATATCTTGAAGTTGGATACTTCCCGATACTATGAATGATTTCTTTTGGTAAAGACATCGTTAAAGTTTCACACGTTTTCATCTCATAATCAAACTTCTGCTTTTCTACTTTAGTAAGAGTTGTCATTGTTTTAGGAACATCACGAAATTCCAGAAAGTCAAAAGTATGATGCACATATCCTTCTGTTATTGGTCTCCAAAAATTTTCATCAGTTTCTGATACGAACTGTTCAAACCGGACTTTCCAACTACGGTAATCTGATATGCACAAAAGCCTTGGTGGCATAGTTCCAATCTCATTATCATCACATGAAATTGACATTTTGAAATTTTTGCGAATTTTTTTTATTTTTTATTTTTATTATTTTTTTTAAGAACACAAGCGAACTAGATAAGTTCGCCTGAAATTAGTTCGCCTGAAATTAGTTCGCCTAATAATGCCTAAGCGAACTTAATAAGTTCGCCTGAACTTCACTGAGCAAATAAGACCACAAGTGAACTTGATAAGTTCGCCTACATAATAAGTTCGCTTAAACTGAGTGAAGTGAACATGATAAGTTCGCCTAAACTGAGTGAAGCGAACTTGATAAGTTCGCCTACTAAGTTCACCTGTTACAGAGTCTCAACAAGTTCGCCTGTTTAAGCTGTAACAAACTCAGGAAGAAAACTTCAACCCAAACATGAACTAATCAGCACCGAAAATCATCATTTCTCACAGATTAGAAGGAATTTGAACTTGTTAAGTTCGCCTCTCTATGAACTTATACAGAATTTTTATCAACAGTTTCAAAACATGTCCTAACATCGGCGACGGAGCGTGTCCTTTTAGGATTTTGGAGCGTTTTATTTTCAGTGAGATGATTCTTGAGCGAGAGGCACTCGCTTTATCACATTCCGGTCCCAGGCACCGGTTATACGTGACAAATGATACATAACACACATCGGAAGCTAAACCATAAACCTCTTTCATTAATAACTAAACTGTTTTACAACATAAACAAACTGTCTATTTAAAACTAGACAGAACATAACCATCTATTCCTATCAAGGAACTCAAAACTACAGGCCTTATAGCTCTTCCAAGCGTGCCTTCACTTATCAGAGTATTCGATCAACAAGCATCCATAGCTAATGTTTATCTGGAATGCCATCTGCTAACCTGTCTAAAAAGATTCATAAAATAACTGGGTCAACATAAGTTGGTAAGTTCACTTTTAAAATCATTTGGTTTCGAAATCAAGGTTCAAAATAATATATGTTAGTAACAACTAACAATCTTCTTCCAATAGTAACAACTATTGGATTTCATAATCATTCCAGGATTCACAATATCTTGAACTAATCCGTATCACAACTAGATAACAAGCATTTACATCATCTGTCCTATAACGAAACAGATGGCAATTTGATAATACTATCTACACTGGACAATAGTCTACTGCCAAAACTGAACTGTAGACAACCCCGAAACTGAAGGCTTGGTCGACACAGGAATTACAATCATGATACACCCCACCACATGAAAGATTTTATCTAACGCATTGATAACAATTCAAGATCCTCAATCTCAAAATATCGTTTACACAACTCGTATTCAAATCTGAGTTAACATCCTCTTTAGGAATAAAATCATTTCATATCTTTTCACACCCAAAATGTTTTTAAAAGTATTTAAACTTTGGGCCTCATAATATTTCATGGAAATCATCTTTGTAAAACCAATCTTACTTTATAATAAAAACCATTTATAAAATATTTCTCAGTTAGATGAACTCACCTCGACAGTATCTCAATTCGTATATCTACAAATGATATCTCGTACAATATCCTAGATCATAAAAACATTACTTAAATAAATGTTCCCAGCTTAATGATAAGTGCGATGTCATAGAAAACCAGTCGGAACCTTATCTCGGGACTATCTACGGCTATTTGAAGACGAAAAGCTAGAAACCGGACTTCCGAACACATACCGGCACTTTGGCACAATTCCCTAGGTTAACTATGTGTTTCTGGAGGTGTTTGTAGTGTGTGAAAGTGTGCCTAAACGATCTGCCATCATTTTCTATTTATAGGCATAATTTCACATCCCGATGGACCGTCATTGCGGCGTGATGGACCGTCATGCCCCGGTGATGGTCCGTTACGAACCCAGATTAGGGCTGAGTCATATGGACACGTGTCATCACCTGCGTAACCCCTTGCTCAATCTGTAACAGACCGTTATGATCCATGACGGTCCGTTACCATCCAAAAATCCAAATTTTCATTTTTAATCCTCCAACTTTGGAATAATTTCATTTTTAACCTGGACTTTAGTTTCTAATATTTTTAGGCCTTTAAATTCTAGGGGAAATATAAGGGTGTTAGAAATCTCCCCTCCTTAAAGAGATTTCGTCCTCGAAATCGATCAATCTTAGTTTCTCAACATAGGTACTAATTTATGTAACAAGTCCTTTCATTTGTTCCGATAATACTTACCTAATTATCTTGTATGGTTTTAGGGCAATCTTTGGGCAATGTCTTGATATATGCCCTGCTTGATTACACCGATTACATTCAATTCCTTAGGCACCTCTTCCCAAGTCGTCTACTTCTATTCTTGGCATTTTATTATTTGTCGGTTCTTCGGTTGTCTTTTTCAAGCTTCTCTTGTGGTCCATTTCCTGAGCTTCTATCTCGTCATACATTATTGCACTAAGTTGCACTGCAGAATCTATCGTTGTAGGTGCAGTAGTTTTTACTAAAGTCCAAACTTTCGGTGGTAATGCTTGCACATAACACTTAATTCTCCTAGATTCAGGAGTTACCAAATGTGGCACTAGCTTGGCCATCTCATTGATTTTGCTTGTGTATTCTTCATGGCTAAGACTTCCTGCTTCAAACCGGTGAAATTATGACTCAATCTTATCCACCGCATTTTGGGGACAGTATCTATTGACTAGCAATGCCTTTAAGTCTTCCCATTTCATTCTATCAGTATATTCCTCTTCTTTAGTCTGCTTGACTGACTCCCACCAGTCAAGTGCATCTTCTTCGAATGAATGTGAAGCAAATTTGATGACTTGATCGGGTCTGCACTCACTCATTTTAATTACGGCATCCATAGAAGTCATCCATTGCATGGCTGCAATGGTATTCTTCTTGTCGTTGAAAGGTTTGGGATGACAGTCACTAAAATTCTTATATGTGCATCCTTGGTTATTCCCTCCTGTGCTCTGGTTTGTAATTACAACAGTTTTGGGGGTTCAAGTAGCACCACAATTGGTATGAATATTATTCTCCACTTGTGGGTTTGCACCACTGGCTCCTTCATTCCTATTTCCTTGATTGTTGGAGCCCATACTTCTCTGGAAAGCGTCGTCGATGATTCCTGGTAATGTTGCTTGGAGCACTTTGGTGACCACAGATGCCACCACTCCTTGAAACTGAGTTTCTGTCATGAGTACCTCCTCCGTATGCTGCTCAGGTTCAGCATTGGTATTCATCTCTATGTTCGGGTCAACATTCGTCGTATTATGAGCATGAGACCTAGTATTAGGAGTCCTAACCCTACCACCTTCTCGTCCTTTACCTCTTCCAGCCAATTAGTACCTACATATACTGATGTATGACATCAGAATTCATATAACCGGTGATAATCGAGAAAATCAGAAATTAAAAACATTTGATCATTAATGTAATTAAATATATGTTTTCTTGGTATTACCCGTTATAGGTCATAGTGGAAGTCAACATCTCAATCCTAAGGCTTATCCTATGGCATTCCAGATTAATCTCAGAGTCCTAGTTTAAGTCTAGATACAAACTTGCTATTAGTATCTAAATCCCTTAAACTGAGGCTCTGATACCAACTTGTCACACTCCGGTCCCATGCTCCGGTTATACGTGAGGCATGGTACAGAACACACAACGGAAGCTAAACCATAAACCTCTTTCATTTATAACTAAACTGTTTTACAACATAAACAAACTCTCTATTTAAAAATAGACAGAACATAACCATCTATTCCTATCAAGGAACTCAAAACTATAGTCCTTATAGCTCTTCCAAGCGTGCCTTCACTTATCAGAGTATTCGATCAACAAGCATCCATAGCTATTGTCTATCTGGAATGCCATCTGCTAACCTGTCTAAAAAGATTTAGAAAATAACAAGGTCAACATAAGTTGGTGAGTTCACTTTTAAAATCATTTGGTTTCGAAATCAAGGTTCAAAAATAATATCTGTTAGTAACAACTAACAATCTTCTTCCAATAGTAACAACTATTGGATTTCATAAACATTTCAGGGTTCACAATATCTTGAATTAATCTATATCACAACTACATAACAAGCATTTCCATCATCTGTCGTATAACTGAAACAGATGACAATTTGACCATATTGTCCACAATGGACAATAGTCTACTGCCTAAACTAAATAGTAGACCGCCCCGAAACCGAAGGCTTGGTCGACACACGAATTACAATCATGATACACCCCAACACATGAAAGCTTTTATCTAACGCATTGATAACAATTCAAGATACTCAATCTCAAAATATCGTTTACACAACTCGTATTCAAATCTGAGTTCACATCCTCTTTAAGAATAAAATCATATCATATATTTTCTCGCCCATAACGTATTTAAAAGTATTTAAAATTTGGGCATTATAACATTTCATGGAAAACATCTTTATAAAACCAATCTTACTTTATAATCAAAACCATTTATAAAATATTTCCCAGTTAGATGAACTCACCTCGACAGTATATATCAATTCGTATATCTACAAATGATACCTCGTACAAAATCCTAGATCATAATAACATTACTTAAATAAATGTTCCTAGCTTAGTGGTAAGTGCCAAGTCATAGAAACAAGTCGGAACCTTACCTCGGGACTTTCTACGGGGATTTGCGGACGAAAAGCTAGAAACCGGACCTCCGAACACGTACCGGTACTTTGGCACATTTCCCAAGGTTAACTATGTGTTTCTGGAGGTGTTTGTAGTGTGTGAAAGTGTGCCTAAACAATCTGCCATCGTTTTCTATTTATAGGCAAAATTTCACATCGTGACGAACCGTTTTGATAGGTTAGGGCCCGTCACCGCCTCGCCATATCGGATAGTTATGGTTTGGTGACGGTTCGTCACCGACCTAAGGTGGCGAGTCAGCGGTAACATTACGGCGTGACGGACTGTCATGCCCTGGGGATGTGTCATCACCTATGCAACCCCTTGCTCAACCCGTAATGGACCGTTATGATCCATGACGGTCCGTTACCGTCCAAAAATCCAAATTTTTATTTTTAATCCTCCAACTTTGGAATAATTGTATTTTTAACCCCTGGACTTTTATTTCTAATATTTTTAGGCCTTTAAATTCTAGGGGAAATATGAGGGTGTTACACGCGTAACTGGTATTGAGTCTGTCCCTGTGTTGGTGGAAGCAATCAGAGGCTGAAGAGTGTCAGATCAACTTCCAAGAAGTGCTCCGATGAGAATTTGGTCTTGGCGAAACCAAGGGATATAGTCTAGGTTTGGTTTTGTTGCATGCATCATCAAGGAACGGTGATGCTTTTGGAAGAGTGCAATTGACGAACTTGTCTAAGTCAACTCCGATTAGGGTTGAAAGGAGTTGTATGCGCCCTGATATTTTGGCATCTGTTTTGGCAACTATCCAGTGACATAACCACCCAATTTATTTTGGCTCACTAGTTCCAAAAAAATCAAAACCTAACAGATGCAGTGAAAAAAAATTAAAATCAAAACCTCATAAAAAGTTCCAAAAAAATCAAAACCTCATAAAAGGTTCCTCTTGACAGATATCCAAAGATCGAACATTCTGACACCGTTAAAAACAAATTCTTAGGTTTGGTGCAGAAGCCATTGATTTCAGCAGTTGTGACATGTTCAGAAATTACCTATTCTCATGAAGCGGACCTAAAGAGTCCAAAACAGATGACGAGGAGTAACTTCAATTAGGCAGCGATGACATTGGAAGAGTGTATAAAGGCCATTAATAGGGCTATTAATTAATTTTAAACTATGTGTAATAGCAAAAAAATAATGACTTTATCAAAACTCATGAAAGAGTGTTGCTATTTCTTTTACTATGCTATTGCTTATTTTTTTTTTCAAAATACTGTAAACCATATAATTCATATCCTTCAAACATAAACTAAACAACAAATAAATCTTGAAAATGGTTTACTATATAGTACGACATTCTATATGATCTTTCTTTTTCGAGGGGACATATCATATGATATCACACATTTTCCATGTGATCCTGCAAGTCACCGTAAATTCTTTTTCACCAAATTAATTGTATAATCCACTTAAGAAACTTGTTTCGCTCTTTATTTAGAAAGAAATACTGTTTTCGTAAGCTTTAAGTATAAATTATTACACTTACAAGAGTTAAATATATATTTCAATAATATTAGTTTAAGACCTTTTTGTCCATTTTTGTTGGGACATGGAAGTTGTATATATAAAAGAAATACTATTCGAAATCAACTTCACCGAAAGCCGAGTATATACATGTGACTGTAATTCTGGTTGCAATAATCTTTTGCAACCGAAATTAAGGTCACAATAATGTCCTTAATAAATTAAAATTTTCGACAGCTCTACTATGTTGTTAATTATATAGAAATTAGCTTAATGGTATCCGGGTGTATACATAGTGATATCTCTTACTATAAGGTTTAGGGTTCGAGTCTCATGATTAATAATGTCATAGATTTGATTAGATGTACTTGTGTTTTACGGTTATAAATATCAACAAAACTACAAAAGTAAAGGCAGCCATGTTCAAGGGCGGAGGATATAAGGGGCCCGAGGGGGCCCCGGCTCCCCCCGATTTTTCGCTCAGAAGTGTTAATATATACGTATTCGGTCGATTTTTCGCTCAGTAGTGTTAATATATATGTATTCGGCCGAAAATTTTATAGTTCCGGCCCCCCGTATATGAAAAAAAATTCCCGGCCCCCCCCGCGCGAAAATTTTCAAGCTCCACCACTGGCCATGTTACCATGAATCTCCATCATTAAGTTGTACGTGCATTTCCATTTCCCTATAAATCTTCATGGAATCCTTCCATTTTTAATGCATAAAACCTTCACAACTTCAATTCTTTCATGAACATGAGAAAATATTATCATCTCCTTATCCTAAGGAGATCGAAAGGCCTCTTCATCTCACATAGGAATAATGTTCATCAAACTAGTCATGTCGACTCACACAGCCTCACCCGCCGCCCTCAGCCACCACCATCACAAGTACTGCGGCCACTTTCTTCATATGCTCATATGTCCATAACCAAATACATTAGAAATGCCAACCGTAATTTTAATCATTCTCAAAGTTCTACAATCCATACATCACCCTTAAATGAATACGATTCCTCACTCGACTATCAAGTGACCGTGAAGGTTAGAGAGGTCATTTCAGCAACCGTAACACAGGGGAACCAACCCCGGCACTCCTTGTCAAACCTAGATCTGCTCTTACCACCGATTGAAGCCGGAGTTTATTTTTGCTACAAGAAAAAGGACAACACTAATATGTCCCCAGAAACTGTGGTGAAGACTATGAGGAAATCTCTGGCAGGGGTACTATCGACATTTTATCCGCTTGCAGGTGAGATTGTGCCCAACAGCCTTGGAGAGCCAGAGGTGGTTTGTAACAACAGTGGGGTGGAATTTGTTCATGCCCATGCTGACGTGGAGCTAAAAGACTTGGATTTTTATCAACCTGATCAGTCTGTGAGGGGGAAGTTGGTGCCCAACATAAGTTATGGGTTGTTATCAGTACAGGTAAAACCAAATCCTTAAACCCAAAAAATTAAACCAATTATATATGACATAACCTCTATCCTTTCCAAAAGGTTAAGGGTTTAAGTCTTATTAACAAGTAAAAAAAATTTAAACCAATTATATATGACATAACCCTGGTGTCCCTTTCAAAAGGTTGACGTTATGGACAAATAATGTTACTTTAAAAAAAAAATAAACCAATTATATATGACATAACCCTCATGAATCCCTGAGGTAAAAAATATAAAAAGTTAACCAATTATATATGACATAATCCTCGTGTCTATTTCATGAAGTTATGGTTTCAAGTCCCATTATGATCAAATGGTGTGACAATTAAAAGAAATATTAAACCATTTATATGATACCAAATGGACATCCAAATGCGGAAATTACTAACTAAAGTTTTAATGAATCAGGCAACAGAGTTGAAATGCGGATCAATAATAATATCATGTGCCTTTAACCATCAACTAACAGATGGTTACTCATTGAACATGTTCTTAGTTGCTTGGGCTAAGTACGCGAAGTCGAAAACAATCTCCAACATCCCATCATTTCAGTCCCCAATTTTGAACCCGCGACACGCGCCTCATTATGAATCATCCATTGATGATCTATACATCCCCATCTCCTCCCTCCCTCCATCTTCCATTGAAGAACCTCTTGATAGTCGCATGTACTACGTTCGTGCTGAATCAATTCAACGTATTCAATCCGAAGCAAGCACAAAAGAAAACAAAAGAAGCAAACTCTTGTCCTTCACCGCGTATTTGTGGAAGCTATTAGCAGATGGAGGAGCTGATGCTGCGAATACCACGTCTAGAATGGGCATTGTGGTTAATGGACGGCGTTTCTTAACAAAAAATAACGTTAAAAATACATATTCGTTAGAAAACCACTATGGAAACGTACTATCCATCCCATATGGTGTGGCAACCAATAATGATCTCAAGGAAATGCCTCTTCATGAAGTTGCAAACAGGGTTCATCGGTTTCTGGGTGAGGCCGCAAATGAAGAACATTTTAGGGGGCTTATTGATTGGGTAGAGTTGCATCGGCCAACGCCAGCAGTTGCCAGGATATATTTTGGGCATGAAAAGGTGGAAGGCGGGGGTGTCGTGGTGTCCTCGGGGCAAGGTTTACCGATCAAAGATATGGACTTTGGATGGGGCAAACCGGAGTTTGGGTCTTATCATGTCCCTTGGGGTAGTAGAACCGGATACATAACTACAATGCCAAGTGCAAGTAGGAATGGGGATTGGGTGGTTTATATGCATCTCAAACAGAAGGAGCTTCATGTGATTGATCGGATGGCACCCAATGTGTTTACACCTATTTCTAGTGCTACCTTTTTTTAGTTTATCATATATCTATAATTCCATGTATACAGTGATAAATATTAGTGTCTTGTGGGTGTTCTACGTGTATGTAGTTATGTATATATATATATATATATATATATATATATATATATATATATATATATATATATATTAATATTTTGAGAACTCGCGAGAACTCGCTAAAAACAATAAAAAAATTATTTATTTGTTTAAAATACTAGAATTACTATTCATATACGACATTTTTATATGATTTGATATGTGTAAATTTGCATATACTTGTATATTATAAATATTTTCATATGTGTAAGTCTCTCATGTACACATGTGTAAGCCTTTACCATGTATGCATGTGTAAATGTTTATAATATACGAGTAAATGTAAATTTACACATATTAATCGATATAAAAATGTTATATTTTAATAGTAACGTTAGTATTTTAGATAAGTAAATATTTTCTTATTGTTTTTCGCGAGTTCTCAAAATATTTGGAGTTTTTATTTGAACCTAACCCTATATATATATATATATATATATATATATATATATATATATATATATATATATATATATATATTTCCTGATGTTTTGCTTATGGAACTAATAGAAAATAAACTTTTAATAACGCCCAATACGTGTCATAAAAGGGGGTAAATGACACGCTGGAGTGCGTCAAGAAAGGCCATGTCATAAAAGAAGATGACGCACATTTTTGTGTCATTAGTTTATGACACGTATTTTATGTTAAAACCGGTACAAACTAATACAATTAATTATAGTTGCTATGATGTTCATTTTTATATTTTATTAGTTGGGTGTTTCAAGTGATCCATTATATTTTATTAGTTGGGTGTTTCAAGTGATCCATTATATTTTATTAATTTTTATATTTATTAGAAAAGGGTTTTAACTTGATCATCTTATTATCCTTAAAATTGTCATTGTAGTTTGGTTAAGAAAGATCTAAACAATTATTGTTATCGTGAGTAGTCTTAGAACTCATCAAGACTAGGAGGTTGAAATTTAAGTATGTTTATGTCTTAATGATGGATGTGGGTAAGAGAATAGACAAAGTCCAAAAGTTCACATGAAACATTGAAATTATATGCATTTTTGTTTATTTTCAACTAGAAAGACAAGTTGCCATGATTGAAACTTTTGGTTCTCGATATAGTATTGTTTCGATATCACATAATATTTTCTATAAAAAAACTTTCTACATAACAGGTTATGTAATCCGACTTTACATTCTAAACCTATGTTTGGAACATGACCAATCCTAGAAAACTGAGTATCCTAGAAAACTGAGTATTACCGATCGATGATTACCGACGGATCCCAAAAAATTAAAATAAATAATAAATAGTAAAAATTGTATTTATTTGTCGGTCTGTAATTATCGATGAATTAGCAATCAATACACTAAAAAAGAAAAATTGGACTTTCACTAGCAGATAACCGGAGAACCACCGACGCGAGTGTAACACCTGCCAATTTACGATCCCAATATTGCCGAAAATATTTATAAAAAACGATGGGAAAGGACGGAAACACGAAAGATAGAAAAAAAATAAGAATTATTAAATTCTTAGGGTAGCGGACTGCTACATACAGGTTAACGGTCCGCTACGGACTCAAGAAATCTTGTCGCCGAAGACGTGGCAGATCGCCATCACAGACTGTGTCGGTCCGCTACGAGAAAGATATGGCTGGCGGACCGCCAGCTGCTTGGCTAACGGTCCGCTACGCGTGTCCCTAGACACCTTCTTCATCAGACATGTGTGGTGCCACGTGTAGGGCATGATGGACGCGTGGTCTAGTGGTGGACCGCTACCAAAGGCCCACATGGTCCGCTACAGACGTGTAGCGCGCCTGGGCTGCATGGCCACCACATGGCGCACATGCGTGAGTTTGGGCGGTAGCGGACCGTACCCCCGAGACGTTACTAGGCTGCGACATCAGGTGGCACCTTCGGTACCTGTTTTGATTTTAGATTTTGTTTTTGTGCAACGGAATAACGTTTGAAAAATGGATCGTTTCATCTCAACCTCAAGGGTTGGTTTTGTAAATATGCAAATCCCGTCGTGTAGAGAAAAGGTTTTCTTTATTTAAATACTTAGGTATGAAACCCTAATTATTTGTACATTTGATTTCAAATCAAAACTCTGACTCCAAGTCGGTACAATTTACAAGGAGGAATTCTGCCTAGGGAATCATAATCATCCTGACCCCTTAACCTTGTTTATCCTTCAGGTTCTTTCGGTGCATAGCACGAACCTTTAATATTATATTTTCGGGTTGCACTAGGTCTAGGTGTGTGGCCTGACCAAGCTGTGCAACAAAACTGTCATCGGGACTTAGGCCGTTGTCGGTCCCAGTACGATGAGGTCATTTCATTATTTTCCTGAAAATATTTGAAAATGAACGTCAGCTATATGTTGTTGGACACTTTATGACCTCAAACCATTTCGTAAACATGGCAAAACAGTTCAATTAAATAGTTAAACATTTCTTCATCTTTATAATTTAGTGAACACATCACTTCTTTCCGTTTCTTCATCTCTGTATACATTGGTCACGTACTCGGGGGGCTACGCGGCGTAACTGGCACATCTGCATTATACGCAATCACCCGAACATACATGCTAACCCCGCCCAGCCCAACTGGATCAGGATCGAGTATAAATATTTGATCAAACTTTACGTACACTTCTTGGGCAAATAATATTTTTCAGGGGTTGAACTCAACCCCTAATTCTAGGATTAGTATGAGTAAGTATTTAATTTTCATGTTTTGCCCTTTTTCATAAAACATAAATATTTTGATTTTTTGCATGAAGGTGCCTTTAGCACAATCTTGTCTTACAAATCGTTTTGAGAGACTCGTTTCATAATGCGAACGAGTATTCACGACGTAGACGAGTATTCACCTTGGTTTGGAAGTAGGATGGTTGAAAGATAATAAACTTATAGCTACTCGGCTCCTAGGATCAACTCTTAAAGCTCTAGTACTTCAACTAACACTTCTACACCTTCCTCGGGTTCCTTCGTCTCTTAAATGCTTGAGTCAAGAAAATAAGCGAACGTCAGTCAAACCGGAAGGAGTGGCTCGGGAGTCGGGACAGCTGGAAGGCTCGGGAATAGCTTGAGGGAGGAGGAGATTCGAGAGAGAGTTGTGTTTTGGTGTGACAAATGAGTGAGAAGGAACCTCTATTTATAGGCTGATTCTCCGCCAGGGCGCTGGCGGTCCACTACTGCCCCACTTGCACGCCACATGGCGGCCATGCAACACAGGCGCGCCACACGTCTGTAACGGACCATGTGGTCCTGCAGTGTAACATCGTTGATTTATTCATTGTAATTCTTTTAGTGCAATAAACAATAATTCAATTTCCATTTCTAATTCAATGCTTTGCGATTCAAGTCTAAGATTTTATCATTACAAATTCCATGATCTTAGATTACACACACATATATTTATATATCTTTTACAAATTCAAGTATAAAAGATTTATTTTTATATGATAGATGTATATAAAGACAAATTTTATAAAAAAAAATATATGCACCTATTCATACATTGTCACATTAAAAAAAACTTATAAACTTATAATATTTTATAAAATAATAAATTCATATGAAAATATATACATTGGAAATTACTTAGAAATTCCTAACTTTTTTTCAATAAATATCAATTTATATATATATATATATATATATAATCACAAATGATTCAAACAATTTAACTTTGAACCCCATTTATGGTATTTGAACCTTCACCCTGGACCTTGACCCATCCCCCCTAATTTTTGACCTAGAAAATGCATTAGGACCCAATTTGATCTACCAAACCATTGATACATGATGATTTCTTCCCATTGATCGCTTGTAACTGATTTTCGACCATTCCTAAACTCCTTAAGTGTGTTAATGTAATATGAGGCGCGGCCAAATTCGAAATTCAAGCTGACATTGACCATCCAAAGTCAAAACATTCAAATTTGAACATGAAACTGTCAGTTTAACGCACATTAACTCGAATTGATCGTATACGATCGTTATCACATCGGTTTCAATCAGCCTAATGATTCAATCTTCGCATTTCAATGATTTCTGACCCAAATCTCACCCGTAACCGCATATCATTCAACCACGAATTAAACTCGCAGACCTTCACAAAGCCTTTTGCAAACTCTTTAAACCCTCACATCCTCGGAATTTCATCTCTGTTGAAATTAAGTTATAAAAACCACTCCCAGACCTTCGCAAAGCCTTTTGCAAACTCTCTAAACCCTCACATCCTCGGAATTTCATCTCTGGATCGCTATCAAGCACCAAGATCGGCAGGTTCTTCGTCTCTGTCGTTCTCCATCGATACATCACCAATTCAAGTAAGTGTTACATCATTAGATTCGTAGTGAGATACATTCCATTAGCCCTTTGTCAATTTGAACTGCAAGAATGTATTGACCTCGATTGGAAGTATGGTTCTTGACCCGTTGCGCTGATTCTGATTTGGGGCTGATGCTTATTAAAACAAACGCATATAAATTTTTAGTTTCCTTATACGATCAGCGAAACCACCTGGTCTGACTAGTTAAGTCATTGCACCATCGGACCCGGTGGCGTGGGTTCGAAACCCATCTCTAACGAATATGTTTGCACGCATACACATTCGGAACCCGGCTCCATCCCTAGTCCATGTTAAGTTAATTGTATATCGGTTCATTAACAGGGATAGTCCCTTGGTCCAGTGGTTGCGTCGTATGACCTTCACAACAGCCACCCGGGTTCGAGCCGGGTGGACTGTTTCTTTTTTTTTTAAACAGTTTTAAAAACCCATCTTATTTTGTAAAAAGTATTTTATAAAACCTATACTCTATGGGTCTCAAAGTCTTATCAAACCAATTTATATCTTTACAAAATACTAATTAGGGTTTAAATATATTAAGTAGATTCCGAAATATATTAATATATATTTCGAGGCTTTCCACTTCGAAACATATTTTCATAATAAATAAATAAATAAAAGAATTTATTTATTTAATTACATACCTATTTAAATAGCTTTAATAAAACCCTTAAATCAATTATTATTTATTTAAATTCATATACACCTTAATTTCATATTTTAAACTTTTATTCAAATGAAAATATCAACATATACACACCCCCTTTACTTGTGATTACATAAACACTATTCCTACGTGAGCAAATCCCAGTACTCATTCAACTAGACGTTTACTCAATTCCTTTGGGACTATAGAGTGATTTGTGCATGTCATTGATACAATTATACAATTAAATTATAGGTTAACCTTGTGGTTTAACTAAGCACTTGTGCAACACCTTGTCTGTGTGATCCACAACCTACAATTACAAGTGAGTTTACATAGCCCTTTTTTATTTTTATATATTTTGTGGTGAAACATGATTTCATTAAACATTATTTGCAATTACATTATACAATTCAAACATTATGATCATGTGTGCAATTTGTGCCTTATGCTTGAACACTATTAGTGAAAACTACATTTACATACTTTTGTGCATAGTGCAAGTGCAATCATTAACTCAGTACAAGCCAACGGTATATAATAATAGATCTATTGTGTCTAACAAACCCACCCATGTAGTTTGATTGTTGTCGATATTACATTTGGATAACTTTGTATGCAGTCATAAGGCTTGATTGTAACGCCCCAGTTTTGACTATAGTGTTTCTCCATAATTGCCTTATTTGTCATGTTTCATAAGAATTGTGCACCAAACATTTGAAAACTACAGGTCCCTAGATGTCTCGGATTGTTACGTGTGAGCATGTGGCTAGTCGAACCGGGTGCGGAATGCTCGTGACTAGGTGAAGAATCAAACAACATAAAGTAAACCGACAACAAAAACACTTTCAAACTTCGTCTATTATAAACTTAGCTGGTTACAGAATTCTTACATATGAATGCGTACATACATTCTGTCACTAACAGCTATATATACTAGACCTGTTGCCTGCGCACTTAGCAAGTGCGCAGGGTTTAACTCATGCGTACTTGCTAAGTACTCAGACTTTGTTCTTGCGTACTTAATAAGTACGCAGGTTAAGCAACATGCGCACTTGTTAAGTGCGCACAACACTTAACAAAGACAAATACAACGACAAGTACCTATGAACATGATTACAACTCGATAAACCAATACATATAGACGCTGACATACAAATACATAAAGACATTACATAAGTAAAAACAATCTTCAGAGTGCTTGTCACAAGAATTGCTTCAACAAACTCCCCCTTGACAGCAGCTCTGGAGATGTCTACAGGCTCTAACAGCTTCAGGTAATTGTCACAAGAACTGCTTCAACAAACTCCCCCTTGACAGCAGCTCTGGAGATGTCTTTAGTCTTTTATGTAGGTAGTATTTGGCTAACAAAGTCGTATCAGAGGTTCCCAACGTCAAAATCCGTGAGCTCAAGGACGAGTATGTCAAATTTGAGCTCCGTGAAACCGACGCCAGCATGGCTAACACGCTCCATGTCAGTAAATCAAAATGACGTATATAGAAAGATTCAGGAAGGAATCCCTGAATAGTCCTATTCTTCCTTCTCTCAGTCTCATGTTCAGGAACATACTTGTTGTCTGAATTCTTTCGTCTTTGTCTTTTGGAGGATGACTCGGGAAGGGAAACCTTCGCCATTCTCTGTGGGTGTGTTTGGTCTGGTGTATCATCAGATTCAATCGCCTCAGAATCTGACTCTTCAGCACCATCTCCTCCTTCTTCTTCATCACCGCCATCACCAGCCATCTCTGCAATAACATAAAATATACAACATTAGATCAAACAGAATCAATGGTATAGAACAAGACATGACAAAGTATAGCACTTGCACATTGAACCGAATTTCAGACTTAGAAACATTGCTGAGTTACACTTCCTGCGTACTTAACAAATACGCAGGAAATTGTTCTTGCGTACTTAGTAAGTACGCAGGAGCTAATTCTTGCTTACTTAATAAGTGCGAGGGAACTAACACTTATAATTTTTACAATAACCACAATGTCGAAAAACCTATTTAAGACTCATGGGACCAAAACCAACATCAATGCAAAGCTAAACCCAGGTCATTTGGACCTAATCTCGGTCCGATGCAAAACCACAGACACCCAAGGGTTCAAAACCAAAATCAAGAATAATTAAGGATGAATTTAGCATCCTAGAGCTTCGATTGATGATCATAAACTAGTTTTAGGGCCTAATTTAACATAACAACACCCAAACCCGGTTTAAATTTCATCATCAAAACCCTAAGCTCGGAATTCAATAAATCGATCCTCAACAAGAGATTTTGCGGATGAAATGGTCCAAGAATCTCACCAAATGTTAGACAGGTGAAGATTAAACAATGATCGGGATGAAAAATCAGATTAGAAACACACGAAAATTTTAGTGAAATCGGAGCAAGGAGTGTACACAGTGTAGAGAGTTTGAATGAGATGAACTAGGAGAAATTTCTAACACCTGTATATATACCCACACACTCGGGTCTTGCGTACTTAATAAGTGAGCAAGACTTAACTCTTGCGTACTTAGCAAGTACGCAAGGTTTAAGTCTTGCATACTTACAAGTACGCAAGGTTTAATTCCTTCACACTTAACAAGTACGCAGAAACCCTTGTGAAATCCAATTTCAACTCAAATTAAGAAGAATGTCAAGTTAAATAACGAACCGGATATGAACATTCAATCAAGAGGTTTCAAAAGTAATTCAAGGAAGTTAAACACAAATATTTTTCGCATTTTTGATAATAATTGAACTGTATATAAACTTAAAATCTTTTTGAGTTTTTCTGAATGAAGTTAATATGCACAAAAATACACACACAAGCTATTTTTGGGTCAAAGTCATGAGCAGAGGATCATATCAGGCTATTGTAAGCAAAAATGATGCACAATAAACATCAAAGAATATATGATCATGTCATGGATTACTATTTATTCATACGTAATATGCAATACAAACAAGTACAGTCAAGTTGTCAATATTATAAGATTTGAAACCATAAGCATCTTTGTATCACGCTCTTGTGTGTTAAGGTGTTAAGTATCAGATATACAACGTGTACCCCACAGTTATGCTACAGAAATTTATATTGTACTATCTCAAGGCATCTAAGATTTTCCCAACGATTTTCAAATGTCCAGAATGAAGTTACATCGTTTAGCACAGAAAAAATCAAGCAGAATCCATAAGGATTATCAAGAATCATAAGATTCATAATCGAGTGATTCAGTTGTCTTGGTTTGATTGGTTTTTCTTCTGTGAATATCATATGATGATTCAGGTTAATAGATATGTAGTCTGAGGATTTAGGTAGGGGGATCCAACTTTTATCTCGATTTGATTTCAATGAATTAGGTATGATTCAAGGGTGAATATATGCTTAACGGTTGATGTCAAGACATATCTTGGCCCAACTTCCCAATGCATACTTGTGAATATGGGCAGTGAAGTGAACCGAAAAATTATCTTAAAGACATAACCCGAAACTGGTCTCTTAAGAAAATATTTTCCAAAATCTTACATCCTTTATCTGATAATGATCTTTTTGTATTCTTTTACACACACACACATGCATACATGGGTTCAAATCACAGTTGTAATCAAGATTTAGTTTCCATACTACTAATGATTTAAAAATGCTTATAGCCTATTGACAATTCAAATTACTTGCCAATATTCAAATTAAAACTGAAACAACTTCAACTTTCAAGTAATCATGACGCAATCATTTCCCATATGTGTAGTCTAAGACGTTTAGATCAATTACTGATGTACTATCATTTCCTTTTACCTTCAAAAGACTTTGAAATTTTTCAAGATTTTCTATTTTGTTTGGATTTTTTTTTGTAAAATATTTGAAAATTAAGAAGAACTATGCAGAAGAAATTTAAAAGAAATAAAGATTAACTTTCATAAAATGATTTGATTTGAAAAACGAGTTTTCTCACTCAGGATTGAACATTCCTATCAAGTTGACAAGATGTTCAAAACGGGTCCGATCAAACGCCTTAGTGAAAAAGTCAGCAAAGTTGTCATCCGTGTGAACCTTTACAAGTTCAATGAGATGCTTTTCAGCACAATCACGGATGAAATGATGGCGAATTTCAATATGTTTAGTTTTGGAATGTTTCACCGGGTTGTTTGTGATGGACATGGTGGCATTGTTGTCAATGAACAGTGGAGTTCCAGTGTAGTTCAAGCCATAATCTCTCAATTGCTGCTAGATCCACAATATTTGAGAACAACAGCTCGCGGCAGCAATGTACTCTACTTCACATGTTGAGACAGAAACGGTTGACTGCTTTTTACACTGCCAAGAGACCAGCCTGTCTCCCAAGAATTGACATCCACCTGAAGTTGATTTTCTATCAAGGTTACAACCGCCATAGTCTAAATCAGTATAGGCTTTGAGATCAAATGACTGCTGCTTTGAGTACCAAAGACCCAATCGGGGTTTCCCTTTCAAGTATCTGAATATCCTCTTAACAGCTATCATATGAGACTCCTTTGGTTGTGACTGAAAAATTGAGCACAAACATATAACAATCATTATGTCGGGCCTTGAAGCTATGAGATACATGAGAGAACAGATCATCCCACATTACAATTTACAATCCACATCCTTTCCACTTTGTCTGGATGCAAACCGTGATTGACAGGGATAGGTGTGCCATAATTACTGCTATCATTCATCTTGTATTTTGACAAGATGTCCTGCACATACTAAGTTTGATGTAGATAGATTCCATCCTCTCTTTGACTGACTTGTAGACCCAGGAAGAATGACAATTCACCCATGTCGCTCATCTCAAACTTGGACTTCATCACCTATTCAAATTCCTTACACATCCCTTCATTTGTAGACCCAAAGATAATGTCGTCGACATAGACTTGTAGAAGAAGAATATCACATCCTGCTTTCCGAATGAAGAGGGTCGAGTCAATCTGTCCACGATCGAAACCATTTGACAGTAAATGTTTTGATAACGTCTCATACCATGCCCGAGATGCTTGATGAAGACCATAAAGTGCTTTGTCGAGCTTATACACTTTATTGATATTATGCGGATTTTCAAAGCTGGGAGGTTGAGTGACATAGACCTATTCATGAACTTTTCCATACAGTAAAGCACTCTTCATATCAAGTTGATAAACCTTGAAGCCGACATAGGAGGCATAAGCCAGAAACTGTCGAATGCCCACAAGTCTAGCAACTGGGGCATATACTTTAGTGTAATCCAGGCCCTCTTTTTGATAAAATCCTTGAACAACCAACCTTGCTTTATTCTTCACTACGACATGAAGATCATCCTTTTTGCACTTGAATACCCATCTGGTTCCAATTGGTTGTACTCCTCTTGGCAAGTCAACTAAATCCCACACATGCAACTTTTGGAATTGGGACAGTTCATCTTGCATCGCCTCAATCCAGCATTTGTCAGCGAGAGCCTCCTTTACATTCTTCGGATCCAACTGGGACACGAATGCAGCATGCAAACATATTTCCATGATAACAGTGTCAAGTATCTCAGAGTACAAACTAGTGTTCTCAGCAATGGTTCTATGACGAGTCTGAACACCGGCATGAGGATCACCAATAATGTTGTCAATTGGATGATTCTTATGCACTCTCGTCTCTGGCATGAGCGGTTCCTGGAGATTTGTGTCTAGATTCGTGCTCAACTCCCCCATATTCTGTGACCTACAGGACGATGATTCAATGTTGATTGGATCAGCTGGAGCTTCATTTCCTACACGAGTGTTAGGATTAGCTAGAGCGTCATCTCCATCAACATGGACAACTTCAACATCATCACTATCATGAGTTCCAGATGCAGATGCAACATTAGAATCGGGAGTTACAATAGGTACAGTAGCACGGGTTGAGAAGTTTGAGTCATCGCCGCCATTAAAGAAATCGTACACATTTCTGGCATCATCGGCAGACAAATCAAGAAGGTTGAAAGACTTGAATAACGCATCATAATCAAAACCCTAAGCTGGATCAGTTGGTTCTGGTGGAATGCAGTGTTTACTGCAGTCCACTTCGAAACATTCTTCCACAGACCTACTCTCAATATTGTACACTCTTTTGCATAGAGATTTGGCAACATATCCTAAGAAGATGCCTTCTACTGCTTTTGCTTGAAATTGAGACTTGCGGTCTTTGTACTGTAATAATAAAGAGCACGGACTACCAAAAGGAACTAGGTAGTTAAGATTGGGAGGTCGATTGTTAATCAACTCATAACAAGTTTTATTGTGCCTTTTAACCACCAGAACTCTGTTCAAGACGTGACACGATGTGTTGACTGCTTCTGCCCAGAAAGTGACAGGAAGCTTTGTATCGGACAGGATTGTCCTTGCAGTCTCAATTAGTGTTCTGTTCTTCCGTTCTGCAACTCCATTCTGCTGAGGTGTGTACGGGGCACTAAATTCGTGACAAATTCCCTTCTTGAGACATAAAAGCTCCATCAAATTATTCTTGAACTCAGTTCCGTTATCACTCCTTATTCTTCTAACCTTCAACTTGCATAAAGATTCGAAGCTCAAGATCAGGTATTGAAGAACGTCAGCAGTCTCATCCTTTGTACCTAAAAATGCACCCAAGAAAAACGTGAGAAATCATCAGTTACAACTAGACAGTATGACTTCCCTCCAATACTCCTGATACTTATGGGGCCAAGCAGATCCATATGTAAGAGCTCCAAAGGGGTATCGATTGAGTTTTGGAGCTTGGGCTTGTGAGACTTCCGTTGCTGTTTGCCCTTTTTACAAGGCATACAGTCATCTGCAATGGAGAATCTCAGCTTAGGAACACCGGTTACCAAACCGTTTCAGACAAGATAATTCATTTTTCGATAAGAAATGTGTCCGAGTTTCCTATGCCACAAGATTGAGTCAAGCTCTGTCGCTTTGGTAAGCAAACAAGTAGCAACTGAAGATGTGGTTTTCACCACGCTCATGTCGTTCTTGGCGCACGCATCAAAATCCAGTCTTCAGGAACCTCAAACCCAGGTTTGAAAATCATGCATTCAGATTTATCAAACATGACTGAGTACTCCTTATCACACATCTGAGAAACATTCAACAGGTTATGCTTTAGCTGCTCGCAGTAGTTGACGTTATCGAATCTAACACAACCATTTGAAACCACGCCTTGACAAGTAATATTACTGCCTTTCTCTCCAGCAAAGGCCACATAGCCACCTCTAAATTGTTTCACATCTTGAAGCAGGGCCATGTTACCTGTCATGTGCCGGGAGCATCCACTATGTACATGCCAACGATTAAAGATAGTACCCTTCGGGTGTCCCTGCACGAGTCACAAAACAGATCAGTTAGATTTAGAGACCCAAGCCATAGTGGTCTTGGGTCGTCCGTCTTTCTCAAAATTAACAACCCCTATTAACTCACAGTCGTGACTGTCAAAAATGGATGAATCTTTTGAAGACTTGGGATCAGGAGTTTGAGAACTTTTGGATATCTTGTTCCAGGACCTCTTCTTTTTCTTAACTGAAACAGTAGGCTTACATTTAATAGCAGCAGGTGAACTAGTGGAAGCTTCACCTGATTGAATTCTAGCTAGTTGTTCCAGCTTTCTCAATCTCTTGAGAGTTTCACCATAGGTTTTCTCACCAGTTGGTGCACTACCAGATGTAGATGCACAAGGTTTAGCAGGTAGCTTTCCCGTTTTTGAAAAAGATGGTTTAGCCTCACATATGATTTTTGGCTTAACCATAGGTTTTATTGGTGATTTCACCACATTTGCTTTAGGACTCTTGGGCTGTTTCACTGGTGGTGACTTGGGGACAACAGCTGGTTGTGAACCAGTTGGCCGTTTCCCTTGATTCTTATTAGGGCAGTTCACCAAGATGTGACCGACCATACCATAGTGAAAACATGTTCTCTTTTCTTTGTAAGTCCTCCTGTAAGGCTCATTTGATTTGAAATTTGATGACTCAGCTATTGAACAGGAGAAGTTGTTTGGTGAACAGTAGTTTGACCCGATGGTGATTGGTTTTTGGGAATATAATACTTTTGCATATTTTCTTGATAGCCAAGCCCAAAATTAGCTGAAAAGGCTTCTTTCTTAACTTGATTAATGTTTTTATATCCCACATAAAACATCACTTTTAATTTTTTATTTGATTCAACGATACCGGGTTCAGTCAAAATACAATTATCACCATTAGTGACAATGTTTTTCTTAACTTTCTGTTCATCGAGCAACTCCTCAGAGACTACTCCTTCAAAGCAGGTGTTCTCAGACCCATCATCAGAAGAAGTAAAGAACTCTTCATCAGATGCAGAGTTAGCCTTACTTGAGGAATCATCAAGGCAAGACAAATCAATGTCAATTAATCCGTTGACAAATTTCCCGCTTACTGGTGGAGGAATGGCATTAGTACCCATCCCTAAGCCATTCACTTGTCTCACAACAGACTCATAGTGTTCCACCACAAAAAGAGAATATTTCAACTTCTTAATATTGCCTTTCAACTGCAAGATCTCATTTTGCAGCTTGGTGATCTCGTTGTTTCTCTTTTCCAACTCATTGTACGCAACATCCAAATGAAACTGTTGATCACTGATTTTAAGTGAATAATCACGTTTATCTTTCTTCAAAGTTTTAATTGAATCTTTGTATCATTTTTCATTTTCTTTGTAGCTTAAAGCTGCAATACGAAGGGGTTCGACTTTGTCCTTGACTATTTCCTTGGCTAGGTCTGGTGAAACCCGAGGCCTGTGCTTTGTCCTTTTGACATTCACAAGCAAAGTGACCGAAATTCTGACACTTATAGCACTTGGCTTTGGATTTATCAAAACCAACCTTGGCATTTGAATGCCCACCAATGAACTTTCTTCCTGTTCTGTGCAGGAAAAGCTTGGCTCTTCTCAAGATCATGGCCATATTTCACTGAATATCCATGTCCTCCATACCATCCGGATCCACCTGATTAAAGTCTTCTTCTATGGTTTCAGGATCCGTTAGCTTGCCATCAATGAAGTTTTCATAGGCAAGCATGCAGGATGAAAATAAAGCCACATGATCTTCAGCTATCTTGGCTATTCAGATTGGTTAGCTGAAGATGTGGGAGAAGGATTTCTTGAGGAATTTTGATGATGAGATCTAGAACCAGAACCAGATCCAGATGTTGTATAGCAAGCATGGCCACCACAAACTTTTGAATTATTCTCCTCGTGAGAGTTCCCTGAGAAAAGGGCAATTCCAGAACACGATGACTTGGCTATGGAAGACGTCCCAAAATACATAGAAGGGTCTTGTATTTGAGGTCTCCCTGAGCTCTCTTTTCGTTTTAGGTTCATATCATGTGCTTGAACCTTTCCGATTGCTTCATCAATAGTCATCTCATAAAACTTTGAGTTCTCTAAGGTAGTGTACATTTCAAATTTTGGTGGTAGGGCATCTAGAAACTTCTCAACTAACTCCTCATTTGGATAGATGAGGTCAAAAGCTTTCAGCTCAGTTTGCAGATGATAGAATCTAGAGATGAGCTCATCTATGGATTCATTCTCCAGATATCTGAAGCACTCATACTGCTTCCTAAGAAGATCCCTCTTACTCTTCTTGATGTCGATGTTTCCCTCGAATCTCTTCTTCAAAGCCTTCCATAGATCCTTAGAGTTATCGTATCCTCTAAAGCTGTGAAATAACTCCCTGGTCAAGGCTATAGTAATAGATCCGTGTGCCTTCTTCTCTCTGTCATAAACTTTCTTTTCTTCTTCATCAAGTTTGGAGATAGACTTGGGAACTTCCTCATCAAGATATGCATATGTGGGATGCTTATAACCCTCTAGAATGGGTATCCAATGTGAAGAATCGGTGTATGAGATATAATGCTCAAAGCGTGCTTTCCAATTTGAATAATCATTAACATTCAACAACTTTGGCGGTTTTTGCGGAGTTCCACTCATTGTCATAATTTAACAGGTTACCAAGATTCTGAAGATTTGCCATGGTGAAACACTTAGTCAAATTTCAGAAAAATCAAAGCAATGTGCGCACTTAAGTTTTGGCCTTGCGCACTTAAGAACTTGGTCTTGCGCACTTAAGATTTTCTCTTGCGTACTTAACAAGTACGCATGTGTAAATGACAAGTACGCAGGAAGGAGTTAAGTACGCAACAAGGAATGGTCTTGCGTACTTGGTAAGTACGCGGGAAGCCTGTACTTGTTTCCAAAAATGGTAAGTACGCAGATCACTTTTTCTCCAACTCTCACCAACTTTTTTCGATGGCCAAAAATATCTTAGATCTTCAAATTTTGAAGATATGAACCAATTAATCAAGCCAAAGGGTTAGAAACTTGTTTCTAACAAACCCTTGATGATCAAAACACTCAAACATTCAACAAAAGGTTAGATTTTGACTGATTTTTGCTTTTAAAATAGCGCTCAAGAGCTACCTCTATTTTATCACAAAAATCACCAAAATCGGTCACTTTTGCTTGTAAAAGGCTGTAGATTGTGTCGAAAATGCTCCTAACACACTCACAATACTCGAAATCAAGAGCAAAAGCTCTTATACCACTTGTAGGTTGAACCGGGTGCGAAATGCCCGTGACTAGGTGGAGAATCAAACAACACAAAGTAAACCGACAACAAAAACACTTTCAAACTTCGTCTATTATAAACTTAGCCGGTTAAAGAATTCTTACATATGAATGCGTACATACATTCTATCACTAACAACTATATATACTAGACATGTTGCCTACGCACTTAGCAAGTGCGCAGGGTTTAACTCATGCGTACTTAGCATGTACGCAGACTTTGTTCTTGCGTACTTGATAAGTACGCAGGTTAAGCAACCTGCGCAGTTGTTAAGTGCGCACAACACTTAACAAAGACAAATACAACGACATGTACCTATGAACATGATTACAACTTGATAAACCAATACATACAGACGTTGACATACAAATACATAAAGACATTACATAAGTAAAAACAACCTTCTGAGTGCTTGTCACAGGAATTGCTTCAACAAAAAGTATTTGTGGTGTCAAAACCTATGTATGCTCACCAACTATTTTTAGTTAACCTTGTTTTCGTCATGTTTCAGGTGCCAATCCTAGAGTGCTTGTTCAAGTTGCTGCACATAGGAATGTGGACCTAGTTAAATTAAACATTTGATCATATTGATGTACTTTTTTTCCTCTGAATGTTAATTTGTATTTTGTTTGAACAATGTTATGAAACTTGGGATGATCTTAATATATGAAACTTTAGTTGATCATGTGCTCATGAACGGTCTACACGTCCGCCCCGACGTATTTCGCCGTCGGTTGGGTGTGACATGTTGTGGCGGTCCGCCACCAACCACGCGTCATTAAGGCTGACACATACCCTACACGTGTCCAGTACACGTGTTGTAACATCCATGATTTTTCCAGTATCATTTTTATTTCATTCTATAAAATTATGACTTTCTATTTCAATTTCATACTTGTTAAAGACAATAAATCACATGGATTATTATTTATTGTGTAACAATTCAAATTTCAACCTAGCATTTATGAATTTTTATCTAATATATAACATATGGGTGTATATTTATATATATATTGGTATATTTTAATACTTTTATGTTGATTAAATCAAAACGTATGAGCTTTAAAAACATAATCACATCTTTTTTTATATACATATATATTTGTTTATAAACATTAAATATAATTATGTATATACAAAATCATATTGAATAAACTTTTACACAATTTATAACTTATAAACAAACTTATTCCTTATTAAATATTCATAGTTAAACAACTAATGATTAGGTTTATATACTTTATAAAAACAATCCTTTTAGATAAAGTAAAACAAATAAAATGTAATTAAATCAAATAGGTAAAGTCTTGGACCCCATTTATAGCAATGAACCCTTTATTAGCTTTGAACCCCCCCTCATTTAGCATTTTAACCCCCTCAAACCTTTGAATCCATCTATTTGAACTTCCCATTTACATCTTGAACCCGGGAACAAGAAACAACCCAATTTTGACTTGCAAAAAGTCAAACACGTTCAAATCTCTAATCAATCTCCGAAATTACGGGATGTAAACTCTCCCAAATTGTTTCCCTGCTCATTTGCGATAGTTTGGAATGTGTAATCAATCAAATTGATTTAAAAATCAATTCCTTTGACCCATTTTAGTAGTTACGGTCGTGGGTTTTAAAACCCACCAAATCAAGTCCCAAAAACCTGCAAATGTCGTCGATTTCCAGCTGTAACGCGTGTATAATCGACCTATATAATCCCCTATCGTCTTGCAACTCAAAAGCACCTCGAAAATCAATCTTTTTCCCCTCCCAGTTGCGATCGGCTCAAAGGACGCGGTTTCATTCTTGCGATGAATCAAGTTCGATTTGAAGTAATTTAATCATCCTTCAACTCGTTTAGATCATCTATACCAAAGCCCCAACATAATGCTTTCGATATGTGTTTGAATCAATGTCAATTTGGGAGTTAGGGTTTGCGATTGAGAGGTTGGGGAAGAAGGGTCTCCAGACCTTTATGTTAAAATCTATTAAGTCCCATCCTCTATCAATATAGCAGTCTAGCCCAACCGGTTAAAGCCCTTCACCCGCTCAGCAGAGGTCGCGGGTTCAAGCCCCGGCCCCTGCTCCTTTTTTTATTGTTGTTTTTCCGGATTTGCTTCTACACATTCACACACACACATGTGTATATATAAATATATATATATATATATATAAACATGTATTCTTATGGAGATAAAATGGTTAAATTACATATTTATAACTATAACAAAACACTTACAAATAATTTCGGCATCTTTTTTTATAAATTTTATGGTTATAATTCTTTTTAAATAAAAAAAAACATATTACCTAAAAAGCGTTTTAATTATCACGAATAATATATGAGCTTTATTATTTCTAAATGTATATTATTTCGTTCGTTACTAATATGTATTTCTAAAACATGACAAACATTGTTATTTTAAAGTTATAAAAGTGTTAAAACATCATAAGTTTTCTTATGTTATAAATTTATAACCATAAATAATATGGTAATTATATGATTTCCTTAAGTAATTAATCTCACTAGTTGGATTTTCATTAACAGTAATATTACAATTCAAATAACTAACTTATTTATTTCAAATCGTATCCTTATAAATATTATTTTATATGATATTTCGAAATGGTTATCATTTTAAAAGCATAATTTTAAGCACATTTGACATTGTCTTAAAAAATGTAACTATTGTAGTTATTATATTAATATTTTTTTTACAAATGATACTTATTATTGACACCTAAAATCCCCTTTTATAAGTAAAAACGTTATTTATAAACTCTATTCGTATTCCCGATCACTCGTTCATTCCAAACTCCTAAAATCCTAAATCGTTTTCTTTATGATTTCTCTTAACCGTTTCTACATTATAATAACCTATTTTATTCAACTTAGGGCATACTTAATTCTTGTTGCTACAAGTTACAGACCCTCTATTTATTCAAGGTGAGTTTACATAGCCCCTTTTACATTTTTACATGCTTTGGGGTGGAATATGATTTTAGTTGAAAACTATTTTGCAATTACAACATACAATTCTACAATTATGACCATATGTGTAATTTGTGCTTTAATGCTATGAGTTGAAACTACATATACATGACATACACATGCAATCATTAACTCTGTACAAGCCAACGGTAACATTGATAGATATATTGTGTCTGACAAACCCACCCGGGTAGGGTGATTGTTACCGACATTAAATTAGGGTAACCTGCGTGTTATGCCTCAGTCACAAGGTTTGATTATACACCTAGTTTGACTATAGATTCTCCATAAATGTCTTATTTACCATTTTTCATATGAATTGCATAAAAACACTTGAAAACTATTTGTGATATCAAAACCTCTGTACGCTCAGCAACTATTTTTAGTTGACCTTGTTTGCATCATGTTTCAGGTGTTAAGCTTTAAGTTCATATTCAAGATGCTACACATAGGAATTGAGGACCTAGTTAAATAAACAGTTAAACTTTGTTGATGCATTTCATTTCCTTTGATTGTGATTGTTGAACTTTGTTATGAAATTGAGTAAATTTAATATATGGAATTTTAGTTGAATCATGTGCTTATGAATAGTCTCCATGTCCCACTCCAACATGTTCCGTCGTTGGTTGGGGTGTGCCAGATTGGTATCAGAGCCATGGTTATAGGGAGTTAGGTTATTAGATATATTTGACCTAGACTATTGTCACATGGCTCCCAAATTCCATGTCCCACTCCAAAATTCCACTAACGGAGTTTTACCGTTTGGTGCGTGACAAACCAGGATCTCAGTCATTAGTTACATCAAACGACACTATATGAGACATAAATGTAATATCACAAAAGCTCAGAGTTAATGCGGATGCGTTTAAATAAGAAAATAAATGCGCAAAACAAATGCGCTAAAGTATAATAAGACAAGCAAATGGTTTTAAATGTTTGCATAAGGATGGAATCATAGTAGCACTCCATGCATGTCCTAAGTGTGCAACCTGTGCCTTAGCGACCTGAGAAACATGTAAGAAAAAGTGTCAACACGAGGTTGGTGAGTTCACTGGTTTGTTTATAGAAACATTTAACAAATTAATGTACATTCAATATATAAATCAATACGTAGCTAACCCATAAGCATGTTAACTAATGCGCTCGCAACCGACAGCTGACTGTTTATATGCCTCCCACCATCATGGTGCATGTTTAGGTCAATATTGCACCAGTTCGACCTCCAATCGAGTTAGCGCGACTAACGCGGGTGAGGTTTGTCAAACCAAGTAGTACTACTCAAATTACCTCGCTATATTCATATTAATGTTCCGATGTGAGGACTTAAAGGATAATGTGTACGCACAGTCATAAAAGTGATATCATATATGAATTACAAAAATCAAAAGCATTTACGACATTTTTTCTCCCCAAGTTTAAAAAAAACAGTAAAAAGGGGCCGTGAAAACTCACCTGAGTTGTGTATGAGTAGAGGATAGCTCCTCACAAGGATGCAAGTAGAAAATATGAGAGTTTGCCAGTGAACGGTTTACATATGCCCTAGAATTTTAAGCATAATAGTTAGGGATGCAATGGGACATTTGTGACGACACGGAAGATTTGAACGTCCTAAAACATTCTTAGGATTAACGAGAAGATGAACTTGTCCACGGGAACATTGATTTCTTAATTTATTAATTAAGTTAAATGTGGTTCGTGTCGTACGTCTCTAATTACGAATAATATTAATATATAAATATATTCGTACGTTTGTACCATTTAATAATGGCCTAGGAAAATAATATAAATCACTATATAATTTTAAGTTCATAGTATTAAAATAATCATTTGTGTGGCAAAAATAATAAGTATATAATTTTTATTCGAGGGTATAACCGAGGGTAAATAATATAAATAATTATATTATTTAATAGTTTGAAACGTTACACGAAGTTTATAAACGTGGTGAAAATAATATATAAATATATTATTTTTAAATCGGAGTCATGGGTTGAAAATGATATGAATATATATTATTTTTAAAAGTGGGGAAAATAATATGAAAATGGGTTATAAACTCAAACCCTAGCCTACGGGTGTTTTCCCGGTGCTAAAACATATTACTATATAAATATAATAATATTGGGATAGGTTTTATATTAAAAATAATAGTTTAAAAATGATTTAAAAAGAAAAACGGGTGGAGAGACTCGAACCCGGGTCTCTCCCCCAACAGTACACTACTGATCTAACCACTCCGTCTGCTAAGGCAATCGCATCAAGACTCAGATTAGTGGAGTTTTGACACAACGTCCCTGGTGTTCTCCCCCCCTACGCACCAGCGATCAAATCCCGACCCAAAACCATCAAATCCGGTTGTGAAAAGTTGAAATATCAAATGGATTTTGTTAGTCGGTTCATAACGAACCTGTGGTTATATGATTAATTGCAAAAACATCGTGTCTAGAATCGTTTGTTTTCAGATTAAAGTGTCGAAACCCTAGATTAAGAACACGAATTCGATTTGACCGGTTCTGATATTGAAAGGTGTTGGATTCATAGGCCTTTTGACAAGCACTGGGTTGCGAGTCAAACCGTATAGCTTAATTGAATTGTGGTTGAGTCTAGGATCAAAACCCCCAATTCGATTATGAACAAAACCTAGGTTTATGGATCATGAACAGATCGATGTTGTATGATACAATTAACATGGGGCTGTCAAAGGATATGAGATTACGATTCTAACCAGGTGAATTAATTGAATTGTAAACGTGTTTAGATTGGGGTTCGACCAAACCGGTTTGCGATGAACCCTAGAATTGGGTTCGCGATCGATCCGATGTTTTAAGCCATATTTATGATAGGGCTTTTGATCTAGGTAATGAAACGAAGCTAAGGGTGTAAGGAATTACCAGAATGGAAGTCGAATTGCAAGTGTTCTACTAAAAGGGTGTCGATCGTGACTGGATTGATCTCCGGTGACCACGACCTTGTTTCCGATCGAATTGGTGTAGGCAAAAGGCTCTGAGGGATGCGACTAAGATGTATGAGTGTTCAATTCGTGCGAATTATGGTCGGATTAATCGAATTTGATGGGTTAATGACGAGGGATCGACGGTTACGAGTTCAAGTATTAAATCCGTACTCATTAACCATCGAAAACGTATGGAAACAATACATTGATCGATATCATCAATACAATGATTAACAGCCGTGAATTCGAGTAGCCACTTCAGTTTCTGGTTTGATTCAAATCAATTGAAGGTTAGGTTTGACTTTGGAAAGTCAACAGCACCTTAAACTCCCGATTTTGACTTTTCAGGGTCAACCACTTTAGTTTAGATAAATTTCGGCTTAGTCCCTGAAGGTTGAGTTTAGAAATTGACTGAATCAGTCCCTAAGGTTTGAGATTTAAGTTACTAGGTTAGGATTTAACCGAGTTTAGTTAACGGGGTTAACCCTAAATTGCCGGATGTCACATCATCCCATAGTTGAAAGAATTTTCGTCCCGAAAAATAAGATAGATAAAAAAAATTCTGGATGTCACATCATCCCCTAGTTGAAAGAATTTTGGTCCCGAAAATTAGAATAGTACCTTAAGTGATTGTCATGAAGTGCCGGAACAGATGAGGAAAGTTGTGCTTCATCTAATCCTCGTGCTCCCATGTGAATTTCGGTCCGCGTTTCGAGTTCTGACAGACTCTGGCAATAGGCATTTTACTGCGTTTGAGCGTTTTGACTTCCCTATCCATGATTTCTACCGGTTCTTCAATGAAGTTCAATTGTTCATATATGTGTAGTTCCTCAAGAGGAACAACGAGTGTCTCGTCTGCTAGACATTTCTTCATGCTCGAGACATGAAAGACATCTTGTACACCACCAAGTCCTTCAGGTAGGTCCAGTTGATACGCTACTGGGCCAATTCTCTTCACTATTTTGAACGGTCCAACATAACGAGGATTCAGCTTTCCTCGTTTCCCGAAGCAAGTCACACCTTTCCAAGGTGAGACTTTGACTAGAAACATGACACCTACTAGAAATTCTAACGGCTTGCGACGTTTGTCGGCATAGCTCTTTTGGCGATCACGAGCTGCCACCATACGGTTTCTAATTTGCATGATCTTTTCAGAAGTTTCGAATACAAGTTCGGGACTTGTAAGTTGGATATCCCTAACATCAGCCCAATGGATAGGAGATCGGCATTTCCGTCCGTACAATGCCTCGAATGGTCTTGCCTTGATGCTAGTGTGATAACTATTATTGTTGGAAAACTCCACTAAAGGTAAGTGAGATGTCAAGTGTTACCGAAATCGATCACACAAGCTCATAGCATGTCCTCTAAGGTTTGGATGGTACGTTCCGTTTGACCATCAGTTTGAGGATGATACGTCGTACTCATGTTTAGACGCGTACCTAAAGCTTTTTGTAGAGATTGCAAGAAATGGGATGTGAATCGAGCGTTTCGATCCGAAGAATAGAAATTGGTACTCCGTACCGAGAGACTACTCCTTTCAAGTAAATGCGAGTAAGTTTTTCCATTTTGTCAGCCTTTCTGATCGCTAAGAAGTGAGCGGATTTAGTCAGACGATCGACGATCACACAGATGGTGTCGCATCCGCTAGGAGTTCGTGGTAATTTTGTGATAAAGTCGATGTATATCTACTCTCATTTCCACATGGGAATCTCGAGTTGCTGGAGTAGACCAGAAGGTTTTTGATATTCTACTTGTAGGTCCCTCGGGTGTGACGGATCGTCACATGCAAGTGGGTCTACCAGTCGGACCGGGTGCGAAATACCCGTGACTAGGTGGAGAGTCAAACAACACAAAGTAAACCAACAAGAGAATCACTTTAAACATTCTTTCTATTATAAACACTTGAAGGTTACAGAGAGAAGTACTGAGATTACAATTTGCGTATTTTCTTATATGACTGCGTACTTATCTACTGTCAACCATTTCTATTTATACAAGACCTGATGCCTGCGCACTTAGCAAGTGCGTAGGGCAAAATGCTCTTGCGTACTTAACAAGTACGCAAAGGTATTCTTGCGTACTTGC
This sequence comes from Smallanthus sonchifolius, assembly GCA_023525975.1. Classification (NCBI taxonomy): domain Eukaryota; kingdom Viridiplantae; phylum Streptophyta; class Magnoliopsida; order Asterales; family Asteraceae; genus Smallanthus; species Smallanthus sonchifolius. The sequence goes on from CM042026.1 coordinate 93,251,887, forward strand.
TAAGTACGCAGGAGCTTTCTCCTGCGCACATACAAGTGCCCAAAACACTTAGAGAATTATGCAACATTCAATATGTAAAAGTAAATACAACTCGATAAACTAATACATAAAGACTCTTACATACAAAGACAATTACAGACATTAAAGTACAAACTAAGACTCTATCTATCCAGAGTGTTTGTCACAGGAAAGTGCTTCAACAAACTCCCCTTTGACAACAGCTCTGGATAATCTTCAGTCTTCACATCTTCGGTCTTCACAGCACTTGATCTTTAGCTTCCATCTTCTTCTTGTATTCAAGGCAGAACTTAATCACCTTGTCATATTTAGAAGCAAGGAGCTTTGTCCATTCATCCGTGTGCACGCAATACCTGTCTGCTAGTGCCTCCAGATCTTTCACAGAGAAGTTAATGAAGCAGACTTCACCAAATACTTTAATTAGTTCCCTCGGCACTAAGCATCCTTTTTCTGACCTCACCTTTCCAATCACCACAGCCTTGCCCGTCTTTGGATCTACGTACCAGTACCACATGTCACCAAGGATACCTGAGATAACTTGCTTAGGGGAATCTTAGTTTCACATCGCACTGGCTTGTATACCAATTTCTTTAAGAATTTCTTAGTCACAGGATGTCTTGCTGTCTTATCCTTGACTCTCTTGGGAATTTGAGGCTTGAACCCTTTGAATTTCCCAGATCTTGCTTCCCGCTGCAGAGCCACCCACAAACCCATCGCCACTGCATGATTAGAATGACACAGCAGCTCTCGGTTTGCTAGGTTCACAAGGTCGTATTTGGGTAAGGAGCTGAACGCTTCGCTGGTGGGTTTCAAGTATTGAACCCCCCCCAGATCTTTTGATTGTGAACAACTGCTTATCCTCCTCGAACCTTACAGCCAAGATCATCCATGTTGCTCCTTGTTTGTCTATTATAGACGTCTTTTGCCACACAGGAGCTGGACCCTTTGATAAAGTAGAAGGCATATCATTTTCTTTCGGTACCTCTGGGTCCACAGGTGTAGGGTCAACTGGGGAGGCTTCAGTCGAGGCTTCAACATTACTAGCATGCTCGACTGAACCTGTGCCGAGCTGAGCTTCGAAGATTGGAACTTCAAATATCTCTCCATCTTCTAACTCATACTCTCCTTCCCCGTCACCCTTGGGAATTTCAACTACTACATCCTCATCATATTCATCCCAATCGTCACCAGAGTCGATCTCTCCTTCTTCTAGATTAAAGAGAGTATCGATCTGTGCTTCCTTGGAATAGTCAGGCTCTAGGTATAGGATCTCATCATCAGATAAGTCCTTAAGCACGTCAGTCGTTGACTTTCCTTTCTCACCACCACCACCAGATGTATCACCACCTACTTGATGAGTAGACTCCCCCTGAGCCATTGGAATAGTAGAGATGGGCACAATTGCTAAAGCTTGGTGCTCACCTCCACTAGGACCTGCTTCGGGATCCTTGTCTTTGTCGTCATCCTTAATCAAGTCGACAGGATGACAAGGTTCATCACCAGTGGGTGTCTTTTCTTTCTCTTTCTCCTTCTCTTTCTCTTTCTCCCCCTGAGCATCAAGCTTCTTGGTCAGTTCGGCAATTAGTTTGACCATCGCTTCATGCTATTTCCTCTGTACATCAAACCTCAGCTCCAAGGACGACCTGTGACCCAGAATCATTTCATTTGTCTTGTTTAGGAGCTCGTTCTGGGCCATGATGTTCTTCAGTCTTTCATCAGTCCCCGTTCTCTGGCTACGTAGGATTCTAACTTCGTCTACCAATGAATTAATCTGTGCTTGTTGAGCGTCAGACTCGTCCTTTGATTTCCGAACAGTGTCCAATAATCCAGCAACTTGGGTTTCCAGAACATCAATCCTTGCAGCATTCGGATCAGGATGTTTGGATGATGATGCCTCAGCATTGGGAATAGGGGAAGAGAAGATGGTATCAAAGTCAAACCCTTGTGTGAAATCTCTATAATTGAAGGGTTAACTTAGAGGATCAATGGTGGTTGTTGGGATTGAGGATGTGATGAGGGTTGTATGTGTTATGGAAGGGGTGATGGTGACTGACTCCGTGAGAATGGGAGTAGTCACCGCCACCTGGGCAGTTGTGATAGGGAGGGTCACTATCACAGGAACCTCCTCTGTGATTGAAGTGATGGCCACGTAAAGTTGCACCTGTGGCCTCCTTCTCCTACGGTATAGTTGCTGTGAAGGTGGGGTGGAGACTGAATTAGGACTAGCAGCTGAAACTTGTACTTGCTGCTGAGCCTCCACCTCACTAGGGATAGAAAGTTGTTGCCTATCGCCCCTGTTTTTATGAATGCCTTCTCTTCTTTGTCTCTGTATAGCAGCGTCAGAGTCAGAGTCTGGCTCATATTCGCTGCTAGAAGACTGTCGCTTTCTCTTGGAGGACGAATCAGGTAGGGTTGCCTTTGTCGTTCTCCTTGGGTGTACCTGAGATGGTGCATCATCAGAATCAGAAGAATCTGACTCTGTCTCTTCCGAGTCGGATCCCTCAACAACATCATTTCCTCCTTCTTCGTCTCCATTATCAGACGATCCATCTTCACTTTCCACTTCCTCCTGTTGTTGTTGTTGTTGTTCATCAGAGTGTTCACTCAATTCAGGCTCCGAATCGTGACTGTACCATCTCCAGTCACCTGGTGCCACATATGCTTCGTTGATTAGGTGGCCAAAGAGTTCTGTATGCTCAGGGGTAGGTTCTACACTGCCTGGCTTTAAGAATTGTGCGAACACCCTCTTGTCCACCCTTTTTACTTGCAATCTCTCCCCTATAGCAGGAAGGTTTGGCAACGCGTCGTTAATCAAAAGTTGCACAAACCTAGGGTATAATAAGAATCTAAACCTCTCCGCTGTGTTGATCTAGTCATTGATGGCTTTGAATATGTAGCGGGAGAAGTTGTAACCCTTATTGAGAGATAGGCCAACCATGGCTGCTCATGACCCATGGCATCCTTTCCAGCTTTCCTTGAGGAGATGCACATGATCATGACGTGGACGAAGTATCTCCATTGGTCTAGCACCCACATCTTCTTATATGAAGCATAGTCTCTCGCACTGACATATCCCATTCTTTGCCTCTAACAGCCGTCCACAAAGTAGTCAGGATAGGCTGTCGGGTCGGTCGAGAGATCTCTGAATTGCAGGACCCTTCTAATAGAATCTTCAGAAAAGGCAATAGCATGACCAGCAACGCTAGCCCTTATAACATTGGGGGTTACCATGCAATCATGCTCCGCAGTCTCCCAAAACTGCTCTAGATAGGGTCTTGAAACGATCGGGTCAGCAGAAATAGCGTAGCTGATTCTTGAACGGTTCAAGAAATCAATTATTTCTCTATACTGCAGTGCTGCACCCTTCCATTCTGGTTCAGTATTAGCTAACAGATTGAATTCGTTAGTAAACGCCCAAGCCATAATCTGCAAAAACACACAGAAAACATAATCAGAACACCAAGTATCATTGGAAATGAATAAACATGACTCAGTATAGCAGTTACTCTTTGAACTGAAATTTCAGACTTAGAAATTTTTCCCAAGTGTTGGTCGTGCGTACTTAACAAGTACGCAGGAATTTCCTCTTGCATACTTAACAAGTACGCATGAATTGCTTCTTGCGTACTTGCTAAGTGCACAAGAACTACACTTGGTGAAAATTCCAGAAATTTGAAAATTTAACTGATGTTCAAAAATCGGTGTGTATTGGGTCACCACAAGGTCGGAATCGATGATTCTAGCCTATGGGACCAATATCAACACCAAATACTTGCTATACTTGACCAATTTTGACCTAAAAAGTCGACCGAAAACACTGTCGGTTCAAATTCGAGGTCAAGGACAAAATCAAGAGCTATACGGACAAATTACGGGTCGATTATAGTATCTAATCAGGTTTTAGTGATAAATATTTACCCAAACAACCCAAAATTTCCCCAAAAATCACGGAATAAACCTAGATTTTTTTAAGTCATTGAATCGGTCCAAAGTCACGATTATTTGGTTGGATTTAGCCTAGATTTTCACCAATTTGTTGTTATATGAAGATGAAACTAACAACGGGACGAAAAATCGGTTTAGGAACACTTTAATCTTTGAGTAAAAGTCGGAGGGAATCTGAACCGGTTTGAAAGTGATGAAACTCTGAAATTTTTCTAAGTCCAGTTTATATACCCCACGCAAAAAGGTCGTGCGTACTTGCTAAGTGCGCACGCTTTAACTCTTGCGTACTTACAAGTGCGCTACTTCATGTGCACTTACAAGTACGCACAAACCCTTAAGTGCGCAAACTTTCAACTCAAATTTATGAAGATTTTCAAATCAAATAACAAACAAGATAAAAGTATTCAATCACAGGATTCAAATACAATTCAGGAAGGTTAAACACAAATATTTTTGGCTTTTCTGAATAAAATTGAACTATGCATAAACTTAAAATCTTTTTGATCTTTTCTCATAGAAATGTACAAGTATTCACACAAACTATTTTTGATCAAAGACACGAGCAGAGGATCATATCATCTTTTAGCAAAAAAAAAAACAATACAATATAAACATCAAAGAATACGGGATCATGTCATGGATTACTCTTTATGCATACGTAATAAGCATATAAACAAGTAATTCAAGTTGACAATATTATAAGATTTGAAACTATATGCATCTTTGTATCACGTTCTTGTGTATTAAGGTATTAATTATAAGATATACAACGAGTACCCCACTGATATGCTACAATAATGTAAATTGCACTATCTCAAGGCATCTAAGATTTTCCTAATGATTTTCTAAATTTTCAGAATGAAGTTACGTCTATTAGCACAGGAAAAATCAAGCAGAATCCATAAGGATTATCAGGAATCATAAGATTCAGAATCGAGTGATTCATATGTCTTGGTTTCATTTGATTTTCTTCATTGAATATCGGTATGATGATTCAGGATAATGAGTTTGGTGTTTGAATAAGGTATGAGAATCCAACTTTTATCTGGATTTTATTTCAATGAATCAGGAGTGATTCAAGGGTGAATACATGCTCAACGGTTAATGTAGAGACATGTCTTGATTCAATCTCTCCTCGCATACTTGTGAGTATGGGTAGTGAGATGAACCGCATTAATTGTGCTAACGACATAACCCGAAATAGATCTCAAAAGAAAATTATTGCCAAAATCTAACATCATTTATCTGATAATGATCTTTTCTATTCTTTTACGCACACACACTAGCAAACATGGGTTCAAATCATAGTTGTAATTTAGATTTAGTTTTCACACTACTAGTGATTCAAAGACGCATACAGCCTACTAGCAATTTAAATTACTTGTAAATAAGCAGATTAAAAAAAACATAATAATTTAAACAATTAAGTAAGCATGACGCAATCATTTCCCATATGAGCAGTCTATGACGTTTAGATCATTTCTGATGTACTATCATTTCCTCTTTTCTCAAGTTAACTTTGAAATTTTCTCCATTTTCTATTTTGTTTTTGATTTTGTAAAATATTTTAAAAACTAAAAAAACTATACAAAAAATTTAAAAGAAATAAAATTTAACTTCCATGAATTGAATTGATTTAAGAAAAAATAATTTTCACTCAGGATTGAACATTCCGATCAAGTTGACAAGATGCTCAAAACGGGATCAATAAAAAGCCTTTGTGAAAAGGTCAGCAAGATTGTCATCCGTGTGAACCTTTACAGGTTCAATTAGATGCTTTTCAGCACAATCACGGATGAAATGATGGCGAATTTCTATATGTTTAGTTTTGGAATGTTTCACCGGGTTATTTGTGATGGACATGGTGGCATTGTTGTCAATGAATAGAGGAGTTCTAGTGAAGTTTAAGTCATAGTCTCTCAATTACTGCTGAATCCACAATATTTGAGAACAACCGCTCGCTGCAGTAATGCATTCTGCTTCACAAGTTAAGACAGACACCGTTGACTGCTTCTTACACTGCCAGGAAACCAGTATGTCTCCTAAGAATTGACATCCACCAGAAGTTGACTTTCTATCAAGGTTACAACTGCCATAATCTGAATCAGTGTAGGCTTTGAAGTCAAATGACTGCTGCTTAGAGTACCAAAGACTCCCTTTCAAGTATCTGAAAATTCTCTTCACAGCAATCATATGTGACTCCTTCGGTTGAGACTGAAACCTTGAGCACAAGCACACAGCAAACATTATATCAGTTCTTGAAGCTGTGAGATACATAAGTGATCCGATCATCCCACGGTATAATCTACAATCCACATCCTTTCCATCTTTGTCAAGATGCAGACCATGATTGACTGGGATAGGTGTGCCATAAGTACTGCTATCATTCATCTAGTATTTTGACAAGATGTCCTGCACATACTTAGTTTGATGTAGATAAATGTCATCCTCTCTTTGACTGACTTGCAGACCCAGGAAGAACAACAATTCACCCATGTTACTCATTTCAAACTTGGACTTCATCACCTATTCGAATTCCCTACACATCCCTTCATTTGTAGATCCAAAAATAATGTCGTCGACATATACTTGTACAAGAAGAATGCCACCTCCTTCTTTCCTAATGAAGAGGGTCGAGTCAATCTATCCACGGTCGAAACCATTAGACAGTAGATGCTTAGATAATGTCTCATACCATGCCCGCGGTGCTTGATGAAGACCATAAAGTGCTTTGTCGAGCTTATACACTTTATTGATATTATGCGGATCTTCAAAGCCGGGAGGTTGAGTGACATAGACCTTTTCATGAACTTTTCCATATAGGAAAGCACTTTTCACATCAAGTTGGTAGACCTTGAAGCCGACATATGTGGCATAAGCCAAGAACAGTCGAATGGCCTCAATTCTAGCAACTGGGCATATACTTCCGTGTAATCCAAGCCCTCTTGTTGGTAAAAACTCTGAACAACCAATCTTGATTTGTTCTTCACAACCACATGACGATCATCCGTCTTGCATTTGAACACCCATCTAGTTCCAATTGGCTGAAAGCCTTTTGGCAAGTCAACCAAATCCCACACGTGCAACTTTTGGAATTGAGACAATTCATCTTGCATCGCCTCAATCCAGTAGTTGTCAGTGAGAGCCTCCTTCACATTCTTCGGCTCTAACTGGGACACGAATGCAGCATGCAGACATGTTTCCATGACACCAGTGTCAAGTATCTCCGAGTAAAAACTAGTGTTCTCAGTGATGGTTCGATGACGAGTCTGAACACCGGCATAAGGATCACCAATAATGTTATCGATTGGATGATTCCTATGCACTCTCGTCTCTAGTACATTCGGTTCCTGAAGTTCTGAATCGAGATTCGTGCTTAACTCCCCCATTTCCTGTGTTCCAGTTAAAGTGGATTCAATAATAATTGGATCAGCTGGAGCTTCATTTCCTACTGTAGTGTTAGGATTAGCTTGAGCGTCATCTCCATCAACATGAACATCTTCACTGTTATCACTGTCATGAGTTCCAGATGCAGCATTAGAATCTGGAGTTATAATTGGTACAGTAGCATGAGTGGAAAAACTGGAGTCATTGCCGCCACCCAATAATTCATAAACATTTGCGATGTCATCTGCAGATAAATCAGGAAGATTGAATGACTTGAATAGCGCATCATAATCAAAACCCCAAGCTGGACCTGTTGGTTCTGGTGTAATGCTGTGTTTACTACAATCCACTTCGAACCATTCCTCGACAGTGCGAGTTCCTATATTTTACACTCTCTTGCAAGGCGAGTTGGCAACGTATCCTAAGAAGATGCCTTCCACCGCTTTTGCATGAAACTTAGACTGGCGGTCTTTGTACTGTAGCAACAAGGAACAGGGACTACCAAAAGGAACTAGGTAATCAAGATTGGGAAGTCCATTGTTGATCAACTCGTAACAAGTCTTGTTGTGCCTCTTCACAACCAAGACTCTATTCAAGACGTGACAAGCTGTATTAACTGCTTCTGCCAGAATGTGACAGAAAGCTTTGCATCCGACAGCATAGTCCTTGCAGTCTCAATCAGTGTTCTGTTCTTCCGTTCAGCAACTCCATTCTGCTATGGCGTGTACGGCGCAATGAATTCGTGACGGATCCCTTTCTTGAGACAGAAAAGCTCCATCAAATTATTCTTGAAATCAGTCCCATTGTCACTCCTTATTCTTCTAACCTTCAGCTTGCAAAGAGATTCCAAGCTCAGGATCAGGTATTGAAGAATATCAGCAGTCTCGTCCTTAGTACCTAAAAATGCACCCAAGAAAAACGTGAGAAATCATCAGTTACAACCAGACAGAATGACTTACCTCCAATACTCCTGATACTTATGGGGCCAAACAGATCCATGTGTAATAGCTCCAAAAGGGTATCAATAGAGTTTTGGAGCTTGGGCTTGTGAGACTTCCGTTGCTGTTTGCCCTTTTTACAAGGCATACAGTCATCTGCAACGGTAAATCTCAGCTTAGGAACCCCGGTTACCAAACCGTTTCGGACAAGATGATTCATTTTACGATACAAAATATGTCCGAGTTTCCTATGCCACAAGATAGAGTCAAGCTCTGTCGCTTTGGTAAGCAAACACGTAGCAACTGATGAGGTGGTTGTTGCCACGCTAAGATCGATCTGATAGGTGTCGTTTGTCCTTGGCGCTCTCATCAGGATCCAATCTTTAGGAACTTCAAAACCAGGTTTGAGAATCAGGCATTCTTACTTGTCAAACATCACCGAGTACTCCTTGTCGCACATTTGGGAGACAATCAACAGGTTATGCTTCAGCTGCTCGCAAAAGTTGACATTGTCAAAGCTGACACAATCGTTAGAAACCACGCTTTGACACGTGATACTGCCGCCTTTTTCTCCGGCAAAGGCCACATAGCCGCCTCTGAATGGTTTCACGTCTTGAAGCAAGGCCATGTTTCCTGTCATGTGCCGGGAGCATCCACTATCTACATACCAGCGGTTAGAGATAGTACCATTCGGACGTCCCTGCACGAGTCACAAAAAGAATTAGTTAGATTTGGAGACCCAAGCCATAGTGGTCTTGGGTCGTCCATCCTTTTCAAAATAAACTACCTCTTTTAACTCACAGTCGTGATGACTGTTCAAAATTGATGAATCTTTAAAAGAATTAGAACTAGGAGATTGAGAATTTTTGGATTTGGCAGTCTAGGATCTCTTCTGTTTCTTAACCGGAACATGAGACTTTGGTTCAACAACAGCAGGTGAACTTGTTGAAGCTTCACCTGATTGAACTGAAGTCAGATGTTCTAGCTTTCTCAACCTCTTGTTCCTTCTCCTTCTCTGTGGCTTTGAGAGTTTCACCACCGGTTTCTCACCAGCACGTGTACTACCAGAGGTAGATACACAAGGTACAGCAGGTTGCTTTCCCTTTCTTGAAACAAATGGTTTGGCCTCAGATTTGATCTTTGGCTTTACCATCGGTTTAACTGGTGGTTTCACCATATTTTGTTTTGGACATTTGGGAGGTTTCACTGATGGCGACTTAGGGATGACAGCCGGTTGTGGAACAATAGGCCGTTTCCCTTGGTTCTTTGAAGGACAGTTCACAAAAATGTGACCAACCAAGCCACAGTGAAAGCAAGTCCTCTTGTCTGTATAAGTCCTTTTGTAAGGCTCATTAGATCTGGCATAGATGACTCAGCATTATAAGCAGGAGGAGTTGGTTTATGAACAGGAGTCTGACCCGATACACATTGGTTCTTGGGAGTATAATATTTTTACAAATTTTCTTTGTAACCAAGCCCATACTGAGCTGAAAAATCCTCTTTCTTTACTTGATTAAGATTTTTATACCCCCCATAAAGCATTACCTTTATTTATCATTCGATTCAATGATATCGGGTTCAGTTAAAATACAGTTATCACTATTACTGATAATGTTTTTCTTGACTGCTTGTTCAGAAAACAACTTCTCAGATACTGCTCCTTCAGGGCAAGTGTTAACCGACCCATTATTAGAAGTAGTAAAGAACTCCTCATTAGATGTAGAGTTAGCCTTACTTGAGGATTCATCCTTGCTAGAGGAATCATCCTTTCCCGAGGACTCATCAAGACAAGTTAGATCAATGTCTACTAAGCTGTTGACAAACTTCCCGCTAACTGGTGGAGGAATGGCATTAGTACCCAACCCTAATCCATTCATTTGCCTCACTACAGATTCGTAGTGTTCCACTACAAAACGAGAGTTTTTCAACTTCTCATTAGAACATTTCAACTGCAAGATTTCATTTTGCAACTTGTTAATTTCATTGTTCTTTTTCTCCAACCCCTTATATGCAATATCCAAGTGAAGCTGTTGATCGCTCATTTTTAGTGAATACTCACGTTTTTCCTTTTTCAACGTTTCAATTGATTCTTTAAAACTCTGTAGAAAACTCTCCAAACTCACTCACAACACTCGAAATCAAGAGCAGGGCTCTGATACCACTTGTAGGTCCCTCGGGTGTGGCGGATCGTCACATGCAAGTGGGTCTACTAGTCGGACCGGGTACGGAATACCCGTGACAAGGTGGAGAGTCAAACAACACAAAGTAAACCAACAAGAGAATCACTTTAAACGTTCTTTCTATTATAAACACTTGAAGGTTACAAAGAGAAGTACTGAGACTAAAATTTGCGTATTTGCATATATGACTGCGTACTTATCTACTGTCAACCATTCATATTTATACAAGACCTGATGTCTGCGCACTTAGCAAGTGCGCAGGGCAAAATGCTCTTGCGTACTTAACAAGTACGCAAAGGTATTCTTGTGTACTTGCTAAGTACGTAGGAGCTTTCTCCTGCGCACATACAAGTGCGCAAAACACTTAGAGAATTATGCAACATTCAATATGTAAAAGTAAATACAACTCGATAAAATAATACATAAAGACCCTTACATACAAAGAGAATTACAGACATTAAAGTACAAACTAAGACTCTATCTATCCAGAGTGTTTGTCACAGGAAAGTGCTTCAACACTACTTCGACCTTTGCGCAAGTCAGGCACTTGCTCACATAGGTGGCTATATCGGCCTTCATCTCTGGCCACCAATACGTCACCTTAAGGTCATGGTACATCTTGTCGGAACCTGGATGAACGGAATAACAAGATTTATGTGCTTCATCCATGACTAGTTCCCTTAAGTTCCCGAATACTGGAACCCATATTCGCTCGGCGAAGTAGCGAATGCCGTCGGATTTGACCTCGAGTTATTCTTCCATACCGCGTGTGGCTTCCAGCGGTAGGAAAGTGCTTCAACACTACTTCCATACCACCTAATCCTTGATGGCCTCTATTAGAATGTCATCAACGAAGACGATGATGAACTGTTCAAGGTACGGTTTACACACATGGTTCATGTGGTCCATGAATGTCGCGGGTGCGTTGATCAATCCGAAGGGCATGACCCTGAATTCGTAGTGACCATACTTAATTTTGAATGTCGTCTTTGAGATGCCCTCGTCTCGGACTCTCAGTTGATGATAACCGAATCTAGGAAATATCTTGGAATAGAAGCTTGATCCTTGGAGTTGATCAAACAAATCATCTATGCGGGGTAAAGGATAACGGTCCTTGTTGGTTACTTTATTAAGTTTTCGGTAGTCGATGCACATGCGGAAGGTTTCGTCCTTCTTCTTGACAAATAGGACTGGAGCTCCCCATGGCGATGAGCTAGGTCTAATGAAACCTTTATCCAACAAGTCTTGCAGTTGTGTGGATAGTTCTTGCAATTCACGAATGATCGGGATATCGTCAATCTTTTTCTCCCCTAATGGTTGTTCGACGACAAGAGCCAGAATGGCAGTATGACCTTTACGCAAGGACTTCTGCGCTCTTATGAAGGATATGATGCCTATGACTACACTACTCCTTTTGCCTTGGGCAGAAAGGGTTTCTCCTCTCGGGAGGGGAAGGCGAACAATTTTATCATGATAGATAATCTTGGCTTGGTTCTTAGATAACCAACCCATACTGACAATTATATTGAAACTGCCAAGTGTGACTGGCATAAGGTCAATGTCAAGTTCATGACCAGCCAACCCAAGTTTACAACCCTTAAGAATATGAGTTTCTTCAATTATCTGTCCATCGGCTATCATTCGATTCAATGATATCGGGTTCAGTTAAAATACAGTTATCACTATTAGTGATAATGTTTTTCTTGACTGCTTGTTCAGAAAACAACTTCTCAGATACTGCTCCTTCAGGGCAAGTGTTAACCGACCCATTATCAGAAGTAGTAAAGAACTCCTCATTAGATGTAGAGTTAGTCTTACTTGAGGATTCATCCTTGCTAGAGGAATCATCCTTTCCCGAGGACTCATCAAGACAAGTTAGATCAATGTCTACTAAGCTGTTGACAAACTTCCCGCTAACTGGTGGAGGAATGGCATTAGTACCCAACCCTAATCCATTCATTTGCCTCACTACAGATTCGTAGTGTTCCATTACAAAATGAGAGTTTTTCAACTTCTCATTAGAACATTTCAACTGCAAGATTTCATTTTGCAGCTTGTTAATTTCATTGTTCTTTTTCTCCAACCCCTTATATGCAATATCCAAGTGAAGCTGTTGATCGCTCATTTTTAGTGAATACTCACGTTTTTCCTTTTTCAACGTTTCAATTGATTCTTTAAAACTCTGTAGAAAACTCTCCAAACTCACTCACAACACTCGAAATCAAGAGCAGGGCTCTGATACCACTTGTAGGTCCCTCGGGTGTGGCGGATCGTCACATGCAAGTAGGTCTACTAGTCGGACCGGGTACGGAATACCCGTGACTAGGTGGAGAGTCAAACAACACAAAGTAAACCAACAAGAGAATCACTTTAAACGTTCTTTCTATTATAAACACTTGAAGGTTACAGAGAGAAGTACTGAGACTAAAATTTGCGTATTTGCTTATATGACTGCGTACTTATCTACTGTCAACCATTCATATTTATACAAGACCTGATGTCTGCGCACTTAGCAAGTGCGCAGGGCAAAATGTTGATGCACTTTCCTGTGACAACACTCTGGATAGAGTCTTAGTTTGTATTTCTAATGTCTGTAATTTGTCTTTGTATGTATGAGTCATTATGTAATAGTTTATCGAGTTGTATTTACTTTTACATAATGTTTGTTGTTTTTCTGTTAAGTGTGTTGTGCACTTACAAGTGCGAAGGAGCTCTTAGCAAGTACGCAAGAACACCTCTGCGTACTTGTTAAGTACGCAAGAGCAATTGGTCCTGCGCACTTGCTAAGTGCGCAGGCATCAGGTCAGTATAAATAGGATAGGTTGACAGAAGCTAAGTACGCAGAACCATTTGTTCAGACGAACTCAGTTTTGCTAAGTACGCAGCTTGTATTCTCTCTGTAAACGTCGAGTGTTTATAATACAAAGAACGATTATTTTGACTCTTGTGTTCGGTTTACTTTGTTAAGTTAGACTCTCCACCTAGTCACGGGTATTCCGCACCCGGTCCGACTAGTAGACCACTTGCATGTGATGATCCACCACACCCGAGGGACCTACAAGTGGTATCAGAGCATTGCTCTTGAATTCGAGTGTTGTAAGTGAGTTTGGAGACGTTTTTACTGAGTTTTACAAGCAAAGAGAGGTTATTTTGTTGATTTTTGTGATAAAAAAAAAGGTGTAGCTCTTGAGCACTTTTTTAGAAGCAAAAATCTCTCAAAAACCGATTTTTGTTGTGTATTTGTGTGTTCTGAGCATCATAGGTTGGTTAGAAACTCGTTTCTGACCCTTTGGCTCAATTGCATTGATCATCAGACCATTTTTTTACCAACTCCGGAGAGTTTCAGGTCACCGGAAAAGTTTGGTGAAAGTTGCTGAAAAGGTGTCCTGCATACTTACCATTTTTGGCAAAAAGTACAGTTTTCTGCGAACTTGCTAAATACGCAAGAGTTATCTCCTGCGTACTTACAAGTGCGCAAGACTGAACTGCGAACTTAAGACTTATCCTGCGTACTTAACAATTTACTCCTGCGTACTTACAAGTACGCAAGGGCAAATATTAAATACGCAAGACCATTCATAAGTGCGCAAGGCCAATCCTAAGTGCGCAATAGCTACTGACTTTTCTGATTTTTGACCAAGTGTTCACCATGTCAAACCTTCAGAACCTTAGTAGTATGTTAAATTATGATAATGAAATCGGTACTCCACAGAAACCTCCCAAGTTGCTCAATGTAAACGATTATTCCAATTGGAAAGCCCGTTTTGAGCACTATATTTCATACACCGATTCATCGTTATGGATACCTATTCTTGAGGGATATAAGCATCCCACCCACTTGTATCTTGATGAAAACGTACCTAAGCCTATCTCTAAGCTGGATGCAGAAGAAAAGAAAATTTATGATCGAGAGAAGAAGGCATTGGGTTCAATCACTATGTCATTAACTCGGGATTTGTTCCACAGTTTCCGAGGATATGAATCTTCTAAGGATCTTTGGAAATCTTTACAGAAAAGATTCGAAGGAAATAGTGACATCAAGAAAAGCAAGAGGGATCTGCTCCGGAAGCAATACGAGTGCTTCAGATTTATAGAAAATGAATCTTTAGATGATCTTATCTCTAGATTCTATCACCTACAAACGGAGTTGAAATCGTTTGAGCTTAAATATCCAGAAGAGGAAATGGTGGAAAAGTTTTTGGATGCTCTGCCACTGAGATATGAGATGTATACAACCCTGATGAGGGAAAGTTCAAAGTTCTACGAGATGACAGTAGATGAGGCAGTCGGTAAGATTCAGGCTCATAACATGAATCTTATAAAAAGGGAGAATTCTGGAAGACCTCAGATACAGGACCCTTCCATGTATCACGGGACGACTTCCACTTCAATGTCTTCCGGCTCTGGGATTGCACTCTTTACTGGGAAATCCATTGAAGAAGACCACTCTAATGGTTGTGGTGGTCATGCATGTTATGCATCAGGATCAGGGTTTGGATCTCATCAACAAAATCAACAAAACTCAAAGACTCCTCAGAATACGTGCTCAGCCAACCAGTCAGCTATTGCCAAGATAGCTGAAGATCATGTAGCACTATTCTCATCTTGCATGCTGGCATATGAGAATTTCATTGGTGGAAAGCTAACGGATCCTGAGACTATTGAAGAGGACTTCAATCAAGTGGATCCTGATGATATTGAAGACATGGATATTCAGTGGAATATGGCCATGTTACTGAGGAGGGCCAAGCGTTTCCTGAACAGAACAGGAAGAAAGTATATTGGCGGGCATTCTAATGCCAAGGTTGGATTTGACAAATCCAAGGCCAAGTGCTACAAGTGTCAAAACTATGGACACTTTGCTCGTGAATGTCAAAAGGACAGAGCACCGGCCTCTGGTTTTACCAGACCTAGCCAGGGAAACAGCCATGGCCAAAACAACCAAAGCCACCACAATCATACCCAAAGTAATCAGTCCAATGCACTGGTCGCACAGAATGACAAAAATTTTGATTGGGGTGTGCATCTAGAAGACGCCATCATTGCTCAAGCACAAGTTGGTCTCATGGCAGAAATCATGGAGCTGATGGAGGCCGAGAGGAAGGAGGCCGAGAGGAAGGAAGCTGAAGAAGAGGAATCTTCTGAATCTGAAGAAGAGGAAGCTTCTATAGCTGATGAAAAGGAGTCTACCACTACTGTCGCTCTCATGGCAATTGGAGAAGGACAAAGTTCATCATCTGAGGTAGATTCTAACCCTTTCTCTGTTATTTCTTGTTCTAAATGTCTAGGGCTAAAAAATGAAATATCTGATCTCCAAGACATAATCGAACCCCTAAAGTTGGCAGCTAAAAATTACAAAACGAATGAATCACGTTTTAAAGAATCAGTTGAAATGCTACAGAAAGAAAAACAAGACTATTCTTTAAAAATAAGCGACCAACATGTTCATTTGGACATTACGTATAGGGCTTTGGAAAAGAAGAACAATGAAATTAACAAACTGCAAAATGAGATCTTGCAGCTCAAATGCACTAACGAGAAATTGAAAAACTCTCGCTTCGTGGTGGAACACTACGAAACCGTGGTGAGAAAAATGAATGGCCTAGGACTTGGTACCAATGCCAATCCTCCACCAATAAGTGGGCAGTTTGTCAATAGCTTGATAGACATTGATCTCACTTGTCTAGATGAGCCCTCTGATAAGGATGATTCCCCTAAAAAGGATGAATCCTCAAGTAAGGCTAACTCCACATCTAGTGAGGAGTATGTTACTGCTTCTGAGGATGGGTCGGTTAACACTTGCCCTGAAGGAATAGTTTCTGAGGAGTTGTTGACTGAACAGAAAGTCCAGAAAAACATTATCACTAATGGTGATAATTGCATTTTAACTGAACCTGATATCATTGAAACAAATGATAAACTTAAGGGAATGCTTTACGGGGGTTTTAAAAATATTAACCAAGCTAAGAAAGAGGCTTTTTCATCTCATTATGGGCTGGGTTACAAAGAGAATTTGCAAAAGTATTATACCCCCAAACATCAAACTGTAAAAGTTCAAACTTCTGTTCATAAACCAACTCTTCCTTCTCACAATGGTGAGTTTTCTAAGGCCAGAACTAAAGAGCCTTACATGAGAACTTATGTTGACAAGAGGAATTGCTTTCACTGTGGCTTGGTTGGTCACATTGTTGTGAACTGTCCTTCTAAGAACCCAAGGAAACGATATGTTGTTTCACGACAAGCTGTTATCCCTAAGTCGCCAGTAGTGAAAGTTCCTATCAGACCAAAGCAAAATGTGGTGAAACCACCAGTGCAACCGATAGCTAAGCCAAAGATCAAATCTGAGGCCAAGCCATCTGGTGTAAGAAAGGTAAAGCAACTTGCTGTACCTCGTGTGTCTACATCTGGTAGTACACGCACTGGTGAGAAACCTGTGGCTAGACTCTCTAAGCCACAGAGAAGAAGAAGGAATAAGAGGTTGAGAAAGCTGGAACAGCTGACTAAAGCTCAATCAGGTGAAGCTTCCACAAGTTCACCGGCTGTGATTGAACCAAAGTCTCCTGTTCTGGTTAAGATTCAAAAGAGATCCTGGAACAAGAAAGTTAAAGATTCTCAATCTCCTGTTCCCAATTCCTCCAAAGATTCACCAATTTTGGACAGTCATCATGACTGTGAGTTGAAAGAAGTAGTTTATTTTGAGAAGGATGGACGACCCAAGACCACAATGGCTTGGGTCTCCAAATCTAACTAATTCTTTTGTTACTCGTGCAGGGACGTCCGAAGGGTACTATCTCTAACCGCTGGTATGTAGATAGTGGATGCTCCCGGCACATGACATGAAACATGGCCTTGCTTCAAGACGTTAAACCATTTAGAGGCGGCTATGTGGCCTTTGCCGGAGAAAAAGGCGGCAGTATCACGTGTCAAGGCGTGGTTTCGAACGGTTGTGTTAGCTTTGACAATGTCAATTTCTGCGAGCAGCTAAAGCATAACCTGTTGAGTGTCTCACAAATGTGTGACAAGGAGTACTCAGTGATGTTTGACAAGTCATAATGTCTGATTATCAAACCCGGTTTCAAAGTTCCTGATGACTAGATTCTGATGAGAGCACCAAGAACAAACGACACTTATCAGATTGATATGAGCGTGGCAAAAACCACCTCATCAGTTGCTACTTGTTTGCTTACAAAAGCGACAGAGCCTGACTCCATCTTGTGGCATAGGAAACTCGTACATATTTCTTATCGTAAAATGAATCATCTTGTCCGAAACGGTTTGGTAACCGGGGTTCCTAAGCTGAGATTTACCGTTGCAGATGACTGTATGCCTTGTAAAAAGGGCAAACAGCAACGGAAGTCTCACAAGCCCAAGCTCCAAAACTCTATTGATACCCCTTTGGAGCTATTACACATGGATCTGTTTGGCCCCATAAGTATCAGGAGTATTGGAGGTAAGTCGTTCTGTCTAGTTGTAATTGATGATTTCTCACGTTTTTCTTGGGTGCATTTTTTAGGTACAAAAGATGAGACTGCTGATATTCTTCAATACTTGATCCTGAGCTTGGAATCTCTTTGCACCCGGTCCGACTAGTAGACCACTTGCATGTGACGATCCACCACACCCGAGGGACCTACAAAAAATGTTATTGCGTACTTAACAAGTACGCAAAGGTATTCTTGTGTACTTGCTAAGTACGTAGGAGCTTTCTCCTGCGCACATACAAGTGCGCAAAACACTTAGAGAATTATGCAACATTCAATATGTAAAAGTAAATACAACTCGATAAAATAATACATAAAGACTCTTACATACAAAGACAATTACAGACATTAAAGTACAAACTAAGACTATCTATCCAGAGTGTTTGTCACAGGAAAGTGCTTCAACACTACTTCGACCTTTGTGCAAGTCAGGCACTTGCTCACATAGGTGGCTATATCGGCCTTCATCTCTGGCCACCAATACGTCACCTTAAGGTCAAGGTACATCTTGTCAGAACCTGGATGAACGGAGTAACGAGATTTATGTGCTTCATCCATGACTAGTTCCCTTAAGTTTTTGAATACTGGAACCCATATTCGCTAGGCGAAGTAGCGAATGTCGTCGGATTTGACCTCGAGTTATTCTTCCATACCGCGTGTGGCTTCCAGCGGTAGGAAAGTGCTTCAACACTACTTCCATACCACCTAATCCTTGATGGCCTCTATTAGAATGTCATCAACGAAGACGATGATGAACTGTTCAAGGTACGGTTTACACACATGGTTCATGTGGTCCATGAATGTCGCGGGTGCGTTGATCAATCCGAAGGGCATGACCCTAAATTCGTAGTGACCATACTTAAGTTTGAATGTCGTCTTTGAGATGCCCTCGTCTCGGACTCTCAGTTGATGATAACCGAATCTAGGAAATATCTTGGAATAGAAGCTTGATCCTTGGAGTTGATCAAACAAATCATCGATGCGGGGTAAAGGATAACGGTCCTTGTTGGTTACTTTATTAAGTTTTCGGTAGTCGATGCACATGCGGAAGGTTTCGTCCTTCTTCTTGACAAATAGGACTGGAGCTCCCCATGGCGATGAGCTAGGTCTAATGAAACCTTTATCCAACAAGTCTTGCAGTTGTGTGGATAGTTCTTGCAATTCACGAATGATCGGGATATCGTCAATCTTCTTCTCCCCTAATGGCTGTTCGGCGACAAGAGCCAGAATGGCAGTATGACCTTTACGCAAGGACTTCTGCGCTCTTATGAAGGATATGATGCCTGTGACTACACTACTCCTTTTGCCTTGGGCAGAAAGGGTTTCTCCTCTCGAGAGGGGAAGGTGAACAATTTTATCATGATAGATAATCTTGGCTTGGTTCTTAGATAACCAACCCATACTGACAATTATATTGAAACTGCCAAGTGTGACTGGCATAAGGTCAATGTCAAGTTCATGACCAGCCAACCCAAGTTTACAACCCTTAAGAATATGAGTTTCTTCAATTATCTGTCCATCGACTATTTCTATAGTGTACTTAGCTCCTAGTAGGGTTGGAGTACGACCGCACCAGTAAGAAATTTGTGAAGTCATGCTGAGACTTCTAGTGAGACCCGTGCTTATAAGGTAAGCGTCGGTGAATGCAAAGACTAAGGGAAGAGGTTCACATGTAGGAAAAGAAATTTTATGAGATACTGATTCTAGTAATACCAGAGATAGGTTGAATTTTTAAGTAGACCGATGGTTGGATGGATTAAATCCCCATTTTCTAATGGCATCGGAACAACGGGATCATTTTGTGAAGAGAGAAGTCTGTTTACGGAGTTGGATATCATGGGGTATAAATCAAACTAGACCAAGGATTAGTCACAGGATAAAGTAATAGAGTCAAATGGAATTTATTGTTGGAGTGTAAGGAATTACGTGTTAGTTTAGGAAGAATTTCTCAAATTCCACTTACACAGTTGGAGTCGGCGGGTTTTACCCTGAGGTTCTACAAGAGTTTCACTTTAGGTGGTTTCATTGATCAGGTCTGAATGAGAGTCGTAAGGTCACTAAGACTCTTACATGATTGAAAATAACACGAT
The DNA here is from genome assembly GCA_023525975.1 of Smallanthus sonchifolius. Taxonomy (NCBI): domain Eukaryota; kingdom Viridiplantae; phylum Streptophyta; class Magnoliopsida; order Asterales; family Asteraceae; genus Smallanthus; species Smallanthus sonchifolius. The sequence goes on from CM042026.1 coordinate 93,271,926, forward strand.
GGATAGATCACAGATTAGGACCATTTATCCTCACACTAGGTTTCACTAGGACTTACATGCACCTCAAATTACTATTACATGTGCACCCGTAATGATAATTTGCTTTGCATACTCACCCTAGCTTCTCCCTGTCCTGTGTCATAATGTCCTTTAGTTTGTATTTCCGAGTACAGAGTGTTGTCAGAGATGATATGTCATCGAGGAGCTTAGTCATCAACCATAAGTTGATCAACTAGGACTTATATCAGTATGAGTAGTCGGGGATTGTTTGATCGAGTATTCACCCGAGTTGAAACACAATACGATAGTCCAATCCAGCGGATTGTAGATGAATCATGCACGCGAAATGCTACTTCGAGGAGTGAAACTAATTCATGGATACGAGTTACAGGAAGCAGCAAAGTAGCCGTCCTTCCAACTGAGTCAGGATAGGGTCTGAGTATGCAACGAGCAATGTATTCTCAACTTTGTGGTCAATCTATATTCAACAGAATATCGACCAAAGATGCGAGCCCATGGCTCGGAAAGTGATGACATCTACGTGTCAATGGATTCTGCAATAATGCGTGCAACGGTCTGCCTTCACTTGACGTATTGTTGCTAGTAGGTACAGTAGGGACTCGCCTCCGACGATCCCAACTCCCAAAGAGATATGCGTTAGTGCTGAGTGTCGCCCATAACATGGACCTGAGAATGCCCACCATACCCAACAGGTGATGGTGATGCAACTGACTCCTCCGAAGGCTCCTTCTCGCTGCCCTCGGACGGGAGTGAATGATGTTCTGGTGATACCCCGAGTGTTGCCACTGGGAATGATGACGCAATGCAAATGATGTGTTCCTCATCAGCAGAGGGTGATATGAATGATGTCAACATGACTGCAATGCAATGTATGTCTGGATGTTGTGTGTATCATGTATGAGTGTCTGTGCCGTGTAACTAATGCATGTGTGAGGTTATAGTCTAGTATGCAATCCTAGTTCTCTATAACCAATGGCTCTGATACCAATCTGTCACACCCCCAAATTCCACTAACGGAGTTTTACCGTTTGGTGCATGACAAACCAGGATCTCAGGCATTAGTTACATCAAACGACACTATATGAGACATAAATGTAATATCACAAAAGTTCAGAGTTAATGCAGAAGCGTTTAAATAAGAAAATAAATGCGCAAAACAAATGCGCTAAAGTATAATAAGACAAGTAAATGGTTATAAATGTTTGCATAAGGATGGAATAATAGTAGGACTCCATGCATGTCCTAAGTGTGCAACCTGTGCCTTAGCGGCCTGAGAAACATGTAAGAAAAAGTGTCAACACGAGGTTGGTAAGTTCACAGGTTTGTTTATAGAAACGTTTAAAAGATTAATGTACATTCAATATATAAATCAATAGTTAGCTAACCCATAAGCATGTTAACCAATGCGCTCGCAACCGACAGCTGACTGTTTATATGCCTCCCACCATCATGGTGCATGTTTAGGTCAATATTGCACCCGTTCGACCTCCAATCGAGTTAGCGCGACTAACGCGGGTGAGGTTTGTCATACCCAGTAGTACTAATCAAATTACCTCGCTATGTTCATATTAACAGTCCGATGTTAAAACTTAAAGGATAATGTGTACGCATAGTCATACAAGTGATATCATATATGAATTTCAAAAATCAAAAGCATTTACGAGATTTTTCCTGTGAACGGTTTACGTATGCCCTATAATTTTAAGCATAATAGTTAGGGATGCAATGGGACATTTGTGACGACGACACGAAAGATTTGAACGTCCTAAAACATTCTTAGGATTAACGAGTAGACGAACTTGTCCACGGGAACACGAATTTCTAAATTTATTAATTAAGTTAAATGTGGTTCGTGTCATACGTCTCTAATTACGAATAATATTAATATATAAATATATTCGTACGTTTGTACCATTTAATAATGACCTAAGAAAATAATATAAATCACTATATTATTTTTAAGTTCATAGTATTAAAATAATCATTTGTGTGGCAAAAATAATAAGTATATTATTTTTATTCGAGGGTATAACCAAGGGTAAATAATATAAATAATTATATTATTTAATAGTTTGAAACGTTACATGAAGTTTATAAACGTGGTGAAAATAATATATAAATATATTATTTTTAAATCGGAGTTATGGGTTGAAAATGATATAAATATATATTATTTTTAAAAGTGGGGAAAATAATATGAAAATGGGTTATAAACTCAAACCCGAGCCTACGGGTGTTTTCCCGGTGCTAAAACATATTACTATATAAATATAATAATATTGGGATAGGTTTTATATTAAAAATAGTAGTTTAAAAATAAAAACGGGTAAAGAGACTCGAACCCGAGTCTCTCCCCCTACAGTACACTGATCTAACCACTCCGCCTGCTAAGGCAATTGCATCAAGACTCGGATTAGTGGAGTTTTAAACAACTTCCCTGGTGTTCTCCCCCTCCCTATGCACCAATTATCAAATCCCGACCCGAAACCATCAAATCCGGTCGCGGACAGTTGAAATATCAAATGGATTTTGTTAGTCGGTTTATAACAAACCCGTGGTTATGATTAACTGCAAAAACATCGTGTGTAGAATCGTTTGTTTTCAGATTAAAGTGTCGAAACACTAGATTAAGAACACGAATTCGATTTGACCGGTTCTGATAATGAAAGGTGTTGGATTCATAGGGCTTTTGACAAGCACTGGGTTGCGAGTCAAACCGTTTAGCTTAATTGAATTATGGTTGAGTCTAGGATCAAAACCCCCAATTCGATTGTGAACAAAACCTAGGTTTATGGATCATGAACAGATCGATGTTGTATGATACAATTAACATGGGGCTGTCAAAGGATATGAGATTACGATTCTAACCAGGTGAATTAATTGAATTGTAAACGTGTTTAGATTGGGGTTCGACCAAACCGGTTTGCGATGAACCCTAGAATTGGGTTCGCGATCGATCCGATGTTTTAAGCCATATTTATGATAGGGCTTTTGATCTAGGTAATGAAACGAAGCTAAGGGTGTAAGGAATTACCAGAATGGAAGTCGAATTGCAAGTGTTCGACTAAAAGGGTGTAGATCGTGACTGGATTGATCTCCGGTGACCACGACCTTGTTTCCGATCGAATTGGTGTAGGCAAAAGGCTCTAAGGGATGCGACTAAGATGTATGAGTGTTCAATTCGTGCGAATTATGGTCGGATTAATCGAATTTGATGGGTTAATGACGAGGGATCGACGGTTATGAGTTCTAGTATTAAATTCGTACTCATTAACCATCAAAAACGTATGGAAACAATACATTGATGATCGATATCATCAATACGATGATTAACAGCCGTGAATTCGAGTTGCCACTTCAGTTTCTGGTTTGATTCGAATCAATTGAAGGTTAGGTTTGACTTTGGAAAGTCAACAGAACCTTAAACTCCTTATTTTGACTTTTCAGGGTCAACCACTTTTGTTTAGATAAATTTCGGCTTAGTCCCTAAAGGTTGAGTTTAGATATTGACTGAATTAGTCCCTAAGGTTTGAGATTTGAGTTACTAGGTTAGGATTTAACCGAGTTTAGTCAACGGGGTTAACCCTAATTTGCCGGATGGCACAACTATAACCGTAGGACACCCATCTTATGCCATGATCTACATTATATGATATTGCTACATTCTATGTGCTACATGTCTACTACTTCATGTGTTGATCTATTTGATGCCCTATTTGTTAGACTACATGACTTACTAGGCTTCATCTAAATAATAAACTGAAGAATAATACCCATACCCTTATCCTAACCTTTACTATACACTCATCTGTATCTAATACTTCATACACCCTCATTCTTACATACTGGGAATTATGTCACCATCATCAATTATGAACAAAACTTAAACCCTTGGGCCTCAAAGCCCAGTCCAAAATAATTCTCATCATGGCCATGAGCCCAAACAATAGTGTTATTAGTACATGATGGCTGGAAGAGTGGGTGTACACCCATAAGAGATTCTGAATAATGAAAGATTGGGTACTTAAGTGTGTCCCTCGTGACCCACCCCTCTTTCCTTGGAATTCTCTTCGTGGGTACACTGCTTATAGGTCAAGTGTTACTTCTAACATACTATTGTGAAAACTCGGTGTTATGACTAGTCAAACTCTGAACTCATGAAAACTTATGTACCTAACATATAGTATTTTATCACTTACAATCTCTTTCTTTTCTGCTAGACATGGACTCCTACTCTCCTCCCTCCCCGGTATACTATCCCGAGGTAGAGTCTGAGCAGGAGGAAGACATCGGATTACCATCACCACACCATCAGTCACCGACACCACGAGCTGCTTGATCCATGTCTGACATAAGAGCAGATTGGTTTAGGAACACCGGCCTGAGACTCCGAGCATGTGAACCACCCCGATCAAGAAATCCCTATCAAGCACCTCATTTACACAACCAGCTACTACCCCCGCTGAGAGACCCTTACTTAGCACCCGACCCATACCAACCAAACCTAGGAACAAGGAAAACCACGTCACCCACCAGTGCTATAGGAGTCCCAGCTGATTCCACTTACCAATATATGAGGACCACATAGTTTATGAGGCAAGGGATGGAGCACGAGATAAGGCACGACCTACTAGGTTAGAGAATAGACAGCCTTTTGGGTCAAGCACGACACCACGAGGACCTGATTACAAACCTAGGTACCCACATTGACATGATGGAAGGAGACCGAGAGATATTTGACGCACGCACAGAAGTAGCTGGAGCTGAGGCCCGGTTGGCTATAAAAGTAACCATAACGATGTTCATCTTGGTGCTCATCTGCTTCCTCGTGCAGAGCTACTTGAGACATTAGCTGGATTATTCTATTCGTTGTCTTTAAATTTCAGTTCGAAAACCGCTACAATTTATGTTTGGAATAAGTATTCGACATTTCATAATTCGATGTTAAGTTTTATATTACAACCTAAATGCCAATATTCGTTGATTTAATATTACGAGTTATAAAATACATCCGTCATATTTTCATCAAGATCACCCAATCATCATCTTTTCATTCATTGCAATTTAGTACATGTACCTAAGCCTTCTTCGTAAACTAATCATTTTATTATCTAATTTAAACAACACCGTTATTTTGTTCAAAGAAAGCATTTATCAAACCCTTAGTTTATAGATATTATTTGGAATGTAAATTTTCTATAAACCTTTTCATCTTGTAAGGAAACTTAAGTACAACTTGTTTTATAAAAACATTATCTTAATTAATAATTAATTATGACGTTTACTTCGCTAAATTAGTTATTATTAAATCTTGGCTTAGTAAATAAATAATTTAACCATTATTTTCTTTTGAAATATTCTCTTTATGATAATTAAAACAAAATAAAAGGTTTAATTTATTTATCCATTATTCTAGTAATTTAACTTATTATTTTCACTTATTTTACAAACAAGGAAATACAATTACTTGTTTATTTACAAACAAAAAGCACAAATCAGTTATTCGTAAGCACATTACTCTAAACACCTACAAAACCTTCTCGTCATCTTGCACCCTCGAAAATGTATAATCGTACTAGGCACTTCATGAAGATGAATCATTTCGCATAGGTGTTAACCATCCATATAAACCTCAACAGGATTGAAAATTTTAAAACCCAACTACCCACATTATACATGAACGCCAAGCAACACGCTTGTCCACAACACTCGACCACTTACAAAATTAGATAGTTTACGTTACTCATGAGATTCAATAAATTACATATGAACATTCACAATATACATAATACTAGATTGATCACATTATACATGAAACTTGGTTGTTCACAATATACATGATACTAGATTGATCACATTATTCATGAAACTTGGTTATTTACAATATACATGATACCAAATTGATCACATTATTCATGAAACTTATTTGTTTACAATATACATGATAATAAGTTGTTCACATTATACGTGAAAATTATTTGTTTCCAATATATATGATACTAAATTGTTCACATTAAACATGAAACTTATTGGCTTACAATATACATGATACTAAGTTGTTCACATTATACGTGAAACTCATTTGTTTACAATGTACATGATACTAGATGAAACATGAAACTTGGATGTTTACATTATACACGGAACTAGATTGGGTACAATTGTTGCAATTGATTGATCACAAGGCATGATCATTCACTTTATGAAAGCTATAAAACTACTCGGGGTTTGACGTATTCTTGTTCAAACACGGGGAAGCTATGGAGCTCTAGGTTATGCCACATCATCATTCTTTAGTTTTCTGATGGACTTTACTATCTAGGGGTACAATTATTTATTAGCAACTCATACGTGAAAACAATATATATGAACTAAGATATTTTATGTCCCCTCTTGACCCACACACAATGGAGTGATCTATACGGATCATGCGATGAGTTGAGTAATTACGGGTGCACACGTAATTATAAAAGTCAGCGCATGAAAAACATAGTGAATTCTGTCGTGTGTTATGACCTGAAACCTATCATGATATATAGTAACGAAACCAATGTGTTATGATAAAGGCATGGTGGATACGCTGATAGTACTTCCTATATATAAGTGCTCCTATCATATTATCAGAAGTAGCGTTATTCGTGTCACGTGAAGTTTTATGTTATTTTGACCTTGACCAATGTTTGTGAAACCTTTTATTCAGTAATATTTCTTGAGCATATTAGACTGAATCCTAAACAAATCTCGATCATCAAATTCTCATTATTCTCATTTCAAGTGATACAGTCCATCTTTGGAGTCTAAAATATTCTTCGACAACTTTCTCCTTAAACTAAATCCACTGACACCATTCATGCATGACACAATGACCAGACCTGACCTTGAGTATGAGACCTAAACCTTGTAATCACTTGTACTCCTCAACCAAACTTTTCAAAGTTCATTGAGAATCCAAACGTGGCCTAGAGTTTACTTGGGAACGTGAGGATCAAATGAAGCTCAAGTACCCTCATCCCTTTCCTAATTCAGTAGCCTCCATCAGTTGAATTATGGGACGAAATTCCCTCAACGGGATACTGTAACATCCATGATTTTTCCAGTATCATTTTTATTTCATTCTATATATTTATGATATTCTATTTCAATTTCATACTTATTCAACACAATAAGTCACATGGATTATTATTTATTGTGTAACAATTCAAATTTCAATCTAGCATTTACCAATTTTTATCTAATATATAACATATGGGTGTATATTTATATATATATAGGTGTATTTAAATACTTTTATGTTGATTAAATCAAAACATATGAGCTTTAATAACATAATTACATCTTTTTTTATATACATATATATTTGTTTATAAACATTAAATATAATTATGTATATACTAAATCATATTGAATAAACTTTAACACAATTTATAACATAAAAAGAAACTTATTCCTTATTAAATATTCATAGTTAAACAAATAATGATTAGGTTTATATTCTTTATAAAAACAATTCTTTTAGATAAAGTAAAACAAATAAAATGGAATTAAATCAAATTGGTAAAGTCTTGGACCCCATTTATAGCAGTGAACCCTTTATTAGCTTTGAACCCCTCCCCCCCTCATTTAGCATTTGAACCCCCTCAAACCTTTGAATCCATCTATTTGAACTTCATATTTACATCTTGAACCCTAGAACAAGAAACAACCCAATTTTGACTTGCAAAAAGTCAAACACGTTCAAATCTCCAATCAATCTCTAAAATTACGGGATGTAAAATCTCCCAAATCATTTCCCTGCTCATTTGCGATCGTTTGGAATGTGTAATTACTCAAATTGATTTAAAAATAAATTCCTTTGACCCATTTTAGTAGTTACGGTCGTGGGTTTTAAAACCCACCAAATCAAGTCCCGAAAACCTGCAAATGTCATCGATTTCCAGCTGTAACGCGTGTATAATCGACCTATATAATTCCCTATTGTCTTGCAACTCAAAAGCACCTCGAAAATCAATCTTTTTCCCCTCTCCATTCGCTATCGGCTCAAAGGTGTAAGGCCCCTTTTACTGGGTGAACTCACTTGTTGGATTTACTCATAAACATAGTCATCAATACTGATCTATTAATTAGAAGCATTCAAACACAGCCGAAACATTCATCATCCGATTACATAAACAACGGAAGTCTTAATATTTAAACATAAGATAACATTGTATTAACATAAATCAAAGTGGGATGTCAGTCTTATGCCGGATAGTCATCTCGCCTTCGCACGACCCTTCTTTCTGTTTCCTAAAATGTATACTAAAAGTCAGGTAACGCTGGTGAGTTCTAGTTTAAAGCAATTGGATATAAACTTATCATATAATATATATATATATATATATATATGCATTATATACACATTCTTTTTCTGTACTTTACTTATTTCTTATAACCTTCATAATGAGTACGTATATAAACACATACATGCTTAGTTCTTAGTGCACAATCGTTGGTCATACACATATGGGTGAACAACCCGTTACTTTGCTTAAGTAAGTCACAAAGACAAACGTTCTCGAACTACCGTCGTAGCGCATATACTTAACCGTATGTCACTAGAAACCGTCCATCATATCTTTAAAACGTCCGGCAAACCTTCGGCCGTCCGTCTTTACCGTCCTACCGTCGTTGTCCGTCATATTCGCCCGTCTGCCCTAAGGCATCCGTTTCCCACTCGAACTATATATGCAGTCGTGCCTCGATTGAGCGACTTACTCCTCCGTAGTGGCCTTAGTTTAGTCTACCTTTCTAGACTTTCATTTCTGGTTGCATAATAGTTGAATGGTCGTCCGTCTACCGAAGTAGTCGTTATCATCGTTTCTGTCCATAACGTTCATTCATACTTAGCAAGCAATTTATACATGGATATAAAGCAAGATTTCATTCTTACACGTTATGTCATACTTTTCATACTTGGAAAGCAATATATACATGGATATAAAGCAAGATATCTTTCTTACACGTTATGTCATACTTTTCATACTTGGCAAGCAATATATACATGGATATAAAGCAAGATTTCTTTCTTATACGTTATGTCATGCTCTTCATACTTGGCAAGCAATATATATATGGATATAAAGCAAGATTTCTTTCTTATACGTTATGTCATGCTTTCATTTCTTTATTTATAAACATACTTGTTATACTTATATTCCGCATGTATTGTCATGTAACACATAACATAACATTAATTCATATCATGTATACACTTCAGCCCCAAAACATTTGAAATCATTTGCACGTAACACATAGGGGGCACATAAAACTCACCTGATGAGTGGTTTCTGAAATACACTTAGCGGGTTACTGAGCGCCACTAATGTCACTCACAATCTGTATAATGAAGTCATACACATAAGGTAGTGCTCCTAGATAATACTAGACATTACTATGCTTGAACCTAGTAGTTTCGATGGATGAATCACATCGAAACTATGGTAGTTTCGGGTCATGGGTTTATATCGAAACTAGATAGTTTCGATAAGTAACTTATGTAAAATCTTAGTAGTTTCAGGTGATGGGTTTATATCGAAACTAGGTAGTTTTGATAAGTAACTTTTTGTAAAATCTTAGTAGTTTTGGGTCATGGGTTTATATCGAAACTAGGTAGTTTCGATAAGTAACTTATGTAAAATCTTAGTTTTGGGTCATGGGTTTATATCGAAACTAGGTAGTTTCGATGGGTCTGCATATATCGAAACTCGGTAGTTTTGATGGATTCGCCTATATCGAAACTAGTAGTTTCGATGCAGCAGTCTTCTTCCCCAACCAGAAACCCTAGATCTGGCCAACTATTTCTAATCGATCAAGCCTTGATCTTTTTACGTTCAAAACTTTTCTTTTTCATCCATGAACATGAATATGTGGTCTGTTTTGAATAAACTAAACCTTTACTTGATTTTTAACTCGAAAACAAAAAAGTTATAAAAACTCAGATTTGGTATGATGGTTACATGTTTTTACTTCCTTCTTGTTTCTATACGTTCAAGAGATGGTGAGCAACAATCCTCGAGACTTTGAGCTTGACCCCGAGCCTTCTCACTCTAGACCCGAGCTCTCTCTTTCTCTCTCTAGCCTTGCGTAAATGAGGGTAAATAAGGAGAGGCTTGGGTGAGGGCGTTGATTAGAAAGGTTTTCCCTTCATATTTCGGGCCCATCGGCCGAATCTTGGCCAAGCCCACCTTGCTTTTCTTTTATTTGTTTTCTATTTATTCGGGATGTTACAAAAGGACGCAGGTTTATTCTTGCGACAAATAAAGTCCGATTTTAGGTAATTTAATCATCCTTCAACTCGTTTAGATCATCTATACCAAAGCCCCAACGTAATGCTTTTGATCTGTGTTTGAATCAATGTCAATTTGGGAGTTAGGGTTTGCGATAGATAGGTTGGGGAAGAAGTGTCTCCAGACCTTTATGTTAAAATCTATTAATTCCCATCCTTTATCAATATAGAAGTCTAGCCCAACCAGTTAAAGCCCTTCACCCGCTCAGCAGAGGTCGCGGGTACAAGCCCCGGCCCCTACTCCTTTTTTTGTTGTTGTTTTTCCTGATTTGCATCTACACATTCACACACACACACATGTGTATATATATATATATATATATATTTTTATATATATATATATATATATATATATATATATAAACACATGTATTCTTGTGGAAATAAAATGGTTAAATTACATATTTATAACTATAACAAAACACTTCCAAACGTGGCCCAGAGTTTACTTGGGAACGTGATGATCACATAGAGATCAAGAACCCTCATCCTTTTTCTGATTTAGTAGCCTCGATCAGTTGAATTTCGGGATGAAATTTCCTCAACTTGGGGGAGTGTAACATCCATGATTATTTTTATTTTATTCTATACAATTATGACATTCTATTTCAATTTCATACTTGTTCAACACATTAAGTCACAGGGATTATTATTTATTGTGTAACAATTCAAATTTCAACCTAGCATTTACAAATTTTTATCTATTATATAACATACGGGTGTATATTTAAATATATAGGTATACTTAAATACTTTTATGTTGATTAAATCAAAACGTATGAGCTTTAATAACATAATTACATCTTTTTTATATACATATATATTTGTTTATAAACATTAAATATAATTATGTATATACTAAATCATATTGAATAAACTTTTACACAATTTATAACTTAAAAAGAAACTTATTCCTTATTAAATATTCATAGTTAAACAAATAATGATTAGGTTTATATATTTTGTAAAAACAATTCTTTTAGATAAAGTAAAACAAATAAAATGAAATTAAATAAAATAGGTAAAGTCTTGGACCCAATTTATAGCAATGAACCCTTTATTAGCTTTGAACCCCCCCCCCCCCCCTCAAAGCCCAGTCCAAAATAATTCTCATCATGGCCATGAGCCCAAACATTAGTGTTATTAGTACATGATGGCTGGAAGAGTGGGTGTACACCCATAAGAGATTCTGAATAATGAAAGATTGGGTACTTAAGTGTGTCCTTAGTGACCCACCCCTCTTTCCTTGGAATTCTCTTCATGGGTACACTGCTTATAGGTCAAGTGTTACTTCTAACATACTATTGTGAAAACTCGGTGTTATGACTAGTCAAACTCTGAACTCATGAAAACTTATGTACCTAACATATAGTATTTTATCACTTACAATCTCTTTCTTTTCAGCTAGACATGGACTCCTACTCTCGTCCCTCCCCGGTATACTATCCCGAGGTAGAGTCTGAGCAGGAGGAAGTCATCGGATTACCATCACCACACCATCAGTCACCGACACCACGAGCTGCTTGATCCATGTCTGACATAAGAGCAGATTGGTTTAGGAACACCGGCCTGAGACTCCGAGCATGTGAACCACCCCGATCAAGAAATCCCTATCAAGCACCTCATTTACACAACCAGCTACTACCCCAGCTGAGAGACCCTTACTTAGCACCCGACCCATACCACCCAAACCTAGGAACAAGGAAAACCACGTCACCCACCAGTGCTATAGGAGTCCTAGCTGATTCCACTTACCAATATATGAGGACCACATAGTTTATGAGGCAAGGGATGGAGCACGAGATAAGGCACGACCTACTAGGTTAGAGAATAGACAGCCTTTTGGGTCAAGCACGACACCACGAGGACCTGATTGCAAACCTAGGTACCCACATTGACATGATGGAAGGAGACCGAGAGATATTTGACGCACGCACAGAAGTAGCTGGAGCTGAGGCCCGGTTGGCTATAAAAGTAACCATAACGATGTTCATCTTGGTGCTCATCTGCTTCCTCGTGCAGAGCTACTTGAGACATTAGCTGGATTATTCTATTCGTTGTCTTTAAATTTCAGTTCGAAAACCGCTACAATTTATGTTTGGAATAAGTATTCGACATTTCATAATTCGATGTTAAGTTTTATATTACAACCTAAATGCCAATATTCGTTGATTTAATATTACAAGTTATAAAATACATCCGTCATATTTTCATCAAGATCACTCAAACATCATCTTTTCATTCATTGCAATTTAGTACATGTACCTAAGCCATCTTCGTAAACTAATCATTTTATTATCTAATTTAAACAACACCGTTATTTTGTTCAAAGAAAGCATTTATCAAACCCTTAGTTTATAGATATTATTTGGAATGTAAATTTTCTATAAACCTTTTCATCTTGTAAGGAAACTTAAGTACAACTTGTTTTATAAAAACATTATCTTAATTAATAATTAATTATGACGTTTACTTCGCTAAATTAGTTATTATTAAATCTTGGCTTAGTAAATAAATAATTTAACCATTATTTTCTTTTGAAATATTCTCTTTATGATAATTAAAACAAAATAAAAGGTTTAATTTATTTATCCATTATTCTAGTAATTTAACTTATTATTTTCACTTATTTTACAAACAAGGAAGTACAATTACTTGTTTATTTACAAACAAAAAGCACAAATCAGTTATTCGTAAGCACATTACTCTAAACACCTACAAAACCTTCTCGTCATCTTGCACCCTCGAAAATGTATAATCGTACTAGGCACTTCATGAAGATGAATCATTTCGCATAGGCGTTAACCATCCATATAAACCTCAACAGGATTGAAAATTTTAAAACCCAACTACCCACATTATAGATGAACGCCAAGCAACACGCTTGTCCACAACACTCGACCACTTACAAAATTAGATAGTTTACGTTACTCATGAGATTCAATAAATTACATATGAACATTCACAATATACATAATACTAGATTGATCACATTATACATGAAACTTGGTTGTTCACAATATACATGATACTAGATTGATCACATTATTCATGAAACTTGGTTATTTACAATATACATGATACCAAATTGATCACATTATTCATGAAACTTATTTGTTTACAATATACATGATAATAAGTTGTTCACATTATACGTGAAAATTATTTGTTTGCAATATATATGATACTAAATTGTTCACATTATACATGAAACTTATTGGCTTACAATATATATGATACTAAGTTGTTCACATTATACGTGAAACTCATTTGTTTACAATGTACATGATACTAGATGAAACATGAAACTTGGATGTTTACATTATACACGGAACTAGATTGGGTACAATTGTTGCAATTGATTGATCACAAGGCATGATCATTCACTTTATGAAAGCTATAAAACTACTCAGGGTTTGACGTATTCTTGTTCAAACATGGGGAAACTATGGAGCTCTAAGTTATGCCACATCATCATTCTTTAGTTTTCTGATGGACTTTACTATCTAGGGGTACAATTATTTATTAGCAACTCATACGTGAAAACAATATATATGAACTAAGATATTTTATGTCCCCTCTTGACCCACACACAATGGAGTGATCTATACAGATCATGCGATGAGTTGAGTAATTACGGGTGCACACGTAATTATAAAAGTCAGCGCATGAAAAACATAGTGAATTCTGTCGTGTGTTATGACCTGAAACCTATCATGATATATAGTAACGAAACCAATGTGTTATGATAAAGGCATGGTGGATACGCTGATAGTACTTCATATATATAAGTGCTCCTATCATATTATCAGAAGTAGCGTTATTCGTGTCACGTGAAGTTTTATGTTATTTTGACCTTGACCAATGTTTCTGAAACCTTTTATTCAGTAATATTTCTTGAGCATATTAGACTGAATCCTAAACAAATCTCGATCATCAAATTCTCATTATTCTCATTTCAAGTGATACAGTCCATCTTTGGAGTCTAAAATATTCTTCGACAACTTTCTCCTTAAACTAAATCCACTGACACCATTCATGCATGACACAATGACCAGACCTGACCTTGAGTATGAGACCTAAACCTTGTAATCACTTGTACTCCTCAACCAAAATTTTCAAAGTTCATTGAGAATCCAAACGTGGCCTAGAGTTTACTTGGGAACGTGAGGATCAAATGAAGCTCAAGTACCCTCATCCCTTTCCTAATTCAGTAGCCTCCATCAGTTGAATTATGGGACGAAATTCCCTCAACGGGATACTGTAACATCCATGATTTTTCCAGTATCATTTTTATTTCATTCTATATATTTATGATATTCTATTTCAATTTCATACTTATTCAACACAATAAGTCACATGGATTATTATTTATTGTGTAACAATTCAAATTTCAATCTAGCATTTACCAATTTTTATCTAATATATAACATATGGGTGTATATTTATATATATATAGGTGTATTTAAATACTTTTATGTTGATTAAATCAAAACGTATGAGCTTTAATAACATAATTACATATTTTTTTATATACATATATATTTGTTTATAAACATTAAATATAATTATGTATATACTAAATCATATTGAATAAACTTTAACACAATTTATAACATAAAAAGAAACTTATTCCTTATTAAATATTCATAGTTAAACAAATAATGATTAGGTTTATATTCTTTATAAAAACAATTCTTTTAGATAAAGTAAAACAAATAAAATGGAATTAAATCAAATTGGTAAAGTCTTGGACCCCATTTATAGCAGTGAACCCTTTATTAGCTTTGAACCCCCCCCCCCCCCCTTATTTAGCATTTGAACCCCCTCAAACCTTTGAATCCATCTATTTGAACTTCATATTTACAACTTAAACCCTAGAACAAGAAACAACCCAATTTTGACTTGCAAAAAGTCAAACACGTTCAAATCTTCAATCAATCTCTAAAATTACGAGATGTAAAATCTCCCAAATCATTTCCCTGCTCATTTGCGATCGTTTGGAATGTGTAATTACTCAAATTGATTTAAAAATCAATTCCTTTGACCCATTTTAGTAGTTACGGTCGTGGGTTTTAAAACCCACCAAATCAAGTCCCGAAAACCTGCAAATGTCATCGATTTCCAGCTGTAACGCGTGTATAATCGACCTATATAATTCCCTATTGTCTTGCAACTCAAAAGCACCTCGAAAATCAATCTTTTTCCCCTCTCCATTCGCTATCGGCTCAAAGGTGTAAGGCCCCTTTTACTGGGTGAACTCACTTGTTGGATTTACTCATAAACATAGTCATCAATACTGATCTATTAATTAGAAGCATTCAAACACAGCCGAAACATTCATCATCCGATTACATAAACAATGGAAGTCTTAATATTTAAACATAAGATAACATTGTCTTAACATAAATCAAAGTGGGATGTCAGTCTTATGCCGGATAGTCATCACGCCTTCGCACGACCCTTCTTTCTGTTTCCTAAAATGTATACTAAAAGTCAGGTAACGCTGGTGAGTTCTAGTTTAAAGCAATTGGATATAAACTTATCATATAATATATATATATATATATGCATTATATACACATTCTTTTTCTGTACTTTACTTATTTCTTATAACCTTCGTAATGAGTACGTATATAAACACATACATGCTTAGTTCTTAGTGCACAATCGTTGGTCATACACATATGGGTGAACAACCCGTTACTTTGCTTAAGTAAGTCACAAAGACAAACGTTCTCGAACTACCGTCGTAGCTCAATTACTTAACCGTATGTCACTAGAAACCGTCCATCATATCTTTAAAACGTCCTGCAAACCTTCGGCCGTCCGTCTTTACCGTCCTACCGTCGTTGTCCATCATATTCGCCCGTCTGCCCTAAGGCATCCGTTTCCCACTCGAACTATATATGCAGTCGTGCCTCGATTGAGCGACTTACTCCTCCGTAGTGGCCTTAGTTTAGTCTACCTTTCTAGACTTTCATTTCTGGTTGCATAATAGTTGAATGGTCGTCCGTCTACCGAAGTAGCCGTTATCATCGTTTCTGTCCATAACGTTCATTCATACTTAGCAAGCAATATATACATGGATATAAAGCAAGATTTCATTCTTACACGTTATGTCATACTTTTCATACTTGGAAAGCAATATATACATGGATATAAAGCAAGATATCTTTCTTACACGTTATGTCATACTTTTCATACTTGGCAAGCAATATATACATGGATATAAAGCAATATTTCTTTCTTATACGTTATGGCATGCTCTTCATACTTGGCAAGCAATATATATATGGATATAAAGCAAGATTTCTTTCTTATACGTTATGTCATGCTTTCATTTCTTTATTTATAAACATACTTGTTATACTTATATTCCGCATGTATTGTCATGTAACACATAACATAACATTAATTCATATCATGTATACACTTCAGCCCCAAAACATTTGAAATCATTTGCACGTAACACATAGGGGGCACATAAAACTCACCTGATGAGTGGTTTCTGAAATACACTTAGCGGGTTACTGAGCGCCACTAATGTCACTCACAATCTGTATAATGAAGTCATACACATAAGGTAGTGCTCCTAGATAATACTAGACATTACTATGCTTGAACCTAGTAGTTTCGATGGATGAATCACATCGAAACTATGGTAGTTTCGGGTCATGGGTTTATATCGAAACTAGATAGTTTCGATAAGTAACTTATGTAAAATCTTAGTAGTTTCAGGTGATGGGTTTATATCGAAACTAGGTAGTTTTGATAAGTAACTTTTTGTAAAATCTTAGTAGTTTGGGTCATGGGTTTATATCGAAACTAGGTAGTTTCGATAAGTAACTTATGTAAAATCTTAGTTTTGGGTCATGGGTTTATATCGAAACTAGGTAGTTTCGATGGGTCTGCATATATCGAAACTCGGTAGTTTTGATGGATTCGCCTATATCGAAACTAGTAGTTTCGATGCAGCAGTCTTCTTCCCCAACCAGAAACCCTAGATCTGGCCAACTATTTCTAATCGATCAAGCCTTGAGCTTTTTACGTTCAAAACTTTTCTTTTTCATCCATGAACAAGAATATGTGGTCTGTTTTGAATATCATACGTAAAAACTAAACCTTTACTTGATTTTTAACTCGAAAACAAAAAAGTTATAAAAACTCAGATTTGGTATGATGGTTACATGTTTTTACTTCCTTCTTGTTTCTATACGTTCAAGAGATGGTGAGCAACAATCCTCGAGACTTTGAGCTTGACCCCGAGCCTTCTCACTCTAGACCCGAGCTCTCTCTTTCTCTCTCTAGCCTTGCGTAAATGAGGGTAAATAAGGAGAGGCTTGGGTGAGGGCGTTGATTAGTAAGGGTTTTCCCTTCATATTTCGGGCCCATCGGCCGAATCTTGGCCAAGCCCACCTTGCTTTTCATTTATTTGTTTTCTATTTATTCGGGATGTTACAAAAGGACGCAGGTTTATTCTTGCGACAAATAAAGTCCGATTTCAGGTAATTTAATCATCCTTCAACTCGTTTAGATCATCTATACCAAAGCCCCAACGTAATGCTTTTGATCTGTGTTTGAATCAATGTCAATTTGGGAGTTAGGGTTTGCGATAGATAGGTTGGGGAAGAAGTGTCTCCAGACCTTTATGTTAAAATCTATTAATTCCCATCCTTTATCAATATAGCAGTCTAGCCCAACCAGTTAAAGCCCTTCACCCGCTCAGCAGAGGTCGCGGGTACAAGCCCCGGCCCCTACTCCTTTTTTTGTTGTTGTTTTTCCTGATTTGCATCTACACATTCACACACACACATGTGTATATATATATATATATATATATATATATATATATTATATATATATATATATATAAACACATGTATTCTTGTGGAGATAAAATGGTTAAATTACATATTTATAACTATAACAAAACACTTCCAAACGTGGCCCAGAGTTTACTTGGGAACGTGATGATCACATAGAGATCAAGAACCCTCATCCTTTTTCTGATTTAGTAGCCTCGATCAGTTGAATTTCGGGATGAAATTTCCTCAACTTGGGGGAGTGTAACATCCATGATTATTTTTATTTTATTCTATACAATTATGACATTCTATTTCAATTTCATACTTGTTCAACACATTAAGTCACATGGATTATTATTTATTATGTAACAATTCAAATTTCAACCTAGCATTTACAAATTTTTATCTATTATATAACATACGGGTGTATATTTAAATATATAGGTATACTTAAATACTTTTATGTTGATTAAATCAAAACGTATGAGCTTTAATAACATAATTACATCTTTTTTATATACATATATATTTGTTTATAAACATTAAATATAATTATGTATATACTAAATCATATTGAATAAACTTTTACACAATTTATAACTTAAAAAGAAACTTATTCCTTATTAAATATTCATAGTTAAACAAATAATGATTAGGTTTATATATTTTGTAAAAACAATTCTTTTAGATAAAGTAAAACAAATAAAATGAAATTAAATAAAATAGGTAAAGTCTTGGACCCAATTTATAGCAATGAACCCTTTATTAGCTTTGAACCCCCCCTCATTTAGCATTTGAAACCCCTCAAACCTTTGAATCCATCTATTTGAACTTCGCATTTACATCTTGAACCCTGGAACAAGAAACAACCATATTTTGACTTGCAATCAATCTCTGCAATTATGGGATTTAAACTCTCCCAAATCATTTCCCTGCTCATTTGTGATCGTTTGGAATGTGTAATCAATCAAATTGATTTAAAAATCAATTCCTTTGACCCATTTTAGTAGTTACGGTCGTGGGTTTTAAAACCCACCAAATCAAGTCCCAAAAACCCGCAAATGTCATCGATTTCCAGCTGTAACGCGTGTATAATCGACCTATGTAATCCCCTTTCGTCTTGCAACTCAAAAGCACCACAAAAATCAATCTTTTTCCCCTCTCCAATTGTGATCGGCTCAAAGAATGCGGGTTTCATTCTTGCGACGAATCAAGTCTGATTTCAGGTAATTTAATCATCCTTCAACTCGTTTAGATCATCTATACCAAAGCCCCAACGTAATGCTTTCATTCTGTGTTTGAATCAATGCCAGTTTGGGAGTTAGGTTTTGCGATTGAGAGGTTGCGAAAGAAGGGTCTCTTGACCTTTATGTTAAAATCTATTAATTCCCATCCTTTATCAATATAGCAGTCTAGCCCAACCGGTTAAAGCCCTTCACCCGCTCAGCAGAGGTCGCGGGTTCAAGCCCCGGCCCCTTCTCCTTTTTTGCTGTTGTTGTTTTTCTTGATTTGCATCTACACATTCACACACACACATGTATATATATATATATATATATATATAAACACATGTATTCTTATGGAGATAAATGGGTTAAATTACATATTTATAACTATAACAAAACACTTGCAAATAATTTTGGCATATTTTTTTATAAAATTTATGGTTATAATTCTTTTTAAATAAAAAAACATATTTCTTAAAAAGCGTTTTAATTATCACGAATAATATATTATCTTTATTATTTCTAAGTGTATATTATTTCGTTCGTTACTAATATGTATTTCTAGAACATGACAAACATTGTTATTTTAAAGTTATAAAAGTGTTCAAACATCATAAGTTTTATTAAAACAAAAGGGTTATATAAATATATTTAAACGTTTAAAACGACATGATAACATATTTTTATTAATAATACGATTTCATTAGTGTTACTAATACTATAAATTTTAATAGTCGTTTTATTAGTATATTTTTCATACTATTATTACTTTCACAAATAATATGGTAGTTATATGATTTCCTTAAGTAATTAATCTCACTAGTTGAATTTTCATAAACAGTAATATTACAATTCAAATAACTACCTTATTTATTTCAAATCATATCCTTATAAATATTATTTTATATGATATTTCGAAATGATGATCATTTTAAAAACCTAATTTTAAGCACCTTTGACATTGTCTAAAAATGTAAATATTGTAGTTATTATATTAATATTTTTTTTTACAAGTGATACTTATTATTGACACCTAAAATCCCCTTTTATATGTAAAAACGTCATTTATAAACTCCATTCGTTTTCCCGATCACTCGTCCATTCCAAAATCCTAAAATCCCAAATCGTTTCCTTTGTGGTTTCTTTTAACCGTTTCTACATTATAATAACTTATTTTATTCAACTTAGGGCATCCTTAATTCTTGTTGCTACAAGTTACAAGCTCGACCCTCTATTTATTCAAGATGAGTTTACATAGCCCTTTTACATTTTTACGTACTTTGGGGTGGAACATGATTTTCTTTGAAAACTATTTTACAATTACAACATACAATTCTACAATTATGACAATATGTGTAATTTGTGCTTTAATGCTATGAGTTGAAACTACATATACATGACATACACGTGCAATCATTAACTCTTTACAAGCCAACGGTAACATTGATAGATCTATTGTGTTTGACAAACCCACCCGGGTAGGGTGATTGTTACCGACATTACATTAGGGTAACCTGCGTGTTATGCCTCAGTCATAAGGTTTGATTGTACACCTAGTTTGACTATTGATTCTCCATAAATGCCTTATTTACCATTTGTCATATGAATTGCATAAAAACACGTGAAAACTATTTGTGATATCAAAACCTATGTACGCTCAGCAAATATTTTTAGTTGACCTTTTTTTATCATGTTTCAAGTGCTAAGCTTTGAGTTCATATTCAAGAAGCTACACATAGGAATTGAGGATCTAGTTAAATAAACAGTTAAACTTTGTTGATGCATTTCATTTCCTTTGATTGTGATTGTTGAACTTTGTTATGAAATTGAGTAAATTTAATATAAGGAATTTTAGTTGAATCATGTGCTTATGAACAGTCTCCATGTCCCACTCCAACATGTTCCGCCGTGTGTTGGGGTGTGACACATGTCAACTACAGAGAGTCCCTAGGGACCTACGTAGCGGACCGTTAGCATGGGTGTTGGCGGTCCGCCAGCCAAGGTTATCGTGTAGCGGACCGTGTATCAAGGCGATGGCGGTCTGCTACCCCTTTGGCGACCTATTTCCTTATTTTCTTAGCAGACTGTTAACCACTAGGTAGCAGTCCTTCTTTTGACCAAAAATTAGTAGTAGTGATTTTGTAATCAAATTTGTAAGTGAGGTAGTGTGCTTGTTTCATTCGTGTAGCAAGTGTAGGATTGAAAGCAATAAAATGACATGAGTGTTTACGAGGAAAGCTCTTGATCCTTAGAGATCTCCGACATAAAACTTCGGGAGGTGACTAATCATCGACCGGCCTCTTGTTCTTGTTATTGATCGAAGTAAAAGAGTACAATGTGTGTTCGAAGCTAAGTGTTACAAGTAGTTGTTGCTGGTGTGTTGTGTGTTGTATCCTATATCGATCGTAATGCTCTATTTATAATACAAAGAATAACAAATATAACTATAATCCGAATATCCCGGGGAACACTCGGTCTCCGTTTGTGACCGTTAGAGGACCTCTTTCACACGTTTTCTTCAACCAATCTCAGACTCTCATGGGTGGACTAAGTCGTCGTTGAATACCTGCGAAGATAAGTCAATGACAAAAGGAACAGTAGATATTTTTTCGACAACTGTAAAAATTTAAACAAGATGGGAACGTGATAGGAGGTGTGCCGTTTTGGCGCGAGGTTTTAGGTAATGAAACGACATCGTTTTTCTAGGATATAACTATCCCATTTATTTTTCCCTTTTTACTCTTATCTTATCCGCCTCCTTCTTTCATCCCTGCAAAGAGTTTTTTAGAGGTAAGATCTTTATTTCTACAAAATTTTCACCCCCTTTTCTTTACATTATGTAGTTATGGGTAAGAAGATCACTCGATCTCCCTCTCCGATCGTTGGTAGTTCTATGGAGGATTTCATAAATCAGGGGCTCCTTGAGAAATTGAGCTCTTGAAGGCGAGCCCAACGTTTCCTAAAAACACTATTTTTAGAGCCTTCGATGCTAGGGTTCAGTCTGATTTCGTGTCCAAAACTTGGGTGTCTTTTCATGCATTCCCTTTCAGCATAGGTTTGTGTTACCCTTTTCCACCATTGACCTCGAAGTTCTTTGAACTCACGGGTCTAAGCTATGCCCAAACCATGCCCATGGTATGGAGAATCTGATCCAAAATCATGCTCTTTATATGAACGCTTCTGAGTTAGCCCATGTTTACAACCTTAGAAGCCACAGTTCCTCCCGTTTCTTTTTCAGATCAAACCCGGTCAGACTCACCTCGTCCTTAAAGCCACCCAGAATGACACAAAATGGAAAGGGAAGTTCTTTTTTGTGAAGTGTAGCTCTATCTCCTGCGGGAATCAACTGCCTTTCGAGTGGATTAAAAAGGGTAGGGTTTGGTCTATAGGATCCTGCATTATCCCGTGGTTTTTCAAACTAAATTTGATGATTTTTGTGCAGCATCCAGATTTTCAGATCTAGCGCCGGTAAGGGTTGATACTGTTGTAACATCCGAAAAATAAAACGACAGTTATAATAACGAGTTAGAATGCGAGAACGAGCTGAATAAACGAGCGAGACACGATGGGCCGGGCGCGCACGAGGATGGTGCATAAGGGGGAGGAGCCTCCCCATAAATAGCCATGGAGTCCCATGTTTCTCTCATTTGGCAAACTTAGAGAGAGAAACCGTAGAGAGAGAAAGTTGGCGGATCGACCCGAGATTGAAGGAGAGTGTTACTACTGAGCTCGTGAGTAAAACCTCTGAATCAGAAGCTCGATTTAGTTAACAACTCGATCTAGATCTGAGTTTTTAGTTTATGTTGGTTTTCAGGTTTTGGATAAAAAGGTAACGTTTTTATATATGAAACTTTAAAATAAACATAATCTGGCATCTAGAAGGAAAAACGAACGTTTTGAACGTAGAAAGTCCGGATCTTGACGTGATCAGATCTACATGCAAGAACTTAGGGTTCTTGGGGAATAAGAATACCCGACAGGCGAACTTATCAAGTTCGCTTAGCAAGGATTGGGTGAACTTATCAAGTTCGCTTGACAAGTTCTTTTGAGGCATAAAGTAAGCGAACATATGGTGGCGAACTTAATAAGTTCGCTGGGCATGAGTCAGGCGAAATTGATAAGTTCGCCTGTATGTTTGCCAGGATTGGTAAGAGGCGAACTTGACTTAAATTTGCCTAATTCAGTATGGTTAAACCGTTAGAGTCGGTATAGGATCTGATGTGTATTTAACTGCTCAATCCAGATCGTGCGTGACGTTGTTGGGCCTTCGATTAAGATAACGAAACTAGCTTATCAGGTGAGTTCTAGAAGCCCTCTTTTAAATATTTTAAATAATGTTTTTGGGCTGGTGTGCATAAGTAATGATGTGACTGTTTTATAAAATGATGTTTATGAATGATATGTGTGACGTTTTATGAAACGATGTTTATGAACGATGTTTTAGAAGGAAAAGGTTATGAAAGAAGTGTTTATGAAATATTTTGTCAAAAGAAGTTTACGAAGTGTTTATGAATGAATGAAATGGTTTTTAATAAAACGTACGAATGTTTTAACTAAAGTTTTGAAGTAAAAGAAGTGAATGTTTACGAAAGTCACAAACGAACGAATCTGCCATTATTCCTTAGGGAATGAAGGTTATGGGTATAGGGTGTAAGTTATGGGCCTTTACCTTTTAGGGGCCTTTGTGGCTGGCCAACTGTTGTACAACTTGGGTGATGACGGTCACTAATGTGTTGCAAAACACACCTCGATTTCCTTTGTATTTCGTACCGTTTTCGTATGGGTGTAGAGTCGTTTCGAGTCATTTATATCTTGTATTTACTTGTGTCTTGTTTTGTAGGTAATCTGGTCACTTTGGAGCTTAAACGATCAAGAACTGTGAAGGAAACGAGCACACGAGAACCCGGGATGAGAATGGCAAAAGTCGGGAAAGAGTCCAACCTTAGAAGAGGCATATCTCAGGCTAGAAAATTAGTTACGGGGCCCATAATATATCGAATTGGGGTATTTCTAATAGAAGAGTTCAAAATTTCAGTAATCCCTCGCGATGCGTGAGAGACTGGGCCCATTTCCCTCGCAGTATGCGAGGGACTAGAATTTCTACGCGATTGTTTTAGCTCTGGAGGTATGCGATAGATTAGGCAAGGGGGTCTCGCGATACGCGAGGGGCCCCAGAAACTCGAAAATTAACCTAATTTCAAGTGTTATAAGTTGAGGACTCTCACATTATCGTTATTATCGATTCTCATCCGTTCTAGACAAGAAAAGGGGCGATTTTGGGTAGAGGAGATCAATTGAAGAGGAAAGTCAAAGACTTTGCATCCGGATTCGTTAGATTTAACGTTTTCGATCTCAAGATTTGATTTTTTATCTTTGTTTGCTTTGTTTGAAACCATGATGATGTCTTGTACTTCTGTTTTGATGTGTTTAAACAAGATTCTAGGCTAAAACTTTGATACTTCCTGGGTCTTATGATGAATTCTTGTTAAAGTTGCGATCTTTATCGGTTTTTGGATATTATGTTGGATTAATGATTTTGTAAGAGATCTTGATATATTTGTAGTGAAGAATATGCATGCTTAAATCTGGTTTTGTGTTGATTAATGTTCCTCATGCTGTCTTATTGAATGTCTATCATTAATAGATGCATGTTTAGGTTGTTTGCGTATTGCTTGTGACTTGAGTGGTTTGCTAGACGTAGTAATCCATAGGAGTGTTGGTCAATCCTTGATTAGATTGAACGTGTGTCCTAGTTCAATACCCGAGAGGTGAGAATTAGTTGTCTAGTCTTCGTCATTAGGAATCCGAGTATTAACAGTCTGAGAGGACTTTAGTGTTAGGTGTCTAGTGATTGTTGCTAGTTAAAATCATAATTGTTATCTTGAGATTACCCCGTGCATTCTTCGAATGTATCGTGGACAGTGAGACTGAGAGGTAATCTGTCTTGTGGGTACTTTATCATTGTTGGAAATACCCGAGAGGTGATCTAACCATCTGGTGAGTTTAGTATACTTTAGGGAGCTTAGTTGGTGACACCCTGAGAGTGATTAGGGATCCACTAGGTAGTCTTTAGTTGTCATCTTTAGAAACCCAGATCCATCATAGTTTCCAGAACCGGTAGAGGTTGTGCTTTGTAAGTAGGATTCCGACCTAGGTAGTATTTTTCCCATCTTCTGATTTCACCTTAGTACTTGTCTTGACAGTTGAGTCGACATTAGTTTTTTGCATTATTAGTTTAATATTTAGTGTAGTAAACCCCCCCCCAAACCAATTAAATCTTTAGTCCGAGTCAGAGTCTAGTTTTGTTATTTGTAGTGTCTCTAGGGTTCGACAACTCGGTTTACCATTAAGCTGTGCTACACTCTATAGTTACACTTGCCTGTCAGTGCGGTTTAGTTCATAGGTATTCCTATTATTACTTAGGAGTCTGGGTTAGGTTTTGTTAGTTTTTATATAGACCGTCTGGACGATATCAAGTTTTTGGCACCGTTGCCGGGGACACTTAGCAATAGGAATATTAGCTTTGACTAGTTCTTTTAGTGATTTTTGCTTTATTTTGTCCTTTGAGTCTTTCTTGTTTGTGTGCCTGTCCTGCGTGCTATCTGTGAGTCTAAATTAAGATCGAGTCTTTCAGTTTTGAGTCTTTATTTATTTTCTTTTATTCTTGTGTCACTTTATGCACCACACTCGTTCGTAGGGATCACCACCATATTTTGTTTCCTTAGAGCCCGAAGAACAGCTGCACGAGCGCACCCACGACTTTCGGGAGCGTTTGAAAGCATTCTGCAGCAACCAGGTATGTTCTCCTAGCCCAATTCCATTTCCTACCATGGGCGACGCTGACCCACCAGCAAGACGTACAGTGCACCAGAGGGCCAGTGACGGGGTCAGCGGAGCGAGATCTTCGATCACACGCCCCGCCATTCCTAACACCAATATATGGCAGATCCCGTCACATGTCATGAGCACGATCACTCATGCTACCCAATTTCATGGCCTTGAGGATGAGGAAGCACCGAGACATTTGTCCCGCTTCGTGCGGATATGTGATACCTTCAATTTCATGGGTGTGTCTAAGGACGCTATTTACTTGCGTCTCTTCCCATTCTCAATCTCTGGGCATGCATCTCCTTGGCTTGACACCCTCCCCGAAAATTCTATCACCACATGGAAGGATCTGCAAGCTAAGTTCTATAAGAAGTACTATACACCTTCCAAGGCTTCTCACCTTCGGGATCAAATCCATTCATTCCGGATGGATCCTGATGAGCCTTATCACTTGGCCTGGGAGCGGTTCTACGCGCTGTTGAGCTGATGTCCCCAGCATGGTTTTTCTGATTGGGCGATAGGGGATAAGTCCTACAATGGTCTCACCTTCGAGAAGCAGCAAATGTTCAACACAGCTGCGGAAGGACATATCATGGATAAGCTCGAGCCAGACGAGTGTGAGGAGATGTTCGAGAGCTTCGCTATGGCGGAACATCAGCAACCATCTACTAGGAATTCCATTCCTAGAGCTAGAGCACCATCCTCTTCTCCCAGAGGTGTGCATCAGGTCACTCCTGATACTAGCGTGGCTGCTGCACTCACCTCAATGGCCAACGAGATTAAGGAGCTGAAACTCAGTGCTCAGCGGTGTCAAGTGTGCACGGGAGGCCACGACACCCGTGATTTCCCGGTAAATAATCAAGAGCAGGTGAGTTTTGCTGGCAACCAATACGAGGACCGAGGGTACAACAACTATAATTCCTTTGTACGTTCCACCTTGACTTTGATTGCGGTTGTTAGAGTTGTACCCTTGATTGTTTCCCTGGTTTGGTCTTGTGAATCCTGAGGCAGTTGCTTTGTCCTTCTGACATTCACGAGCAAAGTGTCCAAAGTTCTGATACTTATAGCACTTGGCCTTGGAATTGTCAAAACCCACCTTGGAATTTGAATGCCCACCAATAAACTTTCGGCCAGTTCTGTTCAAGAAACGCTTGGCCCTTCTTAATATCATGGCCATATTCCACTGAATATCCATGTCCTCCATGTCATCTGGATCCACCTGATTAAAATCTTCTTCAATTATCTCAGGATCTGTAGGTCCCTCGGGTGTGGCGGATCGTCACATGCATGTGGGTCTACTAGTCGGACCGGGTGCGGAATACCCGTGACTAGGCGGAAAGTCAAACTAAACAAAGTAAACCAACAAAATAATCACTTTAAACGTTCTTTGTATTACAAACACTTGAAGGTTATAGAGAGAAGTACTGAGATTACACTTTGCGTATTTGCAACTATGACTGCGTACTCAACCTATCCTATTTATACAAGACCTGATGCCTGCGCACTTAACAAGTGCGCAGGGCAAAATGCTCTTGCGTACTTAACAAGTACGCAAAGGTATTCTTGCGTCCTGTCTAAGTATGCAGGAGCTTTCTCCTACGCACTTACAAGTGCGCAAAACACTTAGAGAATTTTGCAACATTCAATATGTAAAAGTAAATACAACTCGATAAACTAATACATAAAGACTCTTACATACAAAGACAATTACATACATTAAAGTACAAACTAAGACTCTATCTATCCAGAGTGTTTGTCACAGGAAAGTACTTCAACAAACTCCCCCTTGACAACAGCTCTGGATAATCTTCAGTCTTCAGTCTTCACATCTTCGGTCTTCACATCACTTGATCTTTAGCTTCCATCTTCTTCTTGTATTCATGGCATAACTTAATCACCTTGTCATATTTTGAAGCAAGGAGCTTTGTCCATTCATCGGTGTACACACAATACCTGTCTACTTGTGCCTCCAGATCTTTCACAGAAAAGCTGATGAAGCATACTTCATCAAATATTCTGATCAGTTCCTTTGGCACTATGTTCCCACTCTCTGAACGTACCTTACCCATGATCACAACCTCGTCCGTCTTTGGATCTATGTACCAGTACCACATGTCACCAAGAATATCCTGAGATAACTTGCTCAGTGGAATCTTAGTTTCACATCGCACTGGCTTGTATACCAATTCTTTAAGTACTTCTTAGTCATAGGATGTCTAGCGTGCTTATCCTTGACTCTCTTGGGCACTTGAGGCTTGAACATCTCGAATTTCTGAGATCTTGCTTCCCGCTGTAGAACCACCCACAAACCCATCGCCACTGCGTGATTGGAATGACCCAGCAGCTCTCGGTTTGCTAGGTTCACAAGGTCGTATTTGGGTAAGGAGCTGAACGCTTCACTGGTGGGTTTCAAGTATTGAACCCCGCCGAATCTTTTGATTGCGAACAGCTGCTTATCCTCCTCGAACCTTACAGCCAAGATCATCCCTGTTGCTCCGTGTTTGTCTATTATAGACGTCTTTTGCCACACAGGAGCTGGACCCTTTGATGAAGTAGAAGGCATATCTTTATCTTTCAGTGCCTCTGGGTCCACAAGTGTAGGGTCAACTGGGAGGCTTCAGTCGAGGCTTCCACATTACTAGTATGCTCGACTGAACCTGTGCTGAGCGGAGCTTCGAAGGATGGAAATTCAAAGATCTCTCCATCTTCTAACTCGTACTCTCCTTCCCCGTCACCCTTGGGAATTTCGATCACAACGTCCTCATCATCATCATCCCAATCGTCACCAGAGTCGATCTCTCCTTCTTCTAGATTAAAGAAAGCAGCGATCTGTGCTTCTTTGGAATAGTCAGGCTCTAGATATAGGATCTCATCATCAGATAAGTCCTTAAGCACTTCAGCCACTGACTTTCCTTTGTCACCACCACCACCAGAGGTATCACCACCCTCTTGATGAGTAGACTCCCCCTGAGCCATTGGAATAGCAGAGATGGGCACGTATTTACAAGTGCTCAAGACTTAACTCTTGCGTACTTGTTAAGTATGCAGGGCTTACTTCATGCGCACTTACAAGTACGGACAAACCCTTAAGTGCACAAACTTTCAACTCAAATTTATGAAGTTTTTCAAGTCAAATAACGAACAAGATAAAAAAATATTCAATCAGGAGGATTCAAATACAATTCAGGAAGGTTAAACACAAATATTTTTGGCTTTTCTAAATAAAATTGAACTATGCATAAACTTAAAATCTTTTTGATCTTTTCTCATAGAAATATACAAGTATTCACACAAACTATTTTTGATCAAAGACACGAGCAGAGGATCAAATCAGGCTATCTTTTAGCAAAAACGATATAATATAAACATCAAAGAATATGGGATCATGTCATGGATTACTATTTATTCATACGTAATAAGCACATAAACAAGTAATTCAAGTTGACAATATTATAAGATTTGAAACTATAAGCATCTTTGTATCACGTTCTTGTGTATTAAGGTATTAATTATAAGATATACAACGTGTACCCCACTGATATGCTACAATAATGTAAATTGCACTATCTCAAGGCATCTAAGATTTTCCCAATGATTTTCTAAATTTTCAGAATGAAGATACATTTATTAGCACAGGAAAAGCAGAATCCAAAAGGATTATCAGGAATCATAAAATTCAGAATCGAGTGACTCATATGTCTTGGTTTCATTTGATTTTCTTCAATGTATATCGGCATGATGATTTAGGATAATGAGTATGGTGTTTGAATAAGGTAAGGGGATCCAACTTTGATCTGGATTTGATTTCAATGAATCAGGAGTGATTCAAGGGTGAATACATGCTCAACGGTTGATGTTGAGACATGTCTTGATTCAATCTCTCCTTGCATACTTGTGAGTATGGGCAGTGAGATGAACCGCATTAATTGTGCTAACGACATAACTCGAAACTGACCTCAAAAGAAAATTATTGCCAAAATCTAACATCCTTTATCTTATAATGATCTTTTCTATTCTTTTACACACACACACTTGCAAACATGGGTTCAAATCACAGTTGTAATTTAGATTTAGTTTCACACTACTAGTGATTCAAAGACGCATACAGCCTACTGACAATTAAAATTACTTGTAAATAAGCAGATTAAAAACATAATAATTTAAACAAGTAAGTAAGCATGACGCAATCATTTCCCATATGAGCAGTCTATGACGTTTAGATCATTTCTGATGTACTATCAGTTCCTCTTTTATCAAGTTAACTTTGAAATTTTCTTCATTTTCTATTTTGTTTTTGATTTTGTAAAATATTTTGAAAGTTAAAAGAACTATACATAAAATTTAAAAGAAATAAAGTTTAACTTCCATGAATTGAGTTGATTTAAGAAAAATTAATTTTCACTCAGGATTGAACATTCCTAACAAGTTGACAAGATGCTCAAAAAGGGATTGATCAAATGCCTTTGTGAAAAGGTCAGCAAGATTGTCATCCTTGTGAACTTTTACAAGTTCAATTAAATGCTTTTCAGCACAATCACGGATGAAATGATGGCGAATCTATATATGTTTAGTTTTGGAATGTTTCACCGGGTTATTTGTGATGGACATGGTGGCATTGTTGTCAATGAATAAAGGAGTTCCAGTGAAGTTTAAGACGTAGTCTCTCAATTGCTGCTAAATCCACAATATCTGAGAACAACCGCTCGCCGCAGCAATGTATTCTGCTTCACAAGTAGAGTAGAAACCGTTGACTGCTTCTTGCACTGCCAGGAGACCAGTCTGTCACCTAAGAATTGACATCCACCAGAAGTTGACTTTCTGTCAAGGTTACAACCGCCATAATCTGAATCAGTGTAGGCTTTGAAGTCGAATGACTGCTGCTTAGAGTACCAAAGACACAATCGGGGTTTCCCTTTCAGGTATCTGAAAATTCTCTTCACGGCTATCATATGTGACTCCTTCGGTTGAGACTGAAACCTTGAGCACAAGCACACAGCAAACATTATATCGGGTCTTGAAGCTGTGAGATACATAAGTGATCCGATCATCCCACGGTACAATCTGTTGTCTACATCCTTTCCATCTTTCTCAGGATGCGGACCATGATTGACTGGGATAGGTGTGCCATAAGTACTGCTATCATTCATCTTGTATTTTGACAAGATGTCCTGCACATACTTGGTTTGATGTAGATAAATGTCATCCTCTCTTTGACTGACTTGACCCAGGAAGAACGACAATTCACCCATATTACTCATTTCAAAATTGGACTTCATCACCTGCTCGAATTCCCTACACATCCCTTCATTGGTAGATCCAAAAATAATGTCGTCGACGTAGACTTGTACAAGAAGAATGTCACCTCCTGCTTTCCTAATGAAGAGGGCCGAGTCAATCTGTCCACGGTCAAAACCATTAGACAGTAGATGCTTAGATAATGTCCAATACCATGCCCGCGGTGCTTGATTAAGAACATAAAGTGCTTTGTCGAGCTTATACACTTTATTGATATTATGCGGATCTTCAAAGCCGGGAGGTTGAGTGACATAGACCTCTTCATGAACTTTTCCATATAGGAAAGCACTTTTCACATCAAGTTGGTGGACCTTGAAGCCGACATATATGGCATAAGCCAAGAACAGTCGAATGACCTCAATTCTAGCAACTGGGGCATATACTTCCGTGTAATCCAAGCCCTCTTGTTGGTAAAAACCCTGAACAACCAATCTTGCTTTGTTCTTCACAACCACATGACGATCATCCGTCTTGCATTTGAACACCCATCTGGTTCCAATTGGCTGAAAGCCTTTTGGCAAGTCAACCAAATCCCACACGTGCAACTTTTTGAATTGAGACAATTCATCTTGCATCGCCTCAATCCAGCAGTTGTCAGTGAGAGCCTCCTTCACATTCTTCGGCTCTAACTGGGACCCGAATGCAGCATGCAGACATGTTTCCATGACACCAGTGTCAAGTATCTCCGAGTAAAGACTGGTGTTCTCAGTGATGGTTCTATGACGAGTGTGAACACCGGCATAAGGATCACCAATAATGTTGTCGATTGGATGATTCCTATGCACTCTCGTCTCCGGTACAATCGGTTCCTGAATTTCTGAATCGAGATTCGTGCTTAACTCCCCCTTTTCATGTGTTCCAGAGGAAGAAGATTCAATGTTAATTGGATCAGCTGGAGCTTCATTTCCTACAGTTGTATTAGGATTAGCTTGAGCGTCATCTCCAACGACAAGAACATCATCACTGTTATCACTGTCATGAGTTCCAGATGCAGATGCAACATTGGAATCAAGAGTTACAATCGGTACAGTAGCACGAGTAGAGAAGCTGGAGTCATTGTCGCCACCCAATAATTCATAAACATTTGCGGCGTCAACTGCAGATAGACCAGGAAGATTGAAAGACTTGAATAGCGCATCATAATCAAAACCCCAAGCTGGACCTGTTGGTTCGGGTGGAATACTTGTTTACGACAATCCACTTCAAACCATTCCTCGACAGTACGAGTTCCTATGTTGTACCCTCTCTTGCAAGGCGAGTTGGCAACGTATCCTAAGAAGATGCCTTCCACCGCTTTTGCATGAAACTTAGACTGGCGGTCTTTGTACTGTAGCAACAAGGAACAGGGACTACCAAAAGGAACTAGGTAATCAAGATTGGGAAGTCGATTGTTGATCAACTCGTAACAAGTCTTGTTGTGCCTCTTCACAACCAGAACTCTGTTTAAGACGTGACAAGCTGTATTAACGGCTTCTGCCCAGAAAGTGACAGGAAGCTTAGCATCCGACAGCATAGTCCTTGCAGTCTCAATCAGTGTTCTGTTCTTCCGTTCAACAACTCCATTCTGCTGAGTCGTGTACGGCGCGCTGAATTCGTGACGGATCCCTTTCTTGAGACAGAAAAAAGCTCCATCAAATTATTCTTGAACTCAGTTCCGTTGTCACTCCTTATCCTTCTAAATTTCAGCTTGCAAGGAGATTCCAAGCTCATGATCAAGTATTGAAGAATATCAGCAGTCTCGTCTTTAGTACCTAAAAAGTGCACCCAAGTAAAACGTGAGAAATCATCAGTTACTACTAGACAGAACGACTTACCTCCAATACTCCTGATACTTATGGGGCCAAATAGATCCATGTTTAATAGCTCCAAAGGGGTATCAATAGAGTTTTGGAGCTTGGGCTTGTGAGACTTCCGTTGCTGTTTGCCCTTTTTACAAGGCATACAGTCATCTGCAACGGTAAATCTCAACTTAGGAACCCCGGTTACCAAACCATTTCGGACAAGATAATTCATTTTACGATACGAAATATGTCCTAGTTTCCTATGCCACAAGATAGAATCAGGCATTCTGACTTGTCAAACATCACCGAGTACTCCTTATCACACATTTGGGAGACACTCAACAGGTTATGCTTCAGCTGCTCGCAAAAGTTGACATTGTCAAAGCTGACACAACCGTTGGAAACCACGCCTGGACACGTGATGCTGCCTCCTTTTTCTCTGGCAAAGGCCACATAGCCGCCTCTGAATGGTTCAACATCTTGAAGCAAGGCCATGATTCCTGTCATGTTTCGGGAGCATCCACTTTCTACATACCAACGGTTAGAGATAGTACCCTTCGGACGTCCCTGCACGAGTAACAAAAGAATTAGTTAGATTTGGAGACCCAAGCCATTGTGGTCTTGGGTCGTGCATCCTTTTCAAAATAAACTACTTCCTTTAACTCACAGTGGTGATGACTGTTCAAAACAGATGAATCTTTTAAAGAATTAGGACTAGGAGATTTAGAAGTTTTGGATTTGGCAGTCCAGGATCTCTTCTCTTTCTTAACCGGAACAAGAGACTTTGGTTCAACTACAGCAGGTGAACTAGTGGAAGCTTCACCTGATTGAACTGAAGTCAGCTGTTCTAGCTTTCTCAACCTCTTGTTCCTTCTCCTTCTCTGTGGTTTAGAAAGTCTCGCCACAGGTTTCTCACCAGTACGTGTACTATCGGAGGTAGATACACAAGGTACAGTAGGTTGCGTTACCTTTCTTGAAACAGATGGTTTAGCTTCAGATTTGATCTTAGGCTTTACCATCGGTTTGACTGGTGGTTTCACCACATTTTGATTTGGATGTTTGGGAGGTTTCACTGATGGTGACTTAGGGATAACAGTTGCCTCTTTCTTTACTTGGTTAAGACTTTTATAACCCCTATAAAGCATTACCTTTAGTTTATCATTTGTTTCAATGATACCGGGTTCCGTTAAAATACAATTATCACTATTAGTGATAATGTTTTTCTTTACTTTCTATTCAGTCAACAACTCCTCAGATACTACTCCTTCAGGGCAAGTGTTAACCGACCCATCTTCAGAAGCAGTAACGAACTCCTCACTAGATGTGGAGTTAGCCTTACTTGAGGATTCATCCTTTTTAGGGGAATCATCCTTACCAGAGGACTCATCTAGACAAGTGAGATCAATGTCTATTAAGCTATTGACAAACTTCCCGCTCACTGGTGGAGGAATGTCATTAGTACCCAGCCCTAACCCATTCAATTTTCTCACTACAGATTCGTAGTGTTCCACCACAAACGAAAGTTTTTCAACTTCTCATTAGTACATTTTAACTGCAAGATCTCATTTTGCAGTTTGTTGATTTCATTGTTCCGTTTTTCCAACCCCCTGTATGCAACATCTAAATGAAGCTGTTGATCGCTTATTTTTAGAGAATATTCACATTTTTCTTTTGTCAAAGTTTTAATAGAATCTTTAAAACGTTTTTCGTTTTCTTTATAGTTTAGAGCTGCCATACTTAGGGTTTGATTTTGTCTTGGAGCCTAGAATTTTCAAGTTTTAGCCCTAGACATTTAGAACATGAAATAACAGAAAAAGGATTAGAGTCTACCTCAGAAGACGAACTGGTTGTTTCTCCAATGGCCATGAGAGCAACAGCAGTGGTCGATTCCTCTTTATCAGCTACAGAAGCTTCCTTTTCTTCAGCTTCCTTCTCTTCCTTTGTAGCAGCAGTAGTAGACTCTTCTAGGTCAGCCATAGAAGCTTCCCTTTTCTCTACTTCCATCAACTCCATGATCTCAGCCATGAGACCAACCTGTGTTTGTGCAATGATGGCATCCTCCAGATGAACACCCCAATCAAAGCTTTCGTCCTGTTGAGTTACCAGTGCATTGGACGTTCTACCTTGGCTTTGATTGTGGTGGTTTGAGTTGTTGTGGCCATGGATGTTTCTTTGGCAAGGTCTGGTAAAACCAGAGGCCAGTGCTCTGTCTTTCTGACACTCGCGAGCAAAGTGTCCAAAATTTAGACACTTATAGCATTTGCCCTTAGATTTGTCAAACCCGACCTTAGCATTAGTATGCCCGCCAATAAAATTTCTTCCTGTTCTGTTCAGGAAACGCTTGGCTCTCCTCAATAGCATGGCCATATTCCATTGAATATCCATGTCCTCCATGTCATCAGGATCCACTTGATTAAAATCTTCTTCAATCATCTCCGGATCTGTAAGCTTGCCACCTATGAAATTCTCATACGCAAGAATACAAGATGAGAATCGTGCTACATGATCTTCAGCTATTCTGGCTATAGCTGATTGGTTAGCTGAAGACGTAGCACGAGGATTTCTTGAGGTATGTTGATGATGAGACCCCAACCCTGATCCAGATGCATAGCATGCATGACCATCACAACCATTTGAGTGGTCTTCATCAGTAGAGATTCCAGTGAAAAGGGCAATTCCAGAGCCCGATGACTTGGATGTAGAAGTCGTCCCATTATACATAAAAGGGTCTTGTATCTGAGGTCTTCCTGAGCTCTCCTTTCTTTTTAGGTTCATGTCATGAGCTTGAACCTTTCCTAATGCCTCCTCTACTGTCAACTCATAGAATTTTGTATTTTCCCTCATCAGGGTTGTGTACATCTCAAATTTGGGTGGCAAAGCATCCAAAAACTTTTCCACCATCTCTTCATCTAGATACCTGAGTTCAAAAGCCTTCAGCTCAGTCTGTAGATGATAGAATCTAGAGATGATGTCATCTAAAGATTCGTTCTCTAAGAATCTGAAGCATTCATACTGCTTCCGGAGTAGATCCCACTTACTCTTCTTGATATCACTATTTCCTTCGAATCTTTTCTGTAAAGCTTTCCAAAGATCCTTGGAATTGTCATAACCTCGGAAACTGTGGAACAATTCCCGAGTTAATGCCATAGTGATCGAACCAAGTGCCTTCTTTTCACGATCATAAGCTTTCCTTTCTTCTTCAGAGAGTTTAGAGATAGGTTTGGGCATGGTTTCATCAATATAGATGTGTGTGGGATGCTTATATCCCTCAAGGATTGGTATCCATAGCGATGAGTCGGTATAAGAAATGTAGTGCTCAAAACGTGCTTTCCAATTAGAATAATCATTTACGTTCAGCAACTTTGGCGGTTTCTATGGTGTACCGATCTCATTATCATAGTTTAACAGGTTTCCAAGATTCTGAAGATTCGACATAGTGAACACTTAGTCAAATTTCAGAAAAATCAGACACAGTTGCGCACTTGATTTTCACCTTGCGCACTTGAGAAATGGTCTTGCGTATTTAGATTTGCTCTTGCTTACTTGATAAGTACGCATGAGTAAGTGATAAGTACGCAGGATATAACTCGCAGACGATCAGTCTTGTGCACTTGTAAGTACGCAGGAAATTAGTCTTGCGTATTTAGCAAGTACGCAACAGAACTATACTATTTGCCAGAAATGGTAAGTACGCACAACACCTTTTCAACAACTTTC
The DNA here is from genome assembly GCA_023525975.1 of Smallanthus sonchifolius. NCBI lineage: Eukaryota > Viridiplantae > Streptophyta > Magnoliopsida > Asterales > Asteraceae > Smallanthus > Smallanthus sonchifolius. Next base: position 93,308,926 of record CM042026.1, read on the forward strand.
ACCAAACTATTCCAGTCACTGGAAAGTCGCCGGAGATGGTAAAAGTTGGACTGATGATCAATGCAAATGAGCCAAAGGGTCAGAAACTTGTTTCTAACCAACCTTTGATGCTCAAAACACTCAAATACACAACAAAAATCAGTTTTTGAGAGATTATTGCTTCTAAAATAGTGCTCAAGAGCTACCTCTATTTTATCACAAAAATACCTCTTTTTGCTTGTAAAAACTCGATAGAAACTCTCCAAACTCACTCACAACACTTGAAATCAGGAGCAATGGCTCTGATACCACTTGTAGGTCCCTCGGGTGTGGCGGATTGTCACATGCAAGTGGGTCTACTAGTCGGACCGGGTGCGGAATACCCGTGACTAGGCGGAGAGTCAAACTAAACAAAGTAAACCAACAAGATAATCACTTTAAACGTTCTTTGTATTATAAACACTTGAAGGTTACAGAGAGAAGTACTGAGATTACACTTTACGTATTTGCAACTATGACTGCGTACTTAACTTCTGTCAACCTATCCTATTTATACAAGACCTGATGCAGTGCGCAAGGCAAAATGCTCTTGCGTACTTAACAAGTACGTGAAGGTATTCTTGCGTACTTGCTAAGTACGCAGGAGCTTTCTCCTGCGCACTTACAAGTGCACAAAACACTTAGAGAATTTTGCAACATTCAATATGTAAAAGTAAATACAACTCGATAAACTAATACATAAAGACTCTTACATACAAAGACAATTACATACATTAAAGTACAAACTAAGACTCTATCTATCGAGAGTGTTTGTCACAGGAAAGTGCTTTAACAGGATCTGTAAGCTTGCCACCAATGAAGTTCTCATAAGCAAGCATACACGTTGAAAATAATGCTACATGATCTTCAGCTATCTTGGCTATAGCAGTTTGGTTAGCTAAAGATGTAGAGGGAGGATTTCTTGAGGGATGTTGGTGGTGAGAACCAGATCCAGATGCTGTAAAGCATGTATGACCACCACAACCATTCGAGTTATCTTCTTCATTAGAGTTCCCCGAAATAAGGCAATACCAGAACTAGATGATTTAGTTGTGGAAGACGTCCCATAATACATAGAAGGGTCTTGGATTTGAGGTCTTCCTGAGGTTTCCTTTCTTTTCAGGTTCATATCGTGAGCTTGAACTTACCGATTGCTTCTTCAATCGTCATCTCATAGAACTCCGGGTTCTCTCTCAGCAGAGTGGTATACATCTCAAACTTTTGTGGTAAAGCATCCAGAAATTTTTCAACTAATTCCTCATCAAGATACTTTAGCTCAAAAGCTTTTAACTCGATTTGAAGATGATAGAATCTAGATATAAGTTCATCAGTAGATTCATTCTCCATATATCTGAAGCACTCATACTGCTTTCTCAGAAGATCTCACTTGCTCTTCTTGATGTCACTGTTCCCTTCAAATCTTTTCTGCAATGCCTTCCAAAGATCTTTCGAATTATCATAACCTCTGAAGTTGTGAAAGAGTTCTCTAGTTAGGGTCATTGTGATAGATCCATGTGCTTTCTTTTCTCTATCATAGACTTTCTCTTCTTCTTCGTCTAGCTTAGAAATAGGCTTGGGAACATCTTCATCAAGATATGTATAAGTTGGATGCTTATACCCCTCAAGTATAGGTATCCACAAAGAGGAATCAGTATATGAGATATAATGTTCAAAGCGTGCTTTCCAATTTGAATAATCATTTACATTAAGCAGCTTTGGCGGTTTTTGCGGGGTTCCAATTTCATTGTCATAATTAAGTTGGTTACCGAGGTTCTAAAGATTTGCGAAAGTGTGACACTTAGTCAAACTTCAGAAAAGTCAAAACAACTTGCGCACTTAAAAAATTTGGTCTTGCGTATTTAGAATTTTCTCTTGCGTACTTGACAAGTACGCAGGAGAAAATGATAAGTACGCAGGAGATGACTTAAGTACGCAACAAATATGGTCTTGCGTACTTTGTAAGTACGCAGCAAGACTGTACTTGTTGCCAAATATGGTAAGTACGCAGCTCACTTTTTCACCAACCCTCACCAACTTTTTTCGGTCACTAGAATCTCACCGGAGATAGAAGAAATTGAAGATATGACCAAACAAATTGAGCCAAAGGGTCAGAAACTCGTTTCTAACCAACCTTTGATGCTCAAAACACTCAAATACACAACAAAAGTCATTTTTTGAGAAATTTTGATTCTAAAATAGTGCTCAAGAGCTATCCCTATTTTATCACAAAAATCAACAAAAAAACACCCACTTTTGCTTGCAAAATCTCTGTAGGATGTGTAGAAGATGCTCCAAACACACTCGAAATCAAGAGCTAAGCTCTTATACCACTTGTAGGTCCCTGGGTGTCTCGGATCGTTACGTGTGGGTGTGTGACTAGTCGGACCGGGTGCGGAATGCCCGTGACTAGGTGGAGAATCAAGTAACGCAGAGTAAACCGACAACGAAATCACTTTCAAACTCCGTCTATTATAAACTTGAAGGTTACAGAGAGAATATACTGAGTGCAAATGTCTGTGTACATAAATTTTGTCAACCTATTTTATTTATACTAGACATGATCTCTACGCACTTAACAAGTGCGCAGGGAAAATTGATCATGCGTACTTAGCAAGTACGCAGAGTGTTCTTGTAACATTTCTGGATTTAGTATTCCTATTTCAATTCAATGTAATGCAATTTCAAGTTCTATACTCGTACACTGTCTCATTATTTTCTCGCCGTAAATTAAATGCAATGATTCTATACAAGTTCGCAAGTTTACTCGGTTATATACATTTAGACACTATACATGAAACTATTTTATTCAAACTTATCAAACCTGAAAAGTCAAGGACTAAAGTTGAAAAATGTCAAGAAACCCTAATTAGACACGGTCGAGCTTCATATAAGCACGGTCGCGCGACCTGCTTTGGAACGATCGCGCCCGGTGCCTAGGCACGGTCGCGCCTATCTTGGCACGGTCGTGCCTGCGTAACAGTCGAATCGTAATTGTGACTTTAATCATCCGATCATTCGAATTCGTAACTTTAACACGCTTTAATCACATTAACAAACTCAATAAACCATTCCCATTACTCGAATTCACTTCGGTTTTGTCCTACCAAATTCCAAACGATTAAGCATTTCAAGAAGAACCCAAATTCTCTCAATATTCTCAAAGCAATCCAATCAAGCATTTCCAGAGCATCACTGAATCAATCCGAAGCCATTGAAGCAGTAGGAATCGCAGTCGAAGTCACCGAAAATCTTTATCTCCGTCGCCGGAACTCCTCGCTGCCGTTCTCTATCGATCCGCTCCTATTCCGGGTAATTGAATCCTCTATTTCATTCCTTTCTGTATCATTATCGAAAGCCCCTATTCAATTTGGGCTTCCATTATAGAAATCGATCCGAATCAGAAATCTTGCTTTAAATAAAACGATTTAATCGAATCCATACTTAAACGCGATGTTCATACAATTAAGTTATATGAAAAGACTCGTAATAACCCATTAATCAAAAGCCCTATCAAATCCAGTGTTTAAAATACAAGAAATTGTCAATTCGTGTCTGATTTGGAAGAGACACGGTCGCGCTAATCATCTAGCGCGGTCGTGCCTCATCGAGCGCGGTCGTGCCGACTAGCAGCGCGGTCGTGTCCTCCTATCCAGACCTTGTCATGCCCTCTGGGCTAGTCCCTGTTGTGTCTAAAGATCATAGACACGACCGTGCCGGGCCAAGGCACGGTCGTGCCTGTCAAACTTGTCTAGATTGTGCTCCCGTTGATCAACCCGGTCGTGTCCCGACTAGCGCGGTCGCGCCCGTGGCTTGAGCACGATCGTGCCCTTCTGAGGCACGGTCGTGCTAGACTCAGAACCTTTTATCAGAATTATAAATTTTTATATTTTAATCAGTAAATGTTTCAGATTTTATAAAAAAATATGTTTTCTGTATTTAAAAATGGATTTAAAGTTTAATCTTGTCATAAATATGATTTATTGAAAAGTTTATAAAAATTAAATTTATATTTATTTAAAATGAGGTTTTAAATAATTAAGTTACAAAATTTATAAATAATGATTAGATATTTAATTTACATTTTAAATCAAAATCATTTATTTATTTATACTTAATTACAATTAATATTTACATTATTTCATAAACTATAATTATATATTTATTTATTTATTCAATTCAAACCTAAACAAATTATTTCAAACATATTTTACTTCAAACTCTATATATTTTATACAAATCAATAGCTTTATACACAAATTCAACTTCCATTTTAGACTTAAACTTTGTACATCTATTTGATACTATACACATTACTCGATAGGTTAAATTGTGCATTCCAAGGATCATAATTGCTATCTATAATCTGTGTTAGCTACATCTTCATATCAAGTGAGTATTCACAACCCCTTTTACTCTTTTACACTTTTGGGGTGGAACATGAACTTTATACACATTACACATTTCACAACTACATTTATACAAACAACACAAGTGCAATATCCTACTTACATACATGTGTGCAAAATTTGAGCTTTGTGCCCGAGTGCTAGTTGTGCTAGTCTTTGTGAAAACTATGTGCAATCATTAACTATACAAGCCGACGGTTTTCAATGATAGATCTATTGAGTCTGACAAACCCACCCAAGTGGAGGTGATTGATACCGACAACACAATTTGCATACTAGTTACAAAGGTTTGGTTGTACTTGATTACACAATAGCTGCTCCCCATAAATGCCTTATTTTTCATGTCTTGTAAAGGATTTGTTTTCAACTATATGCTATCTATATACAACTGTGTTATACTCACCAACTTTTTAGTTGACTTTATTTTATTCATGTTTCAGGCGCTAATATGTGAGAATGATTCAAGACGTGCTCAACATAGGATTTGGACTTAGTAATATTAAATCAAGAAGTTTATGAATTGTTTATTGTTCTTTGTTTGGATTTTGGTTTGTACTCGGATTATGTGAAACGGAAATTTGGCTTTAATATATTTCAATTTAGTCAACCTTGTGCTATGAACAGTCTTACATGTCCCGCCCCGATGATTCCGCCATCGGTCGGGGTGTGACAGATTGGTATCAGAGCCTTGGTTATAGGGATTTAGGTTATTAGACATCTTGACCTAGACTATAACTTTAGGACACCCACTTATACTATGCTTCATGATTTTGTGCTATGTGTTACATGCTATGTGCTACATGCTTACCATGATAAATTGTTATTATATTTGGTACCTCACTTGTTAGAAATTTATGGCTTATTAGGATCTTCTTAAATAATACCTTTTCCTATATCCTAAAACCCGATGATATTTCTACCTTCTTTTCTATCTTTATTCTTTCTAAGCATGTGGAAAAAAAAAATATATTCTTGAAGCAAAAATCTTTAAATTTTTTTTATTTTCTTCGTTAAGGTTTTTAAACTTGTTAAATTATTTGAGGACACGTGCAATCTGGAAGGGTGACACCTGTATTTTGGGTTTTCTGTCTAGGAAAGCATTTCGCATAAATCCCAATCAACCGAGGGACCCGTATGCTTTCCTGGGAATTCCCGAGATGAGTGTTTACCTATAGGCTAAAGCATGTCTCCTTGAAAATTATATAAGTTTAAATTAACCTTGATGTGCCTTAGTATTCAAGTGATTTTATCACTTTTGAGTACAATCCAAACTATGAATATCTATCTTTTATTTGGTTTTCTCATTCTATTAAATCCTAGCAATTCTCATAAGTTCTTACAATCTTTCTTGTCTTGTGAAAATCTGTAGAATGCCTCCTCGTCGTGCTCCTGCCGCCAACGCCAACTCCGACATTGCTGCTATTCTTACCCAATTGGTGACACAACTCACCCAAGCCAATGGTGCCACAAATGGCAATGGTGGAAATGGAAGCAATAGTGGTAATAATGGTGGTAATGGTGGAAATGGTGGAAACAATCCATCTCAATGCACCTTCAAGCACTTCAATTCTTGCAATCCCCTAAAGTTTTATGGAACCAAAGGAGCTACTGGACTCCTTCAATGGTTTGAAAGTATTGAGAATACCTTTCTCAAGAGTGACTGTCCCGACAACCTCCGTGTTCGTCATGCTACTAGTGTCCTTCAAAAGCGGGCACTTACATGGTGGAATGGGGAGAAAAGGAATAGGGGTATTGATGTAGCTATGACTTTACCTTGGGATGAGGTCAAAAGGCTTATGACCGAGGAATTCTGTCCTCGAAATGAAGTGAAGAAGTTGGAAGCTGAATTTTGGGATCTTGCCCAAGATAGTGGGGAAAACTTAGCATATACAACTCGGTTCCATGAGTTGAGTCTTCTTGTGCCCCACATGGTCACTCCTTTAGCCCGTTGTATCGAAAAGTATATTGGTGGGCTACCAAGACAAATTCAAGATACTGTCTTAGGTAGAAATCCTGCTACTTTGGAGGATGCCATCCGCCTGTCTGCTACCTTAACTGATAATCATGTTAAAGCTGGAACTCTTACAAAAAAGGGTTCTAAGAAAGTTGCTGAAAACGTAACCCCTCCTACCCACAACAAAGAAGCCACAACTGAACCCTCTCGCAATAACAAAAAGAGGAAAGTTAGAAACTTTGTTGTGGTTACTCCTGCGGTGCCCGTTAATCAAGTTGCACACGTAGTTCAAGCACCGGCTAAAAAGCCATATGTTGGGATTTATCCTCTTTGTACCACCTGCAATTTTCATCATCCTCAAAATATCCCATGTCGCCTTTGCACTCATTGTGGGATATATGGTCACACTATCAATATTTGTAGGGCCAAAGCTTTTGAGGGTCAAGTCAATCCACCGAACCAACCCAACCCGCAAGTGGCTAATCAAGGTGCTCCCGCCATTGCTAATAGGCGTGCTTGCTATGAGTGTGGTGACCCGAACCATTTTCGTAATCTATGTCCAAGACTTGCAAATGCTAGACAAGGTGGAGCTCGTGGGCGTGCGTTCAACATAAACGCCAACGAAGCTCAAGCCAACAACGACGTGGTTAATGGTACGTTCCTTGTTAATAGTCAATATGCCTCCATTTTGTTCGATACCGGTGCCGATAAAAGTTTTGTGTCACTAAATTTTGAGCCTTTACTTGCAAAGACACGATCCCAATTAGAGAAAACCTTCACCGTTGAAATAGCAAATGGTGACTCCCTTACAATTGAGTCTATTATCTATGATTGCTCCTTAGAACTTAATGATCATACATTCCCAATCAACCTTATTCCAATGCCACTAGGAAGCTTTGATATTATCATTGGTATGGATTGGCTATCAAATCATCATGCCGAAGTCATTTGTTTTGAAAAGTGTATTCGAATTCCGCTACCATCGGGAGAAACCTTAAGGGTTTTTGGTGAAAAGCCTTGCATGGGTCTTAAATTGATGTCTTGTACTACCGCTCAAAAGTACTTACGAAAGAAGTACATCGCCTTCCTAGCTCATATTGTTCAAAAGGATGTCAAGGAGAAGAGTATCCAAGACATTCCTATCATTAGGGATTTTCTCGAAGTGTTTCCTAAAGATTTATCCGGTCTTCCTCCTGTTCGTCAAGTAGAGTTTTGTATTGATCTTATGCCCGGAGCTAACCCCGTTGCTAGAGCTCCTTATCGTCTTGCACCTTCCGAAATGCAAGAGCTCGTAAGTCAACTTCAAGAACTCTCCGACAAAGGTTTCATTCGCCCGAGTCATTCACCGTGGGGTGCACCCGTCTTATTTGTTAATAAGAAGGATGGATCATTTCGCATGTGTATTGACTACCGCGAACTCAACAAGCTTACTATCAAAAATCGTTATCCTTTGCCTAGAATCGATGATCTCTTTGATCAACTTCAAGGTTCTACTTGCTTCTCGAAGATTGATCTTCGATCCGGTTATCATCAGCTCCGAGTTCAAGAAGATGACATTCCTAAGACTGCTTTTCGAACAAGGTATGGTCATTACAAGTTCATGGTTATGCCTTTCGGGTTAACCAATGCACCCGCAGTTTTCATGGATCTCATGAACCGTGTGTGCAAACCGTACCTTGATAAATTCGTGATCGTTTTCATTGACGATATCTTAATCTATTCCAAGACTAAAGCCGACCATGAAGAACACCTTAGATTGGTTTTGGACCTTTTAAAGAAAGAACAACTATATGCCAAGTTCTCCAAATGTGAATTTTGGTTAAAGGAAGTTCAATTTCTTGGTCACATCGTCAACGAAAAGGGTATTCATGTTGATCCTGCTAAGATTGAAACGGTTAAGAATTGGAATGCCCCGAAGACTCCTACCGAAGTTCGTTCATTTCTTGGTCTTGCGGGTTATTATCGTCGTTTCATCTCAAACTTCTCAAAGATTGCTGTCCCTCTTACCGCCTTGACCTATAAGGGTAAAGCTTATGAATGGGGACCGAAACAAGAAGAAGCTTTCCAAACTCTTAAGCATAAGTTGTGCAATGCTCCCATTTTGACTCTCCCTGATGGAAATGATGATTTAGTTGTCTATTGTGATGCTTCTAACCAAGGTCTTGGTTGTGTCCTCATGCAATGAGGAAAAGTAATCGCTTATGCATCAAGACAACTCAAAATTCATGAAAAGAATTATACGACGCACGATCTCGAGTTGGGTGCGGTCGTATTCGCGTTAAAGATTTGGAGACATTACCTATATGGCACGAAATGTGTGGTATTCACCGACCACAAAAGTCTTCAACATATCTTCAACCAAAAAGAACTCAATATGAGGCAACGACGGTGGGTCGAACTCCTCAACGACTATGACTGCGAAATTCGTTACCATCCCGGCAAAGCGAATGTAGTAGCCGATGCTTTGAGTCGAAAGGACCATGTTATGCTTCATTGTGCCCGTATTCAAACCGATATTCAAACCCGTATCTTAGAAGCTCAACACGTCTCTGTAACCGAGGGCAACATGTATGAAGAAATGTCGTGTGGTGTTGAACTTCTTCTTGAATCAAAACCCAATGGCTTACTATATTACTTGAACCGTATTTGGGTTCCCGATCGCGACGATCTCCGTGCATTTCTCATGAACGAGGCTCATAAGACTCGTTATTCTATTCATCCTGGTGCGGATAAAATGTACCAAGATCTTCGCCAACTTTATTGGTGGCCCGGTATGAAGAAAGACATTGCTCTTTATGTGGCCAAATGCTTAACTTGCTCCAAAGTCAAAGCCGAACATCAACGTCCTTCTGGTTTACTCGAACAACCAGAAATTCCCGTGTGGAAATGGGAGAATTTAGCTATGGATTTCATTACCAAGCTCCCTCGCACCTCGAGTGGTTATGATAGTATTTGGGTGATCATTGATCGACTCACCAGATCTGCCCACTTCTTACCTATTCGTGAAGACTTCAAAGTGGAGAAATTAGCCCGAATTTACATTGATGAAATCGTGAGCCGTCATGGTGTTCCCTTGAACATAATATCCGATAGAGACGCTCGGTTAACTTCTCGATTTTGGCAATCTCTCCAAAAGGCTATTGGTACTCGATTGGATTTGAGCATGGCTTACCATCCGCAAACTGATGGTCAAACCGAGCGAACAATCCAAACTCTTGAAGACATGCTTAGAGCTTGTGTAATCGATTTTGGTGGCAATTGGGATTCACATTTATCCCTTATTGAGTTTTCTTACAACAATAGTTACCACACAAGTATCAACATGGCTCCATTCGAAGCTCTCTATGGTCGCAAGTGTCGTTCTCCTATCTGTTGGAGTGAGATTGGTGAAGCACAAATCACTGGTCCCGAGTTAATTCAAGAAACATCCGACAAGATTATTCAAATCCGTGACAATATTCGAGTAGCGAGGAGTCGGCAAAAGAGTTATGCCGACAAACGTCGAAAACCCTTGGAATTCCAAGTCGGTGACCTTGTTCTTCTAAAGGTGTCTCCATGGAAGGGTGTGGTCCGTTTTGGAGAGAAAGGCAAGTTAGCACCTCGTTATGTTGGTCCATTCAAAATCCTTGAAAGGATTGGGAAAGTGGCTTACAAACTCGAGTTACCTCCATCTCTCGGCAATGTGCATCCTACATTTCATATATTTAATCTAAAGAAGTGTCTCGCCGATGAAAATCTCCATATACCACTTGACGACGTGCGCATTGATGAAACGATGCACTTCGTTGAGAAGCCGGTGGAAATTATGGATCGTGAAGTCAAGCAGCTCAAGCGAAGTCACATTCCTATCGTTAAAGTTCGTTGGGAATCTAAGCGTGGTCCTGAGTTCACTTGGGAACGAGAAGACCAAATGACGCTCAAGTACCCTCATCTTTTTACTAATAATGTTGTTTCCTCTAGCTAAATTTCGGGACGAAATTCTCTCAACATGGGGAGACTGTAACATTTCTGGTTTTAGTATTCCTATTTCAATTCAATGTAATGCAATTTCAAGTTCTATACTCGTGCACTGTCTCATTATTTTCTCGCCGTAAATTAAATGCAATGATTCTATACAAGTTCGCAAGTTTACTCGGTTATATACATTTAGACACTATACATGAAACTATTTTATTCAAACTTATCAAACCTGAAAAGTCAAGGACTAAAGTTGAAAAATGTCAATAAACCCTAATTAGACACGGTCGTGCTTCGTATAAGCACGGTCGCGCCAAGTGCTTTGGCACGGTCGCGCAACCTGCTTTGGAACGATCGCGCCCGGTGCCTAGGCACGGTCGCGCCTATCTTGGCACGGTCGCGCCTGCGTAACAGTCGAATCGTAATTGTGACTTTAATCATCCGATCGTTCGAATTCGTAACTTTAACACGCTTTAATCACATTAACAAACTCAATAAACCATTCCCATTACTCGAATTCACTTCGGTTTTGTCCTACCAAATTCCAAACGATTAAGCATTTCAAGAAGAACCCAAATTCTCTCAATATTCTCAAAGCAATCCAATCAAGCATTTCCAGACCATCACTGAATCAATCCGAAGCCATTGAAGTAGTAGGAATCGCAGTCGAAGTCACCGGAAATCTTTATCTCCGTCGTCGAAACTCCTCGCTGCCGTTCTCTATCGATCCGCTCCTATTCCGGGTAATTGAATCCTCTATTTCATTCCTTTCTGTATCATTATCGAAAGCCCCTATTCAATTTGGGCTTCCATTATAGAAATCGATCCGAATCAGAAATCTTGCTTTAAATAAAACGATTTAATTGAATCCATACTTAAACGCGATGTTCATACAATTAAGTTATATGAAAAGACTCGTAATAACCCATTAATCAAAAGCCCTATCAAATCCAGTGTTTAAAATACAAGAAATTGTCAATTCGTGTCTGATTTGGAAGAGACACGGTCGCGCTAATCATCTAGCGCGGTCGTGCCTCATCGAGCGCGGTCGTGCCGACTACCAGCGCGGTCGTGTCCTCCTGTCCAGACCTTGTCATGCCCTCTGGGCTAGTCCCTGTTGTGTCTAAAGATCATAGACACGACCGTACAGGGCCAAGGCACGGTCGTGCCTGTCAAACTTGTCTAGATTGTGCTCCCGTTGATCAACCCGGTCGCGCCCCGACTAGCGCGGTCGCGCCCGTGGCTTGAGCACGATCGTGCCCTTCCGAGGCACGGTCGTGCTAGACTCAGAACCTTTTATCAGAATTATAAATTTTTATATTTTAATCAGTAAATGTTTCAGATTTTATAAAAAATATGTTTTCTGTATTTAAAAATGGATTTAAAGTTTAATCTTGGCATAAATATGATTTATTGAAAAGTTTATAAAAATTAAATTTATATTTATTTAAAATGAGGTTTTAAATAATTAAGTTACAAAATTTATAAATAATGATTAGATATTTAATTTACATTTTAAATCAAAATCATTTATTTATTTATACTTAATTACAATTAATATTTACATTATTTCATAAACTATAATTATATATTTATTTATTTATTCAATTCAAACCTAAACAAATTATTTCAAACATATTTTACTTCAAACTCTATATATTTTATACAAATCAATAGCTTTATACACAAATTCAACTTCCATTTTAGACTTAAACTTTGTACATCTATTTGATACTATACACATTACTCGATAGGTTAAATTGTGCATTCCAAGGATCATAATTGCTATCTATAATCTGTGTTAGCTACATCTTCATATCAAGTGAGTATTCACAACCCCTTTTACTCTTTTACACTTTTGGGGTGGAACATGAACTTTATACACATTACACATTTCACAACTACATTTATACAAACAACCCAAGTGCAATATCCTACTTACATACATGTGTGCAAAATTTGAGCTTTGTGCCCGAGTGCTAGTTGTGCTAGTCTTTGTGAAAACTATGTGCAATCATTAACTATACAAGCCGACGGTTTTCAATGATAGATCTATTGAGTCTGACAAACCCACCCAAGTGGAGGTGATTGATACCGACAACACAATTTGCGTACTAGTTACAAAGGTTTGGTTGTACTTGATTACACAATAGCTGCTCCCCATAAATGCCTTATTTTTCATATCTTGTAAAGGATTTGTTTTCAACTATATGCTATCTATATACAACTGTGTTATATACTCACCAACTTTTTAGTTGACTTTATTTTATTCATGTTTCAGGCCCTAATATGTGAGAATGATTCAAGACGTGCTCAACATAGGATTTGGACTTAGTAATATTAAATCAAGAAGTTTATGAATTGTTTATTGTTCTTTGTTTGGATTTTGGTTTGTACTCGGATTATGTGAAATGGAAATTTGGCTTTAATATATTTCAATTTAGTCAACCTTGTGCTATGAACAGTCTTACATGTCCCGCCCCGATGATTCCGCCATCGGTCGGGGTGTGTGACAGTTCTTGCGTACTTGCTAAGTACGCAAGAAGTAATTCTTGCGCATTTGCTAAGTGCGTAAAACACTTAGAGAAATTATTCAACAATAACATGCGTTAGAAATTACAACTCAATAACTAATACATAGACACTAACATACAAAGACTAATACATACAAGACATGTACAAAAGCTAAGACACTATCTAGAGTGTTTGTCACACAAAAGTGCTTCAACAAAAGGTCCCCGAGTGTCTCAGATCGTTACATGTGGGTGTGTGACTAGTGGGACTGGGTGAGGAATGCCCGAGACTAGGTGGAGAATCAAGCAACACAGAGTAAACCGACAACGAAATCCATCTATTATAAACTTGAAGGTTACAGAAAGAATATACTGAGTGCAAATGTCTGCGTACATAAATTCTGTCAACCTATTCTATTTATACTAGACGTGATCTCTACGTACTTAACAAGTGCGCAGGGCAAATTGTTCATGCGTACTTAGCAAGTACGCAGAGTGTTCTTGCATACTTGCTACTTCCTGCGCACTTGGTAAGTGTGCAAAACCCTTAGAGAAATTATACAACAATAACATGCATTAGAAATTACAACTCGATAACTAATACATAAAGACACTAACATACAAAGACTAATACATACAAGACAAGTAGAAAAGCAAAGACACTATCCAGAGTGTCTGTCACACAAAAGTGCTTCAACAATCTAAAAACAACCCACCGGGGTTTAACGATCGTCAGCAGCAGCAGCATGGAGGAGGAGATACAGGAGCTAGCACGTGAAGTAGTGTTGACACAACTACGATAAAGGAGATGCTTGAGACTCAGACACAGCTGCTTGCCCACTTAGTCGAGCAGGACAGGGATGCTAGGCAGAGATTGGATAGCCACGACACTCTATTGAAGAATCAACGGTCGGCATTCCATGATCTAAAACGCACGGTTGAGGACATCGCTAAGAGTCTGAAGGATGGACAGGGAGGTCAATCTTCAGGCTCCAACGCTTTAGTTATGGCCGTGTCAGTCAGGAGTGTGGAGAAGAAATAGGTTGTAGAGGATGACTCCCACTCGAGTATGTATAACATTCCGTCACCTGAGGAGGTCAAGAAGATTGACTGGAGAGCTCGATTTGCTGAGATTCATGCTAAGATGACAAAGGAGCAGGTGGACGAGGAGGAAGTAGTTGAGATGCTTACCGAGAAGGCAGAGGAGGAGAAGAAGGGGGCGGAGATGCAGACCCCCGAGATTGACCTGAGTCGTGTTCCCTACCCAACACGTTTACTGCCATTCAAGCAAGCCAGGGAACACGGTCACTTCCTTGACATGTTCAAACAACTCAAGGTCAATCTTCCGCTGATAGAGACCCTCCAGCACATGCCAAAGTATGGCAAGTTTCTAAAAGATCTTCTTTCCAACAAGAAGAAATTAGAGGATGTCTCTAAAGTCTCACTTATTGAGCAATGCTCTGCAGTGGTGCAGAACAAGTTGCATGAGAATTTGGGAGATTCAGAGCATTTAATGATTCCGTGTCTCCTAGGCAGTTTGCTCTTGCCCCACGCATTGGCAGGCCTAGGTGCTAGCATCAATCTGATGCCCTATTCTTTATACAAGAAACTAGACCTTGGTAAACCACAGCCGACGCGCATGAGCATATCCTTGGCTGACCGTTAAGTCAAGTATCCACGAGGAATTGTGGAAAATCTTCTAGTGAAAGTAGGCAAATTTTTCTTCCCCGTGGACTTCGTTATTCTAGACATGGAGGTGGATGACAAAGTCCCACAGATCCTCGGGCGCCCATTCTTGCGGACCACCAAGGCAGTAATCGATGTCTTTGACGAGAAACTCACACTTCGTGTGGGGGATGAGTCGGTTATATTTGATGCCACACAGTTCGTGAAGGATGTTGGCGAGCAGAGCCACTCTGTGTACATGCTTGATGCCTTCATGGACTACCAGCAGGACTCTGATCCGATGTTAGAAGTTGGTGAACCCGCCCTGAATTTATAAGAACCATCTAATTGGGCGGTAGAATTAGAGAAGTTGTTGGAAGAGCCAGACGATTATGGCGATGAGATGCCTAATGGTCTGCTGGGTATGATGGCAGAATTTTATGAGATCATAGGAAAGACCCCAAGTGTGGGGAAGTTGGTGGAGGTTGTTAAGGATCCCGATGATCCTGGTGAAGGTTTAGAGGTCCCATTTATAGAAAATCTTATTCCTGAACCGTTACCCAAGACCATTGTGCTTTCTGAGGGGTGAGCTATTGAGCCGACCCCTAGTTCTGACTACCCTAGGTCTAGGCCGCCTCGTAAGAGAAATCGAGAGTTAATCGATTTAGGTAACCTAGACAGAATGCAAACCCCAAGTGTGGGGACGTCGAGGAGAGATAATTTGCTTGGTTATTTGGTGCATATCATTTTCGGGCCAGGTAGGTATAAGCTGTGGTGGAAGGACCCGAGTGATAGAGGTCCACTATTTGACAGGAGTAGTTACTTGCTAGAGATGTGGAGGACCGGGAGACCGCGATGGATGAAGGTGGTACCGATTAGGATTAAGGAGAAGCCTACTGATAGGCTTGCTTAAATCTCGGGCAAATACCCAGGATGTAGAGTTTGTGTGCATTATTTGGTCTAATTCCGTGTCTTTTTCTATGTTTTTCGGTTTGTGTGTTTTGTTTGTATCAATTTTGCAGGGTTTCGTGCTCGATTCGGTGAGGAAAATCATTAGGAATGAAGTTTTAGGTAAGTTTTACATTGATTTTTATTGTTGGAACAAGTTTTATTGAAAGTTGGATGAGAAAGAATTTGAAAGGGTAAAAAATATTCTAAGTATAAAAATTGTAATTTTTTCTTAACTTTCTGTCACCATGGCCGTCTCGCGGTACCCAAGAGGGGGAAGAAATTCCCTCGCGGTATGCGAGGGAATGCTGGTCTTAGCCGGTTTGATTTCCAACTCCTCACGGTACGCGAGGAGTCACCCCTTCCCTTTCCCGGTACGCGGGGGGACCCTGGGTTCACCCACCTTCCTTGTTTTCCCATGGTTTCCCATACCGTTCACCCTCACTGACTCACCACCATCCTTCACCGTTTACCATCCATTACCATTAACCACCATTCACATACCTTCATATCATCTATCACATCATCAATTACCATCATCCATCATATCACTCACCATCCACCATTACTATGGGAAACTTGAAACCGTTTCGATCCGATGATTCACCTTGCTGTGGCGTTCATTTCTATGTGTTTTCCACCCATCAGGTACGTTTCCCTGCTTCTATCCAGAGTCAGTCGAGTCTTTTATTTTAATTTGAGCCAGTTTAATGTTGCGGGTTCGTGGTAAGGTTTATTTTTCAGGTTTTATCATTCTGCCCGTACTCAATCTCCATTCGGGCGGGATCGATTATCACTTATATGAAGTTTGTAAAGGCAACCCAGCAGTCTGTGCAACCGCAACCGAAATGCTATACGGTGCACATAAGGATGAAGTAAGCTGGATATATTCACTGCTACATTACCAGCTAAGTCGCTTCCTGTTTTAGTTTTGCATTTTTATTTTTAGTTGTGTTTTGCTTCACATTGAGGAAAATGTGTCTTTCAAGTGTGGGGATGTGAGTGTCTAGTTGAGTCTAGTTTGTCTTGTTTATAAAAAATTCAAAAATAAAAATTTTGAAAAATGTCTTTGGAAATAATTACATATAAATGGGAAATGATAGTACAACTGCATCTTATTTGGGTTTAAATGTTTAAATAATAGAAAATGTGTTTAATTAGTGTTGTTTTGGTAGACCCAGCTAGCTAGTAAAACTTAAATATCTTGTTTGTGTTGTTTAGGAATCAACTGAATTAAAATCATGATATCTTGTGGGTACATATTGTCACACCCCTAATTTCAACTAACGGAGTTTTACCGTTTGGGAAGTGACAAACCAGGATCACAGTCATTAGTTACATTGAACGACACTATATGGGACTAAAATGAAAATATATCATAACATTCAGAGATTAATGCGGAAGCGTAACGGAAAGTAAATGCGCAAAACACACGCGCCCAAAAAGAAAAGTCCAAAAGTCCAAACCAACCACAATTCAAAAAAGTCCAAACAATTTAATAACATAACGATCAATAGAAGGATCCCATGTATGCCCTAATGTGCACCTGTGTCTTATCTTAGCGACCTGAGAAAAACATGTAAGAAAATGTCAACACGAGGTTGGTGAGCTCACAGGTTTCAGTTTATAGAAGCGTTTAACAGATTAATGTACATTCAATATATAAATCAATAGGTAGCTAACCCATAAACATGCTAACTAATGCGCTTGCAGCCGACAGCTAACTGTTTATATGCCTCCCACCATCATGGTGCATGATTAGGTCAATATTACACTCGTTCGACCTCCACTCGAGTTAGCGCGACTAACGCGGGTGAGGTTTGTCAAACCCAGTAGTACTACTCAAATTACCTCGCTATGTTCATATTAACGGTCCGATGTGAGGACTTAAAGGATAATGTGTACGCACAATCATACAAGTGATATCATATATGAATTACAAAAATCAAAAGCATTTACGATATGTTTTCTCCCCCAGTTTAAAAACAGTAAAAAGGGGCTGTGAAAACTCACCTAAACAACGTAGGCAGTATCACACAAGAGATAAGTTTGAACCACGAGTGTTAGTCTCAGACGACTTACGAATTCCCTAAAATTATAAACACATAAATTAGGGACAAGTTGGGATTAGTGACGACGACACGGAAGTTAGAACATCTTAACGCATTCTAAGGATTTAAGAGTAAACGAACGTGTCTACGGGAATAAAGATTTTTAATAAAAAAATTACGATCGAAGCGTTATGTGTCGTACGTTAATAATGAATAATAATAAAACAATTACATAAATTCGTACGTTCGAGTTGTTTACAAAAATTAGGAAAATAATATAATTTAATATATTATTTTTAGGTTCGCAGTAATATTCTAAATAATTATTCGAGTGGAAAATAATAAATATATTATTTTTAATCGAGAATATAAACGTAGGTAAACAATATAAGAATTTATATTATTTATAGTTTTAAAACTTCACACAAGGAAATCAAACGAGGCGAAATAATATAAAACTATATATCATTTTATACTAGGAGTCACGGTTTGAAAATAATATAACTATATTATTTTTATTCGATAATAACGTATATATTATTTTTAAATGTGGAAATAATATAAATATGGGTTATAAAACCAAACCCGAGCCTACGGGTGGTTTCCCAGGCTAAAACACATTAATATAATATTTTAATAATATAGGGTTTGAGTTTTAATAATTAAATATAATTAAAAGTGCCTCAAAAATAAAAAGTGGGAGCCCGGTCTCGAACCCGGGTCTCTCCCACACACGCACACAGTCCTAACCAACCTCGCCCGCTAGGGTATCGCGACATAACCCGGTTTAAAATTGTTTTAACATCAAGGTTCGGTGGGTTCTTCCCCCATACGCAAATCCGATCGAACCCAGTCCCAATTCCAACGAA
Source organism: Smallanthus sonchifolius (assembly GCA_023525975.1). Classification (NCBI taxonomy): domain Eukaryota; kingdom Viridiplantae; phylum Streptophyta; class Magnoliopsida; order Asterales; family Asteraceae; genus Smallanthus; species Smallanthus sonchifolius. Next base: position 93,327,307 of record CM042026.1, read on the forward strand.
GACGATACAGATCGATCAAAACAGCATTGGGGTTTTGTAAAACGAGTGTTTGCGAGTATGTGTATGCGTTTAATTTGGAAATCATTGAGTCTGGATCGATTAATCCATGATTTAGAATCCGAAACCCTAGTTTATAAGCTTGGATTCGATTTGATAAAATATGATGTTAAAAGTTGTTTGAATCATAGGGCTTTCACTGATTAGAGCATTGCGAATCTGATGGTGTAACTTAATTTGATTGAGGATAGGTTTAAGATCAAAAACCCTAAAACAGATTATGAATGAACCCTAGTTATAGGATCCGGATTAATTCGGTGATTTGAGATCCAATTGACATGTGGCTATCATTATACAGAGAGTTGCGTATCTACTGATATGAATTAATTGAATTTAAATTGAGTCTGCAATGTAGTTCGATTAAACTGAAAGTATTAAGAACCCTAGAATCGGTTCTTTTTTGGATTGATGAAATAAGTCCAATTAACCATAGGGCTTTCAATTTAACGAGATAAACGAAACTAAGGGTGAGACCAATTACCAGAATTGATATCGGATTGTAGGTGCTCGACTAAAACGGGTGCCGGCGGCTTGTAGGTTGGTTTCCGGCGACTTCTGCTGCGATTCCGGCCCATTGATGCATGTTACAGCTTCTAATGGATGCGAACGACGTGTGTGAGAGTTTAATTTGTGAAAGTAATACGAGGATTCATCGAATTTGGCGAATATTTGATGTGGGTCGACAGTTACGACTTCAATAATCATAATTGGGATTTATTCGCGAATAATGGTGGTGTAATGGCTCTAATGATGGTCGATTATTGTATTGAGAGCAAAATCTGTTACGAATTTGAGAGGTTAATCGGTTAGGAGTTCGAATTTTGCCTTGAAATTTACGGTTTTGACTTTATAAAAGTCAACCTAAACAAAAACTCTTCAATTTTGACTTTCCCAAGTCAACAGATTGAATTTAGGTTTATTACAATTTTAGTCCTTGCTTTTCTAGTTTGAACATTGGAAGAATTGATCCTTGGGGTTTAAGATTAGATTAACCGGGTTAGGATTTAAAAGAAAAATTAACGGAATTGCTAACGGAGTTAACATGAAAAGTCGGATTATCACATCATCCCCTAGTTGAAAGAATTTTCGTCCCGAAAATTAGAATAATACCTTAAGAGTTTGAAGTGAATTGCTTGAACAGATGAGGATACTTGCGCATCATCTGGTCTTCGCGCTCCCAAGTGAATTCCGGTCCGCGTTTCGAGTTCCAACGGACTCTGATAATAGGGATTTTACTGCGTTTTAACGTTTTGACTTCCCTATCCATAATTTCCACGGGTTCTTCGATGAAATGAAAATGTTCATCAATGTGTAGTTCCTCAAGAGGAACTTCGAGTGACCTGTCTGCCAGATATTTCTTCAAGTTTAACACATGAAAGACGTTGTGTACAACGCTAAGTCCTTCGGGTAGGTCCAGTTGATACGCTACTGGACCAATTCTCTTTACTATCTTGAATGGTCCAACATAACGAGGATTTAGTTTGCCCCGTTTACCAAAACGAATGACACCCTTCCAAGGTGAGACTTTTACCAAAATAATATCCCCTACTTGAAATTCTAACGGTTTACGACGCTTATCGGCATAGCTCTTTTGACGATCACGAGCTGCTGCCATATGATTTCTAATTTGAATGATTTTCTCGGAAATTTCAAGTACGAGTTCAGGACCTATAAGCTGACTATCCCCAACCTTAGCCCAACAAATAGGAGAACGGCATTTCCGTCCATATAGTGCTTCAAATGGAGCTGCCTTGATGCTAGTGTGATAACTGTTGTTGTAGGAGAACTCCACCAACGGTAGGTGAGACTCCCAAGTGTTACTGAAATCGATCACACAAGCTCGTAGCATGTCCTCCAGAGTTTGAATAGTACGTTCCATTTGGCCATCAGTTTGAGGATGGTATGATGTGCTCATATCTAGGCGCGTGCCTAAAGCTTTATGTAATGATTGCCAGAAACGAGAGGTGAATCGTGCATCACGATCCGTAATGATAGAGATTTGCACCCCATGCCTAGATACTACTTCTTTCAAGTATATACGAGTAAGTTTTTCCATCTTGTCGGTTTCCTTGATTGCTAAGAAGTGAGCGGACTTTGTTAAACGATCGACTATTACCCAAATGGTATCACATCCGGTAGGAGTTCGTGGAAATTTTGTGATAAAGTCCATGGATATTTGTTCCCATTTCCACAAGGGAATCTCTGGTTGTTGGAGAAGACCGGAAGGATTTTGATATTCAACTTTGACCTTCGCGTAAGTCAGGCACTTGCTCACATAGGTGGCTATATCGGCATTCATCTTTGACCACCAATACAACACCTTCAGATCATGGTACATTTTGTCGGAACCTGGATGAATAGAGTAACGAGATTTATGAGCCTCATCCATGACTAGTTCCCTTAAGTTTCCGAATACTGAAACCCATATTCGTTCAGTGAAGTAGAAAATACCGTCAGATTTGACCTTAAGTTGTGCTTCCATACCGCGTGTACCTTCCAGCGGTAGGTTTTCCTCTTTCAGGGCGTCAAGTTGAGCACTACGGATTTTGTCAGGTAAACCGGGATGAATAGTAAGCTGTAATACTCGAACTCGTTTGGGCTTGGTTTCCTTTCGACATAGGGCATCAGCTACAACGTTAGCTTTACCCGGATGATACCGGATCGCAAAGTCATAATCATTCAAGAGCTCGACCCAACGACGCTGTTGCATGTTCAACTCTTTCTGTTCGAAGATGTGCTGAAGAGTCTTGTGGTCGGTGTAGATGGTGCACTTGGTACCGTACAAGTAATGTCTCCAAATCTTAAGTGCGAAAACTATAGCTCCCAACTCTAGATCATGAGTGGTGTAGTTTTTCTTGTGAATCCTTAGCTGACGTGATGCATATGCGATCACTTTTTCTCATTGCATTAGAACACAACCCAGACCCTGAATGGATGCATCACAATACACCACAAAATCATATGTACCCTCTGGAAGAGCTATGATAGGTGCACTGCAAAGTTTCTGCTTAAGATGTTAGAATGCTGACTCTTGGTTATCACCCCAGTTATAAGCTTTACCCTTTTGAGTTAAGGCAGTTAGAGGTTGTGCAATTTTTGAAAATCCTTCGATGAATCGACGGTAATAACCAGCTAATCCCATAAATTGTCACACCTCAGTTGGAGTCGTCGGTGCTGCCCAATTCTTGATGGCTTCAATCTTTGAAGGATCGACATGTATTCTTTTCTCGTTAACCACACGTCCTAAGAATTGAACTTCCCGGATCCAGAATTCACACTTAGAAAACTTAGCATAAAGCTGCTCCCTTTTAAGTAATTCCAGGATTAAACGTAGATGTTCCTCATGTTCCTCCTTTTTCTTGGAATAAATGAGAATGTCGTCGATGAAAATGACGACAAATTGATCAAGGTATATCTTACACACACGGTTCATGAGGTCCATGAATACCGCAGGTGCGTTGGTTAATCCGAAAGGCATGAACACAAAATTCATAGTGGTCGTACTTTGTCCTTAAAGCAGTCTTAGAGATATCCTCATCTCGAACTCTCAATTGGTGGTAACCAGACCTAAGATCTATCTTGGAATAGAAGCTTGATCCTTGGAGTTGATCAAAGAGATCATCTATACGAGGCAGAGGATAACGATTCTTGATTGTGACTTTATCCAGTTCATGGTAGTCGATACACATACGGAAAGTCCCGTCCTTCTTTTTGACAAACAGGATCGGAGCTCGCCATGGCAATGAGCTAGGTCGGATGAAACCTTTATCCAATAATTCCTGTAACTGCGTGGAAAACTCTTGCAATTCACTAGGTGCTAGTCTATAAGGTGCCCGAGCGATCGGTGCCGCTCCAGGTGCTAGATCGATTTGAAATTCAACTGGACGGTGTGGTGGCAGACCAGGCAAATCCTCGGTAAATACTTCCAGAAATTCACGAACGATGGGAATATCATCAATCTTCTTTTCGTCTGATGGCTGCTCAGCAACGAGGGCCAAAATAGCAGTATGCTCTTTTCGAAGGCATTTATGTGCTTTCATAAAGGATATGATGCCCATGACTACATCAACCTTTTTCACCCTGAACGGAAAGGGTTTCTCCACTCGGGAGAGGAATTCGAACAATTTTCTCACGACAGATGATTTCAGCTTGGTTTTTAGATAACCAATCCATGCCGACAATTACATCAAAACTACCAAGTGTGACCGGCATAAGGTCGATATCAAGTTTATAACTAGCCAGCTCAAGCTTACAACCCTTAAGAATGTGGGTTGCTTCAATTATTTAGCCATAAACTATCTCTATTATATACTTAGTTTCTAACAGCGTTGGGGTTCCTTTTATTATATTACTAAGCTTCTTAGATATAAAACTTATATCAGCACCAGTGTCAAAAAGGACAGAAGCAGAGTAATTATTTAAGAGAAACTTACCAGTGACCACATTATGATCATAACGAGATTCTCCGGATCCTAGCACCAAAGCTCGTCCTTTCGCACTATTCCCTCCATTATTAGCATTATTACCACCATGGTTGTTGTTACCATTGTTACCTTGATTAGTGCCATTACCGTTACCATTGCCATTACCATTTCCATTACCACTTCTCTTCGACTGAGGACAATCCGTCTGAATATGTCCCTCCTTACCGCATTGAAAACAACCACTTGTGGACCCTTGCGGTCGGAACGGTTGCTTATTCTGAAGATCCACTCTATAATATTTTGCAGCGTGGCCCATCTTGCCACACCGTTGACAACGGTTACAAGAACCGACGTGGTGGTAATTGCACTTGTTGCACTTGGGTGCTCTTCCCACATAATTACCTTGATTTTGACCTGAAGAGGTCGTCTGATTGAAGTTCTTAGCAGGCTCAAACTTTCGCTGCTGCTGGGGTTGATTGAACTGGGGTCCTTTGGAGTTGGAGTGAGAGTTGGAGTGGTGGTCAAACTTGCGCTTATGATTATCAGTAGCTTTAGAAGCTAAACCCCTCGGGGTAGAGTCCCTTGAGTTACCGCCTGATCAGTTAACTTGTGGGCAAGTCTGATAGTCTGCTGATGTTAGAAGGGTTGGACGAAGTAACCTTACTTTGAATCTGTGGCACTAGACCTCCAATATACAGTTCAATCCTCTTATAATCAGGAGTCACCATATGTGGGCACATGGTAGCAAGTTCATGTGAACGAGTGGTATAAAGCTCAATTTCAGAACCTTCCATCTTTAGGTTCCAAAATTCTCCTTTTAACTTTTGAATTTCATCACGAGGATAGTACTCCTCCTTCATCATCATCTTAAACTCCTCCCACGGGAGTCCATTTGCCATGGCCAGACCCAACATCTGGACCTGGGTGTTCCACCACGTGAGAGCGGCGAACTTGACCTGATTGGCCACTGGGCAGTTGCAATGGCAATCACCGATTCTACTTTCTTGAACCACGAGAGTAGTCTGACATCTCCTTCAGCTATTCTAAAGGCGTGGGGCTTACAGTCCATAAATGCTTTGAACGTGCATGCTGGTTGCTGATTCTGCTAGTTTTGCTGGCCTGGATTTAGAAACAATATAGGATTGGGATTATAGAGCTTAGGAAAGGCGCTTTAAGAGATGAATTGACATCATTAGTCAGTAGTTAAAGCATTTACCTATAGCATTCTGTGCTGCTAGAGCCTCAGCCACACTATCGTTTATTAGTGTCGCCAGCTCCGCTGCTGTCATGTTGATGGTACCTCGGCCACCATCACGACCTCCACGGCCTCTTCCCGACATGGTTCTCACATTCACAAATACAAAATAATGAGAAATATGTCGCATATTAAACATTATTTATGTACAAGTAAGGAAACACAACATCTAATATTTTGAAAATTAAATAAATTATAAGGCTACAAAATAAATAACTCAAACATCAAACTTCTCATGCTTTTATTGAATGGGAACAACCTTACCCATCTAAGTTTGAAAAGAGAAATGACATAAGCAAAACATGAATAAAAGGAAAGATGGAATAGAAAGATCATCAAACGTCCTCGTCATCGGAAGAAACGTATGATTGTGCATCGTCGATCTCCACTGGTTCCTCCTCGGGTGGCTCCTCCTCTAAGGGCTACTCCTAGAAGGGCTCCTGCTCGAAAGGCTCCTCCTCGTCGTCCGAAAGTGGAATGTCTTCCGGAAATAGGGCTGCTTACAGTTGGGCTTCAAAGTGAGTCACTCTCTCTTGAAGTCCTTCAGCAGCATGGTCTGCTACTTGCAGCTGGGCTTCCAGATTAGCCACTCTCTCCAGAATCCCTCCTACATCAAGGTTCGAGGTGTCCACCCTCATCTCCAAATGTGTCACCCGATCCACTAAAACGTTATGGACCTGATCCGTCACTGGTAGCTCAGCAGTCAAAAGCCCAATTCCTACCTTGTTCTCCTCTATTTGTGACTCTCGCTGCAGAATGTCAGGTATCTCATAAGTAGCATCTTTCACAATGCTCAACTTCCTATACATGTAAAATACAAAAGCTTGTTCCATAGTGCATGGCAAGCTAGGTAAAGTAGATGATGAGGAAGCGGAACCAAAGTAAGGTGATGGGACATTTCCCATTTCGATCCATCTTTGGATCATTTGCGGGTATGCATTCCAATTGCGAGTAGGATTCGTTGTTTGCGCGCTACTCGGTTCACCCTGATCAACCGAATAGTCACTAGAACTAGTCCGGCGCCTTTTGGGCTCCGGGGATGGTAGGATAGGTGCATCATGTCCTGGTGCTTTAGGTGATGGTGGCGGAGTTGACGACATGATCCTGTAATATAACATATACGTGCCAAACATCCAAGGTTTATGACATGTAACTAATGTGTGAGGTTATAGTCTAGTATGCAATCCTAGTTCTCTATAACCAATGGCTCTGATACCAATCTGTCACACCCCCAATTTCAACTAACGGAGTTTTACCGTTTGGGAAGTGACAAACCAGGATCGTAGTCATTAGTTACATTGAACGACACTATATGGGACTAAAATGAAAATATATCATAACAATCAGAGATTAATGCGAAAGCGTAACGGAAAGTAAATGCGCAAAACACACGCGCCCAAAAAGAAAAGTCCAAAAGTCCAAACCAACCACAATTCAAAAAAGTCCAAACAATTTAATAAGATAACGATCAATAGAAGGATCCCATGCATGTCAAAATGTGCACCTGCGCCTTATCTTAGCGACCTGAGAAAAACAATGTAAGAAAATGTCAACACGAGGTTGGTGAGCTCACAGGTTTCAGTTTATAGAAGCGTTTAACAGATTAATGTACACTTAATATATAAATCAATAGGTAGCTAACCCATAAACATGCTAACTAATGCGCTCGCAACCGACAGCTGACTGTTTATATGCCTCCCACCATCATGTTGCATGATTAGGTCAATATTGCACATGTTCGACCTCCAATCGAGTTAGCGCGACTAACACGGGTGATGTTTGTCAAAACCAGTAGTACTACCCAAATTACCTCGCTATGTTCATATTAACGGTACGATGTGTGGACTTAAAGGATAATGTGTACGCACAGTCATACAAGTGATATCATATATGAATTACAAAAGTCAAAAGCATTTACGACATGTTTTATCCCCCAGATTAAAAACAGTAAAAAGGGGCCGTGAAAACTCACCTGAACAACGTAGGCAGTATCACACAAGAGATAACTTGGAACCACGAGTGTAAGTCTCAGACGACTTACGAATGCCCTAAAATTATAAACACATAAATTATGGACAAGTTGGGATTTGTGAAGACGACACATAAATTAGAACATCTTAACGCATTCTAAGGATTTAAGAGTAGGCGAACGTGTCTACGAGAATAAATATTTTTAATACAAAAATTACGATCGAAGCGTTACGTGTCGTACGTTAATAATGAATAATAATTAAACAATTACATAAATTCGTTCGTTCGAGTCGTATACAAAAATTAGGAAAATAATATAATTTAATATATTATTTTTAGGTTCGCAGGAATATTCTAAATAATTATTCGAGTGGAAAATAATAAATATATTATTTTTAATCGAGAATATAAATGTAGGTAAACAATATAATAATTTATATTATTTATAGTTTTAAAACTTCACACGAGTAAATCAAACGAGGCGAAATAATATAAAACTATATATCATTTTATACTACGAGTCACGGTTTGAAAATAATATAACTATATTGTTTTTATTCGATAATAACATATATATATATTATTTTTAAAAGTGGAAATAATATAAAAATGGGTTATAAAACCAAACCCGAGTCTACAGGTGGTTTTCCGGGCTAAAACAAATTAATATAATATTTTAATAATATAGCGTTGATTTTTAATAATTAAATATAATTAAAAGTGTCTCCAAATAAAATTTGGGAGCCCGGTCTCGAACGCCGGTCTCTCCCACACACGCACACAGTCCTAACCAATCCCGCCCGCTAGGGTATCGCGACATAACCCGGTTTAAAATTGTTTTAACATAAAGGTTCGGTGGGTTCTTCCCCCATACGCAAATCCGATCGAACCCAGTCCCAATTCCAACGAAGACGATGCAGATCGATCAAAACAGGATAGGGGTTTTGTAAAACGAGTGTTTGCGAGTATGTGTATGCGTTTAATTAGGAAATCATTGAGTCTGGATCGATTAATCCCTGATTTAGAATCCGAAACCCTAGTTTATAAGCTTAGATTCGATTTGATAAAATCTGATGTTAAAAGTTGTTTGAATCATAGAGCTTTCACGGATTAGAGCATTACGAATCTGATGGTGTAACTTAATTTGATTGCGGACAGGTTTAAGATCAAAAACCCTAAAACAGATTCTGAATGAACCCTAGTAATAGGATCCTGATTATTTCGGTTATTTGAGATCCAATTGACATGGGGCTATCATTATACAGAGAGTTGCGAATCTACTGATATGAATTAATTGAATTTAAATTGAGTCTGCAATGGAGTTCGATTAAACTGAAAGTATTAAGAACCCTAGAATCGGTTCTTGTTTGGATTGATGAAATAAGTCCAATTAACCATAGGGCTTTCAATTTAAGGACATAAACGAAACTAAGGGTGAAACCAATTACCAGAATTGATATCGGATTGTAGGTGCTCGACTAAAACGGGTGCCGACGGCTTGCATGTTGGTTTCCGGCGACTTCTGCTACGATTCCGGCCCAATTGATGCGTGTTACAGCTTCTAATGGATGCGAACGACGTGTGTGAGAGTTTAATTTGTGAAAGTAATACGAGGATTCATCGAATTTGGCGCATGACTGATGTGGGTCGACGGTTACGACTTCAATAATCATAATTGGGATTTATTCACGAATAATGGTGGCGTAATGGCTCTAATGATGGTCGATTATTGTATTGAGAGCAAAATCCGTTACGAATTTGAGAGGTTAATCGGTTAGGAGTTTGAATTTTGGCTTGAAATTCATGGTTTTGACTTTATAAAAGTCAACCTAAACAAAAACTCTACAATTTTGACTTTCCCAAGTCAACAGATTGAGTTTAGGTTTATTACAGTTTTAGTCCTTGCTTTTCTAGTTTGAACATTAGCAAAATTGATCCTTGGGGTTTAAGATTAGATTAACCGGGTTAGGAATTAACAGAAAATTTAACGGAATTGCTAACAGAGTTAACATGAAAAGTCGGATTGTCACACTCATCTTAGGGTAATCGGTAATACTGAAACTGTCAACATAGGGTGATAGGTACCACGTTAAGTTAAAAATTAGAGGATTTAGATATTTCTTGGCACACCACTATCTTTTTATGAGAATAAATTCGAGTTTCGGTGGCGCCCGCATCCATATTCCATAATCCTTGAGCTTATTTAATTGAAATCTAAGTTTCGCCTACATGTCACATGTCGGGTTCCAGCCTGATTGAAACACCATTGGGTTGATTCTTATGTGCTTCATTGATATGACTTAGTCTGTGTGTTACCTTCCGGTATAGTGACTTGGTTGAAACGCCTCTAGATGAAGTTTAATTTGCTTATTAATGCTCATTATCATCCATTCATTCATATTTCATCTGATTTCTGAAACCTGTAAATTTTAGTTTAACGTGGTAGGGTAAATTTATATGGTTTGATCCGTGCCTAGACATGACCGTGAGACGGGATTAGGTAGAGCTGTAACTATTAAGTGTGAGTCACATAGATTGAGTGATATGCTTGGTAATGTAATATTAGAACACGTAACGGGGGCTTGAAAGTTGGTGCTTGGGTTTAATCGGATAGAAATACTAATTATTGCTTTTTAATGCGTGAGTATATTTTGCTAATTGGTAAATTGATGTTTGTTATAGTAGATCTGAGTTATGATTCCATTGTAGACTTTTTCGAGGATGAAAAAAGATTAAGTGTGGGGATATTTGAGGTGTTGCAAAACACACCTCGATTTCCTTTGTATTTCGTAGAGTTTTCATATGGTTGTAGAGTCGTTTCTAGTTATTTATATCTTGTATTTACTTTTGTCTTGTTTTGTAGGTAATCCTGTCACTTTGGAGCTTAAAAGATCAAGAACTGTGAAGGAAACGAGCACACGAGAACCCGAGATGAGAATGGAAAAAGTCCAACCTTAGAAGAGGCATATCTCGGCCTAGAAAATTAGTTACACGGCCCATAATATATCGATTTAGGGTATTTCGAGGAGAATAGTTCAAAAGTTCAGTAATCCCTCACGGTACGTGAGAGGTTGGGCTTATTTCCCTCGCGGTACCGCGAGGGACCAGAATTTCTACGCGATTGTTTTTTGGCTCTGGAGTTACGTGAAAATCGAAAATTAACCTAATTTCAAGTGTTATAAGTTGAGGACTCTCCCATTATCATTATTATCGATTCTCAGATATTCAAGACTAGAAAAGGGCTGATTTTGGGGTAGAGGAGATCAATTGAAGAGGAAAGTCGAAGACTTTGCATCCGGGTTCGTTAGATTTAACGTTTTCGATCTCAAGATTCGATTTTTATCTTTGTTTGCTTTGTTTGAAACCATGATGATGTCTTATACTTCTGTTTTGATGTATTTGAACATGATTCTAGGCTAAAACCTTGATACTGCTGGGTCATATGATGAATTCTTGTTAAAGTTGCGATCTTTATCGGTTTTTGGATATTATGTTTGATTAATGATTTTGTAAGAGATCTTGATATATTTGTAGTGATGAATATGCATGCTTAAATCTGGTTTTGTGTTGATTGATGTGCCTCATGCTGTCTTGCTGAATGTCTTTCATTAATAGATGCATGTTTAGGTTGTTTGCGTATTGCTTGTGACTTGAGTGGTTTGCTAGACGTAGTAATCCATAGGAGTGTTGGTTAATCCTTGATAGATTGAGTGTGTGTCCTAGTTCAATACCCGAGAGGGGAGAATTAGTTGTCTAGTCTTCGTCATTAGGAATCCGAGTGTTAATAGTCTGAGAGGACGTTAGTATTAGGTGTTTAATGATTGTTTCTAGTTCGAATCATAGTTTTTAACTTGAGATTACCCCATACATTCTTTGAATGTATCATGGACAATGAGACTGAAAGGTGATATGTTTTTAGGGTACATTAGCATTTGTTGGAAATACTCGAGAGGTGATCTAACCATCTGGTGAGTTTAGTATACTTTAGGTAGCTTAGTTGGTGACACCCTGAGAGTGATTAGGGATCCACTAGGTAGTCTTTAGTTGTCATCTTTAGAAACCTAGATCCATCATACTTTCCAGAACCGGTAGAAGTTGTGCTTCGCAAGTAGGATTCCGACCTAGGTAGTATTCTTCCCATCTTCTGATTTCAACTTAGTACTTGTCTTGACAGTTGAATCGACATTAGTTTTCTGCATTACTAGTTTAATCTTTAGTGTAGTAAACCCCCCCCCCCAAACCAATTAAATCTTTAGTCCGAGTCAGAGTCTAGTTTTGTTATTTGTAGTGTCTCTATGGTTCGATAAATCGGTTTACCATTAAGTTGTGCTACACTCAATAGGTACACTTGCCTATCAGTGCGGTTTAGTTCATAGGTATTCCTATTATTACTTAGGAGTCTGGGTTAGGTTTTGTTAGTTTTTATATGGACCGTTTGGACGACATCAGTCACCAAGGGGATTATCGTGATCCTTGAAGTTGGTACGATTTACCTCACTGGGTAGTCGTGCTTGAACTTTGGTACTTGTGCCTTACGGGGTGCAGTGCTTGAAGTTTGGTACTTGTGCCTTATGGGGTGCAGTGCTTGAAGTTTGGTACGTGTCGTCCTTGTGATACTGTGCTTAAAGTTCGATTGAATAGCCTAAGTGTCGGGCCCTAGGGTTCTCCGCCCGAAGGATAGTACGGTGTTGAAGGGCCTAGTGGTGGCGATCTTAGGGTTATTCAGCCAGTATGTGACATTTGGATTTGACGGTTACGAGAAGGCGCAGATTCGATATGTTCGTTGACTTATGTTTATGATGTTATGTTATTGCATGTTTTCGTACGCTTTTATTAATGAAGTTAAATGATATGTTTTTGGCAAATATTTGAAGTTAATGTTGTATGAACCCTAGAACTCACCAGCGTAGCTGACTTTTTTGTATGCACATTCAGGTTAAGGCAGGTTATGATGATGGACGGTGACGCTGGGCGGCTTGATGAGTTACCCAGATGATATGAAGACTGGCACCCAGTTATAATTAGTTTATGTTATGTTTATGTATTAGACTATGTTACGTTTCCGCATGTTGAACAATGTTATGAGTATGTTTGAATGAAATTTTCCGCTGCGTTATTTTGATATTCAAGTTTAAGAACTGTTTGTGAATGAGTAAATCCAGGAAGTGAGGCCTCCCGGGTTTGGGGCCTTACAAGTTGGTATCAGAGCAAATGTTTGAAAGATTTGGACACTCCCAGTGTCTAAACTTAAACTGTGATTGGGACCGAAAGCGGATGCTAGTACGGGTAACTCGAGCCACAACATCAGGTAGGAAGGTAGTATATATATTTACATATATAGTATGCCTTAGTAGTGTTTGGTTAGGACTTATGTTCTGATGGAATCACAAAGGTGGTCAAATAGAAATCGGGAGGTAGTGTAATAGTTAATTGCAGATGGCCAGTGTATATTAACATCTTACAGTACTTATTGAATTCTATTTGTTAACTAGCGTGATGACATTGGATTCCTTGTCTTATAAAATAAAATGGCAAGGAGAAGAAATTGAAGGCATGGTGGGGGCCATACCGGTGGTTGTAACGGTGGGCGCAACAGGACCCATGCGCGCCAAGAGTACAGTGAAGAAGGAATTGTTCACACTGAGCCAAAAGTTAGTATGCACGGGACGGATCCGACTCATGTCGAAGAACAACAATTCACTTTTGAACCGGAAGTGAGAGCGGCTCTGGCACGCGAGTTCACTGAGTTTATGAAGACTTCCTTGCCGGAACTACTGGCAGAAGCATTAAAGAAGGTTAACGAGGTGGGCGGGTCTAACACGGCGGTTGGTACTCCGAACACTGAGGCGGTTAACGCACCGCTTACCCGTGGTTGCGACTATAAGTCCTTTAAGGCATGTGACCCGCCGGTCCTGACTGGGAAGAGGGACGCGATTGCTACTTTTGATTGGGTGATCCGTATGGAAGCCACCATTCTTCTGAGTGAATGTCGATCGAATAAGGTCGTAAAGTTTGCTGCTAACTCCTTGAGGGAGGAAGCATTTCATTGGTGTGAAGGTGTGCGACAAGCCAGAGCGGACGAGGCTGTTGACGTAATGATGTGGAATGATCTGAAGACTCTGCTGATCAAGAATTTCTGTCCAAGGAATGAGATCGAGAAGGTAGAGAGGGAATTTCTGGGGATTAAGGCCGCAAGCATGACTCACTTACAGTATACCAAACGGTTCAATGAACTAGCACGTCTGGTGCCCCATCTTGTCACGACTGAGGAAAGAAAGATTGCCTGCTACATTCAAGGGCTGCCGGAACAGGTCCGTACCTATCTTAAGGCAAACGCCCCTACTACCTATGATTCGGTAGTAGAATTGAGCGGCGTGGTATTTGATGATCTCGAGCTGAACGTCGTTTCCATTGACGAGCCCAAAAAGAAGTTGAGTTTTCCTTCCAAGCGATTGGGTGGGAAGTTTTATGGGGCTCGAGACAAACATGCTAGAGTAGGCGAGACAGTTGTCTGCGGAAAGTGTGGTGTAAGTCATGAAGGTGAATGTCGAGCGGGGTCAAATCTGTTCTTTAAGTGCGGCAAGACTGGACACTACTCCCGTGAATGCCCGCAAGGCTTCAAATGCAACAACTGTGGGGAGAGTGGTCATATGCGTCGGGAATGCACCAAGCATAGGATGGGTGAAGCCGAGAAAGGGAAAGGCCCGAAGAAGAAAGAAGAAAGGCCCCGAGCGAAGACTCAAGCATATGTACTAACACAAGAACAGGCCAGGGTGGACCCCGATGTGGCGTCTGGTACGTTCATCCTTGACAACACTTTTGTTTCTATGTTATTTGATACGGGTGCAGTAAAAGTTATATTTCTGTGACTTTTTGTAAAGGAGTGAAATACACTGTAAGTAAGCTATAAAGGGCCTTTAGCGTAGAAACCGCTGAGGGTAGGAATGCGAGAGTAACTGATTTAGTTGACAGTTCCACGATAAAAATAGAAGGCTATAGTTTCCCCATCAGGTTGTTTGTTATGGTTTTGGGTGCGTTCGATGTCGTGTTAGGTAAGGATTGGCTAACTGCCAATGAAGCACAAATTATATGCAAACGAAAGATAATCCGACTCAAAGCTCCCGATGGTAGCGAAGTCGAGGTTTTTGGAGAACGTGGCTCCCCGATGCGCGGATGCGAGGCTTATCTGGTATACGTGATTGACAAGCGTAAGGAAGTGAAGGAGACTAGAAGATGTTCCCGGAGGTTTTTCTAGAGGATTTGTCTGGGATACCACCCGACAAAGAGATTGAGTTCCGAATTGACTTAGTACCAGATGCCCAGCCCGTGGCTAAGGCTCCATATCGACTAGCACCAGTAGAGATGAAAGAACTAATGACACAACTAGACGAATTGCTTGAGAAAGGATATATCCAACCGAGCATCAAGCCATGGGGTGCTCTTGTGTTGTTCATGAAGAAGAAAGATGGATCGATGAGAATGTGCATTGATTATCGCGATTTGAACAAACGTACGGTGAAGAACAACTACCCTTTACCTAGGATCGATGACCTGTTAGATCAATTACAGGGCGCAAGTTGGTTCTTGAAAATCGACCTTCGATCCGGGTACCATCAACTGAAGGTGAGGCAAGAGGACATACCGAAAACCGCGTTTCACACACGTTATGGACATTTTGAGTTCCACATAATGTCTTTCGGAATGAAGAATTCCCCCGCAGCATTAATGGACTTGAAGAATAGGGTTTGTCGACCGATGCTGGATCGATCGGTGATCGTGTTCATCGATGATATCCTCATCTACTCCAAGAATGAGGGTGATCACGCATGTCACTTGAAGGAGGTATTGGAAGCTTTGAAGAAAGAGAAATTGTATGCTAAGTTCTCCAAATGTGCGTTCTGGCTTAGGGAAGTCCAATTCCTAGGTCATGTCATTAACCCGAACGGCATTATGGTAGACCCAACAAAGATAATGATGGTGAGAGATTGGGGAATTCCTAAGACTCCAACTGAAATCCGCAATTTCTTAGGGTTGGCAGGCTACTATCAGAGATTCATTCAAGATTTCTAGAAGATAGCTTCGCCATTGACAAAGTTGACATTGAAGGAGGTAAAGTACGAATGGGGTTTGTCCTAGGAAGAATCATTTAAGGAACTGAAGGAGAAGCTAACCCAAGCTCCAGTCTTGGCCCTTCCCGAGGGCAATGAAGACTGGGTAGTATAATCTGACTCTTCGGGTCAGGGATTAGGGTGTGTGCTGATGCAACGTGGGAGAGTGATCGCGTATGCGTCGTGTAAGGCCCTAACCAGGCACCCTACAGTTGGTCCTCATAACGGGTTATTCTCTTGAAAATACTCATTTTATATATTAAACTATAGCGGAAGTCTTTCTAAAACATTAATTGCCATTTAATGTCATTAAGTTACCTCACGAATGCGTGCACACCAATCGGAGTATCTCCGCTCCCAAGCCAAGATACGTTAATGCAACGCTTACTTGCAAAACAATCTATCAAACACACAAAGTCATCTACGCTGAGTGAGTTCTAATAGTTTAGTTTATTTGAAAGCCAACTCGTCTCAAAAGTTACTTAAACTTTACTCAAGACCCACGGTCCTTATAAAATAGGTACACAATTCATTAACCAATAGCTATCCCATGTTATCACCCGACATCCCATAATAACTCATTACCCAAGACTCATCCCATAATAATAATAATCCCGCGGTCTTATCGACATAGGTCCAACGTACTACACTGATAACTCATACTCAAGTACATGTATTAAATCGACACTTGGTTAACACCACCGAACCCTAAACATCAACTTACTCAGCCTTGACCAAGGCTTTTACAAGTCAACTAACGTAACAGTTGTAAGCACCACATCACAAACCTGGCACCATGGCCAATCTGACTCTATTCATCACATTAATACTATATCAAGCACCATAAATATAACTCATCACTTGTATACAATTTAACGCAAATATATAAGCAGAAAAACACATACCACTTTGCTGCACCCTCGACGGGGTTACCATCGTCAGGGCGTTCGACATACCCCGAGCTCATCACTGTCCTATTAGACATCGTCACCGTTGGTGACCTCCCGAAGGACATAGTCCTCCACAATCCCGTTTGCCGTGTCATAATGACAACAATGCAAACACAATACCCGACGTGTCATAAGGAAAACGACACAATGCACACAACACATGTATATTCACATAACAATATATTCTATAAACATGATTCATTAACTGTACCTGAACTTCACACATAACACTAGGATAAGATATCCTACACCTATTCATAAGCGTTTAGCTTATATCCCGACTCACCCCGACTAACTCATAACACAACACGCTGCTAATATAGCAACACACATACAATTACTATATCTCATTATTTAAGCACGTACCACGTACAAGCACCCCCGTGACACTTCCTAGTCGTACCCGTACGAACCGTTTACTACAATCCCGACTCACCCCTGTTAGGTTACGATGCGACATGTGATCATATCCCCACTTGTAACCCGCACGTCCTATGGACACACATAGTCCCTTAGCCCCACATTTAACTATTTACTTTCATAAAATCATTGGGTTAGACCCCAAAGCTCGATATACCTTTAATGTAATAAACGTGTCTCAACAGTATGTACGATAGCCGCAAAAAGTTTAAAACATTTAAAAGAGGGGGATTAGAAACTCACCGTTACGCTGATTCAACTCTTGAATTGCAACGGTCTTCTAACACGAAACTCAAACCTATCAACGCAAGATCACACAGTCAGAGTACGCCCTAGACATGTGTTAGTTACGTATGAGTATATTTATTTCCAATACTCGTCTCGTCCGCACGTCCTTTTATCCATGCAAAACCCTGGTTCACGTAACCGTCCAAACCGGGTTACCCTGGACCCGTCTGGAACCCGCATGCAAGCACGTTCTCGTGCCATGCAAGACCTTAGCTTTGTAAGTCACACACACACAAATCAAGACTGCTATGCATTGCCACAGACTACCATGCAACCCTACGTCTACAAACCCTAATCGGGTGTAACCCGACTCCATTCCGTCGTCGTATTCCACCGCGAGCCACCACCACCGAGTGCTACCACCCAGCGTCTCACGTCGAGTACCGTTATCGAGTTTTGTCACATCATGCCATACTTTCCTCGTGTCACCTTTCTTTCCATGAGAAATAATCGAGTTCTCCGTTCTCGCCCAAACATCATCACCACCCCTACACCCGTCGTCGTGACCCGCCACCACAGCCGACTCTCATGACCTCCGACGCCGCCCTTCACTGCCGTCTCCGGTTCCTGGGACCTCCGAAGCAACCATCGCTCCACCTGTCCCCTCAATCCCTTCCTCTCTCTTTCTTGGCCGACCACTATCATCATCAAGCACCCCATACGGGTCACCACCATTACATGCCACCACCACAGTCAGCCAACACCATTTCCGTTCCTCCCCCTTCGCCATTCACGGCCAACGACTAACCAAACCCTTAGCGGGTCCCCATACAAGACATGCAAACAATGTGACAGACACAAAAGGGGATTAAACGAGGAATACCTTGGCGTGACGTGTAGTTCTAGCTTGAAATCAGCGTGGAACCACCCTTTGCCTCCTCCTCTCTGTGCTGTCTCCGCCATCGTGAAATCCCCCTAGGTCGAATGGCCTAGGCTTTCCCCTTAAACTCATATTTAAACCTTCATAGTTACATCCGGGTCCCCGTACTTCCTTTATCGTTCACGTTTAGTTTGAACTATGGGTTAAACGGCTAATTGGGACCTTTACTACGCTTCACGGGTCAACCCTACTTATAGTTTCATTACAAAAAGAGTCGGGTTATCCGTAAGCCCGAATCGTCAAGTTATAGGTTTTCGGGATGTTACACGTCGCGGCAGTTGAAAGTTCATGAAGTCAATTATCCAACTCATGACTTGGAACTTGCTGCCGTTGTGTTTGCATTGAAAGTCTGGAGGCACTACCTTTACGGGGTAAAGTTTACCATATACTCCGACCATAAAAGTTTGAAGTACTTCTTCGAACAAAAGGAGCTGAATATGAGGCAGAGGCGATGGTTGGAACTTTTAAAGGATTATGATTGCGAAATCATATACCATCCTAGAAAGGCAAACGTGGTGGCTTAGGCTCTAAGCCGAAAGGATGTGCCTGCTCCTATTATAGTGAAAGCTTGCCAGTTGGTGGTAACATCAGATGTGATGAGGGAAATTGAAAGAGCTTAAGATGAAGCACTTAAGAAAGAAAACATAAAGAAGGAAATAATGGTTGGCCAACAGGACAAGTTGGAATATAACACCCTTGGTGTTAGGACATGTTTTAGATGGGTATGTATGCCTATGGGTGGCGAGCTTAGAACCAAAATATTGGATGAGGCTCATAAGTCTAGGCACTCTATCCATCCCGGTCCAACAAAATGTACCAAGACCTGAGGAAGGAATACTTGTGGCCTGGAATGAAATATGAGGAGACGAAATACGTAAGCAAGTGTTTGACTTCCTCACAAGTGAAGGACAAACGCCAGAAACCATAAGGGTAGATTCAACCACTTGAGATACCAGAATGGAAGTGGGAACACATTACCATGGACTTCATAACCAAGCTACCTCGCACAGCTAAAGGTCATGACACCATCTGGGTAATTGTGGACCGATTAACGAAGAGTGCTCATTTCCTACCTATTCGTGAGACGTTCTCATCGGAAATGTTAGCGAAAGTATTTATTAATGAAGTAGTAGCACGACATGGGATGCCTTTGACGATTATATCTGACCGGGACACACGATTCACATCGAGGTTCTGGAAAAGATTTCATGAGGCGATGGGCACGAGACTTAATATTAGCACGGCATACCACCCGCAAACGGATGATCAGTCTAAAAGGACCATCCAGACACTGGAGGATATGCTCCATGCTTGTACTATCGACTTCGGTGGCAGTTGGGACAGTCATCTGCCGTTAGCCGAATTCTCCTACAACAACAGTCATCACACGACGATAGGCATGCCACCTTATGAAATGTTGTATGGGAGAAGATACAAGACCCCGGTTTGTTGGGGTAAGATTGGACAGAAAGAATTAGGAAGCCTTGAAGTTGTACGAGAAACGTCGGAAAGGTTTGATCAAATCAAAACACGAATGAAGGCCGCACAAGATCGTCAGAAATACTATGCGGATAAACGACCAAGGCCTATTAAGTTTGATGTTGGGGATAGAGTAATGTTGAAAGTGTCGCCAATGAAGGGAATTATACGATTCAGAAGGAGAGGAAAGTTAAGTCTGAGGTTTGTCAGACCATTCTGGATAATGGCACGGGTTGGTGAAGTCGCTTATCTGTTGGAGTTGCCTGATGAGTTAAGTGTGATTCATCCTCCCTCCATGTATCACACTTGAGAAAGTGTTTGGCAGATGAATCGGCTCACGTACCACTTACTGACATCGAGGTCGACAACAGCCTTAGCTACATCAAAGAACCTGTGGCCATCATAGATCGGAAGGAGAAACGTTTACGTAATAAAGTTATCCAATTGGTTAAAGTCCAATGAAAACATAGAAAGGGATCGGAAGCCACTTGGGAAATAGAGACGGATATGAGGGAGATACCCTAAACTATTTAACTTATGATAGGTTTCGGGGACGAAACCTATTGTAAGGGGGGTAAACTTGTAACATCCCAAAAATAAAACGATAGTTATACTAACTAGTTAGAATGCGAGAACGGGCTGAATAAACGAGCGAGACACGATGGGCCGGGTGTGCACGAGGATGGCGCATAAGGGGGATGAGCCTCCCTATAAATAGCCATGGACCCCAAGTTTCTCTCATTTAGCAAACTTAGAGAGAGAAACCGTAGAGAGAAGGTTGGTGGATCGACCCGATATTGATGGAGAGTGTTACTACTGAGCTCGTGAGCAAGACCTCCTAATTAGAAGATCGATTCAGGTAACAACTCGATCTAGATCTGAGTTTTCAGTTTATGTTGGGTTTTCGGGATTTGGATAAAAAGGTAACGTTTTTACGTATCAAACTTGAAAATAAACATAGATCTAGCATCTAGAAGGAAAAACAATAGAAATTCAGGATCTTGATGTGATCAAATCTGCATGCAAGAACTTAGGGTTCTTGGGGAAGAAGACTGCCCGACAGGCGAACTTATTGCAAGGATTGGGGCGAACTTATCAAGTTCACTTGAAAAGTTCGCCTGGGGCATAAAGTAAGATAACATATGGTGGAGAACTTAGTGACTTCACTAGGTTGCATCAAGCGAACTTACTAAGGCGAACTTGATAAGTTCGCCTGTATGTTCGCCAGGATTGGTAAGGGGCGAACTTGACTTAAGTTCACCTAATTTAGTATGGTTAAACCGTTAGAGTCGATATAGGTGAGTTCTAGAAGCCCTCTTTTAAATGTTTTAAATAACGTTTTTGGGCTGGTGTGCATACGTAACGATGTGACTGTTTTATAAAACGATGTTTATGAATGATATGCGTGACGTTTTATGAAACGATGTTTATGAACGATGTTTTGGAAGGAAAAGGTTATGAAAGAAGTGTTTATCAAATATTTTGCCAAAAGAAGTTTACGAAGTGTTTATGAATTAATGAAATGACTTTTAATAAAACGTACGAATGGTTTAACTGATGTTTTGAAGTAAATGAAGTGAATGTTTACGAAATGTCATGAACGAATGAATCTACCATTATTCCTTATGGAATGAAGGTTATGGGTATGAGATGTATGTTATGGGCCTTTACCTTTTAGGGGCCTTTGTGGTTGGCCAACTGTTGTACAACTGGGGTGATGACAGTCACCAAGGGGATTATCGTGATCCTTGAAGTTGGTACAATTTACCTCACGGGGTAGTCGTGCTTGAAGTTTGGTACTTGTGCCTTACGGGGTGCAGTGCTTGAAGTTTGGTACGTGTCATCATTGTGATACCGTGCTTGAAGTTTGGTTGAATAGCCTAAGTGTCGGGCCCTAGGTTTCTCCGCCTGAAGGACAGTACGGTGTTGAAGGTTCTAGTGGTGGCGATCTTAGGGTTATTCAGATAGTATGTGACATTTGGATTTGACGGTTACGAGAAGGCGCAGATTTGATATGTTCGTTGACTTATGTTTATGATGTTATGTTATTGCATGTTTTCGTACGGTTTTATTAATGAAGTTAAATGATATGTTTTTGGCAAATATTTGAAGTTAATGTTTTATGAAAAGCTAGAACTCACCAGCGTAGCTGACTTTTTAGTATGCACATTCAGGTTAAGGCAGGTTATGATGATGGACGGTGATGCTGGGCTGCTTGATGAGTTAGCCGGATGATATGAAGACTCACATCCCATTATGATTAGTTTATGTTATCTTTATGTATTAGACTATGTTACGTTTTCCCATGTTGAACAATGTTATGATTATGTTTTAATGAAATTTTCCACTACGTTATTTTGATATTCAAGTTTAAGAACTATTTGTGAATGAGTAAATCCAACAAGTGAGGCCTCCCGGGTGTGGGGCCTTACAACTGTCAAAAGGGTGCGCTGCTTCCTAGAGATCTCGGTGGTTGAGAGGAAGTTTTGCTTGAAGGCACTTGTTGCTGAAGAGGATAGCTTTGAGTCCCATCATTCTGATTCCAAGATGTCCGGAGGTAAATAGTATATTTTGTTTATTTGTTCCAACATGTGTGATTCTAATTCTGATATGTTAAATTCTTTCAGGAGTTACAAGGTAAAGCTCTTCTTCTTCATCAGAGAACATTTTTAACTATTTTAAAGGTATGCATGTTTCTGAAACATGTAGGTCTTAGCAGACAATCTGCAAGAGTATAAAAGTCGAGTTCTAAACTCGTTGTAGTATTTTAAACCTTTTATGACATACATGTTATCTGTTAGTTTCATAAACTAAAAGGATGTACTGGATCTTACTTTCATGTTCCAAACGTGAACTTTTGTTGTTTTGGTAAGTGAATATGAAATAACTCTTTATTTGATGATGATTCTAAATTTCTTTTTGCCAAAAGATTCCAAGTTACTAGAACGTTTCCAGTCTATATGGATATCTTTTGAGAAATACCATATTTCTCATAGACGGAAAAGTTCCTTCTAAGGTAGCAACACTTGCTAAGGATCATCACATCTCTATGTATGCATCCATTCTTAGTGACAAAGGAATTTAGAATTATCGTGGAGTCTTGTGTCAGTGCCTTTTAGCAATCTGAAAGTAACTAGTTTACTTTCCTTTTAAGAAACTTTTGATCTAATCAAATATATTCTTATCTTGCCTTTGCTGGTTATACTTAATTCATTAATTACTTGAAACGCTTTCGAGTAATCTCATGTCTCACATGACTTTGAAGTTAGTTACAAAGTAGGTTTCCTTATCCTTTGAAATTCTTTATAGGTATCAAGACTAATCTTATTGCTATTATTCCTTTTTCAAACATAATCCTTTCGGATGTATGGTTCTAAAACTGCTGAATGACTCATCATTCAAGAACCATTTTTGTTTCCTTAGGAACTAATGGCAAGAATATAGACGAGATTTTATAAGGCTACTTTAAGTAACAACTATGTAAAAACATGATGCTTGATAACACAGATTAAAATAAAGGTCCAACCAAATTTCCATAATCATAAATGTTATCAAACACAAACCCAAAACTTAAAATTGTTCAACGATGTGTCTAAACTATATATATATATATATTTTTAATAAAGATTTTTACACACTTATAGTTTTAAAAATGGTTTTCACCAAAGACTAACTACACACACAACATGCAAGTGTACCCGTCGGATAGCAATATAGCAAAGGTAAGAACCGGATATCAATCAGTGGACACGGTGGAATGCGATAATAAACCGGAACTAAAATTCAATCAAGTGATGGTAAAAGATATTTGGAAGGGGTTTTTAATTACCTAACACGCAAATGTAAATAAATCTAAGCTAAAGTCACACAACTAACAATCAAGGAAAGAATTTCACTTCGGTGTCGAATCCATCTAGAAAATATTCAATAACACTCATGGAAGCATGGCAAATACACGTAACATAAGTTGACTAAATTCTTGTCAATGACATCTAATCAAATGACCATTCGGAAAGCTAGAATGAGTTCTACAAACTAACCACCTAAAATCATGCAATGAAGCTCACGTGTTATAATCATGTTAATGTTTATAAAGATTGAACTAGTTTCCGATCAAGGTTGACTAATCCAACAACTACTTGGAAAGATAATATGAAAAACACACTACCCACCTCAAGTTGATTAAAGTAGACAACGATATGCACTTCTTCAACATACAATGTTCAATCAAAGTTTACACAAATTAGGGGATTGTGTCAAAAAATCCTAGATAAACATAATGCTAAGCATGAAACATCATAACAAACACTTTATCTTTCCAAACACAAGCATAAGGATACATATTCAAGAATCATAAATCATAAGCAAGACTTCATCCACCATTCCTAGTCTAAATCCATAAACTAGCATACAAACATACACCAATTCATGAATATAAGCATAAACTATAAGTTTTCCAACATTATATAGAATACACAAATACAAGTCTTTGCAAACAACTTTAGATTCTCAAATACATAATTTCATTGAAGAATAATCATACGATTGTCATAACATTAACACAATTGTTGCCAATAATCCACAAAAGTTATCAAATGTATCTAAACTTCATCTAACCAAAGTGAACAAGAGTTTAGCTCACAAGAATAACAAACAAGCAGGGAAAAATGGTAAGAAACATGAATGAAATACAAGAATCAAGCCACTCCTCCAAGCCCAAATGTTGTAGGTGATGTATGGTGATCCTCTTGATGTTATAATTCGCAAAAAAGTAGGTTTTTCCTCAAAGTGTTAAATGAGAGAAGTGTGGAAAAATGCCTGTATTTATAAAAAGTGGGAGGCACGACCGTGCCTAGTGGGGAGGCATGACCGTGGCAAGGGTTTGGCGCGGTTATGTGAAAGTGGGTTGACAGATATGTAGCTTTCATTGGATACTTTCTTCGAGGTCGTACGGGCATGAGGTAATGAATCAGACTCACAGGTATGCACGTGGCCGTGCGAGGCAAGAGCACGGTTGTGCTCAGAGAATTGGCTTGGCGAGGTCGTGCCATTTGCAGGGCGCGACCGTGTCTAGGTTTAAAATCATGGCGCGGTCATGCCAGGTAGGGGGCAAGACCGTGCTAACAACTCAGAAACCCTAATTCGTCTCAAAAACACCGGGAATCTCCTTCTTTATCAGCTTAGCTCCATAAAAACCTACAAAACTGAAAATGAAGCAAGTAAGTGTCTAAACTTGGGAAATAACCGGGAATTGATCGTGAAATGAGCAAAGTTTTGTGCCAAAAAGATGTGTAATTCTTAACACATCAAATTATCCCACACTTGAACATTGCTTGGCCTCAAGCAGATCAAACTAAAACAAAACTTCCTGTGGCACTATGGATCAATTTAGAAAACCGTAAGCATTAATAAAAATATATAAAGGTTTGACAAACTTTTTAGAATATGCAATGTTGACTAAATGAAACCCAAGGAGGCCAATGAAGTAACAACCGAAGAGAAAATGAATATTATACTCCTCACAATGTTCACACACACTCGGGTATATATATGAACATACAAGTAATTGTATATGTATAGAACACTCAAATGCCAAGACAATGAATCATGCACAAATCATAAGCTTGCTAAAAAGTCAAATCTCTACCAACTAACATGAAACAAAGCATAAATCAAGAGGACTTTGAACGGGTTGTGACTTAGTAATGGTTAAGGGTAAGAATGTGGAATTTGAAAATGGCTAAATGGTTAAAAACCCGATGGATATAATAACTCAAAAACTATCACAACTTTCAACTAAAAATAAACCAAAGAATATTTTTCTTTAGATAAGAGATAACAATCGGATTCTTTTGTCTTTGCTCTCAAAATTGCTCTAATCAGCTATGTGTATGTCCCCGGGGAATCCAAATCACGTAGACATAAATGATCGACTAGTAACACGCAAGATCTAAATTAAACGCTTTGTATTACTATAATGCTTGATTAAAAAAGTTCTCTCCAAATCACACACTACATCTTCTCTATTCAAGTGTTCTAATGAAATAAGAACTTGTAACCCCTATTTATAGTAAACATAACCCTTCTAGAGTACTTAGCTAAGTGCTCTAGAACAAACCTTCAGGAGCACTTACTAAGTGCTCTAGAACAAACTTAGGCACTTTGATAAAGACTAATACAACTCAATCAGATACAATAACACAAACATTCTTCAAGCTGGTTGTCACAAAACATGCTCCAACAGACACCCCCTTGACAACAGTTTTAGAAGATGTTTGTCACTTGTTTCCAAATAAGCTCTAACAAACTCCCCCTTGAAAACAACTTTAAAAGGTGTCTGCTAATATGCTCACAGTATGAAGTCTCTTTTGTACCTATAGTTCATGTCTATCTGCACTAAAACTTGAATAAGACATAAGAAAGAGAATTCTTTGTCTACATTCAACCACTCTCAAACACTTACAAAATATTATGCATGAATATCAACTCACAATTTTTCAAACTTGAATAAGACATAAGAAATAAAATATTTTTGGGATTTTTGAATTAAAGTAAGCAGAAAATATAAAATGTAACGACCATATTTTTGGATTTGTCAAAAAATAACAAACATAAAATCTTTTTGGCATTTCTCTGTATAAAACAAAATCACATATTTTTGGTCGAACACTGCGAGTAAGAAGATCATATCAGTATCTTGATGAATCACACACACATTTCAAATAAAAATCCCTAGTAGATCTAAGGGTGACCTATGGCATTCTGTTCAAATATTGTTCTCAACTCATCAAACATGCAACTTGTGCAATACTATATGATATCTCAGTAATGAATTTCTCATAACTAACACTTCAATCTTTCATAAACTATCAACTCTTTTGAAATTCTTTTTCAGATACGATCTCAATAATATCACAACTTTCTCTAGAAATCATGAAATGATACGCGATAAACTTCAAAATAAACAGCATCAGATCATGACTTATTCGTACCGAATTTGCAATACACAACATGTCAATTTAAGTTGTCAGCATTATAAGATTTGAAACCAAGAGCGTTTTTATCCCACGTTCTTGTGAGTTAGTACCCTTATATGAAAACAACGCGTACCCCACATGTATGCCAAAAAAAAGTAAATTGCACTATCTTCAAGACATATGAGACTTATGCAAAGATAAAATCAATCACTAGGATGAAAATATCTCAATTAGCATAGGAAAAGAAGCAGAATCCCGTAGGATTATCAAGAAGCAGAATGATTCAGAATTGAATGATTCAAATTGATTGGTTTGGATGAAGTATCAAGATTCCTAGTAACAGAAAGATTGTACCAATGGAATTCTTCAATATAAGAAAGATCAAGGAATCGATTGATTCAATGAAATAGGGTATCGTGATCCAACTGTTATATGGATGTATTCAATGGAATCAAGATAATTGATCCAAGGGCTAGCATATGCTCTAACAAATATTGTCAGAAACATATCTTAGTTCAACATCACATTGAATGTTTTTCGGGGCATGGGCAGTGAAGTGAACCAAAAAATTATGCTAATCAATATAGTCCGATACTGGTCTCATGAAATACTTGAAGCCTCATATTCTATATCTGATAATGATCTTTTAACACACACACCCAGTATACCATGGGTTCAAATCACAGTTGTGACATAGATCATTATGTTTTCACACTACTAATGGTCTAAAAATGCTTCTAGCCTACTGAAAATTCAAATTATGTGTAGGTATTCAAATTAAGAGATTATAAACATGCAATGTTAAGCAGTCATGAAACTATCATTTCCTGTTTATGCAGACTAAGAAGTTTAGATCAAATCATATAAGCACAAACTTTAAACATAAATACAGAAACCAGGTAGTCATTCTATGGTCATGTGTGTACGATCACCTACTGATATACTATCATTTCTTCTCTAACTTCAAGCAATGCCGATTTTATATTTTTCAATTTGTTTGGGTTTATAAATAAAGTTTTTCAAAACTAAAAAGCTTTAATGAAACAAAATAATAAAAGAAAAACTTCCATGAAAAATCTTTTTGAAATTTTTTTTACTGGGGTACTAATTATTTTCACCACATACTCAAAACGGGTTCAAAGATATCATCAGAAGTTACAACAATCAAACCTTTATCACCTGAGTAGACTCCCCCTGAACACTAGAACCAGGTTCAACATCAAGAGCTTGATACTCACACACCTACTTCCTGTATCTCAAGATTCTGTCATCATAGATTCTATTGTGTGACAAATGAAACGAGTAACTCCTTCAATTTCTCCCCCCTGAGCATCAAGTCGTTGAACCACAATCAACAACTCATTGAGTGCAGAGTCTATGCCATGTCGATATGTGCCATGAAACAACCACTATCAACACAACTAATCAATGTCAATAAAGAAAAGTTAGCAGCCAATAGTCCTCTTTGGTTGTCCCTACACATCAAACAAAAAACATTAGTTTGAAATGGAAACCCCAGCCATAGTAGTCTTGGGTCATCCAGTTTTATCAACATAAACCACTTCTCTAAGTCACAATCAAAGCTCTCATCAATCTTTGGAGATTGTAAATTAGAATCAGAAACATAATCTTTTCTTCTCCAAATTTGTTTTCTCCTTACCTCTTTCTTTTGAAAAACAATTTTGTTTTAAGACTCAAGTACGATATTTTTGTTATCACACCTTTTAAAAAATGGTTTTGAACTATATAAGCCTTCGCCAAAATATTTTCTTAATCGTCTGTTTCTTCTTCTCTTTTAAGGTTTAGATAACTTCACCTCGTATTTTAAATCAAGAGATTTTGTACCAACTGATCTTGTCACAAGCTGTCTAGTCTTCGGTGTTACATAAGACTGGGTCTTTGGTTTAACCATCTGTTTTGCTTTGGATTAACAAACGGTTTTGTCAATTTGGAATCTTTCAACTTTGTACCCGCAGCCTTTGAAGGACAATTCACACAAATGTGTCCCACAACACCATAATGAAAACATGCCCTCCTCTCAATAAACTTCCTTCTGTAAGGAGCTTTAGGAGTCATACCTCTTGAACCTCTAGAACTATACGCTTCACTTTGATTCACAGCATTTGGTGGCTGAATTTGTGACGTTGGTTTAACCATTGGTTTTGTCTTTGGTTCAACAAACGATCGAGCCAATGTTGAATCTACCAATCTCTTTCTAGCTATTTAGGCAATTCGTCACAATATAACCAACTAAACCACAGTGAAAACACGTACGCTTTTCCTTGTATACCCGAGCAAAGCGTTCCTTTTGAACACCGCTTGAACTTGATGATTCAGACTAAGGAACAGCGTTAGATGATTGAACAACTTTGGGTTTATCAGAATTCACTTTTTCTTTAAAAAAATCCAAACTTGTTGTTTTCTCAGTTGTATTAATTTCTTCAAAAACCAACTAACCACTCACAAAAGGTTTTAAAGGTTCACGTTTTGGTTGTTCATTATCATCATCCGGTTCTGTCAAGATGCACCGATCTCTGGTAACTTTCTTGACAACAGTAGGTTCATCAACCTTACGGTCTTTCACTTTACCTTCAGCCTGTTCTGGATCAAAAGATTTATCATCACTAGAATCATCATAAACCATATCCTTTCCGGTAACAGGATTAACCTTGAGGACGGTTTTAGGCTCTAAATATTCTTCAGTCGCTGCCTTAATACAATGAGTTATGTAATTACCATTAAATGGTGGACAAAAACAAACTCCTTTAACAACATTATCAGAACCATAACCAACTACCCCAACAACCTTATCACCCATAGCTTTCTCATTATATTATTCCAAAAGAAAACTAAAATTTTTATAACCTTCAAGCTTTCTCATCAATTTGGTTACTTCGCTCTGTGACTGGGCAAGTTCGTTTATATTTTTCTCTTATTCAGAATATGCCACTTCAATGTGAAAAGCTTGTTCATTTACTTTTAATTGTAAAACTTTGATATCATCTTTCAGTTATTCAATTATTGCATTTAAAAGCTTCTCATTATCTTTTAAAGTTTGATTTGTTAAGTAACTACCCTTTAAGTCACATATGAGTTTAGTGTTATCATCACACAATCTCAAAATTTTTAAATCAGAATCAACACATTTAGAACATGGAAGAGAAGCAACCTCATTTACTTGTTTTGTGTCGGCCATGAATCCACTGGCTTTGGCAAATAATTCTGCTACTTTCTCTGTCACTTTTTCATCAGTTGCTTTATCATCAGTCAACACATCTTCATGAACTCTAGCCTCTTCATTCTGACTTGTAAATTCTTCACTTTTAGTCACCCTTCTAGAATCACTTGAACTATCACTTGATTATGTAGAAATCTCACTTTCAGAATCACTCTGTCTCTCTAATTCTTCTTTAATCAAGGCCACGAACGCTTGAGTAGTAACTTCTTCATGGAGTACAACCTTGTCACTCTCGTCATCACTTTTGTCACTAACCTCAGTCACATCACCTTTTTCATAAGATTAAACTTTACCAATCATGTCCGCTATAGACATATCGGCAAACTTCTCGTTTTCCTTGATGAGCACTTAGTACTTCTGAAACATAGCTGGAAGATCATCCAACAGCTTCTCATTCACCTCAGTATTATTGTAAGAAACATCACAGTCTACCAACTCACCCAAAAGATGGTAGTATCTCGTAACAGTATCATCAACAGTTTCTTTCTCCAAATACTTGAAAACCATTAATTGTTTCTTCAACAAGTCTCTCCTACTATTCTTCATATCAAAATTATTTTCACACCGCGTCATTAAAGCCTCCCATAAATCTCTTGAAGTGTTAAAATTCTTGAAACTATAGAAGAGTTATTTTGATAAAGACATCATTAGAATCGCAAACGTCTTCTTCTCTCGATCGTATACTTTCTTCTCTTTTTCAGTTAAGCTGACACCAGCTTAGGTGCATTGGAGATAGCCATAAATACAAAAGTCGGATGAGTATACCCTTATGCTATTAGTCTCCAAAAATCTGCATCGGACAAAGAAACATACTCCATAAACTGAGCTTTCCAAGTAGAATAATTCGTGAAAGATACGAGTCTAGGAGGTGACGAAGTTTCTAACAAATTGTTGAACGTCAACATGATTGTAACGCTTGACGGGATTAAAATCTTCAACATTTGAACCAACTTAGAGCATGTCCAAACTGATTTTAAACGAAACCGAAACAAACTCGAACTTTTCTCGTCCAACTAAAAATCACGTTCGAGTTTCAAAAAAAATATTTTTTTCAACCGGAGACGTCGTTATCACCCCGGAAATCACGGTCGAAAAACTCGAAAAGTAATTTTTAGAAATAATGAACACTTTCTTGCCGCACTTTGAGACCAACCGAAACAGCTTTAAACAAGTTCTGAAAGATCCGAATATTTTCCGAACAGCTAGAAGTCGTGTTCGTGTCTCTAGAAAACCAAGTCGTATTTCCTGGAAACAAAGATAAACCACCGAAAACCTCGTTCTAAAATCTCGAAAAATCACTTGTAGGCTTCAATGACACAATTTGATGCTATTCGAAACAGCTCGAAACGAGTTCGAAATCTTTCACAATTGTCCCGATCCAATGCGTGTCACATCCAAGATACTTGAGATCACGTTCGTTTTCCCGGACGAACACGTTAGTGTCCCAAGAACTAGGCCGCAAAATACCGAAAAATCATTCACATAATAGCTAAATGAATATCAAATTGAAGCTACTGATGTGATTTCTTCATGTGTAGTTGGCAAAAAAAATTGTTCTAGCGTACTTGGAGCTTGTTTAAGCATATTTGTCATATGATTTGATGCGCACGTATGCTTTGTTCAAGCCAAGATTCAAGATATCAAGCGCGCTTAACTCTTCTGATCTATTATTAACTCACGCGTACTTGTCAAATTTGTCATGAGCATTTGGTTCTGTTGTAATTAAAATCTCAAACTGACTTGGCGAATATGATCCTATCAGGCGCACTTATGATTTCTGTGCAGAAACAAGCGCAAATACAAAATTTGCAGGGGTACTTGAGCAACTGTGCCGAACTATGAAACAGAAATTCTCAAATCCTCAAAACTTGATGAAATGGAATAATTGTTCCAATAGGATTGATCAAGAGATAAAACTAAACAACCCTAAACAATCAATTCTTCAATTCAAACACTAAATCATGTCCAATTTTTGAAAATTCAGTCCAGACCATCTTGAAGAATGACGAACACTTCCGACAAAAAAAACATCAATTTTCACCAAATTTGATTCACAAAACATGTAATGACTGCTAGTACTAGTCTCAAATCGTTCAAAATCAATCCATAAACACTCAAAATCAACAACCTAGCTCTAATACCAATTGTAGGTCCCCGAGGTCTACAGACCACGTATACGAACTGACGAATCTAGGCAATAAGTGCGGAATCCAAATCACGTAGACATGAATGATCGACTAGTAGCACGCAAGATCTAAATTAAACGATTTGTATTACTATAATGCTTGATTACAAAAGTTATATCCAAATCACACACTACACCTTCTCTATTCAAGTGTTCTAATTAAATAAAAACTTGTAACCCCTATTTATAGTAAACACAACCCTTCTAGAGTACTTAGCTAAGTACTCTAGAACAAACCTTCAGGAGCACTTACTAAGTGCTCTAGAACAAACTTAGACACTTTAACAAATACTAATACAACTCGATCAGATACAATAACACAAACATTCTTCAAACTGGTTGTCACAAAACATTCTCCAACACTATATTTCACCTAATATTTGGTGAAAATTTTCTCTCTTTTATTTATATATATATATATATATATCATTTTTTTTATTTTCATTTGAAGAAAACTAAGTTAATATGCATCTTTTTTAGTTAAAAACTTCTCAAACAAAAATAAATTACTACAATAATAAAAACTAAAAGTTAACATTAGTCAACCGAATTTCTAACACGGGTGATGTTAGAATAAATAAAAAAGGATAATGTGGCGGTGTAATGTGGGTAATAAAATAAAAACACGGGATAGGCTCAATGTGGCTAAATAGTGAATGAGTTCGGGTTAGGGAAAATAAAAATAAAAGGCTCACAAAATGGTTTAATCCTAATGACTCAATCATTTTCATGCAATATTTATGTTTATGATTTTGAAATGTATACCAAAAGCAAGTTCTAAAAGCATGAAACATCCGATATACTCAAATGCGCAAAATCGAGGGCAAAAAATGTCTAAAGCTATCAAGGCTCAAAAAATAAACTTACGAAAACGGAAGAAACGGGTGTAAGCAAAAGGTTAACATGTAATTTATTCGTTTAGCCCACTAAAACTCACGGTTATCACAAAAAACTAGGTTTAACTAGATGGAATTTCCATCTCGATTGCTTTCGAAAAAAGCAAACCTCTAATATTTACTAAAAATATGAATGCTAAACGGTTAACTTTTATTCTATTTTTGTGTTTTTAAATATTTTTAAAACAGATTTAATACCAATAAAAATTATGAAGAAAGATTTTGCAAAAACTGAAGTCATAAAATGCTAAGATGACAAACACCGCGTAAACAAATTCCAACCCCACACTAAAAATCGTACATTGCCCTCAATGACAACAAAAAATAATGCAAAGTGAAGAATGAACACCCAACCCCACACTTTAGAAACGTACATTGCCCTCAATGTACACAAAAACATGCAATGCAAAGGGGGAATGCAATGCAATGGAGTGTGAAGGGAGAACTGAAACTTCCCTCGTGTCGATGTAGGTCAAACTCAAGCGCCCTACGCACAAATATGACATTCCAAGCAGTGCCAAAATTCCAAGATCTATCAAGATTAACAACATCAAACACAGATCAGTAACATCAAGCCAAAAATATAAACATGAAATGTAAAAATAATATCCATAGACAGTACAACGGAAACAAAGTACAACAAAAGAAACAACAACAAACGCCGAAGCATAATCAAAGAGTTTGTACGACATGAAACCAAGTACAACTCATCAAAATATCAACCAAAAGGAGAAGTGGAGGTCACTACTCCTCCCACTGCATGGCGTCAAGATCAACACGTGCTGCACCACCTCCCTCGGCTCTCCTGCCGGTGGTGATGGTGTTAGTGACTGATGGTGCTGCGGTGGTTGTGTTGATGCTGGAGAATTATGTGTCGGTGAATGAGGATGTGGTGATGGCTGGTGCTCGGGCTGATGCTCTGGCTGTAGAAAAAACGGTACGGGAACCACATAGGGGCCTTGCCAGCAGCAGCAGCGACGCACTGCACCTAATATTGCCAGCTCATGTAACTCATGAACAACTCATGAGGGATGACAACCGGAGGTGGTAGAGGTGGAGGAACGAACGAGTCAGAGTCAACATGCTCGTGCTCGGGGTCTATGTGTTGCTGCCCCTGCTCCTGATGAGCTGCATGAAACTAGTGAGCCGCGGCAATGGCCCCTGCCTCAACCTGAATAACATCGGGATCTGGACCTGGTCGGTCTGGGTCCCAAACTCTCCCACATCTATCCACTAACCTCATACCTCCCGGTGCTCGTCGTGCCAAGTGCATGTTCCTAAGTGTCTGCAAGGTCATAACTGCACCACTAGAGTCAAGTCAGCAATCAACTCATCTGTCAACAAATGATAGTGCCTGGCGATTTTGGTCACAAATTGACCGTCACAGATATTACTAATAACCTCTCTACCCGAACTATTCACCAAGTACCTTGCAAAAGAATGCGTAAGATTGGAGTTACACGGGCGTACAAGGCAGTAAATGTAAAACAACCCCCTCAGATTCACTACCGTTTCTCCCTGACCGCGACGAGAAATAGAATAAATGATGCAGCGTTGTAGATCACGGTGTAAAGGATCTCAAAGGCTTGAAGCCTTAGTTAAACTCGGATCATACATCCCAAATACAAACTTGTGCCAAAACTGATTTTTATCCTCTTCCGTAAAAAACTCGGTAATCCAATAAGTGAACAACTCGATATGAATTCATCCCTGATGTACAAACCAAGTAGTGTCCCAAACATAGCAACATACATCACTCGCCACTCCCCGCCTAATCTAAATCGGACAGTCTAAGCCTGATACAAATCTGCACATCGGTAAACAAACTCATAGGTGAAGAAGAATTCCATCACTAGCTCGACGTATTGAAACGCGTGCAATCTGAATAGTCGAAGCCAGGGGAGGTGACAAGGTCATTCCATCGGTCCCTGTGACCGATGGCATCAATAGCTGCCAGCTCGAGACATCTTCGGGCTAAAATCGGGTGCCGACGTGGCCACAAAACCTCTAAACAAGCTTCGCACTCGTGCTCATTATCATCGAACTTGAGATACGGGTGGTCCCTGTTTCCTGCCATCTACAAGAAAGATTACAGAAATCAGAACGGTTATGAAGAAGTCAGATAATTTTATGAAGATTTCAGACCTGTTTATGAAGGGGCACGACAATGCCTAGGAACAGGCATGATCATGCCAAGTTCAAAAAGCCCGCCCACAGTCGCGTGTGGCCGAACACGGGCGCCAGACAACCCGGCAACATGGTCACGCTAGATACCGGGCACAACCGCGCCTAGGTCAGAAATCAAGGGCACGACCGCACTCATGTGAGGCACGACCGTGCTCAACCAAAGCCATGATTTCCTGGATTTGCAAAGCCGGGCACGACCATGCCAGGCTGGGAGCGCGGTCGTCCCCATCCATTTTTGGGGTTTTCAGATTTCAATTTTGAACTTTTGAGCACTTTTATGAAAGGGCTTTTGCATAAAATCAATCCAGGAAATTTCGAACACCATTTCTAACTAAATACAAACTCAGAAACAACAAACAACGGCTAAAATTTGGAAACCCTAGAAAATTTATAAAGACTAACTTTTATACATAAAACCAAGATCCTCACTAGATAAAAGCAAACAAGAATAGGTTATAGAGCATACAAGAATTGTGGAGAGGATGAAAACAACTGGAAATCCGAGGGAAAATCGCGTGGGGTGGGTTGTGGGGTTGTTTGAGCGAGGGTCTGAGGTTTCAGGTTCAAAAATTCAATTTTATGACCCTCAAAAAGTGGCGCATGACCGCGCTTGGGTCTTAGGCATGATCACGTTAAGTAAGGAGGCACGACCTCACCAAGGCTTAGCGCGACAGTGCCTCATGCCTAGCAGACAAAGTACCCTGATTTTTTTGTATAGACTATTCCAAACCCGAATGCGATTCTTCCAAACAAAAAAATTCAAAAAATTCAGAAGACATACTTGAGACATTCCAATTAATATCCTCAATCCGCATAATCTAAAACTTGTTCCGAAAACCTAAACTCAAAAATAAATGGTAAAATCCTAGAAAAAGAAAAAGAAAAAAAGGAGAATAAAATAGAAGATAACAACTAAGAAATGCTACCAAAGATGATACCGAAATATGTTAAGTTTATTAACGACTCGTTAGCTAGACTCAAGTCCCCAAATTCATTCGTCCATGGGGTGGAGGTCCACTACCTCCAATGCTGAGTCAACCGGTCCGTCAATGTATGGTTTGAGGCGATGACCGTTGACTTTGAAGACTCTCCCATCTTCATGCTCAATCTTGATGGTTCCATAGGGAAACACCTCCCTAACCATGTATGGACCCGTCCACCGGGACTTCAACTTCCCGAGAAATAACCGCAACCTAGAGTTATAAAGCAACACATGACCGCCCCCTCGGAATTCCTTCTTGTCCTTTAAGCGCCAGTCATGTAAACTCTTGGTGCACTCCTTGTAAATCATGGCGTTTGCATAGGCTTCAGTCCACAACTCATCAAGCTCATGAACCTGAGTAAACCGGTTCTCACCCATGTTCACCATGTCAAGATTCACCGCCTTCAATGCCTAATAAGCCTTTGCCTTAACTCCAACAGAATATGGTACGCTTTCCTATAGATCAACCTAAACGGTATTGTACCAATATACATCTTATACGCAGTCCGAAAACCCCAAAGTGCATCATCTAACATCTCCGACCAATCCTTACGGTTTTGACGAACCGTTTTCTCAAGGATCCTCTTTATGCCCTAGTTCATGACCTCAACCTGTCCACTAGTATATGGATGGTAAACTGTGGAAAATCTATGGTTTACACCATATCGTGATAATATTTTCTCCAACTGGGAGTTGCATAAATGAGTCCCACGGTCACTGATAAGAGCTTTGGGGGCACCAAAGCTGGAGAACAGCTTCTTCAGAAGTCGAACAACCACCCTAGCATCATTAGTGGGCAAGGCTTGAGCCTCGACCAACTTAGAAACATAGTCAACAACCACTATGATATATCGGTTGCCATGAGAAGCTGGGAAAGGTCCCATAAAGTCAATACCCCAGACATCAAAAATCTGACAAACCTGGATGCTGTTCTGGGGCATCTCATCTCTCGAAGATATGTTGCTTGCCCTCTAGCAAGAGTCACACGCGCGGATCATCTCATGAGCGTCCTGGAAGATGGTAGGCTAGAAGAAACCGGCGTCAAAGACCTTCTTCACGATCAAAGTGGCTCCATGATGTCCGCCCGTCGGGACATCGTGGCAGTGTCTCACCGCATGATGTGCCCTATCTCCAAACACACACCTGCGCACGATCTGATCAGTACCAACCCGAAACAAACAGGGATCCTCCCAAAGATAGTGCTTTACATCAGAAAAGAACCAACTCTTCTGCTGATGCGTCAAGCCCTTAATTACAATCCCACTAGCAAGGGAGTTTGTAAAACAAGTAAACCAGGGACACTCCTCATCCTGTCTGTATGTGCATGAGAAACTTGTTGGGAAAATTATCATTTATGGGTGACCCCACAAGTTCAGATGAAGCTGAGTACTCAAGACGGGACAAGTGGTCCGCAGCGACCCTCTCCGCGCCTTTTTTTTATCACGGATCTCAATGTCGATCTCATGAAGCAGCAAAAACTTATCGGTTCAGTCGGGGTTTGGCATCCTATTTGATGAACAGGTGCCGAAGAGCTGCATGGTCAGTGAATACAATGGTCTTTGATAGGACGATATACGACCGGAATTTATCGAAAGAAAAGACAACATCGAGGAGCTCTTTATTTGTCATGGTGTAGTGCTCCTACCCATCATTGAGCGTCTTGCTCACATAATAAATCAGGTGGAACTTCTTCTCTCTCTTGTG
Organism: Smallanthus sonchifolius; assembly: GCA_023525975.1. Lineage (NCBI taxonomy): Eukaryota > Viridiplantae > Streptophyta > Magnoliopsida > Asterales > Asteraceae > Smallanthus > Smallanthus sonchifolius. Next base: position 93,365,308 of record CM042026.1, read on the forward strand.
TCCCAAGACCGCCCTCACAGCTAAATCGCTCGCATCACACATAATCTCAAATGGTAACTCCCAATCAGAAGCCACTATAATAGGGGAATTCACTAACTTCTCCATTAACAAATTAAATGCTTTAAGGCACTCATCGGAGAAAATGAACTGGGCTTCCTTCTTAAGAAGCTGGGTCATCGGTCGAGCAATCTTAGAAAAATTTCTAACGAAGGGTTTGTAAAAGCCCGCGTGAGCAAGGAAACTCCGAATAGATTTCACAGAAGTAGGTGGCGGAAGCTTGGATATAGTCTTAACCTTTGCTCGATCAACCTAAAGCCACAGGCGTGAAATCTTGTGCCCAAGCACAATGCCCTCCTTCATAATGAAGTGGCATATCTCACACTTGGCTAACATCCTCTCTAGATTCCCGAGACAATGATCAAAGGAACTCCTAAATACAAAACAATCATCCATGAAAACATCCATGGAGTCCTCAATCATGTCATGAAAAATGGCCACCATGAAACGTTGAAAGGTAGTCAGAGCATATCACAACACAAAGGGTATCCGTCGATAAGCGAATGTGCCATATGGACATGTGAATGTCGTCTTTTCTGGATCCTTAGGAGCAGTCGGGATCTAAAATTAGCTAGAAAAGCCATCTATGAAGAAGTACAACATCTTCCCCGACAATCTCTCCAATATCTGATCAATAAATGGGAGGGGAAAATGGTCCTTCCTAGTAGCATCATTGAGTTTGCGATAGTCGATGCAAACCCGCCAACCTGTGACTGTACAAGTAGGAATAAGCTCATTCCTCTCATTGGTGATGACAGTCATGCCCCCCTTCTTGGGGACAACCTGAATTGGACTAACCCAAGGTGAATCAGAGATGAGATAAATCAAGCCTGCGTCAAGTAGCTTGATGACCTCTTTCTTCACCACCTACTACATGTTCGGGTTTAACCTCCTCTGATGCTGCACAACGGGCTTAAAATCATCCTCCATAAGGATCTTATGGGTGCAAAAAGGGGGATTAATTCCCTTAATGTCCATGATCCTCCATGCAATGGCTCGCTTGTGCTATTTCAGCAACTCCAATAGCCTCTCCATATCGTCACTCGTCAAATCAGAGGCGATAATGACGGGTAACCAGCATCCAAAAAGGCATACTCCAAATGGCTCGGGAGCTCCTAAAGCTCAAGTGGTGGTGGATCATCAACAGAAGGCCGCTCTCTTGGCTCGGACTCTCTGTCCACAACCTCCAACAACTCAGGACACGGGGGTGGCTCCTGCCCTTTCTAGCTGGCCATCTGCTCCTCAAACTGATTCTCACAAACCGGATCAAGTGTCTCTCCCCCAACTAAATGTGTGTCCAGGGACTCCTCCTCAACCGTGTCCTGAAGATGATCACTCACGCAAGAATAGACTGTCTCGACGAAGTAGAGCGAGTCATCATGATTCTAGGCATGCTGCATGTATCTCCCAATGTCAAAGGTCACCTCCTCATCATCCACCCTCGGTGTAAGTGTAGGTCCCTCGGGTGTGGCGGATCGTCACATGCAAGTGGGTCTACTAGTCGGACCGGGAGCGAAATACCCGTGACTAGGTGGAGAGTCATACGAAACAAAGTAAACCGACAAGAGAATCACTTTAAACTTTCGTCTATTATAAACACTTGAAGGTTACAGAGAGAAGTTCTAAGATTACAAAGTTCTGCGTATTTGCGACTATGAATGCGTGCTTATCTACTGTCAAGCATTCCTATTTATACACGACCTGATGCGTGCGCACGTAGAAAGTGCGCAGGGCAATTTGCTCATGCGTACTTAGCAAGTACGCAAAGGTATTCTTGCGTACTTGCTAAGTACGCAGGAACTAATTCCTGCGCACATACAAGTGCGCAAAACACTTAGAGAAATTTGCAACAAGCAATATGTAAAAGTAAATACAACTCGATTACTAATACATACAGACACTTACAAACAAAGACAAATACATACATGAAAGTACAAAACTAAGACTCTATCTATCCAGAGTGTTTGTCACAGGAAAGTGCTTCAACAAACTCCCCATTGACAACAACTCTGGATCATCTTCGATCTTTAGTATTCAATCTTCGGTCTTCAGTCTTCAGTCTTCATAGCTATGTATCTTTAGCTTCCATCTTCTTCTTATAGTCAAGGTAGAACTTGATCACCTTGTTATATTTAGAAGCAAGGAATTTCGTTCCCTCGTCAGTATGTATGCCATACTTGTCCGCCAGTGCCTCCAGATCTTTCATAGAGAAGTTAATGAAGAAGACTTAATCAAATACTCTGATTAGTTCCCTCGGCACTACGCTTTCGCTGTCTGACCAAACCTTTCCTATATCACTGCCTCGCCCGTTTTTGGATCTACGTACCAGTACCACATGTCACCAAGAATATCCTGAGATAACTTGCTCAGGGGAATCTTAGTTTCACATAGCACTAGCTTGTATACCAGTTTCTTTAAGTACTTCTTAGTCACAGGATGTCTAGCTTTCTTATCCTTGACTCTTTTGGGCACTTGAGGCTTGAACACTTTGAACTTCCCAGATCTTGCTTCCCGCTACAGAACCTGCCACAAACCCATCGCCACTGCATGATTAGAATGACCCAGCAGCTATCAGTTTGCTAGGTTCACAAAGTCGTATTTGGGTAAGGAGTTGAACGCTTCACTGGTTGGTTTCAAGTATTGAACCCCCCAGATCTTTTGATTGCGAACAACTGCTTATCCTCCATGAACCTTACAGCCAAGATCATCCATGTTACCCCTTGTTTGTCTATGATAGATGTCTTCTGCCAAACAGGAGTTGGACCCTTAGATGAAGTAGAAGGCATATCTTTTTCTTTTGGTGCCTCCGGATCCACATGTGTAGGGTCAACTAGGGAGGCTTCAGTCGAGGCTTCAACATTAATACCATGCTCGACTGAACCTGTGTCGAGTTGAGCTTCGAAGGATGGAACTTCAAAGATCTCTCCATCTTCTAACTCATACTCTCCTTCCCCGTCGCCCTTGGGAACTTCTATCACTACATCCTCATCATCTTCATCCCAATCATCACCAGAGTCGACCTCTCCTTCTTCTAGGTTGTAGAGAGCATCGATCTGTGCTTCCTTGGAATAGTCAGGCTCTAAGTATAAGATCTCATCATCATATAGATCCTTAAGCACATCAGCCACTGACTTTCCTTTGTGACCACCACCACTAGAAGTATTTCCACCCTCTTGATGAGTAGACTACCCCTCAGCCATTGGAATAGCACAAATGGGCACGATTGCCAAAGCTTAGTGCTCACTCCCACTAGGACCAACTTCAGGATCCTTGTCTTTGTCGTCATCCTTTGTCAAATCCACAGGATGACAAGCCTCATCACCAGTAGTTGTCTTTTCTTTCTCCTTCTCCTTATCTTTCTCCCCCTGAGCATCAAGCTTCTTTGTCAGATCAGCAATTAGTTTGACCATCAGCTCATGCTCTTTCTTCTGCATATCAAACCTCAGTTTGAGAGACGACCTGTGCACCAGAATCATGTTGTTTGTCTTGATTAGAAGCTCATTCTGGGCCATTATGTTCTTCAGTCTCTCGTCTGTCCCCGTTCTCTGGCTTCGTAGAATTCTAACTTCGTCCACCAACGAATTAATCTGTGCTTGTTGAGCATCAGATTCCTCCTTTGACTTCTGAATAGTTTCTAACAGACCAGCAACTTGGGTTTCCAGAATTACTATCCTTTCTTCATTAGGATCAGGATGTCTGGAGGTAGATGTTTCAGCATTGTGAATTGAGGAGGAGAAGATAGTATCAAAGTCAAACCCTTGAGTTAATTCTCCGTAGTTGAAGGGTTGATTTATCGGTTCAATGGTGGTTGTTGGGATTGAGGATGTGAAGACGGTTGTAGGTGTTATGGAAGGGGTGATGGTGACTAACTCCTTGAGAATTGGAGTAATCACCGCCACCTGGACAGATGTGACAGGGAGGGTCACTATCACAGGAACCTCCTCTGTGATTGAAGTGACTGCCACCTCAGGTTGTACCTATGGCCTCCTCCTCTGTCTCCGGTATAATTGATGTGAAGGTGGGCTAGAGACTGAATCAGTACTTGCAGCTGGAACTTGTACTTACTACAGAGTAGTAACCTCCACCTTACTTGGAATAGCAAGTTGCTGCCTATCCCCTCTGTTCTTGTTAACACTTTCAAGCCTCTGTCTCTGTATAGCAGCGTCAGAGTCAGAATCTGGCTCATATTCGCTGCTTGAAGCTTGCCGCTTTCTCTTTGAGGATGACTCAGGTAGGGTTACCTTCGTCGTTCTCCTTGGGTGAGCCTGCGATGGTGCATCATCGGAATCAGAAGAATCAAACTCTGTCTCTTCCGAGTCGGATCCCTCAACACCGTCATGACCTTCTTCTTCGTCTCCATTTTTCGACGATCCATCTACACTTTCAACTTCCTCGTCTTGTTGTTGTTGTTCATCTGAACGTTCACTCAACTCTGGCTCCGAATCGTGACTATACCATCTCCAGTCAGCCGGTGCCACATATGCTTCGTTTATTAGGTGGCCAAAAAGTGTTGTATGCTCAGGGGTAGGTTCTACACTACATGTTTTTAAAAACTGTGCAAATACTCTTTTTTCCACCCTTTTAAAATGCAATCTCTCCCCAGTTGCAGGTAGGTTTGGCAACGCATCGTCAATCAGAAGTTGCACAAACCTTGGGTATAATAAGAACCTGAACCTCTCAGCCGTGTTAATCTGATCATTGATGGCTTTGAATATGTATCGTGAGAAGTTGTAGCCCTTATTGAGAGATAAGCCAACAATGGCAGCAGCAAGGTCATCACCCATTGCATCCTTTCCAGCTTTTATTGCGGAGATGCACATGATCATGATGTGGGCAAAATATCTCCATTGATCAAGCACCCACATATTCTTGTAAGAAGCGTAGTCTCTCGCACCGACATACCCCATTCGTTGCCTCCAACAGCCATCCACAAAGTAGTCAGGATAGGTTGTCGGGTCGGTGGAAAGATCTCTGAATTGCAAGACCCGTCTAATAGTGTCTTCAGAAAAGGCGATATCATGACCCGCAACGGTAGCCCTTATAACATTGGGGGTTACCGTGCAATCATGCTCCGCGGTCTCCCAAAATTGCTTAAGATAAGGTCTTGAAACTATAGGGTCAGCTGAAATAGCATAGCTGATTCTTGAACGGTTCAAGAAATCAACTATCTCTCGGTACTGCAGAGCTGCACCCTTCCATTCAGGTTGAGTATGAGCTAGAAGATTGAACTTATTCGTAAACGCACGAGCCATAATCTGCAAAAACACATAGAAAACATAATCAGAACAATAAGTTTCATTGGAATTGAATAAACATGACTCATTATAGTAGTTATTCTTTGAACTGAATTTCCAGACTTAGAAATTTTTTTCCAAGTGTTGGTCCTACGTACTTAGCAAGTACGCAGGAATTTCTTCTTGCGTACTTAACAAGTACGCATGAACTGCTTCTTGCGTACTTGTTTAGTGCACAAGAAACGCACTTGTTCAAAATTCCAGACATCTAAGAAATCAACAGATGTTCAAGATTTGATGTGTATTTGGTCACCACTAGGTCGGAATGCATGATTCTAGCCTATGGGACCAACATTCATATCAAATACCTGCTACACTAGTTCAATTTTACATAATCGACCACCCAGATGAACCTATGGTCAATCGAGGGTCAAAGGGAAAAATCAAGGACGAAATCGAGTGATTAAGGGATCGACTGATGATTCTTAACAAGTTTTAGTCATAAATTGTTACTAAAATGCCCTGAAATTTGTATAAAATCAACGGATTAAACCCTAAACTTTTAACGTCTCAATCGGTCCATAAAATGTGATTTTGTGGATGGATTGGATCTAGATTCTCACCAAATGATTGTAAGAAGATGATGATACTAGAGATGGGACGAAAAAACGGTTTGGAACACTCGGATTTTTGAGGAAAATTTGCGGAGGGAATTGAACAGGCGTTTGAGTTTGAATGTGATAAAAATCTAAAAAAATTTCTAACTCCTGTATATATACCCAACACGTAATGGTCTTACATACTTGCTAAGTGCGCAAGCTTTAACTCATGCGTACTTACAAGTGCGCAAGACTTTACTCTTGCGTACTTGTTAAGTACGCATGGCTTACCTCATGCGCACTTGTTAAGTACGCAGAAACCCTTATGTGCGCAAACTTTTAACTCAAATTATGAAGATTTCAAGTCAAATAACGAACAAGATAAAAACTTTCTTCCTGTTCTGTTCAGGAAACGCTTGGCTCTCCTCAGTATCATGGCTATATTCCATTGAATATCCATGTCCTCCATGTCATCAGGATCCACTTGATTAAAATCTTCTTCAATCGTCTCGGGATCTGTAAGCTTGCCACCTATGAAGTTCTCGTAGGCCAGCATACAAGATGAAAATAGTGCTACATTATCTTCAACTATTTTGGCTATAGCTGATTGGTTAGCTGAAGTTGTAGCGGGAGGATTTCTTGAGGTATGTTGTTGATGAGATCCAGAACCTGATCTAGATGCATAGCATGCATGGCCACCACAACCATTTGAGTGGTCTACTTCAGTAGAGTTTCCAGAGAAAAGGGCAATTCCAGAGCCCGAAGATTTGGTTGTAGAAGACGTCCCATGATACATAGAAGGGTCTTGTATCTGAGGTCTTCCTGAGCTCTCCTTCTTTCTAAGGTTCATGTTATGAGCTTGAACCTTTCCAATTGCCTCCTCCAATGTCATTTCATAGAATTTTGGATTCTCTCTCATCAGGGTTGTGTACATTTCAAACCTAGGTGGCAAAGCATCCTGAAACTTTTCCACCAACTCTTCATCGGGATACTTGAGCTCAAAAGCTTTCAATTTTGTCTGCGGGTGATAGAATCTAGAGATGAGGTCATCTAAAGACTCATTCTCCAAAAATCTGAAGCATTCATACTGCTTCCTGAGTAGATCTCGTTTACTCTTCTTGATATCACTATTCCCCTCGAATCTTTTCTTTAGTGCCTTCCAAAGATCCTTAGAGTTTTCATAACCTCTGAAGCTGTGGAACAACTCCCGAGTTAATTCCATAGTGATAGAACCAAGAGCCTTCTTCTCTTTATCATAAACTTTCTTTTCTTCTTCATCGAGTTTAGAAATAGGCTTAGGCAGTTCATCATCAAGGTAAATATATGTGGGATGCTTATATCCCTCTAGAATTGGTATCCATAACGAAGAATCAGTATAAGAAATGTAGTGCTCAAAGCGTGCTTTCCAATTAGAATAATCATTTACATTTAGCAACTTTGGCGGTTTCTGAGGGGTTCCGATCTCGTTGTCATAGTTTAAAAGGTTTCCTAGGTTCTGAAGATTTCCAAAGCCGGTATCTGCGTTAACAAATGAAGAAAAGGTGTTGTTTAACAGGGAAAAGAAAGCATGGCAAGTATTTCGATGTCTCTTCCGAAGGAAATATATCACAGTTTTAAATAGTTCAAGTCTTCTCAACAACTGTGGGAAGCATTACAGAAAAGGTGTGAAGGAAGTTTGGATGTGAAGAAGAGTAGAAAGGAGCTATTAAAGAAGCAGTTCTTGGTCTTTAAACATTTTCAAAACGAATCCTTGGATGATCTTGCTACAAGATTCTATTATCTTCTTAGTGAACTGGCAAGTGCGTCTGTGGTGTATGAGACTGAGGAAATCAATGATAAATTCTTGGAGGCTTTACCATCAAAATTTGATGTGTATACGGTTTTAATCAAAGGCAACATTAAGTACAAAACCATGTCTCTTGAAGATGTTTTGGGGAAGATTCAGTCGCATGACATGAATATGAAGAAGAAAGAGACTAACTTGGAGCATATCCAGGATCCCTCAATGTATTTTGCCAAATCTACTGGTAAAACTGGTACTGGAGTGGCATTCTTTTCTGGCGATGCTCAAGATTCTTCAAATGATCAGTGTTCTGGAGTTCCGATTCATTCTGGTCATTCTGGATTTTCTGCAACTACAGCTTCTACTTCATGTGGATCTAATTTGAATCAGAAGGTTGCTGATGATTATCTTGCTATGTTTTCCTCATTCATGGCATCATATGAGAATTTTATTGGAGGTAAAATACATGATCCTGAGGTTATAGAAGAAGATTTCAGACAGATTGACCCTGTTGATCTGGAAGAAATGAATATCCAATGGAATATGGCCATGTTGATGCGCCAAGCTACATATTTCTTGAAGAAAACTGGCAGAAAATATATTGGCTCAAATAGTCGATCTCGCATGGGTTTTGATAAAAGCAAGGTTCAGTGTTATAACTGTCAAGAATATGGTCCCTTTGCTAAGGAATGTGTGAAGCCAAAGGTCGAGTTTGATTCTCAAAAGAAGCAGCCTAATTTTCAGCATAATAGGAATCAGTCACATGGTTCATCTGGTAATACAAATCATGCATCTGCTTCATCGGCATTGGTTGCTCAGAACGACGAAAACTATGACTGGGGCATTCATCTGGAAGACTTGGTGGGTGCTGTGAGTCAGGCTTTTGTAGCAGAAATTCATTCTGAAAAACCAGAGGATGTGGCTGATGATGATAGTTCAAATGATGATTCAAGTGAGAGTTCAAGTGATGGTTCGAGCGATGGTGACAATGTGCAGGTTGTTGATGAATAGGTAGAACAAGTGCAGAATATTGATTCTGATGTTGCATCAGGTGTTGCTGAGGAGGATATTGTTCTTACTCAAAATGTTTCTGATGGTGCTGATTCAGAAAATATTCCCATTGCCAAAGTATTCAAGGCAGACATGTCTGATTCGTCAAAGGTAAAAGACTCTGTTTGTCATACTTTTTGTTCTAACTGCATTACTGTTAAAGATAAATTGCAAAAGGTCATGGATGATAACACAAACTTGATTTGTGACATGAAATCGATGCATACTGTTAATCAGAAACTAAAAGATAATGATAAATTGTGCATCGATAGAATTGAGTCTTTGAAAAGAGACATAAATTCTCTGGGGTTGAAATATAAAGAACAAGCTTATCATCTGGATATGGCTTATGCTGAAATAGAAAAACGAACTGAGGTTATTGCTCAAAAGAATAAGGAAATTTCTGACAAAGAGTCTGAGGTGGTCAAACTTCATAGAAAGCTGGAAAATTTTACAAATTCTTCTATTGTTTTGGAATATTTTAACTCAAATGCTGATCCTACTAAACGAGTTGCTGGTATTGGATTTGTTCCTCCACCGTTTAATGCAAATTATGTGGTGGAACCTGAAATCATTCATGAAGAGGAAATAGATCCAAAAACAGTATTAAAGGTGAATCCGGTAACTAGGGATGATATGGTGTATGAGTCTGATTCTGAAGATGAGGTGTTTGATGAAAAGAAGGTCGAGGGTATTGCAAAAGAGGTGAAACTTGATGAACCAACAGCTGTAAAAGTTGTTACCCGTGATAGATGCATTCTGACTGAACCTGATGAGGTGAAGGTTGTTACCCCTAAGCTTTCTCCAATCTTACAGTCGAGTGGGTTTGTTGCTGCTGGTTATCAAAAAGTACATTCTTCAAAGGTGCCAACACAGGCTTATGTTCCAAAGAAGTCGTTAAACTATTCTGGACATTCCTCTGAAGCTTATTCCTCTGATGGATCCTCAAATTCAAAGAAAACTCCTTATTTCAGAACTTATCAAGAAAGAAGAGTGTGTTTTCATTGCAACGAGGCTGGTCACATTCTGATCAATTGTCCTTATAAGAACCAGGGTAAAATGAAGACTGTTCCTTCACAACCGAAAGTGGTGAAGATTCTGAAAAGAAATGATGAGGGGAAATCGTCTTCTAACTTGGAGAAAAATTTGCCTGGTCGATCTTTTGTTAAATCCTCTCGATTTAAACAACAGGAAAAATTGAATTCTAAATCTTTTGTATGCAAAGAGAAACTTGAGATTCCTAATGTTGGAACTTCAAAAGAGTCTCAGAAGGAAGTTAAATTGTCAAGACCTCAAAGGAGAAGACGAAACAGAAAATTGAAGGAAATTTTGGAAACATCCGAATCTGACAATAATATATCAAATAATGTTTTTCAAAATAATAAAAATGGATCTTCTTTGAAAAAGTCTGATTGTTAAACTTCTGTTCCAAAAGTGAATGATAAGATTGATTGTAAATTACAAGAAGTTGTTTATTTTGATCAAACTGGACGACCCAAGACCACGATGGCTTGGGTACCTATTTCTAACTGATTCTCATTGTTTATGTAGGGACAACCAAGGAGGACTATCAACAATACATGGTATGTGGATAGTGGTTGCTCTCGACATATGACAGGGAATGTTAGATTGCTTGAGGATGTTAAACAAATTGATGGTGGTTATGTCGCTTTTACGGGGAATAAAGGCGGGTACATAACTGGACAGGGTACGTTAAAGAATGACAAAGTAAAATTTGAGAAGGTGAATTATGTTGAGCAGCTGGAACACAATCTTTTAAGTGTATCACAAGTTTATGACAAGAAGTTTTCGTTCCATTTCAACGATGCTGAATGCTATATTTTGAAACCGGGTTTTGTGATTCCTGATGAATGGATTCTCATGAAGGCTCTAAGGAGAAATGACACGTATGTCCTTGACATGAGTGTCGCCACTACAACGGATTCAATTCCTACTTGTTTACTCTCCAAGGCGTCCGAATCTGATTCAATATTGTGACACAGGAAGCTAGCTCACATTAACTATAGAAAGATGAACTACATTGTCAGGAATGATCTGGTTCTTGGTATTCCGAAGATGAAATTCTCAGTTCCTGATGACTGTATTCCTTGCAAGAAGGGGAAGCAAAGAAAGAAATCTCACAAATCTAAATCGACGAATTCTATCGTAACTCCTTTGGAATTGCTGCATATGGATTTGTTCGGTCCAATCAGTATCAAGAGCATTGGTGGAAAATCATACTGCTTGGTAGTAACTGATGATTACTCCAGATTTTCATGGGTTAAGTTTCTTTCCTCTAAAGTCGAAACCACTGAGTTGGTACAATACTTAATCCTGGGTTTGGAGAATTTATTAAATCTGAAAGTCAGAAAAATCAGGAGTGACAATGGCAGCGAATTTATGAATAGCAAAATGGGCTTATTTTGTCTACAAAAAGGAAATCATCATAAATTCAGTGCGCCATATGTTCCTCAACAAAACGGTGTTGCTGAACGAAAGAACATGACTTTGGTGGAAATGGCTCGCATGATGCTTGCAGATTCTAAGCTTCCAGTCACCTTTTGGGCTGAAGCTGTGAATACTGTGTGTCACGTTTTGAACAGGGTCTTGTCCGTCAAGCGACATAACAAGACTTGATATGAATTGCTGAATAATCGAAAGCCGAATCTGGATTATTTACTACCTTTTGGTAATCCTTGCACTCTATTGAAAGTTCGAGATGTCCCAACAAAATTCAGTGCGAAGGCTATTGAAGGGATTTTTCTCGGGTATGTGGCTAATTCGACTACCAACAGGGTTTATAACAAAGAGACGCGCCAAGTTGAAGAATGGTTCCATATTGACTGTTTAAATCGGTCTTTACCACAAATGGCGACCGGTCCGGATTACGCATTTGATTATGAAAACTTATTCAAGTCTTTTCATTTAGCTACTGATATTTCTGCTGACGATGCTGCTGTTCTTTATGATTCTTGCCAGGATGCACAGCACAATGGATTTCTACCAAATGCAGTTCCAAATTCATCGATTCCATCGACTTCTGCTCCCGATCCTAATGTTGCTTCTTGTTCAGGTCCACAAGATTCAGAGAGTGAGGAGGATAATGCTATTTTTCAAGATTCTTCTGCTGATCCGTTGTTGGGTGATGATCCATTACCTTCGACACAGGCTCAGGGGGAGATTCCTACAAATTTAGACTTGGAAATTCCTATTAATCAAGATTATTCTTATCAATCTGAATCTACTTAAGTTGAAGTGTTGCCGGTTCCTGAGGTTGCATCCATCAAGGAACTCAAAAATCATCCGGTGACAAATATAATTGGAAATTTGTAGGATGGAGTGAAGACGCGTTCTCTTGTTGACAATACTTGTTTGTATACATGCATTAAAGATTCTGGTGTTCTTGATGATTGCTCACATTCATGCTTTATTTCGCAGGTTGAACCCAACAATGTTGAAATGGCTTTAAATGACAGCAATTGGATAGAATCTATTCAGGAAGAACTTGCTCAATTTGACAAACTTAAGGTTTGGAATCTTGTTGATCTTCCGAAGGGTGCGTATCCGATAGGAACAAAATGGGTGTTTAAATGTAAAAAAGATGATCGAGGTGTCGTGGTACGCAACAAGGCAAGATTAGTTGTCCAGGGCTTCAATCAACAAGAAGGAATTGATTACACCGAGGTTTATGCGCCTGTTGCGAGGCTCGAAGCTATAAGGCTGTTTCTAGCTTTTGCTTCTTTTAAAGGTTTTAAGGTGTCTCAATTAGACGTAAAGAGTGCGTTTTTATATGGAAAGGTCAAGGAGGAAGTCTATGTGTGTCAGCCGCCGGGGTTTGAAGATCCAATGAATCCGAATATGCTCTTCAAGCTTGATAAGGCCCTCTATGGTCTTCATCAGGCTCCTTGTGCGTGGTATGAAACATTATCCACACATCTTTTGGCAAATGACTTTGTTCGTGGAAAGATAGACTCGACCTTATTCATAAAGAAATCAGGGGGAGATTACCTACTGGTGCAGATTTATGTGGATGATATTATTTTTGGCTCAACAAACGAAGGGTTATGCAAAGATTTTGAGGGTGTTATGAAGTCGAAATTCGAAATGTCAGCTATGGGAGAGTTATCGTTTTTCTTAGGTTTGCAAGTAAATCAAAAGGAAGATGGTTTCTTTATTCATCAGTCCAAGTATGTCAAAGACATCTTGAGCCGGTTCAAGATAGAGGACTGTACCCCATATGATACTCTAATTCCGGTCAATCATAAGTTGAATTCTGACCCGGATGAAAAAGATGTGGATTGTCGACTTTACAGAGCTATGATTGGATCCCTCATGTACTTAACCGCTTCAAGGCCGGATATAATGTTCGCCGTGTGCATCTGTTCCAGATTCCAGGCAAAGCCAAAAGAATCTCACTTAATTGCTGTGAAAAGAATCTTGCGATATTTGAAAGGAAAACAACGTTTGGGGCTATGGTATCCTCATGGTTCTAACTTTGATTTCATTGCATATACTGATTCTGATTTTGTGGTTGTTGTTTGGACAGGAAATCTACAACAGGTGGTTGCCAGTTCTTAGGTAATCGACTTGTGTCCTGGCAATGCAAAAAGAAAACCACAGTCTCGATTTCTACATGGGAAGCAGAATATATCGCTGCTGCGAGTTGTTGTTCACAGATCCTGTGGATACAACAGCAATTGAGAGATTACGGTTTGAATTTCATAGGAACCCCTATGCTAATTGATAATAATGCTACTATGTCCATAACTAATAGTCCTGTTAAACATAGTAAAACTAAGCACATCGAGATTCGATATCATTTGATTCGTGATTGTGCAGAGAAAAGGTTGATTGAGCTGGTCAAAGTACACACTAACGATAATTTTGCTGATTTGTTTACTAAGGCATTTGATCGTACCAGGTTTGAATTCCTAATTAAAATGATTGGTATGATCAATCCCGAATAAAAGCTTTTCAAAATCATAATTTCATGGAAAATTTTGTTTTTAATTTCTTTTATTGCTTTATTACATTTCTGCATTTACATTTCAGTCAAAAAGTTCTAATTTATAAAAAGTCAAAACAAATTGAAAAATATAAATTTTGACATCATTTGAAGTTAGAGAAGAAATGATAGTACATCAGTGATTAGTTCATTTCACACGACCTTAGTAGACCTTTGATAAATGATTGCTTAAACTGAGTTGATTTGATCTAAATTTCAAAGTCTGTATAAATGAGAAATGATAGTGTTGTGAATGCTCTAATCTTGATAATTTTTTTTAATTTGTGTATGAGTTTTGAATCTTGAATTGTCAATAGACTAGAAGCGTTTTGAAACTAATAGTAGTGTGAAAATTAAATATAATATGATTACATCTGTGATTTGAATCCATTATATGCCTGGGTGTGTGTGTAAAAGATCATTATCAGATAAAGAATATATGGTTTTAAAGAATTTCATGTGACCAATATAGAATTATATCTTTAGCACAAATTTATTTCAGTTCACTTCACTGCCCATGCCCCGAAAAACATGCAAGGTGTTGTTGAAATAAGATATGCTTTCAAAATCTATTGAAACATATATTCGCCCTTGGATCAGTTAGATACATCATCTAGTCTGACTTCATTGAAACTTATCTAGATAATAGTTGGATCCTCATACCTGAATCTATTGATTCTCATTATACAGCCAATTCATTAGAATCTTCTGATTCTGAATCATCATGATTCTTATATCCTTTGGGATCTGCTTCTATGCTTGTGCTAAATGAGATAATTTCATCTTGGAAATTGATCTAATCTTAAAAATAAACTGTATATGTCTTGAAGATAGTGCAATTTATATTTCTGTTTGACATATATGTGGGGTACACGATGTTTTTCATCAAAATGGTACTAAATCACATGAATTTGGAAAATAAACGCTTATAGTTTCAAATCTTATAATATTGACAAATTTAAGAGTTCATGCTTTATATTTCAAATTCGGTATAAATAAAAGAGCATTTCATAACCTGATCTCATTTACTTTGAAATTTATCGCGTATCATTTCAAATATTATTCAAATTGAATGAGTTTAAAAATGAAAAAGATGCAAAGTGCACAAGACTGAGTTGGATGGTTTCATATTATAGGTTACCCTTGATTATTGCTAAAATGTGTGATGAGCTACTCGGATACTGATATGATCTTCTTACTCATGATGTTCATTCAAAAATATGTAATTCTGTTGGAAAAGATTAAAAAAAAATTCAAAAATATGTGATTCTGTTGGAAAAGATAAAAAAAAAATCAAAAAATATGTGATTCTGTTGGAAAAGATAAAAATCCAAAAATATGTGATTCAGTTGGTAAAGATAAAAATCCAAAAATATGTGATTTCAGTTTGTAAAGATAAAATCCAAAAATATGTGATTCCGTTTGTACATATAAAATTAAAAAAAAATGTGTTTCCGTCTGTATAGATAAAACTCAAAAAGATTTTGATTTTTATTTTCCATGAAAATTCTAAACTTTTATTAAAATTGTTCGGGATTGGATCAGATACAAGATGCTGACGAAAGTTCAAGACTTGAAAGGTTGAAAGTGGAAAAATTTTGTTCAAGGCAAAAGTGATTACATATTATGTTCGCCTGTGTACAGTGAAGCGAACTTAATATGTTCGCCCGAGAATAGTGAATCGAACTTAATCTGGTTGTCTGTGGATGGTGAAGCGAACTTAGCTTGTTCGTCGAAGGCTTGTTAAGCGAACTTAACAAGTTCGCCTAAATAAGCGAACTTAATGTGTTTAAGGTTCTAGATCAAGCGAACTTATCAGATTCATCGTCTTTTTCATTTTAGGCGAACTTAACTGATAATTTTCAAAAAAATTTAAACTGTGTTGTTGGAATTGTTTACCGGTTCTATCTTATTCCAAATTGAATTGCGAACTCAACCAAGGTAATTTCATTGAATTTCATCCGTTAAATTGTGAGAATTTGGTAATTTTCATCTCGGTTTCTGTAGAAACTTTAAACGGACGGTTTTTGACCTAATTTTGACCAAACTTATAAAATTGGTCATCCTATTTGGTTGTTCATTGATATTCGATTGATGTTCATTAATTATTCCATGATTTTATCTCGATTTGCTGATTTTTGAATGACTGTGTTTGAATTTGAATCGTCACAGGTTCAGGCGAACTTGTCAGGAGAACTTAATAAGTTCGCCTCTTGCAACACTAAGAGAACTTATTAAGTTCGCCTAGGGGTCAGAAGGGATTTGGACTTGTGAATTTTTTGAGTGTTAGAAAAAAAATTTAAATTTTTTTTTGTTGTTTGTTTTGTTTAAATTTTTTTTAATTATTTGTGTTTATGGTTTTTACTAATGTGTTTGTTGTCCGAATGTTTTCAGATGGCTCGACGTGTTGAATATAAACATAATCAAGAGGCATTGTTAGATCCTAACATGTCCGAGGCTGTAAATTTTCAAGGCATTATAGGATTTTTTAACAGATCACGTCTTCACGTTGCTCTATCTGCTGAACCTTACATAAGTCTCATGTACATACAACAATTTTGGGACACACTACATCATGATACGGACGTTGAACCTCATGTTCTTCGTGCCACTGTTAATAATACCGAGATTTCCGTTTCTGAAGAGACGATTCGTGCTGCTCTTGATTTGGGTGGAAATGCTGAAGATCTGTTATCTTATCCAGGAACTCTTATTATGGGTTGTTTTCAAAGAATGGGTTATCGTGGGAGATAGAATGATACACAAGCACGTAAAGGTGGCTTAGTCGGTGAATGGAGGTATTTCATGCATGTGATTATTCAATGCATTTCTCCTTGTAAAGCTGGAACCGATGGTTTAAATATGGCTCTTCAAACGGCTATGGTGGCTTTAACGTTGAATAAGCGATTCAATTTTCCACTTTACTTCTATCGGGAGATGGTCATGCAGATTAATCCGGCTGAAGGTCAAGGATTCTTGATGTATCCTCGCTTTATTCAAATGATTTTGAATCACCTTATTCCGGATCTTCCACAACATCCTATAAGATTAACTTTGACTCTGATGTCAAAGCGTATCTTTACCGACTGCACGAAGGTGAAACAGCAGAATGCTGCATTAATACCAGTCAATACTCCATTGTTTGGGCACTTAATCAATCCTGATTATGTTGCACCACTGAATGACAACTGGTTTCATCCTGAAGAAATTGCTCAAGTTCCAGGCCTCAATGTTCAACAACAACAACAACAACCTCAACAACCAGCACAACAACAAGTTCCACAAAAACAGATACCAATTCCACAAGCTCAAGTTCCCGTACAACCACAAATTCCTATTCCTGAACAAGTTCCAATTCCACAAGCTCAGGTTGATATACCTGTTAATTAACATGTTCAAGAAGAGGTCGTTCATGAACATGAACAAGATCTAGGGATGAATATGGTTGATTTTGTTGATGACACTGTGAACTCGCCCATTCTTGTAGCTGAAGGGAATGTGGTAACAGCTACTGAGTCGAGTTCTAGCTCAAGCGTTGAAGATACCGAATCTGATGAATCTAGAGATTTTTCCTCAGATCATTATGAACAGTTAGCTGCTATTCCATTGGCTAATGTTGGAAAACGCATTAAATCTCAAGCCAGACGCCCAAGAAGAAAGTCTGTTCGGGTTCCTCCTTCCGGATCAGTACTTGGAAAAAGAAGTTTGGTTGATGAAAGTTCTGATAGTGACTTCAATCCAGATCCAAAAACTCAAAAGTTAATGTCTGCTTCAATTGCTGCTGCACAATCTTCACAGGGAGTCGAGGATGCTAATTTTGTTGCTTCATTGATAATTACTCCTCCCAGATCTAAAGATACATCTCCGGTTATAACTCATGTTCCTCCAATCATTATTCCTACTACAAGTCCTTCTATTCCACAGTTGTCAGCTGGTCCGTCAAAGCCTTCTGATTCTGAAAGGATTACTTTCCTTGAATCTCAAGTGCTTTCTTTACAAACACAAATGAACACTCTTGTTTCTACTGATTCACAACGGCAACCGGTGATTCAGACTCAAGCTCAAAAAATAGCTGACATGCAAGCATTGGTGTCCAAACTCGTTCAGCGTCTTAACGCTCAGGGGGAGTTGAGGATACCTGATACTTGTCACACAGAGTCTATTCAAAGACGTGATGATGAAGACAATGATCCTGCTTGAAATATTGAGGGTGATCGTCAATACACTGACGCTAATCCTATATCTAGGGTTCAGGGGGAGTCGACATCACAATCACTTGAACGAAACAAAGACACTTCTGGTACTAATGAAGAAGAAATTCTATTATTGGAGTTTTTTCAAGATTCAGAAGAAGAGGAAGCTGAAAAGATTGCATGTCTTGATGACATTGATGATTTATTCAATGACATGGAAGATGATATGTCGGATAATGAGATAGAAGAAGGAGAAATAGTAGAGATTGAAATAGAGAAAGATAAAGATAGTGTTACTTATGTAGGCTGTGATGGTCTTAAAGTGCCGTATAACTTCATCCAAGATGATGTTATTCCTGAATTTACTTATGAAGGAGTAACAGACTCTATGGACTCTGCTGAAGACATCAAAATGCATGAAGATACTGCTGATTCAAAGATGGATACTGATAAAGATGTTGAAACTGAAACTACTCACACTGAGTCTCTGAAGGTTAATGAAGAACCTGTGATGTACAGAAATACAGGAATGACACGAGAACAGTGGAGAGAAGTTGTAAACAGTTGGATGAAGGTGCTACCCAAGTCTCCAGCACAACCTGCTCAGAAAGAGAAATATGTGAATAAAGTGCAGTGTGTAGGAAGGATCATAAGTTGGTTCTATGATGGAGATACAAAATTATTTGCAATTAAAAGATCTGACGGTGTTCAATACTTAAAGACGAGGATCAAGTATTTCAATACCTTGCCAAGGTGTGAAATGAATGGTCTAGCTTCAAAGCCGCTTATTAATAGATCCAAGAATGGTTTGGCTGATGTGATAGCAAACTTGATCAAGAGAGAAGGTAGTTCAGGAAAGTATAAACGGCTGAAACCACAAAAGGGAAAGAGAGTGAAGAACACAGATCCAAAGACTGGGAAAGTGATCTGGAGATACAAGTATAAACCCGTTCGTGCTGTACACAAGATACCATTGAAGAAGATTCCTCAAGACTTCCTTGGGAATATGAAATGGTGGTATGTTGATGTTAATACTGGTGAAGCAAGGATTAAAGATAAAGACAATAAGGTCATTGTATGTTTCTTTGATGCAGTGAATCTTATAAATTTCTCTAAGAAAGATCAGAGGACGTTGCGAAAGAATGAAATAATGTTTACTGATGAATGGAGAGAACAAGGTTTTCAGTACAAAAGAGTTTTGGAGATATGTAGAAGATATGGAGTGCATGTTGGCAGCAGACTACCGGATAACTGGAAAAGCTCATTATGAAGACTGAAGACTAAAGATCAAGCTATTGTCAAGGGGGAGTCTGTTAGGACATAGTTTGTAATGACAAAAGCTTGTAATAGTTAGATTTTATGTCTTTATGTTTTTGTTATGGAAATGTCAAAAGTCACTAAGTGTTTTACAAGTATAGCCTAGAGGCGAACTTGTTAAGTTCGCCTGGTTTATCAGAGGCGAACTTAATAAGTTCGCTTAAGTCTATCTGAGGTGAACTTGTTAAGTTCGCTTAGTCTGATAGAGGCGAACTAAATAAGTTCGCTTATATCAGATCAGTTTTCTATATATGTGTTTATAGAGTCAGTCGTATGTACTCAGAACAGAGAGATCGAATTGTCTGATTGAGTCTGTAAACCATTGTGAATTGGAATATATTTGAGAAGTTTATTTACGTGATTGTCTTGATTGTCTACTTTGCGTATAAACGTTGATTCGTTGGATTCCGCACTCCGAGTTAGCGTCACGTCTTATCACGAGATCGATCTGTAGAAGCGCCATGAGGACCTATAAGAAGCCTCCTGATTAGAGTGGTTTGGTACTCGGGTTATAACCCGAGTGTATAGTTTGTATAAGTTTTGATTTTATTTTGAGTCTGTTTGATACTGTTTTGGGTTTGCTGTGAGTTTAATGTTACAGGTATAGATCACAACGTCCGTACTCAATCTACATTCGGGCGGGGTCGATTCAAATCTTTTGTTCATGTAAAGGGGACCCATAGAGAGTTTGTGCAAGCCGCGAATGAAATGTTATACAGTTGCACAAGTGGAAGAACGAAGCTGCATAGAATCATGCTATCATTACCAGCTAAGTCGTTTCCAATTTACTATTTCTGTTTATTTTTTAGTCTTTATTTGTGTTTTCTATTGTTTCTCGGTTCACATTGAAGACAATGTGTCATTCAAGTGTAGGGATGGGAGACAGTCATCTAGGTTTCGTAAGTTGAGTCTATTTTTGTATTGTTAGGTAAAATTTTAAATTTTGAAAAAAAAATGTCCTTTGAATTAGAGTTTTTGCAATCAAAATGAAAGATGATAGGTATAACTGGATTTGCTTTTGTG
This sequence comes from Smallanthus sonchifolius, assembly GCA_023525975.1. Lineage (NCBI taxonomy): Eukaryota > Viridiplantae > Streptophyta > Magnoliopsida > Asterales > Asteraceae > Smallanthus > Smallanthus sonchifolius. The sequence continues at coordinate 93,385,569 of CM042026.1, forward strand.
TTTTTAAATAAAAATAAATGATAAAAAACGCGTCTAATCTGTGATGTTTTGGTAGATCCAGACGATTTGATAGCTTAAATATCTTGTGCGTGTTGATTAGGTTAATTAATTGAATTAAATCATGAAATCTTGTGGGTTTTCATCTTAGGGTGTCGGTAAAACTGAAACTGTCAATATAAGGTGATAGGTACCACGTTAAGCTAGAATCTGAGTTTAAGGTTCTAGATCAAACGAACTTATCAGATTCATCGTCTTTTTCATTTTAGGCGAACTTAACTGATAATTTTCAAAAAAATTTAAACTGTGTTGTTGGAATTGTTTACCGGTTCTATCTTATTCCAAATTGAATTGCGAACTCAACCAAGGTAATTTCATTGAATTTCATCCGTTAAATTGTGAGAATTTGGTAATTTTCATCTCGGTTTCTGTAGAAACTTTAAACGGACGGTTTTTGACCTAATTTTGACCGGACTTATAAAATTGGTCATCCTATTTGGTTGTTCATTGATATTCGATTGATGTTCATTACTTATTCCATGATTTTATCTCGATTTGCTGATTTTTGAATGACTGTGTTTGAATTTGAATCGTCACAGGTTCAGGCGAACTTGTTCTAAGCGAACTTTCGCCTCTTGCAACACTAAGCGAACTTATTAAGTTCGCCTAGGGGTCAGAAGGGATTTGGACTTGTGAATTTTTTGAGTGTTAGAAAAAAAATTAAAATTTTTTTTTGTTGTTTGTTTTGTTTAAATTTTTTTTAATTATTTGTGTTTATGGTTTTTACTAATGTGTTTGTTGTCTGAATGTTTTCAGATGGCTCGACGTGTCGAATATAAACATAATCAAGAGGCATTGTTAGATCCTAACATGTCCGAGGCTGTAAATTTTCAAGGCATTATAGGATTTTTTAACAGATCACGTCTTCACGTTGCTTTATCTGCTGATCCTTACATAAGTCTCGTGTACATACAGCAATTTTGGGACACAGTACATCAAGATACGGACGTTGAACCTCATGTTCTTCGTGCCACTGCTAATAATACCGAGATTTCCGTTTCTGAAGAGACGATTCGTGCTGCTCTTGATTTGGGTGGAAATGCTGAAGATCTGTTATCTTATCCAGGAACTCTTATTATGGGTTGTTTTCAAAGAATGGGTTATCGTGGGAGATAGAATGATACACAAGCACGTAAAGGTGGCTTAGTTGGTGAATGGAGGTATTTCATGGATGTGATTATTTAATGCATTTCTCCTTGTAAAGCTGGAACCGATGGTTTAAATATGGCTCTTCAAACGGTTATGGTGGCTTTAACGTTGAATAAGCGATTCAATTTTCCACTTTACTTCTATCGGGAGATGGTCATGCAGATTAATCCGGCTGAAGGTCAAGGATTCTTGATGTATCCTCGCTTTATTCAAATGATTTTGAATCACCTTATTCCGGATCTTCCACAACATCCTATAAGATTAACTTTGACTTTGATGTCAAAGCGTATCTTTACCGACTGCACGAAGGTGAAACAGCAGAATGCTGCATTAATACCAGTCAATACCCCATTGTTTGGGCACTTAATCAATCCTGATTATGTTGCACCACTGAATGACAACTGGTTTCATCCTGAAGAAATTGCTCTGGTTCCAGGCTTCAATGTTCAACAACAACAGCAACAACCTCAACAACCAGCACAACAACAAGTTCCACAAAAACAGATACCAATTCCACAAGCTCAAGTTCCCGTATAACCACAAATTCCTATTCCTGAACAAGTTCCAATTCCACAAGCTCAGGTTGATATACCTGTTAATGAACCTGTTCAAGAAGAGGTCGTTCATGAACATGAACAAGATCTAGGGATGAATATGGTTGATTTTGTTGATGACACTGTGAACTCGCCCATTCTTGTAGCTGAAGGGAATGTGGTAACAGCTACTGAGTCGAGTTCTAGCTCAAGCGTTGAAGATACCGAATCTGATGAATCTAGAGATTTTTCCTCAGATCATTATGAACGGTTAGCTGCTATTCCACTGGCTAATGTTGGAAAACGCATTAAATCTCAATCCAGACGCCCAAGAAGAAAGTCTGTTCGGGATCCTCCTTCCGGATCAGTACTTGGAAAAAGAACTTTGGTTGATGAAAGTTCTGATAGTGACTTCAATCCAGATCCAAAAACTCAAAAGTTAATGTCTGCTTCAATTGCTGCTGCACAATCTTCACAGGGAGTCTAGGATGCTAATTTTGTAGCTTCATTGATAATTACTCCTCCTAGATCTAAAGATACATCTCCGGTCATAACTCCTGTTCCTCCAATCATTACTCCTACTGCAAGTCCTTCTATTCCACAGTCGTCAGCTGGTCCGTCAAAGCCTTCTGATTCTGAAAGGATTACTTTCCTTGAATCTCAAGTGCTTTCTTTACAAACACAAGTGAACACTCTTGTTTCTACTGAATCACAACGGCAACCGGTGATTCAGAATCAAGCTCAAAAAATAGCTGGCATGCAAGCATTGGTGTCCAAACTCGTTCAGCGTCTTGACGCTCAGGGGGAGTTGAGGATACCTGATACTTGTCACACTGAGTCTATTCAAAGACGTGATGATGAAGACAATGATCCTGCTGGAAATATTGAGGGTGATCGTCAATACACTGACGCTAATCCTATATCTAGGGTTCAGGGGGAGTCGACATCACAATCACTTGAACGAAACAAAGACACTTCTGGTACTAATGAAGAAGAAATTCTATTATTGGAGTTTTTTCAAGATTCAGAAGAAGAGGAAGCTGAAAATATTGCATGTCTTGATGACATTGATGATTTATTCAATGACATGGAAGATGATATGTCGGATAATGAGATAGAAAAAGGAGAAATAGTAGAGATTGAAATAGAGAAAGATAAAGATAGTGTTACTTATGTAGGCTGTGATGGTCTTAAAGTGCCGTATAACTTCATCCAAGATGATGTTATTCCTGAATTTACTTATGAAGGAGTAACAGACTCTATGGACTCTGCTGAATACATCAAAATGCATGAAGATACTGCTGATTCAAAGATGGATACTGATAAAGATGCTGAAACTGAAACTACTCACACTGAGTCTCTCAAGGTTAATGAAGAACCTGTGATGTACAGAAATACATGAATGACACGAGAACAGTGGAGAGAAGTTGTAAACAGTTGGATGAAGGTGCTACCCAAGTCTCCAGCATAACCTGCTCAGAAAGAGAAATATGTGAATAAAGTGCAGTGTGTAGGAAGGATCATAAGTTGGTTCTATGATGGAGATACAAAATTATTTGCAATTAAAAGATCTGACGGTGTTCAATACTTAAAGACGAGGATCAAGTATTTCAATACCTTGCCAAGGTGTGAAATGAATGGTCTAGCTTCAAAGCCGCTTATTAATAGATCCAAGAATGGTTTGGCTGATGTGATAGCAAACTTGATCAAGAGAGAAGGTAGTTCAGGAAAGTATAAACGGCTGAAACCACAAAAGGGAAAGAGAGTGAAGAACACAGATCCAAAGACTGGGAAAGTGATCTGGAGATACAAGTATAAACCAGTTCGTGCTGTACACAAGATACCGTTGAAGAAGATTCCTCAAGACCTCCTTGGGAATATGAAATGGTGGTATGTAGATGTTAATACTGGTGAAGCAAGGATTGAAGATAAAGATAATAAGGTCATTGTATGTTTCTTTGATGCATTGAATCTTATAAATTTCTCTAAGAAAGATCAGAGGACGTTGCGAAAGAATGAAATAATGTTTACTGATGAATGGAGAGAACAAGGTTTTCAGTACAAAAGAGTTTTGGAAATATGCAGAAGATATGGAGTGCATGTTGGCAGCAGACTACTGGATAACTGGAAAAGCTCATTATGAAGACTGAAGACTGAAGATCAAGCTATTATCAAGGGGGAGTCTGTTAGGACATAGTTTGTAATGACAAAAGCTTGTAATAGTTAGATTTTATGTCTTTATGTTTTTGTTATGGAAATGTCAAAAGTCACTAAGTGTTTTACAAGTATAGCCTAGAGGCGAACTTGTTAAGTTCGCCTGGTCAATCAGAGGCGAACTTGTTAAGTTCGCTTAGTCTGTTAGAGGCGAACTTAATAAGTTCGCTTATATCAGATCAGTTTTCTATATATGTGTTTATAGAGTCAGTCGTATGTACTCAGAATAGAGAGATCGAATTGTCTGATTGAGTCTGTAAACCATTGTGAATTGGAATATATTTGAGAAGTTTATTTACGTGATTGTCTTGATTGTCTACTTTGCGTATAAACGTTGATTCATTGGATTCCACACTCCGAGTTAGCGTCACGTCTTATCACGAGATCTATCTGTAGAAGCGCCATGAGGACCTATAAGAAGCCTCCTGATTAGAGTGGTTTGGTACTCGGGTTATAACCCGAGTGTATAGTTTGTATAAGTTTTGATTTTATTTTGAGTCTGTTTGATACTGTTTTGGGTTTGCTGTGAGATTAATGTTGTAGGTATAGATCACAACGTCCGTACTCAATCTACATTCAGGCGGGGTCGATTCAAATCTTTTGTTCATGTAAAGGGGACCCATAGAGAGTTTGTGCAAGCCGCGAATGAAATGTTATACAGTTTCACAAGTGGAAGAACGAAGCTGCATAGAATCATGCTATCATTACCAGCTAAGTCGTTTCCAATTTACTATTTCTGTTTATTTTTTAGTCTTTATTTTTGTTTTCTATTGTTTCTCGGTTCACATTGAGGACAATGTGTCATTCAAGTGTAGGGATGGGAGACAGTCATCTAGGTTTCGTAAGTTGAGTCTATTTTTGTATTTTTAGGTAAAATTTTAAATTTTGAAAAAAAAATGTCCTTTGAATTAGAGTTTTTGCAATCAAAATGAAAGATGACAGGTATAACTGGATCTGCTTTTGTGTTTTTAAATAAAAATAAATGGTAAAAAACGCGTCTAATCTGTGATGTTTTGGTAGATCCAGGCGATTTGATAGCTTAAATATCCTGTGCGTGTTGATTAGGTTAATTAATTGAATTAAATCATGAAATCTTGTGGGTTTTCATCTTAGGGTGTCGGTAAAACTGAAACTGTCAACATAAGGTGATTGGTACCACGTTAAGCTAGAATCTGAGTTTAAGGTTCTAGATCAAGCGAACTTATCAGATTCATCGTCTTTTTCATTTTAGGCGAACCTAACTGATAATTTTCAAAAAAATTTAAACTGTGTTGTTGGAATTGTTTACCGGTTCTATCTTATTCCAAATTGAATTGCGAACTCAACCAAGGTAATTTCATTGAATTTCATCCGTTAAATTGTGAGAATTTGGTAATTTTCATCTCGGTTTCTGTAGAAACTTTAAACGGACAGTTTTTGACCTAATTTTGACCGGACTTATAAAATTGGTCATCCTATTTGGTTGTTCATTTATATTCGATTGATGTTCATTACTTATTCCATGATTTTATCTCGATTTGCTGATTTTTGAATGACTGTGTTTGAATTTGAATCGTCACAGGTTCAGGCGAACTTGTTCTAAGCGAACTTGTCAGGTGAACTTAATAAGTTCGCCTCTTGCAACACTAAGCGAACTTATTAAGTTCGCCTAGGGGTCAGAAGGGATTTGGACTTGTGAATTTTTTGAGTGTTAGAAAAAAAAATTAAAATTTTTTTTGTTGTTTGTTTTGTTTAAATTTTTTTAATTATTTGTGTTTATGGTTTTTACTAATGTGTTTGTTGTCCGAATGTTTTCAGATGGCTCGACGTGTCGAATATAAACATAATCAAGAGGCATTGTTAGATCCTAACATGTCCGAGGCTGTAAATTTTCAAGGCATTATAGGATTTTTTAACAGATCACGTCTTCACGTTGCTTTATCTGCTGATCCTTACATAAGTCTCGTTTACATACAACAATTTTGGGACACAGTACATCAAGATACGGGCGTTGAACCTCATGTTCTTCATGCCACTGTTAATAATACCGAGATTTCCATTTCTGAAGAGACGATTCATGCTGCTCTTGATTTGGGTGGAAATGCTGAAGATCTGTTATCTTATCTAGGAACTCTTATTATGGGTTGTTTTCAAAGAATGGGTTATCGTGGGAGACAGAATGATACACAAGCACGTAAAGGTGGCTTAGTCGGTGAATGGAGGTATTTCATGCATGTGATTATTCAATTCATTTCTCCTTGTAAAGCTGGAACCGATGGTTTAAATATGGCTCTTCAAACGGCTATGGTGGCTTTAACGTTGAATAAGCGATTCAATTTTCCACTTTACTTCTATCGAGAGATGGTCATGCATATTAATCCGGCTGAAGGTCAAGGATTCTTGATGTATCCTCGCTTTATTCAAATGATTTTGAATCACCTTATTCCGGATCTTCCACAACATCCTATAAGATTAACTTTGACTCTGATGTCAAAGCGTACCTTTACCGACTGCACGAAGGTGAAACAGCAGAATGCTGCATTAATACCAGTCAATACTCCATTGTTTGGGCACTTAATCAATCCTGATTATGTTGCACCACTGAATGACAACTGGTTTCATCCTGAAGAAATTGCTCAGGTTCCAGGCTTCAATGTTAACAACAGCAACAACCTCAACAACCAGCACAACAACAAGTTCCACAAAAACACATACCAATTCCACAAGCTCAAGTTCCCGTACAACCACAAATTCCTATTCCTGAACAAGTTCCAATTCCACAAGCTCGGGTTGATATACCTGTTAATGAACCTGTTCAAGAAGAGGTCGTTCATGAACATAAACAAGATCCTTAGTCGAGTTCAGAGTTATGAACTCGCCCATTCTTGAAGTTGAAGGGAATGTGGTAACAGCTACTGAGTCGAGTTCTAGCTCAAGCGTTGAAGATACTGAATCTGATGAATCTAGAGATTTTTCCTCAGATCATTATGAACGGTTAGCTGCTATTCCACTGGCTAATGTTAGAAAACGCATTAAATCTCAAGCCAGACGCCCAAGAAGAAAGTCTGTTCGGGATCCTCCTTCTGGATCAGTACTTGGAAAAAGAACTTTGGTTGATGAAAGTTCTGATAGTGACTTCAATCCAGATCCAAAAACTCAAAAGTTAATGTCTGCTTCAATTGCTGCTGCACAATCTTCACAGGGAGTCTAGGATGCTAATTTTGTTGCTTCATTGATAATTACCCCTCCCAGATCTAAATATACATCTCCGGTCATAACTCCTGTTCCTCCAATCATTACTCCTACTGCAAGTCCTTCTATTCCACAGTCGTCATCTGGTCCGTCAAAGCCTTCTGATTCTGAAAGGATTACTTTCCTTGAATCTCAAGTGCTTTCTTTACAAACACAAGTGAACACTCTTGTTTCTACTGATTCACAACGGCAACCGGTGATTCAGACTCAAGCTCAAAAAATAGCTGACATGCAAGCATTGGTGTCCAAACTCGTTCAGCGTCTTGACGCTCAGGGGGAGTTGAGGATACCTGATACTAGTCACACAGAGTCTATTCAAAGACGTGATAATGCAGACAATGATCCTGCTGGAAATATTGAGGGTGATCGTCAATACACTGACGCTAATCCTATATCTAGGGTTCAGGGGGAGTCGACATCACAATCACTTGAACGAAACAAAGACACTTCTGGTACTAATGAAGAAGAAATTCTATTATTGGAGTTTTTTCAAGATTCAGAAGAAGAGGAAGCTGAAAAGATTGCATGTCTTGATGACATTGATGATTTATTCAATGACATGGAAGATGATATGTCGAATAATGAGATAGAAGAAGGAGAAATAGTAGAGATTGAAATAGAGAAAGATAAAGATAGTGTTACTTATGTAGGCTGTGATGGTATTAAAGAGCCGTATAACTTCATCCAAGATGATGTTATTCCTGAATTTACTTATGAAGGAGTAACAGACTCTATGGACTCTGCTGAAGACATCAAAATGCATGAAGATACTGCTGATTCAAAGATGGATACTGATAAAGATGCTGAAACTGAAACTACTCACACTGAGTCTCTCAAGGTTAATGAAGAACCTGTGATGTACAGAAATACAAGAATGACACGAGAACAGTGGAGAGAAGTTGTAAACAGTTGGATGAAGGTGCTACCCAAGTCTCCAGCACAACCTGCTCAGAAATAGAAATATGTGAATAAAGAGCAGTGTGTAGGAAGGATCATAAGTTGGTTCTATGATGGAGATACAAAATTATTTGCAATTAAAAGATCTGACGGTGTTCAATACTTAAAGACGAGGATCAAGTATTTCAATACCTTGCCAAGGTGTGAAATGAATGGTCTAGCTTCAAAGCCGCTTATTAATAGATCCAAGAATGGTTTGGCTGATGTGATAGCAAACTTGATCAAGAGAGAAGGTAGTTCAGGAAAGTATAAACGGCTGAAACCACAAAAGGGAAAGAGAGTGAAGAACACATATCCAAAGACTGGGAAAGTGATCTGGAGATACAAGTATAAACGAGTTCGTGCTGTACACAAGATACCGTTGAAGAAGATTCCTCAAGACTTCCTTGGGAATATGAAATGGTGGTATGTTGATGTTAATACTGGTGAAGCAAGGATTGAAGATAAAGACAATAAGGTCATTGTATGTTTCTTTGATGCAGTGAATCTTATAAATTTCTCTAAGAAAGATCAGAGGACGTTGCGAAAGAATGAAATAATGTTTACTGATGAATGGAGAGAACAAGGTTTTCAGTACAAAAGAGTTTTGGAGATATGCAAAAGATATGGAGTGCATGTTGGCAGCAGACTACCGGATAACTGGAAAAGCTCATTATGAAGACTGAAGACTGAAGATCAAGCTATTGTCAAGGGGGAGTCTGTTAGGACATAGTTTGTAATGACAAAATCTTGTAATAGTTAGATTTTATGTCTTTATGTTTTTGTTATGGAAATGTCAAAAGTCACTAAGTGTTTTACAAGTATAGCCTAGAGGCGAACTTGTTAAGTTCGCCTGGTCTATCAGAGGCGAACTTAATAAGTTCGCTTAAGTCTATCTGAGGCGAACTTGTTAAGTTTGCTTAGTCTGTTAGAGGCGAACTTAATAAGTTCGCTTATATCAAATCAGTTTTCTATATATGTGTTTATAGAGTCAGTCGTATGTACTCAGAACAAACAGATTGAATTTTCTGATTGAGTCTGTAAACCATTATGAATTGGAATATATTTGAGAAGTTTATTTACGTGATTGTCTACTTTGCGTATAAACGCTGATTCATTGGATTCCGCACTCCGAGTTAGCGTCACGTATTATCACGAGATCGATCTGTAGAAGCGCCATGAGGACCTATAAGAAAAATCCTGATTAGAGTGGTTTGGTACTCGGGTTATAACCCGAGTGTATAGTTTGTATAAGTTTTGATTTTATTTTGAGTCTGTTTGATACTGTTTTGGGTTTGCTGTGAGTTTAATGTTGCATGTATAGATCACAACGTCCGTACTCAATCTACATTCGGGCGGGGTCGATTCAAATCTTTTGTTCATGTAAAGGGGACCCATAGAGAGTTTGTGCAAGCCGCGAATGAAATGTTATACAGTTGCACAAGTGGAAGAACGAAGCTGCATAGAATCATGCTATCATTACCAGCTAAGTCGTTTCCAATTTACTATTTCTATTTATTTTTTAGTCTTTATTTTTGTTTTCTATTGTTTCTCGGTTCACATTGAGGACAATGTGTCATTCAAGTGTAGGGATGGGAGACAGTCATCTAGGTTTCGTAAGTTGAGTTTATTTTTGTATTTTTAGGTAAAATTTTAAATTTTGAAAAAAAATGTCCTTTGAATTGGAGTTTTTGCAATCAAAATGAAAGATGATAGGTATAACTGGATCTGCTTTTGTGTTTTTAAATAAAAATAAATGATAAAAAAACGCGTCTAATCTGTGATGTTTTGGTAGATCCAGACGATTTGATAGCTTAAATATCCTGCGCGTGTTGATTAGGTTAATTAATTGAATTAAATCATGAAATCTTGTGGGTTTTCATCTTAGGGTGTCGGTAAAACTGAAACTGTCAACATAAGGTGATAGGTACCACGTTAAGCTAGAATTTAGAGTTTTTTGAAATTTCTAGGCACACCACTCTCTTTTTATGAAAATAAATCTGAGTTTGGTGCGCCCACATTCATATAATTCCATATTCATGAGTAATTGATTAGAGTTTTGCTTATATGTTACCCCCCGGGATGGCCACTTGAAGAAAACGCCTTTAAGTGATTCTTATGTGCTTGTTGATATAACTTAGTCTACGTGTTACCTTCCGGGATAGCGACTTGGAGAAAAAGCCTCTAGACCAAAGTTCAGTTGCTTGAATTAATGCTCATTATCATTCCATTCATACGTGATTTCATCTAATTTCTAAAACCTGTAAATTTTAGTTTAACGTGGTGGGAGAAATCTATACGGTTTAACCCGTGCCTAAACATGACCGTGAGACGGGATTAGGTGGAACTGTAGCTCTTGAGTGTGCGACCAATATATAGATTGATATGCTTTGTAATGTAGAAATTAGAGCACAAACGGGGGCTTGATAGTTGGCTTTGGGTTTAATCGGATCGAAATATCATTTGTTGCATTTTATCGCGTGATTATATCTGTGCTAATCAAATTTATAAGATTGTTAAAGCTTGTATTCCAGTTGTGATTCCATTGTAGAGATCTTTTTCGAGGACGAAAAAGGGTTAAGTGTGGGGATGTTTGATGTCTTGCAAAGCACACATGCATTTATGTCCTATTTCGTGTCATTTTTGAATAGTTTTAGAGTCGTATTGAGTCTTTTATGTTTAGTACAGAGTTGTGTCTTGTTTTGTAGGTGATTGGGTGAGTTTGGAGCTTAAACGATCAAGATATGCGAAGGCACGAGCGAACGAGGAAAAACGGATAAAAGATCAAAACTTTCTGTCAACAAGGGTGCCTCGCGGTACACGAGCTAGTAGGGGCTTCCCCCTCGTGGTACGCGAGGGGTGGCTTTTCATGCGCGACTATCTTGTCTCTCGCCGTACGCGAGAAACTGGACCACCGCGCCTCGTGGTACGTGAGAGTCTGTAATTACGCAGATTTTTGCCTATTTTCTTGGTATAAAAGCTTAAGTACATTTATAGGGTTAAGGAGTCGATTCCAGACGTAAATGTTGGAGCTTTTTGGCGATTTTGAGTGGGAGAAGTCTCAAGGTATTAAGGATTGAAGCGTTTGATGTGTGGATCGATTGGATTATCGTCTTTTCGGTTTATGCTTCTTATCTTTTGCTTTTTGATTCATCTATCTTGAACTATGATTCTAAATATTAGACTTTGTGCTGATGTTTTGATGATGGTAGTAGGCTAGATTTCTTGACCTACCTAGGTTTTGATGATTAGGCGTTGTTAATTTGTTTGATTTCGGATATTTGTTGATGGATTAACGTTAAAGTAAAGAACTTGGTTTGTTTAATTGGATGTATATGCATATTTGATCTTGATTGATAATCTGTTGAACGTTCCATATGCTACTTTGTGAATGTCTTTCATGTATGGTTGCGTATTAGGTCGCTAGCTGTGTGCATGTGATTTGTTTATGGTTGATTAATGTCGTATCCATAGGAACATCGATTGAGAGTTTATTAGGATTGAGTATTCTACCTGCTTCAATAGCTGAGAGGTGAGAAGTTGTCGGTTAATATGTGGTGTTAGGGTTTTTAGGTCAACTTCTCTGAAAGGAGGGTTCTTAGGGTTGAGATAGTGAGACTGAGAGGTAATCTGTCTAGCGAGTACTTTAGTGTTGTTGGAGATAGCTGAGAGGTGATCCGACTAACTAGTGAGTTTCTTTTTGGTCACACCCAGAGAATGATCTGGGATCCACTAGGTTGTTTAAGTGTGTTGTATTATAAGAGCCCGATTCCATCATAGTTTTCGTATCTGAGAGATTTCCAAGGTACATGTATAGGAATCAAGGCCTAGGTAGTGCTTTCTCCATTTGTGAGTTGTCTAAAGTCTCTTGATTTCTGTTTGGTATCGTTAGTTAGAGAGTTCAATTAGGCTACAACACAAACCCCCCCCTAATATAATTCAGTTTATTTAGTTGAGTCAGAGTCTAGATATAGTTGTCACTAGTGTCTCGTGGGTTCAATATCCGGACTTCATTTGACTTTGCTACATTGGTCGGTACTTGCCGGTTGTGTGGTCTAGTATTAGGTTGAGTCTAGATTTATAAATTTAAAGCTAAAGTGTCTAGGTTAGGTTTTATAGTTAGTTTTTATAGACCGTCCAGCACACATCAGATGTCTTCCAAGCAACACTGAAGCTAATCCAAAAGAAAATGTTAGTGCTATCACTCTCAGAAACAGCAAGGTTCCAGAACCTTCATTACCAGAAGAAGAAGTTCAAACACCATTGAAGGAAATATTCCATGGAGTCCCACTTCGTCTAGCTGTTACAGTCTCTACCGCTCAAGAAGCACCACCAGAGGAGAATCTACAACCTGCTCCAGTGAACACTCCTCCCAATGTTCCGACAAAAAGAACTTACAAATCCCACATACCGTACCCAGGAAGGCTAGTTAAACAAACGACTGACAAACAATATGAGAAATTCATCAAGCATTTTAGCCAGATTCATGTCAATATTCCTTTCCTTGATATAATACAGCAAATGCCGAAGTACGGACGTTTCTTGAAGGATTTCCTCACTAACAAAAGGATGCAGTCAAGAAGACTAATCAATGTGTCGCTCTCATTGAACAATTCCTTCCAATGAAACTTTCAGATCCCAGAAAGTTCTCTTTACCATGTTCTATCGGACCACTATCGATAACTTTCACACTCGCTGATCTGGGAGCAAGTGTGAACGTAATGCAATATAACATGTTTAAAAGACTAAAGATTGGGAATCCGTAATCTGTCAATGCAGCTATCGGGCTTACGGATGGAACTGTTAAATCACCTATGGGAGTTATTTAAAATTTACTGGTAAAAGTTGGTAAGTTTGTCTTCCTTACCGATTTCATGGTCTTAGAAATGGGGCTCGACTATTATGTGCCTTTGATATTGGGTAGCCCATTCTTAGCTGCTGCTAGAGCAATCATTGACATGAACGAAGGTATTCTGACACTTCGTGTTGGAAAACAATCGGTAACCTACAATGTCGTGGGAAATGAATGCTTGTCAAATTATCCTTTTGAGATTGCACACTTCATCGACACTAATCTGGATGACCAACTGAAAAAAGCTAAGGAAATCAACGAAGGAAAGAAACCGGATATAGGAAAAGACCTCAACAACACTAACTAGATTGACAACTACTAGGACCAGCAACTAAAATTGACTAAGAAAACGGACTTGAAGGAAGGAATGTGAGCCACGGGGGAGGTGGATAGCCCCCACCCAAAGAAAGACTGAGGCAGCACGTATGGGTCTGGCCAACGACCCTTAAATAAAACCTTACTTTAACCAAAAAACTTATTTTCCTAAAAACCCTAAAAATTTTGAAAATTTTAAAACCCTAAAAATCTAAACCTCTTTGAATTCGCAATTAAATAAACTAAAAGGAATAAATGGAAATATGGCAAGTAGAAACAAATGGATATTATGCATAATGATTCACTAAACCCTATCCCATCCATTTTCATGTGAGAATAATCTGAGATTTTTCACGAGCATTACTATCATCATTTTTCGCAGGCTCTTTCGTTTGGTATACTGAGTGTCTTTCTATCGAATTTTATGCATAATTAGAACTTGTATGACTTATACATATCAAAACCATGAACTAGTAGTTGTATGGAAATGATTGAGGCAGCTAGGACTTTACTACCCTTATATACTATCCTTAAACCCAAAATACCAAAAACAGTATCCACCTAGTTAGCCCTTTGAGCCTTAGCCTTTTCTTTTCTATCACCCATTACCGATTTATCCCGATACCAGCTTTTCGTAAACACCGGTTATTGGTTAACTGTCTTCGATATGGAGAATTATTAGTTTATCTAATGTCGTTATTACAAGCACGCAACCGTTAAGAAAATTTCAAAAGGATCTGGTTCACTCAAGGAATTCGAATATACAAAAGGAAGTGGATGCATTAGGAAGAAACAGCTGAACGATCTACAAGGAAGACATGGAAAAATTATTTCAAGGAATTGAAGAAAATGATTTATTGACAAAGCAGTTGATGTAGTGCGAAGCACACATCTTTATTCCTAGTGTTTTGTGCGTTTTTGATTAGTTTTGTGTTCATTTTGAGTCGTTTAAGTGTATTTGTGTCTATTGTATATTTACAGGTGCTCGTGAAGATTACAAGTGAATACGTGAAGAAAGCGAGCAAGAGAATGGAGCCGGAATATTTAAAGAGAAAAAGTTGCAAAATCAGGTTCTCGCGGTACGCGAGAGAGAAAGATAGAAGTCTCGCGGTACGCGAGTATCTTAGAAACCGGCCGCGACTATTTTGGCCCTCGCGTTACACGAGGAGCTTGCCAGATTTTCTCACGGTACGCGAGAGATAGGATTTCCGAGAAAAAACCCTAATTTGATATTTAATAGATTTTGATTCCCATTATTCAAGGAGTTCTCATTCTAGCCGTCTAGAGGGAGTTCTTTGGCGATTTTGGAGCTTAGGAGGTCGATTGAACGGAAAAGCTTGAGTCTTTGAATCCTGGTTCGTTAGTAATAGCGTTCTAGGTTGCAAGATTTGATTTTTATCTTTGTTTGCTTTGTTTGAAACCATGATGATTGCTTATACTTCTGATTTAGTTGTTTTGAGTATGAGTCTAGGCTAGAACATTGATACTTCCTGGGTTTATGATGAATACTGCGTAAAGTTGTGATTTTTACTGGTTTTGGATTCTATTTGATGGTTTTATGATTTTGTAAAAGATCTTGAGTTGATTATTATGATGTATATGCATGCTTTAATCTGGTTTTGTATTGATTAATGTTCCTCATGTTGTCTTGTTGAATGTATTTCATTAATAGATGCATGTTTAGGTTGTTTTCATATTGCTTGTGACCTGAGTGGTTTGCTAGACGTAGTAATCCATAGGAGTGTTGGTTAATCCTTCATTAAATTGAGTGTGTGTCCTAGTTCAATACCCGAGACGTGTGAATTAGTTGTCTAGTCTTCGCCATTAGGAATCCGAGTGTTAACAGTCTGAGAGGACGTTTGTATTAGGTGTTTAATGATTGTTGCTAGTTCGAATCATAGTTGTTAACCTGAGATTACCCCATACATTCTTTGAATGTATCGTGGATAATGAGACTGAAAGGTGATCTGTGTTTAGGGTACATTATCATTTGTTAGAAATACCCGAGAGGTGATTTAACCATCTGGTGAGTTTATTACACTTTAGGCAGCTTAGTTGGTGACACCCTGAGAGTGATTAGAGATCCACTAGGTAGTCTTTAGTTGTCATCCTTAGAAACCCATATCCATCTTAGTTTTCAGAACCGGTAGAAGTTGTACTTTGCAAGTTGGATTTCGACCTAGGTGGTATTCTCCCCATCTTCTAATTTCACCTTATTACTTTGTCTTGATAGTTGAGTTGGCTAGTTTACTGCATTCTTAGTTAATCTTTAGTGTAGTCAACCCCCAGCCAAATCATCTTTAGTCCGAGTCAGAGTCTAGTATTAATATTCAGTGTCTCTAGGGTTCGATAACTCGGTTTACCATAAAGCTGTGCTACACTCGATAGGTATACTTGCCTGTCAGTGCGGTCTATTTCATAGGTTTTCCATTTATTACTTAGGAGTATAGGTTAGGTTTAGTTAGTTTTTATATAGACCGTCTGGCCGACATCAAGTTTTTGGCTCCGTTGCCGGGGACACTTGGCAATAGCGATATTAGCTTTGACTAGTTGTTTTAGTGATTTTTGGTTTGTTGTTTTTGAGTCTTAATTGTATGTCTTTGTTCAATTTGCTAGTTGTGTGTCCGTTGGTGAGTCTTTGTTTTTAGTGTGTCTAGCTTGTATCTTGAGTCTGTCTATTTATTTTTGTCATTATGTGTGAGATCTGTGGAGGACCCCATTTTACTCTTCATTTCCCTAATTTATCGGGGTACTCCATAGACTATTACGATGAGCATTATCCGCAGGCACAACCTTATGATGGATATAGAACTCAGGAGGAGTTGAATACATGGTGTAGAAAGGCTAACGAGAGTATGAGAAGGATATCCAGGCCATGATCGCTCGCATAGGAGCACCTCACCCGAGGAATTTTGACTGTGTGGTCTATGATCGTGAAGGGAACTAAATTGGCATTGAGACTGCATCAGGTGAAGTGATCCTGAAAATCCAAAAACTTCATACGTTAATGGAAGTCATGCAAGCCGCAGTGACAGAAGGTGCAGCACATGTCCCACCTCCAGTGCAGGAGTCACAGGTCCATGCATAAGAAACCCCAGAACAAGAGACGAAAATGGACATCGAAGTCCCACCCCCGGTTCAGCAAGAAAATGAGCCGAAATGTTGGTGTCCCACACCATGAGACATTGATGATGGCTTTTGGAGTGAGGATGAAAGAGAGAAAGAAGTAGTGGAGACTGTTACTGATACATTGATTCCTACTTTAGAGAAAGTCTCCCACAGCAGTGTTCGTCACATTCCATCGCCTGAAGAGGTGAGGAAGATATATTAGAGAGCCCGCTTTAATGATATCGAGGCTATGATAGTAGAGGAGCCTGAGGTAGTTGAGGTACCAGAGCCAGAGACTATAACGGATGACACAGTCCCACCTCTGGTTCAACAGGAGATTAGGACCGAGCCCTTAGCTGAGGATGAGCATCAGGATTCTGAGTTAGGAGGGAATGAGGATTGAGATCCATCGAGTGGTCATGTAGAGAGCGTAGTGGATGATACCTCGAGTGAGGTGATTGAGATTGATGTTGAAGAGCCTCACCCTGACCTAGGAGAGATATCTGAATGGGCATTGGAGTTGGAGAAGGTGTTAGATGAGCCAGATGAATAGGGCGATGAGGTGCCTGATGATCTGCTAGAGATGATGGCAGAATTTGATGTGATCATAGGAAAATCCCCAAGTGTGGGGAAGTTGGTGGAGAATTTGGAGGATCCTAAAGATCCTGGTGAAGGTTTAGAGGTCACAACCATAGCTAATCCTATTCCTAAACCTTTGCCCATCACCATTGTTTTCAAATCTGAGGGGAAAGACACCGAACCAACCCCTAGTGCTAGTGCCCATAGGTCTAGGCCACCTCGTAAGAGGACCCGAGCGTTAAGTGAATCTTGTGATGTGAGGATATAGCAACCCTCAAGTGTAGGTATGTTTAGGTGTGACAGCTTGCTGGGGTATTTGAACCAGGTTATTTTTGGACCGGGTAGGTTTAAGCTGTGGTGGAAAGACTTAATTGACAAATATGATAGAGGTTCACTGTTTGTTAGAAGTAATGGGTTGTTAGTGATTTGGAGAGTCGGTATACCATGCAAAATGAAGGCGGTTGTCACAACTCCAATTTCAACTAACGGAGTTTTACCGTTTGGAAGGTGACACACCAGGATCTCAGTCATTAGTTACATCAAACGACACTATATGGGACTTGAAATGTCAAAACATAAAAGTTCAGAGTTAATGCGTAAGCGTAAACGTTAATATGAAATCAAAAGTAATTACACGCAATAGGCGCCAATCAATGTAAATAAGTAAACTGTTTCAAATGTTTGAAATAGATGATATGACAGTAGGACTCCATGCATGTCCTAAGTGTGCAACCTGTGCCTTAGCGACCTGAGAAACATGTAACAAAAAGTGTCAACACGAGGTTGGTGAGTTCACAGGTTTCAAGTTTACAATAAGAGTGTGTTTGCCAGATTATGTACATTCAATATGCATATCTATAGGTAACTAACCTATGTTCATGTCTTACTAAAGCGCTCGCAACCGAAGCTGACTGTGTTTGTATGCCTCCTGCCAGGTCTATCAACTCTGGCAAATGTGAGTAGGCTAACATTTCACCCGTTCGATATCCAATCGAGTTAGCGCGACTAACGCGGGTGGGATTTGTCAAACCCAGTAGTACTACTAAACATTACCTCGCTAAGATCCATATTAACGGTCCGATATAAGATGAGGACTTTCTGTGATAGTGTGTTACGATTAGTCTCAACAGTGATATCATATAAAGTACCATAATCAAATAGTTGCGTCATGTTTTCTCCCCGGCGGGAAAAATAATATTTGCTTGCGTACCTGTTTCTCCCCCACGGGGAAAACAAGTAAAAGTATGATAGTTGGTGTTCATGTTTGTTTCTTCCTCAATAGGAAAACAAGTAAAATACGTTTGTGTGTAAGCATGTTTCTCCCCCAATAGTAAAACAGGTAAAAAGGGGCCGTGAAACTCACCTGCATTGCGTAGTAGGTAGTATCACACAAATATGAGATTTAGAACCTCAAGTGTTAGCCTGCACAGCCTACGTATGCCCTAGAATCATAAACACATAAATTAGGGACACGATGGGATTTTTGACGATACGAAAGATTAAACGCCTTAACGCATTCTAGGGATTTTAGAGTAGACGAACGTGTCTACGGAATTATATATATATATATATATATATATATATATGTACATATCCTAATATAATAATTAAGATCGAATTGTTACGTGTCGTACGTTAATAACGAATAATAAATGAATGAATACATTCGTACGTTAAAGTCGTTTACAAAAGTTTAGAAAAATAATATAAATTAATATATTATTTTTTTAGGTTCGTAGTACTATCTAAAAAAAATTATTTGTGTGGAAAAATAGTAAATATATTATTTTTAACCGAGTATAATAAACGCGAGTAAATAATATAAACAATTAATTATTTTTAGTATAAACGTCACACAAGATAACTTATACGAGGTGAAATAATATAAAAATATATAATATTTAATAGTAGGAGTTGCGGGTTGAAAATGATACAAACATATTATTTTTAAAAGTGGTTATATTTAAATAAATGTGGTTTACAAATCAAACCCGAACCTACGGGTGGTTTTCGGGATTAAAACAAGTTAATATATTATTATAATAATATGAGGTTTGATTTTTAATAAATAAATATAAGTAAAAAGTCCCCCAAAAAAAAGAATGCAGGAGACCGGACTCGAACCCGGGTCTCCTGCGCATGAGTACAATGACTTAACCACCACAGCCCGCTAGGGAATCGCAAACGAAACAGGACTGAAATGGTTTTAATCATAAGTTCCAGTGAATCCCTCTCCCATAACCATTCGTGATTGAACCCTGTTCCAAACCATCAAATCCGGTCGCGAACAGTTGAAATATCAAATGGGTTTTGTTAGTCGGTTCATAAAGAACCTATGGTTATGATTAATTGCAAAAACATCGTGTATAGAATCGTTTGTTTTCAGATTAAAGTGTCAAAACCCTATATTAAGAACACGAATTCGATTTGACCGGTTCTGATATTGAAAGGTGTTGGATTCATAAGGCTTTTGACAAGCACTGGGTTGCGAGTCTAACCGTATAGTTTAATTGAGTTATGGTTGAGTCTAGCATCAAAACCCCCAAAACAGATCATGAACATACCCTAATTACAGGATCTTGAAAAATTCGATATTGTTAGATTCAATAATCATGGGGCTTTTAAAGAGTACGAAATTTTGATTCTAACCATATGATTTAATTGCATTGTAATCGGGTCTAGGATATAATTCGATTAAACCCGAATGTGTTAAGAACCCTAGAATCGATTCTTGTTAAATTCGTTGTTGCAAGCCTTATTTAGTATAGGGCTTTCAATCTAGGAATGAAAACGAAGCTATGGATGCGATTGGTTACCAGAATGGAGTGTGGATTGATAGTGTACGACTAGAATGTATGCCGACAGCGATTGTGTTGGTCTCCGGCGGCCCTGGTTCAATCTCCGGTGGAATTGAATGGTGCAGAGGCTTCAGTGGGGCTCGATTAGTGTGCGCAGGTGCTTAATTCGTGAATTGGTATACGAATTTGATGAATGTGATGGTATTTACCCACCAAGTCGACGGTTAGAACATTAATGCAAATGATTATAGTTTAATCCGGATTAATGTCCGAATTTAATGTGTTAATGTTGATCTTAAATGAGTTAATCGTGTGTAATCTTTACATCCTCAACAGAAATCGGTTATGAGACATGAAATTGAGTTAGTTGAGAAATCAAGTTTGGTCAAATTACACATCTAGTCCTTGTAATTTCCTGTTTCTGAGTTTCGAACTTGGGAGAAATAGTCCTTGAGGTTTGAAATAGGGTTAACTTTAACTGGATTCCTAACGGAGTTTGACTAAAAAGTCCGGATTGTCACATCATCCCCTAGTTGAAAGAATTTTCGTCCCGAAAATTAAATAAAGATAAAAAAAATTTTGGAGGTGTCACATCATCCCCTAGTTGAAAGAATTTTTGTCCCGAAAATTAGAATGGTACGTTAAGAGTTTGAAGTGGATTGCTTGAACAGATGCGGATACTTGCGTATCATCTGATCCTCGCGCTCCCACGTGAATTCCGATCCGCGTTTCAAGTTCCAACGAACTCTGACAATAGGGATTTTACTGCGTTTCAGCGTTTTAATTTCCCTATCCATGATTTCCACTGATTCTTCAATGAACCGCAGTTGTTCATCGATGTGTAGTTCCTCAAGAGGAACCGCAAGTGTGTCGTCTGCTAGACATTTCTTCAAGTTCGAGACATGAAAGACGTCGTGTACACCACTCAGTCCTTCAGGTAGGTACAGTTGATACGCTACTGGGCCAATTCTCTTCACTATTTTGAACGGTCCAACATAACGAGGATTCAGTTTGCCTCATTTTCCCGAAGCGAACTACACCTTGAAACTCTAATGGTTTACGACGTTTATCAGTATAGCTCTTTTGACGATCACGAGCAACCGCCATATGGTTTATAATTTGAACGATCTATTCAGAGGTTTCGAATACAAGTTCGGGACCTATAAGTTGGTTATCCCCAACTTCAGCCCATCAGATAGGAGATCTGCATTTACGTCTATACAATGCCTTGAATAGTGCTGCCTTGATACTAGTGTGATAACTGTTATTGTAGGATAACTCCACCAATGGTAGGTGAGACTCCCAAGTGTTACCGAAATCAATCACACAAGCTCGTAGCATGTCCTCCAGATTTTGAATAGTACGTTATGTTTGACCATCGGTTTGAGGATGGTAAGCTGTGCTCATATCCAGACGCGTGCCTAAAGCTTTATGTAACGACCGCCAAAAATGAGAGGTGCATCGTGCACACGATCTGATATGATAGAGATTGGCACACCGTGCCGAGAGACTACTTCCTTCAAATAAATACGAGTGAGTTTTTCCATCTTGTCAGTTTCCTTGATGGCTAAGAAGTGGGCGCATTTTGTTAAACGATCAACGATTACCCAACTGGTATCGCATCCAGTAGGAGTTCGTGGTAATTTGGTGATGAAATCAATGGATATTTGTTCCCATTTCCACATGGGAATTTCTGGTTGCTGCAGGAGACCAGAAGGCTTTTGGTATTCAACTTTAACTTTTGCACATGTCAGACATTTACTCACATAAATAGCTATATCGGCCTTCATCTTTGGCCACCAATATAGTATCTTTAAATCATGGTACATCTTATCAGAACCCGGATGAATAGATTAACGAGATTTATGAGACTCATCCATAACTAGTTCCCTTAGGTTTCCGAATACTGGAACCCATATTCGTTCGGCAAAGTATCGAATGCCGTCAGATTTGACTTCAAGTTGTGCTTCCAGACCGCGTGTACCTTCCAGTGGTAGATTTTCTTCTTTTAGGGCTTCGAGTTGAGCACTACGAATTCTGTCAGGTAATCCGGGGTGAATAGTAAGCTGTAATGCTCGAACTCGTTTAGGTTTTGTTTCTTTTCGACTCGGAGCATCAGCTACAACATTAGCTTTACCCGGGTGGTATCGGATCGCACAGTCGTAATCATTTAAAAGTTCAACCCAACGACGTTGTCGCATGTTCAACTCTTTCTGTTCGAAGATATGCTGAAGACTCTTGTGATAGGTGTAGATAGTGCATTTGGTACCGTACAAGTAATGTCTCCAGATCTTTAGTGCAAATACCGTGGCTCCCAACTCTAAGTCATGAGTCGTGTAGTTTTTCTCGTGGATTTTCAATTGACGAGAAGCGTATGCGATCACTTTCTCGCGTTGCATCAACACACAACCAAGACCTTGAATGGATGCATCACAATACACCACAAAATCATCTGTTCCTTCTGGAAGAGATAGGATTTGGTGCACTGTAGAGATAGGGTTTACCTTTTTGAGTTAAGGCCATGAAGGGTTGGGCAATCTTGGAGAATCCTTCAATGAGACGATGGTAGTAGCCAGCCAATCCCATAAATTGACGCACCTCCGTCGGCGTTGTAGGAGCTGCCCAATTCTTGATTGCTTCTACTTTAGCTGGATTGACATGTATTCCCGTCTTGTTGACTACATGTTCTAAGAATTATACTTCTCGAATCCAGAGTTCGCACTTGGAAAGTTTGGCATACAATTGCTCTTGTTTTAGCAATTCTGAAATCAAACGAAGATGTTCCTCATGTTCATCCCTATTCTTGGAATAAATAAGGATGTCATCAATAAAGATGATGACGAACTGATCAAAGTAGGGTTTACACACACGGTTCATGAGGTCCATGAATAACACAGGTGCGTTGGTTAATCCGAAAGGCATGGCCATAAATTCATAGTGGCTGTACCTTGTCCTGAAAGCAGTCTTAGAGATATCCTCATCTCGGACTCTTAACTGATGATAGCCGGACCTAAGATCTATTTTGGAATAGAAACTTGATCCTT
The DNA here is from genome assembly GCA_023525975.1 of Smallanthus sonchifolius. Lineage (NCBI taxonomy): Eukaryota > Viridiplantae > Streptophyta > Magnoliopsida > Asterales > Asteraceae > Smallanthus > Smallanthus sonchifolius. Next base: position 93,408,385 of record CM042026.1, read on the forward strand.
GGAGTTGATCAAAAAGGTCATCAATACGCGGCAGAGGATAACGATTCTTGCTAGTTACCTTGTTCAATTCCCGGTAATCGATGCACATACGGAAAGTACCGTCCTTCTTTTTAACAAACAGGACTTGAGCTCCCCATGGCGATGAGCTAGGTCGGATGAAACCTTTATCAAACAACTCTTGCAGTTGTGTAGATAGTCCTTGGAATTCCCTGGGTGCGAGTCTGTAGGGTGCCCAAGCAATAGGCGCTGCTCCAGGTACTAGATCGATTTGGAATTTGACTTGACGATGTGGTGGAAGACCAGGCAAGTCTTCGGGAAATACTTTCGGATAATCACAAACGATCGGTATGTCGTCAATCTTTTTCTCCTCATATGGCTGCTCGGCAACGAGATCCAGAATGACAATACGACCTTGACGTATATGCTTTTGTGCTTTCATGAAAGATATGATGCCCACGACAACGCCACTCTTTTCGCCTTGGACAGAAAGGGTTTCTCCACTCGGGAGAGGTAGGCGAACAAATTTGCTCACGACAAATCATTTCGGCTTGGTTCTTAGATAACCAATCCATATCGACAATTACGTCGAAGTTGCCGAGTGTGACTGGCATAAGGTCAATGTCAATCTTTTGACCAGCCAATCCTAGTTAACACGCCTTAAGATTGTGAGTTGTTTCGATTACTTGACCGTCTTCTATCCCTATAGTGTACTTAGTTGCTAATAGAGTTGGAGTACGACTGCACCAACATGAAATTCATGAAGTCATGCTGAGACTTCTATTGAGACCAGTGTTTATAAGGCAAGTGTCAGCCAATGCATAGGCTAAGGGAAGAGGTTCACATGTAAGGAAGAAAAGTCTAATGAGATATAGATTCCAGTAGCATAAGAGGTAGGGTGTATGTTTAAGTAGTTGCGTTCAACTGATGGTTGGTTAGGTTAAATCTTCGTTTCCTAATGTCATTGGATCAACGGGATCATTTCGTGAAGAAAGAAATCCGTTTACAGGATTGAATATGCTGGAGTAAAATTCGAAGTTAAACTAAGGATTAGTCACATGATGAGATAACAAGTTCAAGTGGGCTCTATTATAGGATTGTAAGGAATAACGAGTTAGCATAGAAAGAATTCCTCAAATTCTGTATACATAGTTGGAGTCGGTGGTTTTACCCTAAGGTTCTACTAGAGTTTCACTCTAGGTGGTTCCATTAATTAAGTTGGAATGAGAGTCGTAAGGTCACTAAGACTCTTACATGAGTGAAAATAATATTGATGGATTTCATTAATGATAGTCCAGTGTGTCTGTAAACACCTTCAACCTGATAGTCGCGTCTATCAATTGTTGAACGGGTCTATACCAACTAGTCGTTGAGTGGGTTACAAGAACTTCTACTGACAGTGGAAGTTTAAGTTTATAGATCACTTCTTAGGACCATTTATCCACATACTAGGTTTCACCAGGACTTGCATGCACCTCAAATTACTATTACGTGTGAACCCGTAATGCTAATTTGCTTTGCATGCTCACCCTTGTTCTTCCTGTCCTATGTCATAATGTCCTTTAGGTTATATTGTTGAGTACAGAGTGTTGTCAGATATGATAAGTCATTGAGAAGCTTAGTCATCAACCATAAGTTGATCAATTAGAACTCATATCGGGGTGAGTAGTCGAGGATGGTTTGCTCCGAGTATTCACTCGAGTGAAACACAATACAGGAGTCCAATCCAGCGGATTGTAAATGAGAACATGTAACAAACATGTACCTGAAATGCGACTTCGAAAAATGAAACTGATTTCCTGAATACAAGTTACAGAAAGCAGCAAGGTAGCTGTCCTTTCATCTTAGTCAAGATAGGGTTTGAGTATGCATTGAGCAATGCTTTCTCAGATTTGTGTTCGATCTATTCTCAACAGAATATCGACCAAAGACGCGAGTCCATGTCTCGGGAAAGTGATGACATCTATGTGTCAATAGATTCTGCAATAATGCGTGTAACGGTCTGCCTTCAGTCGACGTATTGTTGCTAGCGGGTACAGTAGGGACTCGCCTCCGACGATCCCAATTCCTAAAGAGATATGCGTTAGTACTGAGTGTCGTCCATAACATGGACCTGAGAAAGCCCACCATACCCAACAGGTAATGGTGATGTAAGTGACTCCTCCGAAGGCTCCGTCTCGCTGCCCTCGAACGAGAGTGGATGATGTTCCGGTGATTCCCCGAGTGTCGCCACTGGGAATGATGATGCAATGCAAATGATGTGTCCCTCGCCAACTGAAGGTGATACGGATGGTGTTACATGCCTGCACTACAAGTTATGTATAAGTGCTATATGTATCAGGTATGAGTATCTGTGCCGTGTAACTAATGTGTGAGGTTATAGTCTAGTATGCAGTCCTAGTTCTCTATAACCATTGGCTCTGATACCAATCTGTCACAACCCCAATTTCAACTAATGGAGTTTTACCGTTTGGAAGGTGACACACCAGGATCTCAGTCATTAGTTACATCAAACGACACTATATGGGACTTGAAATGTCAAAACATAAAAGTTCAGAGTTAATGTGGAAGCGTAAACGTTAATATGAAATCAAAAGTAATTACACGCAATAGGCATCAATCAATGTAAATAAGTAAACTGTTTCAAATGTTTGAAATAGATGATATGACAGTAGGACTCCATGCATGTCCTAAGTGTGCAACCTGTGCCTTAGCGACCTGAGAAACATGTAAGAAAAAGTGTCAACACGAGGTTGGTGAGTTCACAGGTTTCAAGTTTACAATAAGAGTGTGTTTGCCAGATTATGTACATTCAATATGCATATCTATAGGTAGCTAACCTATGTTCATGTCTTACTAAAGCGCTCGCAACCGAAGCTGACTGTGTTTGTATGCCTCCTGCCAGGTCTATCAACTCTGGCAAATGTGAGTAGGCTAACATTTCACCCGTTCGATATCCAATCGAGTTAGCGCGACTAACGCGGGTGGGATTTGTCAAACCCAGTAGTACTACTAAACATTACCTCGCTAAGATCCATATTAACGGTCCGATATAAGATGAGGACTTTCTGTGATAGTGTGTTACGATTAGTCTCAACAGTGATATCATATAAAGTACCATAATCAAATAGTTGCGTCATGTTTTCTCCCCCGGCGGGAAAAATAATATTTGCTTGCGTACCTGTTTCTCCCCCACGTGGAAAACAAGTAAAAGTATGATAGTTGGTGTTCATGTGTGTTTCTTCCTCAATAGAAAAACAAGTAAAATACGTTTGTGTGTAAGCATGTTTCTTCCCCAGTAGTAAAACAGGTAAAAAGGGACCGTGAAACTCACCTGCGTTGCGTAGTAGGTAGTATCACACAAGTATGAGATTTAGAAACTCAAGTGTTAGCCTGCACGGCCTACGTATGCCCTAGAATCATAAACACATAAATTAGGGACACGATGGGATTTGTGACGACGATACGGAAGATTAAACGCCTTAACGCATTCTAGGGATTTAAGAGTAGACGAACGTGTCTACGGAATTATATATATATATATGTACATATCCTAATATAATAATTAAGATCGAATCGTTACGTGTCGTACGTTAATAACGAATAATAAATGAATGAATACATTCGTACGTTAAAGTCGTTTACAAAAGTTTATGAAAATAATATAAATTAATATATTATTTTTTTAGGTTCGTAGTACTATCTAAAAAAAAATCATTTGTGTGGAAAAATAATAAATATATTATTTTTAACCGAGTATAATAAACGCGAGTAAATAATATAAACAATTTTATTATTTTTAGTTTAAACGTCACACAAGATAACTTATACGAGGTGAAATAATATAAAAATATATAATATTTAATAGTAGGAGTTTCGGGTTAAAAATGATATAAACATATTATTTTTAAAAGTGGTTATATTTAAATAAATGTGGTTTACAAATCAAACCCAAACCTACGGGTGGTTTTCGGGATTAAAACAAGTTAATATATTATTATAATAATATGAGGTTTGATTTTTAATAAATAAATATAAGTAAAAAGTCCCCCAAAAAAAAGAATGCAGGAGACCGGACTCGAACCCAGGTCTCCTGCGCATGAGTACAATGATTTAACCACCACAGCCCGCTAGGTTATCGCAAACGAAACAGGACTGAAATGGTTTTAATCATAAGTTCCAGTGAATCCCTCTCCCATAACCATTCGCGATCGAACCCTGTTCCAAACCATAAAATCCGGTCGCGAACAGTTGAAATATCAAATGAGTTTTGTTAGTCGGTTCATAACGAACCTATGGTTATGATTAATTGCAAAAACATCGTGTATAGAATCGTTTATTTTCAGATTAAAGTGTCGAAACCCTAGATTAAGAACACGAATTCGATTTGACCTGTTCTGATATTGAAAGGTGTTGGATTCATAGGGCTTTTGACAAGCACTGGGTTGCGAGTCTAACCGTATAGTTTAATTGAGTTATGGTTGAGTCTAGCATCAAAACCCCCAAAACAGATCATGAACATACCCTAATTACAGGATCTTGAAAAATTCGATATTGTTAGATTCAATAATCATGGGGCTTTTAAAGAGTACGAAATTTCGATTCTAACCATATGATTTAATTGCATTGTAATCGGGTCTAGGATATAATTCGATTAAACCCGAATGTGTTAAGAACCCTAGAATCGATTCTTGTTAAATTCGTTGTTGCAAGCCTTATTTAGTATAGGGCTTTCAATCTAGGAATGAAAACGAAGCTATGGATGCGATTGGTTACCAGAATGGAGTGTGGATTGATAGTGTACGACTAGAATGTATGCCGACAGTGATTGTGTTGGTCTCCGGCGACCCTGGTTCAATCTCCGGTGGAATTGAATGGTGCAGAGGCGTCAGTGGGGCTCGATTAGTGTGCGCAGGTGCTTAATTCGTGAATTGGTATACGAATTCGATGAATGTCATGGTTTTTACCCACCATGTCGATGGTTAGAACATTAATACACATGATTATAGTTTAATCCGAATTAATTTCCGAATTTAATGTGTTAATGTTGATCTTAAATGAGTTAATCGTGTGTAATCGTTACATCCTCAACAGAAATCGGTTATGAGACATGAAATTGAGTTAGTTATCACGAGTTTGACTTTCAGAAGTCAAACAGAAATCAAGTTTGGTCAAATTACACATCTAGTCCTTGTAATTTCCTGTTTCTGAGTTTGGAACTTGGGAGAAATAGTCCTTGAGGTTTGAAATAGGGTTAACTTTAACTGGATTCCTAACGGAGTTTGACTAAAAAGTCCGGATTGTCACAGCGGTTCCGTTTAGGATTAAGGAGAAGCCTCATGATAGGTTTACTTGAGTCTCAGGCAAGTGCCCGGGATGTAGAGTTTGTATGCGTTACTTGGTTTGAGTCCATTTTTTGTGTTTTTCGGTATGTGTGTCTTGTTAGTGTCATGTTTTGCAGGGATTCGCGCTTGATTCGGTGAGAAAAATCATCGGGAATGAAGTTTCAGGTATTTTTACATATGTTTTTATGCTTGCAATAGGTTTTTCTATAATTTGGGTGGAAAGAAGTTAAGGGGTGAAAAATTTTCTAAGTATAAAAACCCCCTTAAGTTTCTATCACCAGGGGTCCCTCGCGGTACGCGAAAAACAAAAGACAAGGCTGGCTTAAATGCCACTTCCTCACGGTACACGAGGAGTGCGGGGCCATGCTGATTTCACCCTTCTTCCTTCTTTTCCTATGGTTTCCTTCACCGTTCACCGGCATCGACCACCATCATCATTCACACATCTATCCTCTATACATCATCCATCACCACCATCATAATCCATCATCCACCATCTACCATATCATTACATAATTCATTCACCACCATCATCATCCATCATCCACTATTACCATATCATAAACCATCATTCATCACATACCATCCGATCACCATTACTATGTGAGAATTTGAGACCGTTCGTGATCGATGATCTACCTTCCTGTGGTATTCATGTCTATGTGTTTTCCACACATCGTGTACATTTCTCTGCATGCTGATTATCTTGAGTCTTTAAGTTTTTAGTGAGTCAGTTTGAGTCAGTCGAGTTTTTTTATTTTAAATTGAGTCAGTTTAATGCTACGGGTTTGTTGTGAGGTTTATTATGCAGGTTTTATCATTCCGCCCATACTCAATCTCCATTCGGGTGGGATCGATCATCACTTATATGAATTTTGTAAAGGCAGCCCGGCAGTATGTGCAACCACGACCGAAATGCTATACGGTGCACACAAGGATGAACGAAGCCGGAAACATTCGAGAGCATTTACTTTACCAGCTAAGTCGTTTCCTGTTTTAGTTTTGCATTTTTATTTTTAGTTTTGTTTTGCTTCACATTGAGGACAATGTGTCTTTCAAGTGTGGGGATGTGAGTGTTTAGTTTGTTTAGTTTTAGTTTGTGTCTTTATAAAAATTTAAAAATACAAAAAAATTGAAAAATTTGAAAAATGTCCTTTGAAATCAAAAGTATTGCTAATAAATGGAAAATGATAGTACAACTGGATCTACTTATTGAGTTTAAATGATTTAAATAATAGAAAACACGTCTAATTAGTGATGTTTTGGTAGACACAGCCAGTTTGAATAGCTTAAATGGCCTGTGAGTGTTACTTAGGATTAATCACAGAATTAGAATCATGATATCTTGTGTGTATTCATCTTAGGGTGTCGGTAATACTAAAACTATCAACATAGGGTGATAGGTACCACGTTAAGTTAAAATTTAGAGGTTTTTGAAATTTCATTGCACACCACTCTCTTTTTATGAGAATAAATCCGAGTTTCGGTGGCGCCCACATCCATAATTCCATAATTCTTTAGCTTATTTAATTGAAATCTAAGTTTCGCCTACGTGTCACACGTCGGGTTCTAGCCTGATTGAAACACCATTGGGTTGATTCTTATGTGCTTCATTGTTATGACTTAGTTTATGTGTTACCTTTCGAGATAGTGACTTGGTTGAAACGCCTCTAGACGAAAGTTCATTTGCTTATTAATGCTCATTATCATTCCATTCATTCATATTTCATCTGATTTCTTAAACAAATAAATTTTAGTTTAGCGTGGTAGGGTAAATCTATATGGTTTAATCCGTGCCTAGATATAACAGTGAGACGGGATTAGGTAGAACTGTAACTTTTAAGTGTGAGTCACATAGATTGATTGATAACTGTATAAAATGGAATTAGAACACATTACGGGGGGCTTGAAAGTTGGAGCTTGGGTTTAATCGGACAGAAATACTGATTGTTGCTTTTTAACGCGTAAGTATATTTTGCTAATTGGAAATTAATGTTTGTTAAGTTAGATCTGAGTTATGATTCGATTACAAACTTTTTCGAGGACGAAAAAAGGTTAAGATTGATATTTAATAGATTTTGATTCCCATTATTCAAGGAGTTCGCATTCTAGGCGTCCAGAGTGAGTTCATTGGACATTTTAGAGCTTAGGAGGTCGATTGAAGGGAAAAGCTTGAGTCTTTGAATCATGGTTCGTTAGTAATAGCGTTCTAGGTTGCAAGATTTGATTTTTATCTTTGTTTGCTTTGTTTGAAACCATGATGATTGATTATACTTCTGATTTAGTTGTTTTGAGTATGAATCTAGGCTAGAAAATTGTTACTGCCTAGGTTTATGATGAATACTACGTAAAGTTGTGATTTTTACTAGTTTTGGATTCTATTTGAGGGTTTTATGATTTTGTAAAAGATCTTGAGTTGATTATTATGATGTATATGCATGCTTTAATCTAGTTTTGTGTTGATTAATGTTCTTCATGTTGTCTTGTTGAATGTCTTTCATTAATAGATGCATGTTTAGGTTGTTTTCATATTGCTTGTGACCTGAATGGTTTGCTAGACGTAGTAATCCATTGGAGTGTTTGTTAATCCTTGATTAGATTGACTGTGTGTCCTACTTCAATACCCGAGAGGTGAGAATTAGTTGTCTAGTCTTCGTCATTAGGAATCCGAGTGTTAACAGTCTGAGAGGACGTTAGTATTAGGTGTTTAATGATTGTTTCTAGTTCGAATCATAGTTGTTAACCTGAGATTACCCCATACATTTTTTGAATGTATCATGGACAATGAGACTGAAAGGTGATATGTTTTTAGGGTACATTATCATTTGTTGGAAATACCCGATAGGTGATCTAACCATCTGGTGAGTTTAGTACACTTAGTTGAGGACACCCTGAGAGTGATTAGGGATCTACTAGCTAGTCTCTAGTTGTCATCCTTAGAAACCCAGATCCATCTTAGTTTTCAGAACCGGTAGAAGTTCTACTTTGTAAGTCGGATTCCGACCTAGGTGGTATTCTCCCCATCTTCTGATTTCACCAAATTACTTTGTCTTGATAGTTGAGTCGACTAGTTTACTACATTATTAGTTAATCTTTAGTGTAGTTAACCCCCAGCCAAATCATTTTTAGTCCGAGTCAGAGTCTAGTATATTCAGTGTCTCTAGGGTTCGATAACTCGGTTTACCATAAAGCTGTGCTACACTCGATAGGTACACTTGTCTGTCAGTGCGGTCTTGTTCATAGGTTTTCCATTTATTACTTAGGAGTCTAGGTTAGGTTTAGTTAGTTTTTATATAGACCGTCTGGACGACATCAAGTTTTTGGCGCCGTTGCAGGGGATACTTGGCAATAGCAATATTAGCTTTGACTAGATCTTTTGTTTGATGTTTGGTTTGTTTTGTTTTTGAGTCTTATTTCTTTGTCTTCTGTGATACTTGTATGTCTTATCTGAGTCTCTAATATAGGATCGAGTCCTTCTGTTTTTGGGTCTTTATTTGTTTTCTTTTGTTCTTGTGCCAATTTATGCGCAATACTCGTTCGCAGGGATCGCCACCATATTCATCTTTTCAAGAGCCCGAACGAAAGCTACATGAGTGCACTCGCGACGTTAGGGAGCATTTAAAGGAGTTGTGCAAATCCCAGGTACATTCTACTAGCCCAATTCCATTTCCTATCATGGGCGATGCTAACCCACCAGTGAGACGTACCGTACACCAGAGGGCCAGTGACGGGGTATAGCACTCAAATCCTTCCACCACAGCTTATCCTCACCACATGCGAAGCACACATCTTTATTTCTATTGTAAATTACCAATTAGCAAAAAATAATAAAAAATAATAAAAAAAATTGACATGCTTTTGATTTCAATTTGCTTTCTTGTATTCATTTCGCAAAGCCTGAATTACCGACCGAACTCCGAGAAAAAAAGTTTTCAAAGCAACAAGTGATGTAAGAAAATTGTGGCACAAGCAAGAACAACTACCACCATTCTACGGCTTGTCAAAAAGCGCCGCCAAAAGAAGAGCTAGGAGATATGGAAAATGTGTGAAGTGTGGCAACTAGAGCCACGATGGAAAATACAGCAAGAATCAAACTTATTCCCAACACGAGTATACACATCTGATCAAAATGGGTGTTATTAGGTTAAAAGCCGAGGGGTCCATAAGGAAAGGCAGTAATGTGTACTACGCAGTGAGGGAAGAGTTGAACATGATAAGAAGTATCGGTCTTGGCAATCTGACCATAAACAAGCCCTCAGATTATATATACCCTCGTTATCTGAGTACTATAGAGGGACCCACTAGTGTTTTCCATCTTAAGCCATGAAGCCTTAGCAGTGTGTTCCATGTTAGTTGCAACCCTTAAAACCCTTTAAAAACCCTAAAAAACTAAAAAGATTTTCATTTTCACCCTTTATTTTCTTTTTAGCCACATTATAACCCTTTTTAAGTCCTCTTGATTCATGCATATTACTTACTCTAGTTGGTGGAGACTTGATTTGCATACAAGCTTATGACCATTGCGTAATTCGACTCGAACTTAAGTGTTCTACTTAACTTACATTATCCACATATATATAACCCTAGAGTGGAGTGAACATTGTGAGAAGTGATAGATTATGCACAATTGAAGTTCGAGTAGGCTTGTCCTGGATTCCATCACCCTAAAATAGAAAAGCACAAAAAAATATAATAAACGAATCATGAGTTATCCGAAGTGTCCAAACACGTGGAACTTCCTTTATTACCTTTGAAGTCTTTAGTTATGGGTATGATCATGCATGAGTTTGCTTGAGGACAAGCAAAGTTTAAGTGTGAGGCGTTATGATATGCCCAAAATTATACATGTTTTGCATACATAATAATCCCCACATTATGGTACTAATTAAACAAAAGCCTTGCAATTGATACTTTTAGGTCCACACGAGTCTTCTATGGATCTAACTCGAGACGTGACGTGTATCAAGCATACGGAGTGTGGAATCCAGCGTACGTGTAACCGTGTAAACAAGACATTCACACGAATACTAGAATCAACACAAGATGTAAATAATATTCTCTTTGATTTCCACCAAACTCAGATTTTACAGAACTTGAATACAAAGTGCAAAAGCTGCTTAAACTAACATGTAAACTCCTATTTATAGACTCTCACACCAATGCAGGCGAACTTAATAAGTTCGCCTAAACTAGGCCTAAGTTCGCCTATAACAAAACTTAAGCAAACATTACAAAATCATAAAGACATAGAAGATCTAATCTATTACAAGGCCTATTGTCACACAACTATGTCCTAACAGACTCCCCCTTGACAATAGCTTCATCATCTGTCTTCATGTTGAACTTTTCCAATTCTCTGGTAGTTTACTCCCTGCACACACTCCATGTCTGATGCAAATCTCCAAAACTCTCTTATACTGTAAACCCTGCTCACACCATTCACTAGTAAACATAATCTCCTTTCTCTTTAACATGTGCGGTCTTTCTTTGAGAAGTTAATAAGATTCAAAGCATCATAGAAACAAGCTATGATCTTATTTCTTGATCTTCAATCTTAGCCTCTCCTGTGTTCACATCTACATACCACCATTTTATATTACCCAGACAATCTTGTGGTATTTTCTTCGAAGGTATCTTCTTTACAACTTTGATTGGTTTAAACTTGTAACTCCAAATCAATTTACCAGTTTTAGAGTCAATACTCTTTACTCTCTTGCCCTTCTGTGGTTTCAGCTTATCATATTTCCCTGAACTACCTTCCAATCTAATCAACCTTGCTATAGCATCAGCAATACGATTCTTTGAATTGTTGATTAAGGATTTAGTTGCCAAACCATTTAGCTCACATCTAGGCAAAGTATTAAAATACCTAAGTCTTGGTTTCAGATATTTAACACCATCAGATCTCTTTAAGGAAAACAGATTGATTTCTTCATCAAAGAACCAACTGATAATTCTACCAACACATCTATCTTTATTCACATATTTTTCTTTTAGAACAGGTGGTGATGGTGACTTGGGTAACACTTTCTTCCAGCTTTTTACCATCTCTAACCATTTTTCTTTAGTCATACTTGTATCCTTATACATCACAGTTTTTCAGTAGACTTTGACTGAGCATTATCTGGGTTAGAATCAGGCATTGTGACATCTTCAGTAGAGTCCATAGGGTCATACATTCCATCAGAAGTTACATCAGGAATAAAATCATCTAAGATGAAGTCAAAAGGCACATTTAGACCATCACACCCTTCATACATCAAACTTGTTGTATCTTTGGTAATTTCCATTCCTTCTTCTATCTCTGAGTCATTTTCTTCATCTTCTTAGTCATCAAACAACTCATCTATACCATCTAAGCTGTCTATTTTTTTAGCTTCATCCAAATCAGAATCATCTTTAAAGAATTGTAGAAGCAATACCTCTTCATTCTCTGCTGTAACTTTATCTCCAGAAGCTTCAACTTGATTTGAAGTAGACTCCCCCTAAAACTGAGATATCGGAGCAACATCAGTGTATTGACGATCACCCTTGTTTCCACTTGGATCATTGTCTTTGTTGTCATTTCTTTGAACTGCCTCTGTATGACAAGCATCTTTAATCACTACAGGCATCTCCCCTTGAGTGTCAATACGCTCTATCAATTATGAGATTAGAATTTGCATCTCAGAGATCTGCTTGCTTTGAGATTGAAGAGTTTGTTCTCTCTGAAAATCATTTGCCCTTAATACATCTACTTGACCTTGAAGACCCATAACTTGAGCTTCTAGTCAAGAGACTTTGTCTTGTAGAGCAACAATCTTAGCATCCTTCGATGAACTAGACGGACCAGCTTATGAAGAAGTATGTGGCGGAACCGGTGCAGGAGTACGTTGGGGTGAAGTAGACTGAGACGGATTTGGAGATATAATCAAAGAATCCATAAAATCCAAGTCATTAATTACTCGAGTATTTGCAGCAGCAGTCATGGAAGCAGATAATAACTTCTGTGACTATGGAGTAGGAACATAATCAGAATCAGAAGACAATTCATTTCTTAACGATCTTTTGCCAAGTGTTGTTCGAGGAGGAAGACCCCGAACAGACTTGCATCTTGGTTTAGTAGCCACAGACTTTAATCTTTTACCAGCATTTTTCGATGGAATAGTAGCAAGTTTAGCATAATGATCTGGATCAAAGTCCTGTGTAGCTTCAGAATCAGTGTCAGAATCAGCATCATTTGTTTTGCCAGATGAGCTTGTGCTAGTATCATTAACTTGACCTTCTTGATTTGCTTGTGGTGAATGAACTTGCTCTTCATTATTAATATTCTCATTTTCTGCTTGTTGATCAACATTGACATCAACATGAACCTCCAAATTAGGTTCTATAACATTATCTTGAGCAGCATCATGAACTTGTACATTAACTTGTTCCGGTTGTACTTCAGGTGCAACTTGTTCTGGTTGAGGTTGCTATGGAGCTTGCAGTTGCAGTTGTTGATGTTGTTGTTGTTGTACCTCTTGTGGGTGTATCCAATTATCATTTGGTGGAGCAACATAAGCATGATTAATAATCTGCCCAAAAAAGAGGAGTTGGAACAGGTATCAAGGCTGGATTTTGTTGCCTGATATTGTTACAATCAGTGAAAATCCTTTTGGTCATTGGAGTTAGAGTAAGACGCTGTGGTAACTGAGGAAAATTCGGTATAAGATGATTCAGAATCATTTGTAGAAACCTCGGATACAAAAGAAATCCTTGACCAGCCGGTGGAGTAATCTGTGCAAATGTCTCCTTATAAAAATAGTGAGCAAAGTTGAACCCTCTATTCAAAGTAAAAGCCACCATAGCTGATTGTAGTGAGGTCTTCAAACCATCAGTTCCAGCTTTCCTAGGAGATAAACATTGAATAATGACGTGCATAAAGTATCTCCATTGTCCTATTAGACCACCCTTCCTCGCTTGAGTATCATTAGCTCTTCCTCTGTAACCCATTCTTTGAAAACAACCCATAATCAATGTAGACGGTAACCCCAAAGGTTCTTCAACATTTCCTCCAAGATGTAGAGCTTGACGAATAGTATCAACATATATTGCTATTTCCATGTTGTTGACAGTAGCTTTAATAACATTCGGATCCACAGTACAGTCATGTTGTGCTGTATCCCAGAACCGTTGAATGTAATTTAAGCTGATGTAGGGATTTGCCGAAACAACAACACTTATCCTTGATCTATTAAGAAAGTTAATGATTTCTCGGTAATTCATCGCTTCAGATAAATTTGGATCCACCAACGCCACTTGGTTATGTTTATATTCAACTCGATGATCCATCTGTAAAAAATGACATAGCAAAAACCACACACAAAACATGTTAAAAAAACACTATACAACAAAAATATTAAAAACAAAAAAATAAAAAAATGCTAAGTCAAAAACATTTCTAACCCCTGAGGCGAACCTATTAAGTTCGCTTAAAGTTGCAAGAGGCGAACTTAATAAGTTCGCCTGAGCAAGTTCGCTCCAAGCTAAGAAAAACCAATAGAAATAAAAAACCTCCCAATCAATGAATTTCGATGTTAAAAACGAACCCCTGAGGCGAACTTATTAAGTTCGCTTAAAGTTGCAAGAGGTGAACTTAATAAGTTCGCCTGAGCAAGTTCGCTCCAAGCTAAGAAAAACCAATAGAAATCAAAAACCTCCCAATCAATGAAATCCGATGTTAAAAACGAACACCACATGATTGAAACAACTCGATGAACCTTTATCAATCATCAATTTCAAGCATAACACATATTAAATAGAGGTTTAGATCCAAAACCAATCGAGGCAACACAAACCGTAACCTAGATCAAAAAACAGCTTGATTTGAATAATTCAATGTATAAAAGAACCTGATTCTACCTTGGTTTGATGCGCAAATCCTTGAATAACCAGAAAATAGAAACCACATCACAGATCTAATCACTTCGAGCACACTCAGAACAAGTTCGCTTAAAAACCACTAAGTTCGCTTCAGACAATTTTTATGAGAATATGAACAAGTTCGCTTCAAACAAACGATATAAGCAACAAGCCTTAAGTTCGCTTACCAGGCGAACTTAATCTAGGCGAACACAATAAGTTCGATTAATTTCCACACTTAGAAATTTTTTTAACTATTGAACCTTCAACCTTCTATACTTCTCTCTCTCAATTTTCTTTATCAATCACCTGGAACCTGTATCCGATCCAATCCCGAATCCTTTAATAAAATTTGGAATTCTCACGAAAGCATGACAGAAAATCTTTTTGAATTTTATCTATACAAACTTGAAAACACATATTTTTTGTTTTTCTCTATACAAACTGAAATGAATCAAACAAAATCACATATTTTTGGTGAACACCATGAGCAAGAAAATCATATCAGTGTAGATGATATATCAATCACACATCTAAGATAAACAATCCGTATTTCAAGGTAATTGGTATCATATGCCATTCTTTCAAACCTTGATCAATTAAACTAATATCCTTTCAAGATTATCATATTGCATGTTATGATACGTGATAAACATTCAAAGAAAACAGGATCAGGCTATGACACACAAATTTAAATTGTCAATATTATAAGATTTGAAACTAATAGCATCTCATTCCCACTTTCTTGTCAGTTAAGGTATCATTTCAGTATGAAATACAACGTGTACCCCACTAGTATACCAATAGAAAGTAAATTACACTATCTTCAAGACATATGAGACTTATGCAAAAATAATATCAATCTCAATGATGAAACTATCTCAAATAGCACAAGAAAAAGAAACAGATCCCGAAGGATATAAGGAATCAGAATGATTCAATTGCTTGGCTTATATATGTGGAATTGTAAGATTTAGGTACGTGAATCCAACTGTTATCTGTATTATGAATTCAATCGAATCAGTAAAGATGATATATCAATATGATCCAAGGGCGAGCATAAGTTCCAACATATGTTGTCAGAAACATACCTTAGTTCAACATCACATTGCATGTTTTTCGGGGCATGGGTAGTGAAGTGAACTGAAAAATTGTGCTAATCAATATAGTCCGATACTGGTCTCATGAATCACTTTAAATCTCATACTCTATATCTGATAATGATCTTTTAACACACACACCCAGGAATAAAATGGGTTCAAATCACAGTTGCAACATATGCAATTATGTTTGTCACACTACTAATGGTTCAAAGACGCTTTTAGCCTATTGACAAGCTAAATTATATGCATACACAACACTATCATCTCCTATTTGTGCAGTCTCTAAAGTTTAGATCAAAACATATATAATTCAGATACGTTGAATAAACATGCATCACCAACCAGTCAATCTAAGGTCATGTGTGAATGAATATCTACTGATGTACTATCATTTCTTCTCATGCTCAAATGATGTCAATTTTAAGATTTTTCAATTTATTTGGGTTTTTTTTAACTTTTTGAAAGAAAATAAAATTTTGACATTAAATTGAAAAGTAGAAATAAATGAAAGCAGTAAAAAATAAAAAATAAACCTCCAGGAGAATTATTTTGAGCCGAAAAACTTATTCCGGATTGATCATACCAATCGTCTTTATCAGAAATTCAAACCTTGTGCGATCAAATGCCTTGGTTAACAAATCTACAAGATTGTCATCAGTATGAACTTTCACCAACTCAATCAAATTTTTATCTGCACAATCACGAATAAAATCATATCTGATTTCAATGTGCTTTGTTTTACCGTGCTTAACTGGATTATTTGTTATAGACATTGTGGCATTATTATCAATGAACATGGGGGTGCAAGTGTTGGAGCATATTCTGGTGACAACGAGCTTGAAGATATTATGTCTTTGTCTTAGAGTCTTTGACTTGTAATTGATAGAATTGTTAGCAACAGTTAAAGGGGAGTCTGTTAGGACATGTTTTGTAACTGCTGATAAATTTCTGTATAAGTCCATAGAGAGGCGAACTTAACAAGTTCACTTAAGGAATATTGTACAAGTTCATAGAGAGTCGAACTTAACAAGTTCGCCTAAGCATCTTTAGAAGCGAACTTGTTAAGTTCGCCTATTGCAGAGTTTGTGTCTATAAATAGGTGTTTACAGATTCTGTTCTAAAGAGGAGAGAGAAGAAGGGGATTAAACGAGTGTATTCTATGAATTTGTAAACTCTGTGTTTTGTGGAATACAAAGAGAAGTTTATTTACCTGATGTTTCTATTGTCAATTCGTATACAAACGTTAACACGGTAGGATTCCGCACTCCGTGTTATCAAGACGTTCTGTCACGAGATCAATCTGCAGATGAGTCATGTGGACCTACAGCTGAATATATGGAAACAGTCCCTGTCTTCACTTGTAGTTCTATAACTTCTTTCTACTAATTTGCAGCCGCTTTCTCATCTTTATTCCTAAAGGCTAATTGTGTCACACCCCAACCGACGGTGAAAACGTCAGGGCGGGACATGTAGATTGTTCAAAAGCACAGAGTTCACCTAAAATTCCATATATTAAATTTACTGAATTTCATAACAAGTTCAACTAATACAATCAAGGAAAATGAAATACATCAACAAGATTTAACTATTTATTTAACTAGGTCCTCAATTTCTATGTGTAACATCTTGAATATGAACTCAAAGCTTAGTACCTTAAACATGTTTAAAATGAGACGGTCAACTATAAATAGTTGATGAGCATACAGAGGTTTTGACACCACAAGTAAAGTTTAAATGTTTTGTGTACAATTCATATGATACATGGTTTATAAAGCATTTATGGAGAATCTAAGTTAAGGTAGTTGCATAAATGTAACCTTGTAACTTAAGGGAATAACAACATATATTATCCTAATGTATGGCATAACAACACATGTTATCCTGATGTAAATGTAGGGCATAACAACACATGTTATCCTGATTTAAATGTAGGGCATAACAACACATGTTATCCTGATGTAAATGTAGGGCATAACAACACATGTTATCCTGATGTAAATGTAGGGCATAACAACACATGTTATCCTGATGTAATGTGTTAATGATTACACGAGTATGTCATGTATATGTAGCCTTAATAGTTAGCATTCAAGCACAAAGCACAAATAAACACATATGATCATATTATAGAATTGTACGTATGTAATTGTAAATAGTGAGTTATTGAAGAATCATGTTTCACCCCAAAAATGTACAAAAAGGAAAAGGGGCTATGTAAACTCACTTGTATCAAATGTAGTTGTTAAAACGAGCTTTGGGTAGCACAAATTCTTTTGCAAGTCACTAGGTTTAACCTAGAGTGAAATAGTATGAATTTGAATTAATGTTTTGCACAATGTCTAAACTAGAGTCTATGGTTTTAATGGGATTGAGTGTAGGGAATTGTACAAAGGGTTTGTGTTATATTATGTAAGGAATGTGTTTTGTGTTTCTTGAGAATTTTAATGAAAAATGTAAGTTTCAAAGTTAATAGTTAATGGCTTTAGGGTTTAATTTGAATAACTAAATAAATTAAATAATTAATTTCTTTTTCATTAATTTATTTAGAAATAGTAGTGTGAATTATATTTATTCAAATATAATTTAAATAACTCAATTTAATTTATTTATTTATTTATTTATGAAAATGTGTCAAGATGTAATGTAAAACATATTTTATTATATATAAATATTTAAGAGATTATACTAAATATAATTTAAACCCTAAATGGGTTATCAATGTAGAAAAGATAACTAATTTAAATAAATAATTCTTTATATTAAATCTTTTACATATATATAGTTTTTTTTAATAATAAAGTATGTCAAAAAAAAATATGAAGTGTAATTATAAATATATATTTAGGAAAAATTATGTTTACTTGCATAGGGTTAAAATCCTAAAGTATTATAAATTTAATTTATAAAATTTGATGGTGTATTTTTATAAAACCTAGAAATAGGTAACATAAAAGTTATTAATTAACATGGTTTATTTATTTTGTAAATGTGGTTTTCAAATCACTTAATTTGTAAAAATATCAGTTTTTATTGAAAACATGCTTATTAATGTATAAATCAATTCTAAATAGTATTAGGTGTCATGGAAGAATTTTTATACAATAAAAATTGGTGTTAAAATCGGGTTTTAAAAACAAATGGGCTTGCCCGGAATCAAACCCGGGTCTGACCGGTGCAAGCATCACGCGTTAACCGCTGGGCCAGGGGACTCACCCGTTACACTAAAACAGTCCGTTAAGTATTAACTTGTACACAACAGAGGGCCGGGTCTAGTTAAGGGAAACGCACAAAAAGGCCGGCTACGTGGGTTTCGAACCCACACCACTTGATCTGATGGAGCAATGACTTAACCAGTCGGACCAAGTGGGTTCGCTGGTTATGTAGGGATCCCGTTTACTTAAATACGTAAAACGAATTGAATAGGAATCCCAATTACAAATCCGTACGAACAGATCGTGGATTTCAAACGAAAATTGGATTCAATGCTCTCTGTCATATGAAATTGACAGAGGGCTTTCGATCACTGAGATAAAACGAAGCTATGGACGTAACCCTTACCTGAAATGGTTGGGTGTCGAGTGCAGACGGCTACAAGCTCCCACACGATGTTCTTGGTGCTCGATCGACTACCAGATGTGAAATGGAAGGCGATAATAGGTTCAAAAAGCTTATATAAGATTATGCGAAGGTAAGAGAGTGGTTTTTGCAATGCGGTTTCGTCTTAAACACTCAATTTGATTGGGAAAGGAAAGTGACAGTTGCAGGGATGATTTCCGCGTTAATTTTGATCGATTTAGGATGAATTGGGTCGTGATTTTGAGTCGAATATCTGTGAGACTAGCCTACGCGTGATTTGCGGGATTGGATGTGCTTGAATCCTGGATTTGAGATCGAATTGAACACGGTTTTGACTTTGCGAAGTCAATTTTTTTAAAATTTGAAATTACCCGTTTGAATGATCGAATTAGAATATTATTTGGGTCGAGATATGGTCAATACATGATCCAAACACCATGGTCTGTCTGTTACAACCAGTTTAGGTCTATTAGGGTGTCGATAGAAGCAATAAATGGACTGTTTGACTTTTGAAAGTCAAACTGGTCCTTTGACTTGGGCAGGGTCAAAATTAGAGTAATGAGGGTCCATCTCACGGGTGGGCGTTCAACTCATTTGTTTAATTAATTTGAAAACATGTATATATCTAATTATATATATATATATATAAGATTTGACTCTTGTTTAAGACTTTATATATATATATATATATATATATATATATTCATATAACTTTGATGATATTTATATATATATATATATGTAATAAAGTGAAAATAGGGGAAATTTCCAAAACCCCTTTTTGATAGAGAATTGTAAAATTATAGAATTGTATTGACGAGGCCTTGAAATTGCCATGTTTGTATAACATAAAGCTTTGAAC
This sequence comes from Smallanthus sonchifolius, assembly GCA_023525975.1. Taxonomy (NCBI): domain Eukaryota; kingdom Viridiplantae; phylum Streptophyta; class Magnoliopsida; order Asterales; family Asteraceae; genus Smallanthus; species Smallanthus sonchifolius. The sequence continues at coordinate 93,428,151 of CM042026.1, forward strand.
TATAAATGGAACTTAAAATATTGTTTATTGCATTAAAGACAATACAAGGAGAAATCAAGGATGTTACAGTATCCCCATATTGAGGGAATTTCATCCCGAAATTCAACTAGTTGAGGCTACTGAATCAGCGAAGAGGCGTGGGTACTTGAGCTTCATTTGGTCCTCACGTTCCCAAATATACTCTGGGCCACGTTTGGATCCTCAACGAACCTTGAGGATTGGGTTGAGGAGTACGATTGATAACAAGGTTCAGGTCTGTTACAAGTTCAGATCAGGTCTTCGTGTCAGGACTATATGGTGGTAGTGTATTTAGTTTGAAGGGAGTTATGGAGAAGAATGCCAAAGAATATTCTAGACTCTAAAGATAATATTGCTTTACTTGAAATGAAAACAATGGGGATTTGGTGATTACTGTTTGTTTAGGACGTAGTCTAACATGTTCAAGGTATGTTACTATACAAGTGGTTTCACAAGCATTGGTCAAGGTACAAATGACTTAAAGCTTTATGTGATACAAGTAACACTACTTCTGACAATATGACAGGAACACTTATATATAGGAAGTACCAGCGGCGTATCCACTATTCCCTTATCATATCTCATTAGTTTCGTCATCATATATCCCAATAGGCTTTATGTCATAACACACTACAGAACTCGTTATCTTTTCCATGCGCCGACTTTTATAATTACGTGTGCACCCGTAATTACTCAAATCGTCGTATGATCCGTATAGATCCTTCTGTTGTGTGCGGGTCAAGAGAGGGCACTAAATTACTTAGTTCATGTGTAATGTCTTCACGTATGAGGTGTCAATAAATAGCTGTGTCCCTAGCTAGTAAGGTCATTTGGCATCAAAAGGGTAATAAGGTATCATACTTAGAGTTTCATAGTTTCCTTTGGTTTGAACAAGAATGCGTCAAACCCCAAGTGATCATAAAGCTTTCAGCATTCATGGATAAAGTGAATGATCATGCCTTTGTGTATAATGTGATCAATCAATTACGAAAAGTGTGAACAATTTAGTTCTTTGTATAATGTAATCACTCAAACTTCATGTATGATCTAGTGTTATGCAAAATAGGTTTCATGTATAATGTGAATAATGTAGTACCATGTATATAGTAAACAAATGGGTCATATGTATGAGGTGAACAATTTAGTAATTATGTATTTTGTAAGCAATCAAGTATCATGTGTATCTTGAACAACTGAGTTTCATGCATCATGTATATTGTGAACCAACTAAGTCTCATGTATCATGTGATCAATCTTATATCATGTGTATTGTAAACAACTAAGTTTCATGTAACATGTAACCACTCTTGTATCATGTATGTTGTAAACACTAAGTTTCATGTGTATTGTGGACGATCCTGTGTGAGCTATTGAATCTTATGAGTAACGTAAACTGTCACACCCGCAATTTCAACTAACGGAGTTTTACCGTTTGGGAAGTGACGAACCAGGATCTCAGACATTAGTTACTTTGAACGACTCTATATCGGACTCAAAATGAAAATATCTTTTAAATCAGAGTATCAGTGCGGAAGCGTAAAGAAAGTAAATGCGCAAAATACACGCGCCCAAAACCAAAGTCCAAAAGTCTCAAAAGTCCAAACGTCCAATCCAAACAAAGTACAATAGAATAATTCAACCAAACATAAATAGACACAAAGCAAAGCAGTTGAATCCCATGCATGCCCTAACGTGCACCTGTGTCTTAGCTTAGCGTCCTGAGAAAACATGTAAAGAAAAGGGTCAACACAAGGTTGGTGAGTTCACAGGATTCAATTAAATACGTAAGCGTTTACCAGTTTTATGATCATTCAATATGTATCTATAGGTAGCTAACCTATGTTCATGTTTTAGCCCAAGTGCTCGCAACCGAAACTGACAGTTTGTTTATTGCCTCCTGCCAGGTCTATCAATACTGGCCATGTGAGTAGGCTAACATTTCACCCGTTCGATATCCAATCGAGTTAGCGCGACTAACGCGGGTTGGATTTGTCAAACCCAGTAGTACTACTAAACATTACCTCGCTAAGATCCATATTAACGATTCGAGATAAGATGAGAACTTTCTGTGATAGCATGTTACACTTAGCTTTAACATCGATAGCATATGAAATACAAAATCTAAAAAATCAGTTTAAGCATGTTTTCTCCCCCAAGTTAAAACAGTAAAAAGGGGCCGTGAAAACTCACCTGCTTGGCGTTGAAGGTAGTTTCACACTAGAAGTAAGTTGGAACAACGAGTGTAAGTCTCAAAAGACCTATGAATGTCCTAAAATTATAAACATATAAATTAGGAATGATAATGGGAATTGTGACTGTGACACGGAAAACGAGGAACGTCCTAAAAGAACCGCACCAATAAACGAGAGTGGACGAACGGGTCCACGGGTTTAGGAATTAATTTACGCGACGAACGACATAAATAATAATATATATACGAGTGGATAATATAATTAGTTATATTATTATTTAGTCTCGGTTGATTTACGGCGTTATAAAATGACTTGAAATAATATAAATAGATATTATTTAATAATACGGGTCACAATTTGGGAATAATATAAACATATTATTTTTCACGAGTTTACGGCTTAAAAATAATATAAATATATTATTTTTAATTGTTAATAATAATGATATATTATTTATAAAAATAAACTAATATTTCAAACCCGAGCTTTCGGGTTGTTTTTCGGGTTAAAACCCATTTATATATAATATAATATTAACAGATTCGATTTTTATTAATTTAATAATCCAGAAAAATGTTTTAAAAATAATTGTGGGAGCCCGGTCTCGAACCCGGGTCTCTCCCACACACACACATCGCTCTAACCAGTCCCGGCCGCTAGGCTATCGCGAACAAATCCAGTTCGAATTTCTTTTAACATCCAAGCCGGATGTGATTTAGTTCCCCATAGGTACCCAGATCAAATCCCGTCCCAAACGCCACGAATTTGATCGCGACTGGTTTCCAAATCATGGGGGTTTTGATAATCGAGGTGTTGCGAACCTGAGGACTCATTGAATTTGAAAACCAACGGTTTTAAGATCGTTAATTTACTAAAAGAGGGATCGTAACCCTAGTTTATAAACATGGATTCAATTGATCGATTTTGATATTAAAAATTGTTGAAATGATAGGGCTTTTATTAAACAAAACCTTGCGAATCTGTTGATGAGGTTTAATTGTATCAAATTCATGTTTAAGATCGAAAACCCCAACCCGTTTCCAGAACGAACCCTAATTACGGGATCAAGATCAATTCGATGATGGAAGCCCGATATTTCAAAGAGCTTTCAATCTACAGAAGGCTACGAGTCTAATGGTATAGTATAATTTGGTTTAAACGTGGTTTAGAGTTGAATTCGACAACTTGGTTTTACATGAACCCTAGATTACGGGTGACAACGATTCTGATAATAAAAGTTCGAATTGATAAAGGGCTTTCAAAGCATAGATGATTGCGATTCTAACCATGCCGTTTAATTGGATTAACATTGAGTCTAGGTTAGAGTTTGACTAAAACATTTTCAAATGAATTCCAGAATCTGATTTTGTAAATTGGTTGTTGTTTGATTCAATTAACATGGGGTTTTCATTAAACTGAGTATTTAGAAACTACTGGTATGCTTTAATTGCGTTGAGAACGAGTCAAGAATCAAAAGCCCCAAATTCGATTTCTTAAGAACCCTAGAATCGGATTATGACTCAATCGATAATGTAAGCCCTGGTAATGATAGGGCTTTCAACTGACGAGTAAAAACGAAACTAATGATGAAAAACAATTACCAGGAAGATGAAGGATTGATAGAGTTCGACTAAAGAGGCTCCGACGATGACTGGTTCGATTTCCGGTGGTTTCAGGTGCAAATCCAATCGAATTGACGTGTGCAGAAACTTCACATAGGTTCGTCGAGTGTGTACAGGAGTTCAATTTGTGAAAATGATACATGGTTTTGATCAATTTGATATTCGGGGATGATAGAGGTGACGGTTACGTTATTATTGTTCATAATTGGTGTTAATTCGAGTTAATGGTAGTGTAATAGTTCTAATGATGTGCGTTTATGACAGTGATCGTGTATTTCGGTTACAACCTCTACGAATTTCCGCCGTGGAGTTCAATTTTTGAGTCAAGAATCCACGAGTTTGACTTTAAAAGTCAAACTGAACACAAAATTCTTAATTTTGACTTGGAAAGTCAATCAAATAGGTTTAGGGTAATTACAGTCCTAGTCCTTGTATTTTTTGAGTTGATATTGTGACCGAATTAGTCCTTGGAGTTAGATTTGATTAACGGGGTTAAGTTTTTAATAAGAAACTTAACGGAATAGTTAACGGGGTTAACCGAAAAAGTCGAATTGTCACATCATTCCCTAGTTGAAAGAATTTTCGTCCCGAAAATTAAAATAATAAAAAAAAATTTATGGTGTTTCACATCATTCCCTAGTTGAAAGAATAATAGTACCTTAAGAATTTGACGCGGAGTGCTTGAACAGATTAGGATATTTGCGCATCATTTGATCCTCGCACTCCCACGTGAATTCCGGTCCGCGTTTCGAGTTCCAACGAACTCTGACAATAGGGATCTTACTGTGCTTTAACGTTTCAACTTCCCTATCCATAATTTCCACAGGTTCTTCGATGAAATGTAACTGTTCATCAACGTGTAGTTCCTCAAGAGGGACTGTGAGAGATTCGTCAGCAAGACATTTCTTCAAATTTGAGATGTGAAAGACGTTGTGTACACCACTCAGTCCTTTAGGTAAGTCCAGTTGATACGCTACTGGTCCGATTCTCTTTAATATTTTGAAAGGTCCAACATAACGAGGATTCAGTTTGCCCCGTTTTTTGAAACGAATGACACCTTTCCAAGGTGAGACTTTGAGTAAGACCATGTCACCTACTTGAAACTCCAAAGGTTTACGACGCTTGTCGGCATAGCTCTTTTGACGATCACGAGCTGCCGCCATACGGTTTCTAATTTGAACGATCTTTTCAGAAGTTTCAAATACAAGTTCAGGACCCGTGAGTTGGCTATCTCCAACCTCGGTCCAACAAATGGGAGAACGACATTTTCGTCCATAAAGTGCTTCAAATGGAGCTGCCTTGATGCTAGTGTGATAACTGTTGTTGTAGGAGAACTCCACCAACGGTAGGTGAGACTCCCAACTGTTACCGAAATCAATCACACAAGCTCATAGCATGTCCTCCAGAGTTTGGTTAGTACGTTTAGTTTGGCCATTAGTTTGAGGATGGTATGCTGTGCTCATATCTAGACGCGTGCCTAAGGCCTTATGTAACAACTGCCAGAAACGAGAATTGAATCGTGCATCACGATCCGAAATGATAGAGAAAGGCACCCCGTGCCGAGATACTACTTCTTTTAAGTAAATACGAGTAAGCTTTTCCATCTTATCGGTTTCCTTGATGGCTAAGAAATGGGCGGATTTTGTTAAACGATCAACGATTACCCAAATGGTATCGCATCCGGTAGGAGTTCGTGGTAACTTGGTGATGAAATCCATCGATATTTGTTCCCATTTCCACATAGGAATTTCTGGTTGTTGTAGAAGACCGAATGGTTTTTGATATTCAACTTTGACCCTTGCGCAGGTCAGACAGTTACTAACATAGGTGGCTATATCGGCCTTCATCTTCGGCCACCAATATAGTACTTTTAGATCATGGTACATTTTATCGGAACCCGGATGAATGGAGTAACGAGATTTATGAGCTTCATCTATGATTAGTTCCCTTAAATTTTCGAACACTGGAATCCATATTCGTTCGACGAAGTAATGAATTCTGTCAGATTTTACTTCAAGTTGTGCTTCCAGACCGCGTGTACCTTCTAGCGGTAGGTTTTCTTCTTTTAGGGCTTCGAGTTGAGCACTACGGATTCTGTCAGGCAATCCAGGATGAATAGTAAGTTGTAACGCTCGAACTCGTTTGGGTTTCGTTTCCTTTCAGCTTAGTGCATCAGCCACAACGTTAGCTTTACCCGGATGATACCGGATCGCACAGTCGTAATCATTTAAAAGTTCAACCCAACGACGTTTTCGCATGTTCAACTCCTTCTGCTCGAAGATATGCTGGAGGCTCTTGTGATCGGTGTAGATGGTGCATTTGGTACCGTACAAGTAATGTCTCCATATCTTAAGTGCAAAAACTACTGCTCCCAACTCTAGGTCATGAGTGGTGTAGTTTTTCTCGTGAACCTTTAATTGACGTGACGCGTATGCGATTACCTTTTCGCGTTGCATTAAGACACAACCCAGACCTTGATTAGATGCATCACAATACACTACAAAATCATCGGTTCCTTCCGGAAGAGCTAAAATAGGTGCACTACAAAGTTTCTGTTTGAGGTGCTGGAAAGCTGACTCTTGGTTATCACCCTAATTATAGGTTTTTCCTTTTTGAGTTAGGGCGGTGAGGGGTTGTGCAATCTTTGAAAATCCTTCGATAAAACGACGGTAATATCCAGCCAATCCCAGAAATTGTCGCACCTCAGTCGGAGTTGTCGGTGCTGCCCAATTCTTGATGGCTTCTATTTTGGATGGATCGACATGTATCCCTTTCTCATTAACCACATGCCCTAGAAACTGGACTTCCCGGATCCAAAATTCACACTTGGAAAACTTAGCATACAGTTGTTCTCGCTTGAGTAGTTCCAAAATTAGGCGTAGGTGTTCCTCCTTGTTCTTGGAATAGATGAGGATGTCGTCGATGAAAACGATAACGAACTAGTCAAGGTAAGGCTTACACACACGGTTCATGAGGTCCATGAATACCGCGGGTGCGTTGGTTAAACCAAAAGACATGACCATAAATTCGTAATGGCCGTACCTCGTTCCGAATGCAGTCTTAGAGATATCTTCTTCTCGGACTCTTAACTGATGATAGTCGGACCTAAGATCTATTTTGGAATAGAAACTTGATCCTTGGAGTTGATCAAAAAGGTCATCAATGCGAGGTAAAGGGTAGCGGTTCTTGATTGTGACTTTATTCAGCTCCCGGTAATCAATACACATACGGAACGTACCGTCCTTCTTCTTGACAAATAATACCGGAGCTCCCCACGGTGATGAACTAGGTCGGATGAAACCTTTATCCAATAAATCTTGCAATTGAGTGGACAGTTCCTGCAATTCACTGGGTGCCAGTCTGTAAGGTGCCCGAGCAATCGGTGCTGCTCCGGGTGCTAAATCAATTTGGAACTCAACTTGACGGTGCGGTGGCAGACCGGGCAGATCCTCGGGAAATACTTCCAAGAATTCACGCACAACGGGAATATCTTCGATCTTCTTCTCTTATGAAGGCTGCTCAGCAACAAGGCCCAAAATATCTGTATTCCCCTTTCGAAGACATTTTTGTGCTTTCATGAAGGATATAATGCCCATGACTGCACCAACTCTTTCGCCTTGGATGGAAAGGGTTTTTCCATTCGAGATAGGTATACGTACAATCTTCTCATGACAGATAATTTTGGCTTGGTTTTTAGATAACCAATCCATGCCGACAATTATATCGAAACTACCAAGTATGACCGGCATAAGGTCGATATCAAATGTATGTGTAGCTAGCTCAAGTTTACATCCTTTAAGTATGTGAGTTGCCTCAATTATTTGACCGTCAGCTATCTCTATTGTATACTTATCTTCTAATAGAGATGAAGTTCCTTTTATCATATTACTAAATTTCTTAGATAAAAAACTTCTATCAGCACCGGTGTCAAAAAGGACAGAAGCAAAGAAATTATTTACGAGGAACTTACCAGTGACCACATTATGGTCGTAACGGGCTTCTCCAGATCCTAGTACGAAGGCTCGTCCCTTCACACCATTTCCTCCCCCATTGCCATTATTACCACCATTACCATTGTTATTCTGGTTAGGGTTGTGATTTCCATTACCCCCTTTCTTCAACTGAGGACAGTTATTCCGAATATGCCCTTCTTTTCCACACTCAAAGCAAGCCCTAGTAGCTCCTGATTGTTGAAAGGGTTGTTTAGTTTGTAATTCACCCCTGCAGTCCTTAGCAGCATGGCCTATTTTACCGCACCTCTGGCAACGATTGCAGAATCCAAAGTGGTGCAAGTTACACTTGTTACACTTCGGAGACTTCCCCGCATAACCACCCTGGTTTTGGCCATAATAGGTCAACTGATTGAAGTTCTTGGTAGGCTCAAACCTACGTTGTTGCTGTTGTTACGGTTGGTTAACCTGGGGTTGGTTGGATTGAGGTCCTTTGGAATGGGAGTTAGAATGGTTGTGGGTGTTGGAATGGTGATCGAACTTGCGTTTGTGGTTGTCGGTGGGTTTAGCAACTGAACCTCTTGGAGGTAGAGTTCCTTGCGTCACCGCCTGATCGGTCAACTTGTGAGCAAGTCTAATGGTCTGTTGGATGGTGGTAGGGTTGGATGAGGTCACCATGCTTTGAATCTGAGGTACCAAACCTCCAATGTATAGTTCAATCCGTTTGTAATCCGGAGTCACCATGTGTGGGCACATGGTAGCAAGTTCGTGCGAACGGGTGGTGTAGAGTTCAATTTCCCAACCCTCCATCTTAAGGTTCCAGAACTCTCCCTCTAGCTTTTGAATTTCATCTCATGGCAGTATTCTTCCTTCATCATTGTTTTAAATTCCTCCCACGGGAGTCCATTTTCCATTGCCAGTCCCAACATTTGAACTTGGGCATTCCACCATGTTAGGGCCGGGCCTTCTAAAGTTCCAGCAGCAAACTTCACTTGGTTAGCCACGGGGCAGTTGCACATGGCTATTACTGATTCAACCTTTTCAAACCAGCGAAGTAATCCAACGGCTCCTTCAGCTACACTAAAGGTGTGGGGCTTGCAATCCATGAATGCCTTGAAAGTGCAGGCTGGCTGTTGGTTTTGTTGATTTTGCTGGCCTGGATTTAGAAATACAAATTGAATTGGAATTATAGAGTTTAGAAAAATGTTTTTAGGAGAAGGATTGACACTATTAGTCAATAGTTAAAGCATTTACCTGCAGCATTCTGTGCTGCTAGGGCCTCTACCACACTATTATTTATCAAAGCTGCTAGCTCTGCTGCCGTCATGTTAATGGTACCACGACCACCGGCACGGCCTCCTCGTCCTCTCCCATACATGATTCTTCACAATCACAAATGAAAAATAATGAGAAATATATCGCATATTAAACATTATTCAGATACGAGTAAGGAGCTACAACATCTAATATTTTGAAAATTAAATAAATTGTAAGGCTACAAAATAAATAATTTAAATATTAAACCTCTCATGCTTTTATTGGATGGGAACAACCTTACCCATCTAGGTTTGAAAAGAGAAATAACATAGGCAAAAACAAACATGAAAAGGAAGATAGAATAGGGAGATCATCAGGCATCTTCGTCATCGGAAGAAACATACGATTGTGCATCGTCTATCTCAACCGGCTCCTCTTCTACGTGCTCCTCCTCGAAAGGCTCTTCTTCAAAAGGTTCCTCCTCAAAAGGTTCCTCCTCATCGTCAGATACTGGAATGTCTTCTGGAAATAGGGCCGCTTGTAATTGGGCTTCCAAGTGAGTCACCCTGTCTTGAAGGCCTTCAGCAGTGTGGTTTGCCACATGTAACTGAGCTTCCATAGCAGCTAGTCTCTCCAGAACTCTTTCCATATCATCATCCATAGTGTCAGCCCTCGTCTCTAGATGTGCCACCCGATCCACTAAAAGGTTATGAACATGGTCCGTTGCAGCTAGTTCGGTAGTCAAATGTTCTATTCCTACCTTGTTTTCTAGAATGCCGAGTACCTTATCGGTAGATTCCTTCATCTCTTTTAATTCCTTAGTTATGATAAATACAAAGGATGCAAAGGCTTGCTCCATGGTGCACGGCAAGCTTGGCAAAGTAGCGGATGAGGAAGTACCAAAGTAAGGCGATGGAACATTTCCTATTTCGATCCACCTTTGGATCATCTTCGGGTATGCATTCCAATTTAGAGAGACGTTTCTTGCCTGAGCATTACTCGGTTTCCCTTGCTCCACCGAGTTATCACTAGAACTAGTCCGGCGCCTTTTGGGCTCCGGAGATGAGAGTACAGGTGCCTTATGCCCTGATGCGTTAGGTGATGGAGGTGGGGTTGACGACATGATCCTGCAACAGTATGTATAAGTGCCAAACATCCAAATGACATGTAACTAATGTGTAAGGCTATAGTCTAGTATGCAATCCTAGTTCTCTATAACCAATGGCTCTATACCAATCAGTCACACCCCCAATTTCAACTAACGGAGTTTTACCGTTTGGGAAGTGACGAACCAGGATCTCAGACATTAGTTACTTTGAACGACTCTACATGGGACTCAAAATGAAAATATCTTTTAAATCAGAGTATCAGTGCGGAAGCGTAAAGAAAGTAAATGCGCAAAATACACACGCCCAAAACCAAAGTCCAAAAGTCTCAAAAAGTCCAAACGTCCAAACCAAACAAAGTACAATAGAATAATTCAACCAAACATAAATAGACACAAAGCAAAGCAGTTGAATCCCATGCATGCCCTAACGTGCACCTATGTCTTAGTTTAGCGTCCTGAGAAAACATGTAAAGAAAAGGGTCAACACAAGGTTGGTGAGTTCACAGGTTTCAATTAAATACGTAAGCGTTTACCAGATTTATGATCATTCAATATGTATCTATAGGTAGCTAACCTATGTTCATGTTTTAGCCAAAGTGCTCGCAACCGAAACTGACTGTTTGTTTATTGCCTCCTGCCAGGTCTATCAATACTGGCCATGTGAGTAGGCTAACATTTCACCCGTTCGATATCCAATCGAGTTAGCGCGACTAACGAGGGTGGGATTTGTCAAACCCAGTAGTACTACTAAACATTACCTCGCTAAGATCCATATTAACGGTTCGAGATAAGATGAGGACTTTCTATGATAGCATGTTACACTTAGCTTTAACATCGATAGCATATGAAATACAAAATCTAAAAAATCAGTTTAAGCATGTTTTCTCCCCCAAGTTAAAACAGTAAAAAGGGGCCGTGAAAACTCACCTGCTTGGCGTTGAAGGTAGTTTCACACTAGAAGTAAGTTGGAACCACGAGTGTAACTCTCAAAAGACCTACGAATGTCCTAAAATTATAAAAATATAAATTAGGAATGATAATGGGAATTGTGACTGTGACACGGAAAACGAGAAACGTCCTAAAAGAACCGCTCCAATAAACGAGAGTGGACGAACGCGTCCACGGGTTTAGGAATGAATTTACGCGACGAACAACATAAATTATAATATATATACGAGTGAATAATATAATTAGTTATATTATTATTTAGTCTCGGATGATTTACGGCGTTATAAAATGACTTTAAATAATATAAATAGATATTATTTAATAATACGGGTCACAATTTGGGAATAATATAAACATATTATTTTTCACGAGTTTACGGCTTAAAAATAATATAAATATATTATTTTTACTTGTTAATAATAATGATATATTATTTATAAAAATAAACTAATATTTCAAACCCGAGCTTACGGGTTGTTTTTCGGGTTAAAACCCATTTATATAATAATATAATATTAACATATTCAATTTTTATTAATTTAATAATCCAGAAAAATGTTTTAAAAATAATTGTGGGAGCCCGGTCTCGAACCCGGGTCTCTCCCACACACACACATCGCTCTAACCAGTCCCGGCCGCTAGGCTATCGCGAACAAATCCAGTTCGAATTTCTTTTAACATCCAAGCCGGATGTGATTTAGTTACCCATAGGTACCCAGATCAAATCCCGTCCCAAACACCACGAATTTGATCGCGACTGGTTTCCAAATCATGGGGGTTTTGATAATCGAGGTGTTGCGAACCTAAGGACTCATTGAATTTGAAAACCATCGGATTTAAGATTGTTAATTTACTGAAAGAGGGATCGTAACCCTAGTTTATAAACATGGATTCAATTGATCGATTTTGATATTAAAAATTGTTGAAATGATAGGGCTTTTATTAAACAAAACCTTGCGAATCTGTTGATGTGGTTTAATTGTATAAAATTCATGTTTAAGATCGAAAACCCCAACCCGTTTCCAGAACGAACCCTAATTACGGGATCAAGATCAATTCGATGATGGAAGCCCGATATTTCATAGGGCTTTCAATCTACAGAAGGCTACGAGTCTAATGGTATAGTATAATTTGGTTTAAACACGGTTTAGAGTTGAATTCGACAACTTGGTTTTATATGAACCCTAGATTACGGGTGACAACGATTCTGATAATAAAAGTTTGAATTGATAAAGGGCTTTCAAAGCATAGATGATTGCGATTCTAACCATGCCGTTTAATTGGATTAACATTGATTCTAGGTTAGAGTTTGACTAAAACGTTTTCAAATGAATTCCAGAATCTGATTTTGTAAAATTGGTTGTTGTTTGATTCAATTAACATGGGGTTTTCATTAAACTGAGTATTTAGAAACTACTGGTATGTTTTAATTGCGTTGAGAACGAGTCTAGAATCAAAAGCCCCAAATCCGATTTCTTAAGAACCCTAGAATCGGATTATGACTCAATCGATAATGTAAGCCCTGGTAATGATAGGGCTTTCAATTGACGAGTAAAAACGAAACTAATGATGAAAAACAATTACCAGGAAGATGAAGGATTGATAGAGTTCGACTAAAGTGGCTCCGACGATGACTGGTTCGATTTCCGGTGGTTTCTGGTGCAAATCCAATCGAATTGACGTGTGTAGAAACTTCACAGAGGTTCGTCGAGTGTGTGCAGGAGTTCAATTCGTGAAAATGATACATGGTTTTGATCAATTTGATAATCGGGGATGATAGAGGTGACGGTTACGTTATTATTGTTCATAATTGGTGTTAATTCGAGTTAATGGTAGTGTAATAGTTCTAATGATGTGCGTTTATGACAGTGATCGTGTATTTCGGTTACAACCTCTACGAATTTCCGCCGTGGAGTTCAATTTTTGAGTCAAGAATCCACGAGTTTGACTTTAAAAGTCAAACTGAACAAAAAATTCTTAATTTTGACTTAGAAAGTCAATCAAATAGGTTTAGGGTAATTACAGTCCTAGTCCTTGTATTTTTTGAGTTGATATTGTGACCGAATTAGTCCTTGGAGTTAGATTTGATTAACGGGGTTAAGTTTTTAATAAGAAACTTAACGGAATAGTTAACGCGATTAACCCAAAAAGTTGGATTGTCACATAAACTATCGAATTGTGTAGGTGGTCGAGTGTTTCGGACAAGCGTGTTGTTTGGCATTCATGCATGATGTGAGTAGTTGATTTTTTTTAACTTCTAAATCTTGTTGAGGTATATATGGATGGCTAATGCCTACGCGAAATGATTTATCTCATTGCAGTGCCTAGTACATTTATGCATTTCTGAAGGAGTAAGATAACGAGAAAGTTGTGTAGATATTTAGAGCTGTGTGCTTACGAATAACTGATTTGTCCTCTTTGTTTGTAAATAAACAAGTAGTTGAAATTTATTCTTGTTTGTAAATAAAATGATGAAAAATAGTTGAATAATTAACAATATTGATAATTAAATGAAAACCTTTTTATTTAATTTTTAAATTATTATAAGAAGACTATTTTTAAGAGAAAATAATGGCTAGATTATTTAATAATTAAGTCAAAGTTTAATAATAATTAATTTAGCGAGAAAAGTCATAATTAATTATCAATTATAAATAATGCTTTTATAAAACGAGTTGTATTAAGCTTCCTTACAATGTGAAAAGATTTATAGAAAATTTATATTTCAGATACTATTTATAAACTAAAGGTTTGATAAACGTTTTGTTTGAACAAAATAACGATCTTGTTTAAATCAAATGATAAAATGATTAGTTTGCAAAGAAGGCTTATGTACGTGTACTAAATTATGATAAACAAAACAATGGTGTTTAGATTGTACCCATTTGATAACATAATCAAATGGACACCTTGACAAGTCAAAGTGATTCAAATTCTTACACTTTCAAGAAGACATTCTTTAGCCTATAGGTGAACACTTATTTCGTGAATTCCCAGGAAAGCATACGGATCATTCGGTTGATTTGGATTTGTATGAAATGCTTTCCTAGACAGAAGACCCAAAGTACAGGCATTCACCCTTCCAGATTGCACATGTACTTTACTAGTTTTCAGAACTCAAAACTTTGACGGGATTTTAAAATCTTAATAGGCTTTAGGCCCAAGAGTTTAAATTTTTTGTTCACAAGTGATGATGGTGACATGTGTGGAAGAATGAGGCTACATAAAAGACTAGGTGTGAATAAGTGTGTGATAAGACTTAGGATAACACTTAATGAAATCAAATAGGTAACATGTAGATAGCAATGCTTATAAGCACAATAGTTATCAGGTAGTGTAGTACATAGGTTATCGGGTATTGTATCATGCGATGTAACACTTAGAATAACATGTAAAAATATTCACATAATGTACTAATCATGTAGCATTTAGTAATGTGACTAATGTCATGTACATAGAGCATGGCATAATATGGGTGTCCTAAGGTTATAGTCTAGGTCAAAAGTGTCTAATAACCTAATTTTCTATAACCAAGGCTCTGATACCAATCTGTCACACCCCAACCGACAGCGGAAACGTCGGGGCGGGACATGTAGACAGTTCAAAAGCACAGGGTTCAACTAAAATTCCATATATTAAATTTATTGAATTTCATAACAAGTTCAACTAATACAATCAAGGAAAATGAAATACATCAACAAGATTTAACTATTTATTTAACTAGGTCCTCAATTCATATGTGTAGCATCTTGAATATGAACTCAAAGCTTAGTACCTGAAACATGTTTAAAATGAGAGGGTCAACTATAAATAGTTGGTGAGCATACATAGGTTTTGACACCACAAGTAAAGTTCAAATGTTTTGTGTACAATTCATATGATACATGGTTTATAAAGCATGTATGGAGAATCTAAGTTAAGATAGTTGCACAAATATAACATTGTAACTGAAGGGCATAACAACATAAGTTATCCTAATGTATGGCATAACAACACATGCTATCCTGTTGTAAATGTAGGGCATAATAAAAATGTTATCCTGATGTAAATGTAGGGCATAACAACACATGTTATCCTGATCTAAATGTAGGGCATAACAACACATGATATCCTGATGGAAATGTAGGGTATAACAACACATGTTATCCTGATGTAAATGTAGGGCATAACAACACATGTTATCCTGATATAATGTGTTAATGATTGCACGAGTATGTCATGTATATGTAGCCTTAACAGTTAGCATTTAAGCACAAATAAACACATATGATCATATTGTAGAATTGTACGTATGTAATTGTAAATAGTGAGTTATTGAAGAATCAGGTTTCACCCCAAAAATGTACAAAAAGGAAATGGGGCTATGTAAACTCACTTGTATCAAATGTAGTTGTTAACACGAGCTTTGGGTAGCACAAATGCTTTTGCAAGTCACTAGGTTTAACCTAGACTGAAATAGTATGAATTTGAATTAATGTTTTCCACAATGTCTAAAGTAGAGTCTAGGGTTTTAACGGGATTGAGTGTAGGGAATTGTACAAAGGGTTTGTGTTATATTATATATGGAATGTGTTTTGTGTTTGTATAAGAATTTTAATGAAAAATGTAAGTTTCAAAGTTAATAGTGAATGGCTTTAGGGTTTAATTTGAATAACTAAATAAATTAAATAATTAATTTCTTTTTCATTTATTTATTTAGAAATAGTAGTGTGAATTATATTTATTCAAATATAATTTAAATAACTAAATTTAATTTATTTATTTATTTATGAAAATGTGCCAAGATGTAATGTAAAACATATTTTAGTATATATACATATTTAAGAGATTATACCAAATATAATTTAAACCCTAAATGGGTTGTCAATGTCGGAAGATAACTAATTTAAATAAATAATTCTTTATATTAAATATTTTACATATATATAGTTTTTTTTAATAATAAAATATGTCAAAAAAAAATGTGAAGTGTAATTATAAATATATATTTAGGAAAAATTATGTTTACTTGCATAGGGTTAAAATCCTAAAGTATTAGAAATTTAATTTATAAAATTTGATGGTGTATTTTTATAAAACCTTGAAATAGGTAACATAAAAGTTATTAATTAACATGGTTTATTTATTTTGTAAATGTAGTTTCCAAATCAATTAATTTGTAAAAATATCAGTTCTTATTGAAAATATGTTGTGAGATGTTTTCTGCGTTAATTCGATCGATTTAGGATGAATTGTGTTGTGATTTTGAGTCGAATACCTGTGAGACTAGCCTACGCGTGATTTGCGGTATTGGATGGGCTTGATTCCTTGATTTGAGATCGGATTGAACACGGTTTTGACTTTGTGAAGTCAAATTATTTAAAATTTGAAATTAGCCGCTTGAATGATCGAATTAGAACATTATTTGGGCCGAGATATGGTCGATTCATGATCCAAACACCATGATCTCTCTATTGCAACAGGTTTAGGTCTATTAGGGTGTCGATTATAAGCAAGATATGGACTGTTTGACTTTTGAAAGTCAAACTGGTCCTTTGACTTGGGTAGGGTCAAAATTAGGGTAATGAAGTTCCATCTCACGGGTGGGGGTTCAACTCATTAGTTTAATTAATTTGAAAACATGTATATATCTATATATATATATATAAGATTTGACTCTTGTTTAAGACTTTATATATATGTATATATTCATATAACTTTGATGATATATATATATATATATATATAATAAATTGAAAATAGGGGAAATTTCTAAAACCCCTTTTTGAGAAAGGATTGTAAAATTATAGAATTGTATTGACGAGGCCTTGAAATTGCCATGTTTGTATAACATAAAGCTTTGAACTATAAATGGAACTTAAAATATTGTTTATTGCATTAAAGTCAATACAAGGAGAAATCAAGGATGTTACAAATTGAAGCTACACCAAGCTCCAACTCTTCCACTGTCATGGCTTTCTTCATCATGTCTGTCAGTGGCTTTGTTAGAACACAATCCTTCTCAAGTAACCCCATTTCCGATCTCCTAACCTGTTCTCACTGAAACAATTCTTCAACACTAACTCTTTTTGAGTAGTTATGAGATTCTTTGGTCATTGTACTAGATTTTCTTACACAGTGAACATTACTTGATCTCTCAACCCCTTGATTTTTTCTGATCCCCTGATACTCTGATCTATGCTGGATTTCCCGACCTTTTGATCTTTACTTGATCCCCTGACCCTCTGATCTCCATTTGATTTTCTGATCCTATGAAATAATGAAGAGGGAAGTGAAATACCTTTAGTCTCTGTGCTTCAAATGACGAAGATATCTCCCGATCTTCCATCTTTCACTGTTCTTCTAGCCATAAATAGTACCTTTCCTTTCTGTTCTCTCTGAACTGCCTGTCCTTTTTAAACTACATGTTCTTTCTAAACTACATGTTCTTTTTAAACTCTGAACTGCCTGTTCTTTCTAAACTACCTTTTTCCGTCAAACTTTCACTTTCTTCAGTCTGGCATCTTCATACTTAATGAAATATGTTTATATGGTTATATCTCGACCATGTATAGAGTCCCTTTTTTCTTACCATGAGCAGTAACCAAGTTTCCTTTGACAAACTTCCATTTACGGTTTCTGAGCATGACCTGACATCCCTAATAATCCAACTGACCAACAGAGATAAGCATTATTTTCATGTTTGAAAAAGTCTAACATCCTTCGGTGTCAACGTACATCCTTAAGAGGTATACAATACTATGTGTCCTTTGCAGGTGATATCTAGAGTATCATTATCTGGGAGTCGTACCTTCCCAAAATTTCCGAGTCTAAGATTCTGCATCATCTCCACGATGTGAGTGTCATGGAATGAGTCTCCCGAATCTATGACCCGTGAATCTGCTATGCTCTCTACACTACAAAGCAGAGTGTCATCTGATTCTTCTTCTTCAACATTCATGTGTTTATCTTTCTTAATACCTGGGCATTGGCTTCTGAAGTGACTGGTATTTTTGAAGTTCCAATATTCAATTCATTCCTTTTTTTTACTGACCCTCTTCTTTGACTTGGATCTGCTTCTGTTATTCCCCCTCTCTCTCCCTCTTCCCCATCCTTTAATGCTTAACAATGAGTTAGAAGATTCACCAAAATTTCTTCTCCTTATATCCTCTCCTATGATGACATCATGGATGCCCTCAAAAGTGAATTTAGCGGTTCCTGCTGAGCGCTGATGGATATGACAGTTCCTGACCAACTCTTGGGTAACAATGATACTAAAAGAAAGACATTGACATCATCATCAAAAATGATATCAACATATATCAACCGGGATATAATAGTGATAAAGTCATTGACGTGAGAGGTAACATACGCTCCTTCCTTCATTCTTGTGTTAAACTAGTAGCCTTATCATAAATACCTTGTTAGAGGCACAAGATCTCTCATACACACTCGACAAGGTTTTATTAGACCAAAAGTGGTCGTGTCATTCACAATATTAAATGCAACATTCTTTCGTAGTGCGAATCTGATAAAGGCTACGACTTTCTTATTTAAGGTAGTTCATTCTTCATCCTTCATCTTCTCTTGTTTCTAATAGGTTCGATTAAGATTTGGTTCTCCGGAGTACCAAAGGCATGTGTGACATCTTTATGAACATAAAGTCCCAAGGTATGGAAACCCAAAATAAGGTTGTCCCAACCTAAATGAGATATGATAGCATCTTTATGATCTAACATTCTTGCCAATGCATTATCCTCATTCATTTAAGGCATCGTCTAAATCTTGCTGACACAACAAATCCTCGATTTGCATCTTCCACCATCTAAAGTCTTGCCCATCAACTTCCCAATTCCAGATTTTTCGTCTTCTTCCATTTGAAAACTAACTAACAAGGTGCTACTAATCAAATCAAGGTTTGACAATAGTGAACAAAACCAGTAGTGGCTCGGGCCTGAACTTAACGGCTGTTCTGTTGGACATTATCTTTTACTATCAAAACCTCAAGAAACTAGCAGCAACCAAGTTCATATAACAGCATATACCGGCGCAAGAAACTTCCGAAAATCATATTATTGGCGGCTAAAATAGATTAGCAACGTCGATTAGCGGAAGTGAAAACATAAATAGAAAAGAAAATTTTATCTGTTTAGAGACAGTGAGCGGTGATGGACAGCAGCAAGATCAGACTGATCGGTGAAAACAACAGCTCACATGCGGATGTTTTGCTGTGTTGTTAGAACCCTAATTTGTAGGGTGGTGTCGGTTGTGGATGCGATTATGTCGGCTTGTAATCACGGCAACTGGACTGTAGTGATGAAACCCTAGCGGTGATCGGAAAATCGGACGCAGACGGAAACCTTATCTCCAGTAGGGTGGCGGCGGTCGTGAAATAAGCATTACTGTAGTTCTGCGGAGGCAATCAATGGTAAAACCCTAGACTTAGGCGACGTCTAGAGTGGCGAGCAACTAAGTGGCGGCTGACCTGCGGCGGAACCCTAGTCCGATAGGGTAGCGGCGTTGGCAGGAGGCTGTTAGCGGTGGCAGGCGTGTGACGATCTAGAGCGAAATGTTACACCCGGCTAGGTGGAAACACGGGGTGTAATGGGTCGGTGGTTTAAATAATTGTTTCAGATGCAGTCACTTGTACATTCCTCATTGACAATATTTATGCTAGAGTATTATTTGACTTTGGTGCAAATTTCAGTTTCATAGATTATAAATTTGTAATCTATTAAACAAGCCCTTAGTTCCATTAGATAAGATTTATGAGGTAGAAATGGACGAAAGAAACTTAGTTAAAATCTCTGAATCTCTAGAAGATTGTGGTATTACAAAATCTGGACACATCATACCTGTATGATTAATGCCTATCACATTAGAAGGATTTGATGTTGTCTTAGGAATGGATTGGTTAGCCAATAATCAAGCCCATATCCTTTATGATAAGGAAGCCATAAAAATATGTATTCCTTCTAGAAAATCAATAACAATCTATGGTGATAAACAAAACCAACCTCTGGGAACCATTTCAAGGGTGAAAGCAATTAAATGTCTCCAGAAAGGAAGTGTTAGGACATGTTTTGTAACTGTTGATAAAATTATGTATAAGTTCATAGAAAAGCGAACTTAACAAGTTCGCCTAAGGTGTTGTGTGTTCCTATAAATAGGAGTTACAAGTTCATATTCCAAAGAACACTAGAGAAGAAAAAGTTGTAAGTGTGTGTTTTGGAGAGAACTGTTGTAATCAAGGATTATAGTATTACAAAGCGTTTATTTACACCGTGTTGTTGATTGAGTTACACGTTGCACGTTGATCAAGGATTCCGCACGTTATCACCGTGTCGTACCGCGAGTCTAGAGATCCGTCACGCACCGAATCGGGACCTACAAGTGGTATTAGAGCTTTTGTTCTTAATTAGCAGAATATTCGTGGTGTTTTCATGTACAATCAACATCAAATATCACTGAATTTGATGAGGATTTGAAGGATTTTTCATCTTTTTCGTGTTCTTGATAAAAATGGAAGAATTTTGATCATTTTGGATTGATTTTGGATTCTTTTGATGAAATTGATCCGATAGAAGTGTTCCTAATCAGTCCCTACACATTCCTACGCTTCAGATTTGTCTAATTTGATCATATACATTAGAAATCATGATTTTGAGAGGTCTAGTTCGTGTTTTCATTTTTCTGAAGTTTCAGCGTTTTAGGCGAACTTGCTGTTTCAGTTGCAGGCGAAATTATGGAGGTGAACTTAATAAGTTCACTCGGTGAAGATCAAGCGAACTTAACAAGTTCGCTTGGGGTCAAGTTCGCTTGGGGTCAAGTTCGCTTGGTGTTAAGTTCGCTCAGTGAAGTTTAGGCGAACTTATTAAGTTCGCTCGTGTAGTATCAGGCGAACTAAAAAAAACAAATTTAATAAAAAAAAAATTCTCTTGTCCAAATTTTTAGGGAAAGTTTATATACCTGTTTTGAATCATTTTTCAAATTTTGAATTTTTGAAATTTTTGAAAAGAGTATTTTTGTGGGAAATTTTTTTCCGGATATTTTTGCAAAAATTTCAAAATGTCAATTTCTTATGATGATAATGAGATTGGAACTATGCCACCGAGTCTTTTGTGCATATCAGATTACCGTAGCTGGAAAGTCCGGTTCGAACAGTTCGTATCAGAAACTGATGAAAATTTTTGGAGACCAATAACATAAGAATATGTGTATCCCACTTTTGAATTTCTGGAATTTCGTGATATTCCTAAACTAGTGACAGCTCTTACTAAAGTAGAAAAGAAGAAGTTTGATCATGAGATGAAAACGTGTGAAACTTTAACGATGTCTTTACCAAAAGAAATCATTCATAGTCTCGGGAAGTGTCCAACTTCAAGAGATCTATGGGAAGCATTGAAGAAAAAGGGTGAAGCAACTTCTTAAGCGTTTGTGGTCTTGATCAACGAAGTATTGGAGAAGCATGGTGATTCTCAAAGTGATTCTTCTGCAGATTTAACTGATAGTGAGAGTATTCATTCTGGTGAAAGTACTCAATCTACTGAGACTGATGTGATGACTGAAGAAAGCTTTCAGACAGTTGAAGATGATCTGAGTGAATCAGAAATTGATACAGAGCCTGTCATTGTTGCTCAAAAGGGTGAAGCTGATGATGACGTATTCATGGCTCATGGTGCATCTTCTTTAGAAGAAAAGGATACGGTAGTTTCTCACTCAGAAACGTTTTGTTCTAACTGTGTTTCAGTGAAGGATAAAATGATGAGGGTTATGGATGAGAACGTAAACCACATTTGTGATATGAAATCCATGAACACGATAAATCAGAAATTAAAAGATAATGAGAATGTGTGTGTTCAAAGGATAGAATCACTGAAGAGGGATATAAGTTCTCTGACTTTGAAGGTCAAAGAGCATGCATATCACCTGGATATGTCCTTTGCAGAAATTGAGAAAAGAAATAATGATCTTGCTGAGAAAGATAAGGAACTAGCTGAATCTAAAGCAGAGGTTATCAGATTGCATAGAAAGTTAGAAAGCTTTGGAAATTCATCATTCTTACTGTGATATTTTAATAATACAGAAGAGGGGAAGGGAACTAGTGGTATTGGTTATGTTCCTCCACCATTCAACGTAAATTATTCTGTTGCACCTAAGATTATAAAAGATGAGGATTTAGATCCTAAGACTGTGTTGAAAGTGAATCCAGTCACAGGTGAAGATATGATGTATTCTGATGAGAGTGATGATGAATATTTTGATGAAGCTACGGTAGAGGGGATACCGAAAGAGGTTAAGAAAGAAGACTCAAAGGTTGATTCTAATTCATCTAGAAATTATACATTTGGAAGTTCTTCAAATTTAAGGAGAGTTCCATATGTCAAAGATTATAAAGACAGGCGTACATGCTTTCATTGTAATGAGATGGGACACATTGTGGTGAAATGTCCTTACAAAAATAAAGGGAAGAAGCATGTAGTTCCTGAGAAGATGAAGCCTGAATCAAAACCTGTTTTAAAAAAGTTTGTTCAGTCTCAAACTCCAAAAGAAGTTCATGTAGGAGAATCTTCTTCAAGTGCTTCTTATTGTGTGAAGATTCCTTATATGAGAGAATATAGTGAGAAGAGATCTTGCTTTTACTGTGGTCTTATGGGTCACATTAAGATCAATTGTCCTCACAATGCCAAAGGTAACCAACATGTTACTCCAGGAAAGGTAAGAACTCATGGTAAGCCTTTTGTTAGCCCAATGTGGTTAAACCTCATGATACACCAAAGGGTAATTCAAATTCTGAGGTTAGGCTTTCTAGACCTCAAAGACGAAGAAGAAACAGAAGATTGAGAAAACTTTTAGAACAACTAGAGCTTTCACAATCTAAACATTTTTCAAATGAACACGGGTGTTCTAACACTTCATATTTTAAGCAAAAAGAACTTAATGACCAGAAGTATGTTTGGAAATCTAAAGTTTTTGTTTCTGACTCGTCGGAGGAATCACCGAAAATTGATGAGAGATTCGATTGTGAATGGAGTGAGGTTTATTATTTTGATACAGATGGACGACCCATTACTACCATGGCTTGGGTCCCAATTTCAAACTAATATTTTTTGTTAGATGTGTAGGATTTACCAAGAGGGACTATTAATACAATTTTGGTTGAGATAGTAGTGGTTCTAAGCACATGACAGGGAATGACATCTGTAAGAGTAAAGAGTTGTTGATAACTGATAATCTATTTGATTCAACGACTTAATGCTCAAGGGGGAGAATATGTCATACACAATGTTTTGGAAAGAGTTTTACAAAGTCCAAAGGATAACCTGAAACTTAGGATGATGATGGTGAGCATAAAGTTGTTGATGCAACCATTTGACTAGTTGAGGGGGAGTCTACAGCACAGGGGGAGTATAGAATTATGTTGGTGACAGAGGCAATGACATTCAATTACATCGGTTTGAGTTTTTAATTGATTGAATTGCTTAATTCCAAGTAACCAAGAAAAATGTTTTTCTTAAAATGTTTTCATGGAATATTATATTTTCGTTTGTTTTACTTTCTTTGAAAAAGATTTTGAAAAAGCCAAACAAATTGAAAAAGTTAAAATCGACATTACTTAAAGTTAAAGAAGAGATGATAGTACATCAATAGATGTTCAGTCACACATGACCTTAGTTGGACTTTATGATTCCTATCTAATATATCTGTGATAAATGTTTTGATCAGAACTTCTTAGACTCCACAGTATGGGAAATGATAGCTTCATAACTGCTTATGCTTAACAAAAATTGATGCTTGGTGCTTATATTTTTAATTTGGATACTAGCATGTAGTCTGAATTGTCGATAGGCTATGAGTATCTTTGGTCCATTAGTAGTGTGACAACATAATGATCTTTGTGACAACTGTGATTTGAACACATAGTATGCCGGGTGTGTGTGTAATAGATCATTACCAGATAAAGAATATAAGATCTAATTTACTTCATGAGTCCAGTATCGGTTATGTCGTTAAACATAACTTTTCAGTTCACTTCACTGCCCATGCCCGAAAAACATGCAACGTGAAGTTGGACTAAGATATGTTTCTGACAACATCTGTTGGAACATATACTAGCCCTTGGATCACTATCCTGATTCCATTGAATATATCAAGATAACAGTTGGATCTCGCTATCCTATGTCATTGAATCAATCGATTCCTTGATCAATCTTATGTTGAAGAATTCTATTGGTACAATCTTTATGTTACTATGAATCATGATACTTCATCCAAACCAAGACATTTGAATCATTCGATTCTGAATCATTCTAATTCTCTGCTTGATATTTTCCTGTGTTTATCGGTATAATTCATCCTGGAGATTGAATGTTATCTTGCAATGATCTTATATGTCTTGAAGATAGTGCACATTTAAATTTCTGTTGGCATATTTGTGGGGTACACGTTGTATTACAAACTAAATGGTACCTTAATTCACATGAACATGGGACAAAGGTACTGATGGTTTCAATTCTTATAATATTGACAACTTAGATTGACATGTTATGTGTTGCAAATTCGTATTTAATTTATATTATAACATGTTATGATCTGATCCCATTTTTTTTAAGTTCTCCGCGTATCATTACATGTTTTGGTTGAAGCTTAAAAGATTTGATCTTATCTTTATATAAAGAAATGATGAATTTGGATATGATACCCTTAGAATGTGTAGGGATGTTTATCCAAAATGTGCGATTGATTCATTGTTTTTACTGATATGATCTTCTTACTCGTTATGTTCGACCAAAAAGATGTGATTTTGTATTTTACATTTTAGTTTGTACAAAGAAAAACAAAAAAGATTTTGTGTTTCTTATGTTTGAAATATTAAAAAGATTTTATTTTCCAGCTTCCATGGAAATCTTAATTGTTGGTTATTCTTGGTTGTTCTCCTTTGCATAAACTAAATATTGCATATAGAAGTTGACAAGGTGTCCTTCTCCCAAGTTCTCTTCTAGATAGAAAGAGAAAGTGTGCAGATGAACAAGACGAAGACTACAGTGTGTTTGATGATATATGAAGACGGATGACAATCTTCTAAAGTTGTTGTCAAGGGGGAGTCTGTTGGAGAATATTCTGGTGAGAACGAGCTTGAAGATTTTATGTCTTAGTCTTAGAGGTATTGACTTGTAATTGATAGAATTGTTAGCAACAGTTAAAGGGGCGTCTGTTAGGACATGTTTTGTAACTGTTGATAAAATTTTGTATAAGTTCATAGAGAGGCGAACATAACAAGTTCGCCTAAGGTGTTGTGTGTTCCTATAAATATGAGTTACAAGTTCATATTCCAAAAAACACTAGAGAAGAAAAAGGTGTAAGTGTGTGTTTTAGAGAGAACTGTTGTAATCAAGGATTATAGTAATACAAAGCGTTTATTTACACCGTGTTGTTTATTGAGTTACACGTTGCACGTTGATCATGGATTCCGCACGTTATCACCGTGTCGTGTCGCGAGTCTAGAGATCCGTCACGCACCGAATCCGAATCGGGACCTACAAGAAGATCAAAGATGTACCAGTGGTAGCTGAATATGTAGATGTATTCCCAGTGGTAGCTCTGATACCACTTGTAGGTCCTCATGGCACTTCTACAGATCGTTCTCGTGATAAGATGTGTCGTTAACTCAAAGTGCGGAATCCAACGAATCAACGATTGCATACACAAAAGACAATAGAGACAATCAAGTAAATAAACTTCACACTTGTATTCCAATTCTCAATAGAGTTTACAGACTCAATGTTCTATTCTGATCGCTCATACACTTACCGAAACTGACTCTGTAAACATCTATATATAGACATCGGACCTGCATTAGGCGAACTTAACAAGTTCGCCTCTAACAGACTAAGCGAACTTAACAAGTTCGCCTCAGAAAGACTTAAGCGAACATAACAAGTTCGCCTCTGTTAGACTAGGCGAACTTAACAAGTTTGCCTCTAGCGTAACTTGCATAAACACTTAGAACATATTACATAACAAAAACATAAAGACATTAGATATAAACTATTACAAAGCTTTTGTCATTACAATCTATGTCCTAACAGAGAGAGAAGTAGAATTCAAAATCAATCTTATACTCGGAACTGCCCCTATTACCAAAGCTCCATACCGCTTAGCTCCTACAGAAATGAAAGAATTGAAGAATCAATTGGATGAATTACTGGAAAAATGATTCATTCATCGAAGTTCATCTCCTTGGGGTGGTCCAATTCTTTTCTTTAAGAAGAAAGACGGTACAATGCAGATGTGCATTGACTACAGGGAGCTGAATAAAGTAACGATTAAGAATCGTTATCCACTTCCCAGAATTGATGATCTATTTGATCAATTACAAGGCGCTTGCCACTTTTCCAAAATAGATCTTCGATCGGGATACCATCAGCTAAAAGTTCAAGAAGAAGATATTCCTAAAACTGCTTTTCAAACCAGATACGAACATTATGAGGTCACAGCTATGTTGTTTGGACTTACTAATGCTCCTATCGCATTTATGGTTATGATGAATCGTATCTGTAAGCCCTATCTGGATAAATTTGTTATCTTTTTCATTGACGATATACTTATTTATTCTAAAAATGCGGAAGATCATGGAAATCATCTCAGAATGATACTTGAACTTCTGAGAAAAGAGAAATTGTATGCTAAATTATATAAATTTGAATTTTGACTAAAAAAAGTACAATTTCTGGGTCATATAGTAAATGCAGAAGGTATTAAATTAGACCCATCCAAAATTGAAGCTATATCTAAATGGGAAATTTCAAAATCTCCAACCGAAGTCCGTAGTTTCTTGGGTCTTGCAGGATAATACAGACGATTTATTCAGGATTTCTTAAAGATTGCATTTCCTCTAACTACTTTGACTCGCAAAAATGGAAAGTATGAACGGGGAACAAAGCAAGAAGAAGCTTTTCAAACTTTAAAGCAGAAACTGACTCATGCTCCTATACTAGCCTTGCTAGATGGCAATGAAGACTTTGTAGTCTATTGTGATGCATCACACAACAGCCTAGGTTGTGTGTCAATGCAAAGAAACAAAGTAATTGCCTATCCATCTCGTCTATTAAAGACTCATGAAAAGAATTATATAACTCATGATCTATAGTTAGGTGCCATAATTTTTACTATGAAATTATGGGGAAATTATCTCTATGGAGTTAGATTCATAGTTTATACTGACCACAAGAGTTTGAAATATATCTTTGGTTGGAAAGAACTGAACATTAGACAAAGACGATGGTTAGAGATCTTGAGTGACTATGATTGTGAAATATGTTACCAAGAAGGTAAGGCAAATGTTGTTGCAGATGCCTTAAGTAGAAAAGAAAGAGAGAAACCTAAACTAGTTCGTGCTGTCAGACTTGAACTTCGTGTAGATCTCATGTCTCAAATAAAAGATGCTCAAAATTATGTTCATACAGAAGAAGATCTAGACAAGAAGGAATGACGAGTATGATTGAACAGTTACTGAAAGAAGACGACGAAATACTTCGAATGAATAAAAGAATTTGGGTTCCGATCACCGGAAAGCTTCGAGAAAGAATATTCAAAGAAGCACATAAATCAAAATACATGATGCACCGAGGAAGTGATACAATGTATAAAAATCTGAAGGATAATTACTGCTGGATTGGCATGAAGAAAGATATAGCCATATATGTTGTAAAATGTCATACTTGCGCTCAAGTAAAGGCAGAACACTAGAAACCTTCTGGTTTATTGCAACAATTAGAAATACAAGTTTGGAAATGAGAAATAATAACAATGGATTATATCACCAAACTGTTGCGAATCATGGTATCAATTTCAACTTTTAAAACAATAATTATTTAAACCGTTTAAATAAAAAAATCAGATATATTTTAGCGAAAGCGATTTATTGGTAAAATAAACAGATCAGATCTGGATTCCTTTCAGTGATCCGATTACACGCGTATAAACAATATTATATAACCAATCATAGGGTATTTAGAAATTATACCTTTGATGATAACCAAATCAGAACAACTTTAATACAACGAAGGTCACTCTAGTTTAAACATACACGAAACCTGCAGCAAAACGTCACATGGTTACGCAAGAGGGAAATCCGATCAAAGCGGCGGGTTGCAACGATGGCTTATGGCAGTGGTGGCCGGCGTAGCGATGGCGTACGGTGGTGGTGGTGACATCGGCCGAACACAAGGGAGAGAGAGAGAAAGAGGGTTTTCGAAAACCTCCTTGTGGTGGCTAAGAATCTTGATTAGGTTTTACGGTTAAAGTTAAGGTTATATTTATAAACCTGTAACTTACACACTGGCCCCTGAGATATTAACAATTAAAACACAATAATAATTAACTGTTTAATTATTAACCTTTGTATTTTAATAATTACTAATAATCAGTAAAAGTTTAATCTTTAAATGTTTAACAGATTAAACATTTATTCCCTGTAAATAATTAATTAATTAGATATTTAATTATCTTAATCTCTGATAAATATTTCTCTAAATATTTAATTCACCGTTTAATAAATCCGTCTTTCTTGAATAATATTTAACAATTAAATATTATATATTTGTTCGTTGCCTAAGGTGTAACTCTTTGGATCGTACCTCGTTAGTAACGTTGACTTAATTGACGATCGAAAATCATATATCCAACAATCTCCCACTTGGTCAATTCTTCAATTAATCGGTTCAACGTAGACAGTGGTGGACGCATAGGTGCATCTCACTGCCCCTAGCAAGGTATGACGTATTTACAATCGTCAAACTATTACCTTGTGTACAAGTAAACATACTTTACCAAGTCTAACAGTCCTAGTAAGCATATGTGTCATTTTCGTTTAGGGAATCCGGTGAACATGAGACATGGATACAATTCACTTCTCATGTGACGTTCAACTATTCTGGTTCTCGTTCTCCAATTCAAAGTGGTCTAAACAAACTACTCCTTAGTTTGAGCATGGCCATGCGTTTCACACCAGCTTGAATCAACGAGGGCGCCAGAATGTCCAACTCCTAATTAAAGAAGAACAGAATTCCTTTGGCCACGTACAACTCTGTAACATCCTTATTTTTATTATTCATATTTCAATCCAATGTAATGCAATTTCGAATTCAATACTCTTGCACTGTCTCATTTATTTTCTCGCCGTAAATTAAATGCAATGATTCTATACTAATTCGCAAATTTTACTCGGTTCTATACATTTAAACACTATACAAGAAACCATTTTATTCAAACTTATCAAATCTGAAAAGTCAAGGACTAAAATTGAAAAATGTCAACAAACCCTAGTCAAGCATGGTCGTGCTTCGTTCTGGCACGTCGCGCCAAGTGCCTCGGCACGATCGCGCGACTGGTCCTGGAACGATCGCGCCCGGTGCATAGGCACGGTCGCGCCTCTCTTGGGCACGGTCGCGCCTGCGTAACAGTTGAAACGTAAATGCAGTTCAATCACCCAATCATTTGAAATCCGTAACAGTCGTCCGTTTCTTTTCCCCTTAACGAATGAATCAACTATCGAATTCCTCAAACGTCTCAGTTCATATTACCAATTTCGAAAAACTCTCTCAAGCTTTCCAAGAAACAAAAATCCACTGTTCGATCCGAATCCTCTCAATCCAGCAGCAGAAACTCGATACTCAATCATCCCTGAAGTTCCCAGACAATTTGGATTGGCCGGAGTTACAGTAAAGATCGCCGGAACACAAGTCGTCGACGCCGGAACTCTTTCTTGCCATCTCTATCAATCCTCTACTATTTCAGGTAATTGAAATCATTTATCTCAGTTAAGTAGTCTCTGTATCGAAAGCCCCTATTCAATTTGGGCTTCCATTATAGAAATCGATCCGAATCAGAACTCATGCTTTATTAAAAATGATTTAATCGAACCCCTACTTAAACGCGATGTACATACAATTAGATTATATGAAAAGAATCGTAATAACCCATTAATCAAAAGCCCTAACAATTCCAACGTTTAAAATACAAGAATTGGTAAATTCGTGTCTGATTTGGAAAAGACACGGTCGCGCTAATCATCTAGCGCGGCCGTGCCTCATCGAGCGCGGTCGTGCCGACTAGCAGCACGGTCGTGTCCTCCTGTCTAGACCTTGTCACGCCCTCTGGGCTAGTCCCTGTTGTGTCTAAAGATCATAGACAGGACCGTGCCGGGCCAAGGCACGGTCGTGCCTGTTGATTTGTCTAGATTGTGCTCCTGTTGATCAACCCGGTCGCGCCCCGACTAGCGCGGTCGCGCCCGTGGCTTGAGCACGATCGTGCCCTTCCGAGGCACGGTCGTGTGAGACTCAGAACCTTTTAACAAAATTATAATTTTATATTTTTCAATCAATAAATGTCTCAAATTTTATAAAAATATGTTTCCTGTATTTGAAGAGATAAATAGTATTTAAAAGTTTATTTAAAAATTTATGAAAATTAAATTCATATTTACTATCTTACACTTAAAAGATATCTTAAATAATTAAGTTACAAAATTTATAAATAAGATAATAATTATTTATTTAATTTACATTTTAAATCAAAATCATTTATTCATTTATACTTAATTACAATTAATATTTACATATTTATTCAATTCAAACCTAATTAAATAGTTTCAAAAATATTTTTACTTCAAACTCTATATATTTTATTCAATACTTTTTAAATACAAATCAATAGTTTATACACAAATTCAACTTTCATTTTAGACTTAAACCTTATGCACTATTTGATACAACATACATCACTCTTTAGGTTGATTTGTGCACTCGAGGATCTTTATTTTTCTATCTATTATCCTTGTTCGCTACACCTCCTTATCAAGTGAGTATTCACAACCCCTTTTTACTCTTTTAGACTTTTGGGGTGGAACATGAACTCTATACTCATTACACATTACACAATTACATTTACACAAACAACACAAGTGCAAAAATCCTATTTACATACATGTGTGCAAAAATTTGAGCTTTGTGCCCGAGTGCTAGGTGTGCTAACCTTTGTATGCTCTTATGTGCAATCATTAACTATACAAGCCGACGGTTTTTAATGATAGATCTATTGAGTCTGACAAACCCACCCATGGTACGCGGTGATTGAAACCGACAACACATTTGTTTTGCATGCTAGTTACAAGGTTTGATTGTACATTTGGTTACACAATAGCTGCTCCCCATAAACGCCTTATTTATCATGTCATGTAAAGGATTTGTTTTCATCTATATGCTATCTATATACAACTGTGTTATACTCACCAACTTTTTAGTTGACTTTATTTTATTCATGTTTCAGGCCCCAATATGTGAGATTGATTCAAGACGTGTTCAACATAGGATTTGGACTTAGCAATTTAAATCAAGAATTTTATGAGTTGTTTATGTTTCTTGTTTGAATTTGATTTTGTACTTGGGTTATTTGTAATGTAAATTTGACTTTAATATATTTCAATTTAGTCAACCATGTGCTATGAACAGTCTACATGTCCCGCCCCGATGATTCCGCCATCGGTCGGGGTGTGACAGATTGGTATCAGAGCCTTGGTTATAGTGAATTAGGTTATTAGACACCTTGACCTAGACTATAACTTTAGGACACCCACTTATACTATACTTCATGATTTTTGTGCTATGTGTTACATGCTATGTGCTATATGTTATATGTTACATGCTTAGTATGATTACTTATTATTGCATTATGATGACTTATGTGTTTTAAATCCATGACTTATTAGGATATTCTTAATAATTAAATAAATAATATTCTTTCCTATATTCTAAAACCTCATAATATTTCTATTTTCTTTTCTATCTTTATCCCTTCTTAGCATGTGGAAAATTCTTGAAGCAAAAATCTTTAAAATATTTTTATTTCTTCGTTAAGGTTTTTAAACTTGTTAAATTATTTGAGGACACGTGCAATCTGGAAGGGTGACACCTGTATTTTGGGTTTTCTGTCTAGGAAAGCATTTCGCATAAATCCCAATCAACCGAGGGACCCGTATGCTTTCCTGGGAATTCCCGAGATGAGTGTTTACTTATAGGCTAAAGCATGTCTCCTTGAAGATTTTATAAGTTTAATTAACCTTAATGTGCCTTGGTATTCAAGTGATTTTGTCACTTTTGAGTACAATCCAAACTAAGAATATCTATTTTATTTTGTATCTCATTCTATTAAATCCTATCAAATCTCATAAGTTCTCACAATTTTCCTTGTCTTGTGAAAATCTGTAGAATGCCTCCTCCTCGTGCTCCTTGTCTTGTCTTGTGGCACATTAAGGTTAATTAAACTTATAAAATCTTCAAGGAGACATGCTTTAGCCTATAAGTAAACACTCATCTCGGGAATTCCCAGGAAAGCATACGGGTCCCTCGGTTGATTGGGATTTATGCGAAATGCTTTCCTAGACAGAAAACCCAAAATACAGGTGTCACCCTTCCAGATTGCACGTGTCCTCAAATAATTTAACAAGTTTAAAAACCTTAACGAAGAAATAAAAATATTTTAAAGATTTTTGCTTCAAGAATTTTCCACATGCTAAGAAGGGATAAAGATAGAAAAGAAAATAGAAATATTATGAGGTTTTAGAATATAGGAAAGGATATTATTTATTTAATTATTAAGAATATCCTAATAAGTCATGGATTTAAAACACATAAGTCATCATAATGCAATAATAAGTAATCATACTAAGCATGTAACATATAACATATAGCACATAGCATGTAACACATAGCACAAAAATCATGAAGTATAGTATAAGTGGGTGTCCTAAAGTTATAGTCCAGGTCAAGGTGTCTAATAACCTAATTCCCTATAACCAAGGCTCTGTTACCAACCTGTCACACCCCGACCGATGGCGGATTCATCGGGGCGGGACATGTAGACTGTTCATAGCACATGGTTGACTAAATTGAAATATATTAAAGTCAAATTTACATTACAAATAACCCAAGTACAAAATCAAATTCAAACAAGAAACATAAACAACTCATAAAATTCTTGATTTAAATTGCTAAGTCCAAATCCTATGTTGAACACGTCTTGAATCAATCTCACATATTGGGGCCTGAAACATGAATAAAACAAAGTCAACTAAAAAGTTGGTGAGTATAACACAGTTGTATATAGATAGCATATAGATGAAAACAAATCCTTTACATGACATGATAAATAAGGCGTTTATGGGGAGCAGCTATTGTGTAACCAAATGTACAATCAAACCTTGTAACTAGCATGCAAAACAAATGTGTTGTCGGTTTCAATCACCGCGTACCATGGGTGGGTTTGTCAGACTCAATAGATCTATCATTGAAAACCGTCGGCTTGTATAGTTAATGATTGCACATAAGAGCATACAAAGGTTAGCACACCTAGCACTCGGGCACAAAGCTCAAATTTTTGCACACATGTATGTAAATAGGATTTTTGCACTTGTGTTGTTTGTGTAAATGTAATTGTGTAATGTGTAATGAGTATAGAGTTCATGTTCCACCCCAAAAGTGTAAAAGAGTAAAAAGAGGTTGTGAATACTCACTTGATAAGGAGGTGTAGCGAACAAGGATAATAGATAGAAAAATAAAGATCCTCGAGTGCACAAATCAACCTAAAGAGTGATGTATGTTGTATCAAATAGTGCTTAAGGTTTAAGTCTAAAATGAAAGTTGAATTTGTGTATAAACTATTGATTTGTATTTAAAAAGTATTGAATAAAATATATAGAGTTTGAAGTAAAAATATTTTTGAAACTATTTAATTAGGTTTGAATTGAATAAATATGTAAATATTAATTGTAATTAAGTATAAATGAATAAATGATTTTGATTTAAAATGTAAATTAAATAAATAATTATTATCTTATTTATAAATTTTGTAACTTAATTATTTAAGATATCTTTTAAGTGTAAGATAGTAAATATGAATTTAATTTTCATAAATTTTTAAATAAACTTTTAAATACTATTTATCTCTTCAAATACAGGAAACATATTTTTATAAAATTTGAGACATTTATTGATTGAAAAATATAAAATTATAATTTTTTTAAAAGGTTCTGAGTCTCACACGACCGTGCCTCGGAAGGGCACGATCGTGCTCAAGCCACGGGCGCGACCGCGCTAGTCGGGGCGCGACCGGGTTGATCAACAGGAGCACAATCTAGACAAATCAACAGGCACGACCGTGCCTTGGCCCGGCACGGTCGTGTCTATGAGCTTTAGACACAACAGGGACTAGCCCAGAGGGCGTGACAAGGTCTGGACAGGAGGACACGACCGCGCTGCTAGTCGGCACGACCGCGCTCGATGAGGCACGGACGCGCTAGATGATTAGCGCGACCGTGTCTTTTCCAAGTCAGACACGAATTTACCAATTCTTGTATTTTAAACGTTGGAATTGTTAGGGCTTTTGATTAATGGGTTATTACGAGTCTTTTCATATAATCTAATTGTATGTACATCGCGTTTAAGTAGGGGTTTGATTAAATCATTTTTAATAAAGCATGAGTTCTGATTCGGATCGACTTCTATAATGGAAGCCCAAATTGAATAGGGGCTTTCGATACAGAGACTACTTAACTGAGATAAATGATTTCAATTACCCGAAACAGTAGAGGATTGATAGAGATGGCAAGAAAGTGTTCCGGCGTCGACGACTTGTGTTCCGGCGATCTTTACTGTAACTCCGGCCAATCCAAATAGTCTGGGAACTTCAGGGATGATTGAGTATCGAGTTTCTGCTGCTGGATTGAGAGGATTTGGATCGAACAGCGGATTTTTGTTTCTTGGAGAGCTTGAGAGAGTTTTTCGAAATTGGTAATATGAACTGAGACGTTTGAGGAATTCGATAGTTGATTCATTCGTTAAGGGGAAAAGAAACGGACGACTGTTACGGATTTCAAATGATTGGGTGATTAAACTGCATTTACGTTTCAACTGTTACGCAGGCGCGACCGTGCCCAAGAGAGGCGCGACCGTGCCTAGGCACCTTGCGCGATCGTTCCAGGACCAGTCGC
This sequence comes from Smallanthus sonchifolius, assembly GCA_023525975.1. Classification (NCBI taxonomy): domain Eukaryota; kingdom Viridiplantae; phylum Streptophyta; class Magnoliopsida; order Asterales; family Asteraceae; genus Smallanthus; species Smallanthus sonchifolius. Next base: position 93,463,271 of record CM042026.1, read on the forward strand.
GCGATCGTGCCGAGGCACTTGGCGCGACCGTGCCAGAATGAAGCACGACCGTGCTTGACTAGGGTTTGTTGATATTTTTCAATTTTAGTCCTTGACTTTTCAGATTTGATAAGTTTGAATAAAATGGTTTCTTGTATAGTGTTTAAATGTATATAACCGAGTAAAATTTGCGAATTAGTATAGAATCATTGCTTTTAATTTACGGCGAGAAAATAAATGAGACAGTGCACGAGTATTGAATTCAAAATTGCATTACATTGGATTGAAATATGAATAATAAAAATCAGGATGTTACATCTCGATCGGTTTCTGAATGCTAGGCATTACTCCGAGATCAGCAATGAACTTCTTTATCCAAGCAGCCTCCTTTGTAGCTTCCAAAGTGGAAATATATTCTGACTCAGTGGTGGATTAAGCAACAACCATTCAAAACAAAAACAAATCCCATTTGAGATCGAGAATCATCTCGATCAGTCAGGAAGCTAGCATCAGTGTAACATTTAATAGCTAGTTTTTCTTCCAGTCCTTCATATATCAAGAACATGGCCTTAGTTCTTCTTAAGTACTTTAGGATGTTCTTCACAGCTATCCAGTGACCCTCACCAGGATTCTGTTGATATCTGCTTGTCATGCTTAAAGCGTATGATATGTCAGGTCTAGTACATAGCATGGCATACATGATTGACCCAATTGCAGAAGCATATGGAACCTTTTCCATTTTCTTCTTGTCCTCGTCAGACTAAGGGCACTGTTTATTATTCAGTATGGTTCTATGTGCCATAGGCAAAGACCCTCTTAGAGTCTTGCATGAAAAAGCGTCGAATGACCTTATCAATGTATGTACTTTGACTTAAACATATAAGCCGCTTTGATCTATCTCTATAGATCTTTATTCCCAGAATATAAGCAGCTTCACCAAGATCTTTCATTACGAAACATTTACCTAACCAAGACTTTATGTCTTTTAGCATAAGGATATGTTTTCAATGAGCAGGATGTCATATACATACAGAATCAGAAAAGTCACATGGCTCCCACTTGCCTTCTTGTAGACACACGGTTCATCTTTGTTCTTGACAAAACCAAAGTCTTTGATTTTCTGGACAAAGCGAAGATTCTTACTTCTGGATGCATGTTTTAATCCATAAATGGATTTGTTTAACTTGCATACTTTACTAGGATTCTCTGGATCTTCAAAACCTTCCGGTTGAACCATATAGACATGTTCAGTAAGATGCCCATTTAGGAAAACGGTTTTGACATCCATTTGCCATATCTCGTAGTCATAATACGCGGTAATGGCAAGCAAGATCCTAATAGTCTTAAGCATGGCCACTCGCGAGAAGGTTTCATCATAATCAATTCCATGACTCTGAGAAAAACCTTTCACTTCCAGCCTTGCTTTGAAGGTTTGCACATTCCCATCCATGTCGATTTTCTTCTTGAAAATCCACTTGCTTCCTACGGTTGTCGTACATGGATTGGATTTCAGCATCCATGGCTTCAACCCATTTCTTAGATTCGGAAACTAAGATTGCATATTTGTAACTAGTGGGCTCTTCCTGATCAACTATCAGGATGTCGTCAATCTGGTGAATTCCGATATACCGATCGGGTTTATAAAGATCCCTTGCACTTCTGCGAACAGGTTGTGTCACTGTTCAATCTTGAACAAGAGTTTATTCAACTCCTGAGAGATTCTATAGTTCCTTTAGATTTAGTTTTAGCAGTCTCATGCTGAATCACAGGTTCAAATTGTGGTTCTTGGATCTCATCCAAATCCACACGGTTATATCCAATCCCTCTCGCAAGAAGTTCTTTCTCCAAGAAAGTACCTCTGCGTTTAGTGAAAACTTGATTTTCAACACGATTGTAGAAGTAGTAACCGATTATTTTAGGGTATCCGACGAAAACAACTTTATCGCCACAGGGATTTAGCTTATCCTTAGATTCACTTGTAACATATGCGTTACATACCCAAACCCTAAGGTAGGACACTTTGGGTTTCTCCCCATGCCAAATCTCATAAGGCGTCTTGTCCACCTTCTGTGTAGGAGCTAGATTTATGATTCTTGTGGCAGTCTCAAGAGCAAAACTCTAGAAGGAGTGTAGGAGGTTTGTATGACACATCATTGATCGAACCATATCTAAAAGAGTTCGATTTCTCCTTTCGGATACATCGTTAAGTTGAGGTGTTCCTGGTGGAGTAAGCTAAGAAATGATTCCACATTTCTTTAGATGTTTGTCAAACTCTTGACTAAGATATTCACCACCTTGATCAAATCGAAGCATCTTAATCGTCTTACGAAGTTGATTTTGTACTTTCTTCTGGTACTGTTTGAACATTTCAAACGTTTCATATTTATACTTCATAAGATAAACATAACCATATCTACTGAAGTCATCAGTAAATGTCACGAAGTATCTCTCTCCACTTCTAGACATTGTTCTGAATGGATCACATACATCAGTATGTACAAGTCCTAACAGATCCTTAGCCCTTTGACTGATATCGAAAAAAGGAGCCTTGGTTAGCATTCCACTTAAACATGATTCACAATCATCAAATGACTCTTGAACAGTAGAATTCAGAATTGCGGCGGTCTGGAGTTTCTTCATTCCATTCTTGTTTATGTGTCCAAGTCTACAATGCCATAGATACGTATCATTGAAATCATATTTCGTACGTTTGGAGGAGATATTAAACAGAACATTATTATCATGGACTTCTATCTCGTAGATTCCATTATGAGGCTTTGAAGAAAAATAAAATAAACCATTCAAATATGCAGAAATGAAATCATTATCAAAAGCATAACTAAATCCTTGTTCCCGCAAAGCAGATACTAAAACAATATTCCTAGTCAAATTAGGAATGAAATAAACATTGTTCAAAACAAGTTCTAAACCAGAAGGAAGTAAAAGAGTGTATTCTCCTACAGCCTTCACAGCAACCTTTTGTCCATTTCCCACATGGAGCCCTAGGTCACCTTGCTTCAGCCTCCAAACCTTGTTTAGTCCCTGCAAATAATTACAAATGAGATAACCACATCCACTGTCAAACACCCAAGTTTGCCAGATAGAGAGAAGATCTCAATAATAAACATACCTGAAGATCCTGCTTCCGAAGCTTTGGTCTTCTTAGCAAGGTATGAAGGACAGGTACATTTCCTATGTCCTATCTCTCCACATGAATGACAGGTGTCATCAATTTAGAAAATAGCTCTCTTTTTGCCACGCTTTCTTGGTACATAAATCAAGGTTTCCATTTGTCCCAAAGTCATTGCAAAAGCCATTAGAGACCCTCGCAAAGTACTGTCCCTTTGTTGGCTGCTAAGCTCTCATTTTCTGTAATTATCTTTCTTTTTAATAAAATTTACCTGGGGTACCGTCCCCTTTCCCAAAAAAAAAAAAATCAGATAAGGTTTCTCCCACTACATACTGCTTGTAGTAATCAACAAACTCTTCTTATTCAACCGGCAAAGACATCAGTATGAAATCTACTGCCATATCCTGGTTGATAGGTGAACCAAGATCTTTCAGGCTGTCAATGAGTTTCATCATTTTAGAGAAATGTGAGCTTATTCGTGTTCCTCTTTCCATGCTGCTTGTTAAGGACTTAAGCACATTATGATGCTCACTCCGACTTTGATGAAACCTTTTCTTTAGTTCGCGAGCCATATCATATGTAGAATGATATTCTAGCTCACGACGGAGTTTATCACACATCGTAGATAGCATAAAAAATGATGCCTCACTAGAATCTTCAATGTGTCGTCTCCAAAGCATTTTGGAGCCGTCATTGGGAGGAACTGGGGGAATTGAAATTTCTAGGACATAGGATCTCTTTTCTTCCTTGAGAACACTTCTCAAAATACGGCACCACTCAGAGAAGTTTCCTCCTTTGAGCATCTTCCGATAAAGCATAGATCTTAGAGCAAAAACGGAGTCGGAATTGATTTCGAAAGACATCTACAAAATTCAAAAATAAAGGTTTAGTATTTTCATGCATAATATCCTAATTAAAATGTTATGACCCAATTGCAAAATAATATAATTTGGAATGAGATCCCGGTTCCTCATGTCTCAATGAATGACTGAGCACTCTTCACTTGCATAGCTAGAAAGGTAGGTAATGATTACCAATTGTATCGACTATACAACTCTCGGTTTGAGGGGCATGAAGAGTAATGTGAAGCTTGGGATACGTTTCCCTCAACTACACCCACATAAATCACTTAAGTGAGTTTTGTCCTTCAATTGTAACTGTAGAACCGGCCTAAGTGAATCAGGAATCGCGGTTCTACCTTCAACTAAAACCGTAGGGCCGGATGCAGGGTAAATCACTAATACCGAAGGTTCGGATAGATTAGTTGAAGTGTTACAATTAAGGGTGGAAGAAAAATCGATTTTATATATATTTGGATTTCTTTAATGTTTTTAAATATTATCGTTTTGGGTCAAAAACATTTTGGACGACGAGAAGCATGAAACAAGTCGCACAATTTTAGTAAACCGATTTTACTAATTATTAGTTTGTGAAACACTTTCAACACTCGACACGGTCCAATTTCAAATAACTTATTTAATCTAAATTGGTCATTCGTCGCGAACTTTATTTTAAACTAATCAACTCTTTTAATTAATTTAATTTTTTTTTAAATAAAACTATTAAATTTAAAACTTGTTTTTACTTTTCGATAAAACACCCTTTTTATTTAATTACCTTTCCAAGAAAAATAAACAATTTAATTATCTCGTCGTTTTTAACTTGTGTCAAAAGTTTTATAAAAAAATTGCGGTTAAATTATTATCCTAAATAATTTTATCACAACCACAAAAAATAAAAATAAAACATGGAACCGAGAAACTAGGAATAATTGTCCGGTTTCGTTCGAGCCATCAAACGAATAACCGGACTGGTCTAAGGGATAACAAAATTAACACACCTGTTATCGCCCACTTAGTCCAAGATCTTCATCTTTAATCCTGTCATTGTCCGCATTGGTCTTCTAGTATTTGTCTCTTTAGGATTACAATATTTATTTACAAATACATAAAAAATAAATAAATAAAAATAAACCTAACTATTAAATCGGGGTTTCAAATAACCCATAAAAATACAAAGAGAAACAACCAATCAACAAACAATACAACCACAGGTCTCTAGTGCTCGATTTATTCAACACAATCACAACAAACACAAAAGGCTCGATCTTTTGTCAAACAATAGTTTTGACAAATAAAACAATAGATCGATATAAAAAAAATTATGTCTAAACGGGCGTAAAGGTGGCTCTGATACCACTGTTGGGAATCATGGTACTTGTTTTAACTTTTAAAACAATAATTATTTAAAGTATTTAAATAAATAAATCAGATATATTTTAGGGGAAGCGATTTATTGGTACAATAAACATATCAAATCTGGATTCCTTTCAGTGAGCCGATTACATGCGTATAAACAATATTATATAACTAACCATAGGGTATTCATAAATTATACCTTTGACGACAAACAGATCAGAACACCTTTAGTACAACGAACGTCACGCTACTTGACACGTACACGAATCCTACAGCAAAACATCAGACAGTTGCGCAAGAGGGAAATCTGATCAAAGCGGCGGGGTGCGACGGTGGCTTGTAGCGGTGGTCGCCGGCGTCGCGACGGCGTACAGTGGTGGTGGTGGTGGCGTCGGCCTAACACAAGGGAGAGAGAGAGAGAGACGGTTTTCAAAAACCTCCTTGTGGTTGCTAAGAATCTTGATTAGGTTTTCGGGTTAGTTAAGATATATTTATAAACCAGTAACTTACACACTGGCTCTTGAGATATTAACAGTTAATACTCAATAATAATTAACTGTTTAATTATTAACCTTTCTATTTTACTAGACGAAATTGCTAGAAGAAATGAGTGGAACACACGATGTGTTTCATGTGTCAAATCTTCGCAAATGTCTAGCTGGTGAATCTTTGATAATACCTCTACAACATATAGAGGTGAACGAAAAATTGAGATTTGTAGAACAACTTCTACAAATAGAGGATCATCAGACTAAAAAGTCAAAGAAGAAAACGTTAATGCTTGTCAAAGTCAAGTGAAATTCTAGACTTTGTCCTGACTACACTTGGGAATTACAATTATAAATGAAGAAGAAGTATCCACACCTGTTCCAGTAATCTTGAGGATGAGATTATTCAAAAGGTGGGGAGAATGTAACATTTGTAAAATTTTCATGCCAAATGTTATAAAAATAAAAACTAAGGGACTAGAAGTTTAATTATATAGAAGATCAAGGACCAAAAAGTGAAAAACTTCAAATTTGGGCGGTAACAGACCGTCACAGCCCGTAACAGTCTGTTATGGGTTGGCCACGCGTGCAATGATGACGCGCCATGTGTCCGGTGACTAATGGCTCAAAACAGACGCGTGTAACCCCTATGATGGACCGTCATGGCTCCGTAACGGTCCATCACGCCGCAATTCAACCAGACGCTGACGTGTGTCAGCTGACTCGCCAACCATAAAGCGGTGACGGACCATCACCATCGGTAACGGTTCATTACGATCCAAGCGGTGACGGACCGTCACCATCCATAACGGTTCGTCACAGCCGCAATTCTCCACTATAAATAGTAAGGTTGGGTTTGAGCAATCATCACACACAAATTCGATATTCCAGAGTTAAAAACACTATTTCAACTCTCTCAAACCATTCCCGCTCGTACGTTTAAGTTCTTGAGATGCCGGTTTGCATTGGAGAAGCCGAGAAGCTAGGAAACACTCATTCGGAGAATCCGAGCTAGACAATTAAGCAGAAACGCTGCCCACTAGGACTCTCACTCTAGAAACTTCTTAAGCTTAGACTCTGTCAAGGTGAATACTTGTATTTTTATAAAATGATTTCAAAACTGAAAATTGTTTTGATTATGATCTGACTTGAATGAACTAATACAACCATTGGTCGCATAAGGTGATTTACTATATAGCAGTCATCCCATAGAGTCACGTATGCATACACGTGTTACATATGAGACGTTATAACAGGGCTAGGGGTTGAACCCTTGGTTGTTATGAAAGACCTATCGCTTGAGGTGAAAGGCAGAAATTATATAAACGTAAAACTATATCCAAGGACCCTGGTGTGGCTGGTGGTTAGAAAGTTGACTGTGTAAATTGACCAGAAACTATGGGCAAATTGTTCTATTTATTTGTAAGATTATGATTCAAATATTCTTGTATTCACAAGTTTATATTGATTAAATATTTTTAAACATTTTACAGGTAACCAAGGATGACTTTATGATTGATTAGCCATGGAAAAATCAGAAATATGATGTCATTAAAAAGGGAACGCCAATCCTAGACATCAGTTGAAACAAATGGCTCATGTTAAACCTTGGTTTTGTAATTAAACATTTGTGAACAATATCAGGGTTTATCCCTGTTTATATATGAAATGAAACAGGAGATTCCACGTCTTTTGAAAATATCCTGAGTTATAAAATATTTCGTTGTGATTATAAAACTCTGATGAAATAAAAAAAATAAGCAGGTACCAATCCTTGGTTGCACGCCCAGGTAGGCTAAATCCGGGGTGTGAAACATTCTTTTGCAAGGCAGCAAGCTCTTCTTTCATGGCTTGTACCCACTCATCTTGCTTACAAGCTTGTTCAAATGTTTCTGGCTCAACTTTGCCATCTTCAATTATAGAAACGTGTACTGCATACTGGGGAATTTGGCTTCATGGTTCTCATTGACATTCTGAGTTCAGGTTCTGGTTCGGTGTTGGTCCTTGGCGCAGGTTGTTTGTCTAAACCAAATTACCATGGACCTTGAGCTCTTTCTTGTGGTTCTTCAATTTTCGTGCCTTCGGACTCATCATCACTGAAATTAAGGGATACATTAGAAGCAACCATGTCTTCTATTAACTCTTCTAAGTCTTGAAATGCTTCTTTCTCCGTTGACCACCATGAAGAGTTTTCATCAAACACTACATGTCTTCATACATGGCAATTTCCTGTTGTTGGATCACAACACCGCCAATCCTTCTTTTCTTGGTCGTATCCCACAAAGATACACCTTATAGCTTTCTTTTTCATCTTTGTTAGGAGTTGGATTGGTCTAAAGACGTAACAAACAAATCCAAACACCCTTATGTAGATAACATTGGGTTTGGCGTTAAATAGCTTTTCGTACGGGGATACATACTCTTGGCTTTGTGGTGGTAATCGTTTGATTACATATGTTGTCGTCTTCATGGCCTCCGCCCAAAACCTTATGTTACATTTTTCTCGTGCACCATACCCCTACATGATTCAGCTAAATGTCTATTCTTCCGTTCCAATACACCATTCTGTTAGGGTGTATTGGAGCAGGTTACTTGCCTTCTTATCTTGTGCTCTTTTAAGAAGTTTGAGAAATCTGTTGCAAGGTGTCACACCCCCAAATATCACTAACGGAGTTTTACCATTTGGAAGGTGACACACCAGAATCTCAGTTATTAGTTACATCAAACGACACTATATGGGACTTAAAATGTCATAACCAAAAAGTTCTGAGTTAATGCGGAAGCGTTTAAACAAGATAGTTACTACGCAAAACAAATGCGCTCAAGTTTAATTTAATAAAAGCAAGTGAATTGTCTCAAATGATTGCATATGAGTGAAATAATAGTAGGACTTCATGCATGCCCTAGATGTGTAACCTGTGCCTTAGCGACCTGAGAAACATGTAAGGAAAAAGTGTCAACACGAGGTTGGTGAGTTCACTGGTTTCAAGTTTGCAATAAGAGAGTGTTTGCCAGATTATGTACATTCAATATGCATACCTATAGGTAGCTAGCCTATGTTCATGTCTTACTAAAGCGCTCGCAACCGAAGCTGACAGTGTGTTTGTTTGTTTGCTTCCAGCCAGGTCTATCAACTCTGACTAACGTGTTAAGGTCAATATTTCACCCGTTCGACCTCCAATCGAGTTAGCGTGACTAACGCTGGTGAGGTTTGTCAAACCCAGTATTACTACCAAAACTACCTTGCTAATTCCATATTAACGGTCCAATGTGTGTGAGGACTTTCATGATAGTGTGTTACGCTTAGCCTCAACAGTGATATCATATGAAGTATCATAATCAAAATAGTTTGCGTCATGTTTTCTCCCCCAACGGGAAAAACATGAAAAATGATGTTTGTTTGCATACATGTTTCTCCCCCACGGGGAAAACAAGTAAAAGTATGATGGTTCGTGTACATGTTACTCCCCCAACAGGAAAACGAGTAAAAAGGGGCAGTGAAACTCACCTGCGTTGTGTAGTAGGTAGTATCACACAAGAATAAGATTGAAACCACGAGTGTTAGCCTGCAACGGCTTACGTATGCCCTAGAATTATACATATAACAATTAGGGATACAATGTGAATATTGTGATGACGACACGGAAGATTAGAATGTCTTAACACATTCTGAGGATCAATGAGTAGACGAACGTATCTACGGGAAATAGGGATTTCTTAATTTAATAATTAAATTAAATATGTTTCGTGTCGAACGTTTCTATATACGAATAATAAATATATAAATATATACATTCGTGTGTTCGTACCAAACATGGTCTAGAAGAATAATATATAATAAATATATTACTTTTAAGTTCGTAAGACCAATATAAAAACATTTGCGTGGAAAAATAATAAATATATTCTTTTTAATCGAATAAATAGACGTGAGTAAATAAAATAATAAGTTATATTATTTATAATTTTTGAATCGTTTCATAAAGTTTATAATCGTGGAGAAAATATAAAAATATATATATTATTTTTAATCTAGGTCACGGGGTTGAAAATAATATAAATATATTATTTTGTTTAGAGTGGTGGTTTGGAAATAATATAAAAATATTATTTTTAAAAGTGGGAATAGTATTAAATACGGGTTATGAAACTAAACCCGAGCCTACGGGTGATTTTCGGTGTTAAAACTCGTTTATATATCAATATAATATTATGGGGGTGGTTTTTATATTAAAAATATTCCTTGAAAATCGATTTAAAAAGAAAAGGGTGTGGAGACATTCGAACCCGGGTCTCTCCCACACCAGCACATAGTCTTAACCAGTCCCGCCCGTTAGGGTATCGCAACCAAACCCAGATATAAATGGTTTTAACCTTTAATTATACCGTGTTCTTCCCCCACATACGAATTCGATCGAAACCAGTCCTAATACCATCAAATTTGATCGCGAATGGCTTCAAGATCATAGGGGTTTTGTTCTTTAGGGTCTTGGAAATCTATAGTTGAGTTTAATAAAAAAAACACAAGTTTAAGATCATTAAAGTTCTGTTTTAGAATCCGAAACCCTAGAATAAGAACAAGGGATCGATTTGATCGAATTTGATGATAGAACTGTTTGTAATTAGAGGGCTTTCAACGATTTGGACTCTGCGAACCTATTTATGTGATTTAATTACATTGAGATTAAGTTTAAAATCAAAAACCCCAAATCAGTTATATGAACAAGCCCTAGTTAGCGATCTTGATTCATACAATGATATGAGTCCAAATAATCATAGGGCTTTTACTTTAATGATGAAAACGAAGCTGTAGGGGTGAATAATTACCATAATTGAGTTCAAATCGATGGAGATCGACTAAATCTCAGTCACGGCTTACGTGGCTTGGTTTCTAGCGACTCCGTCTGCTTCTCCGATCAGATTAGCGTGTGAAAAAGACTCAGATGAGTTCGTTTAAGGTGTGCAGATGGTTTGCACATGAATTAGTAATCGATGTTTGTCGAATTCGATTGATTAAGCATTGAGTTCGATGGTTACGACTTTATTAGTCATGAATTGGGTTTAATTCGCTCAATGATGATGATTAACTCAATGGTTATGGCCGTTAATGCCTCAAACATGCGACTTCAGTTACAAAACTCTACATAACTTCGATTATGAATTCGAATTGAGATTACAGGTTACGGGTTTTACTCCCGGAAGTCAACAGAACTCAGGAATCATGATTTTGACTTTTAAAAGTCAAAAGAATCAATTTTGGGATAATTGCAGAACTAGTCCCTGCTGTTTGAAGTCTTTGAATTTGAGATAGGGTAGAATTAGTCCTTGAGGTTAGAGTCCAGTTATGCATTAGTTAGTTTCACAATCGAAAAGTCAACAGGAAAGCGATTTTTTACTTTCAAAGTCAAAGGAGTGGGTTTAGAGTAATTACACTACTAGTCCTTGTAGTTTCTGGTTTAGATAATGACAACATTAGTCCCTAAGGTTTGAAATGAGTTAAATGTATTAATATTTAACGGAATTTGCTAACGGTGTTAATCTTGAATAGTCGGATTGTCACATCATCCCTTAGTTGAAAGAATTTTCGTCCTGAAAATTAAATAAAATAATAAAAAAAATTCCGGATGTCCCGAAAATTAAATAAAAAAAATAAAAAATTTCCCGATGTCATATCATCCCTTAGTTGAAAGAATTTTCGTCCCGAAAATTAAAATAGTACCTTAAGAATTTGACGTGGATTGCTTGAACAGATTAGGATATTTGCGCATCATATGATCCTCACGCTCGCACGTGAATTCCGGTCCGCGTTTCGAGTTCCATCGAACTCTAACAATAGGGATTTTACCACGCTTAAGCGTTTTGACTTCCCTATCCATGATTTCCACAAGTTCTTCGATGAAACGCAACTGTTCATCAATGTGTAGTTCCTCAAGAGGAACCGCGAGTGACTTGTCTGCACATATTTATTCAAGTTTGAGACGTGAAAGATGTTGTAGACACCACTAAGTCCTTTAGGTAGGTCCAATTGATATGCTACTAGACCAATCCTCTTTTTTATCTTGAATGGTCCAACATAACGAGGATTCAGCTTGCCCCGTTTCCCAAAACGAATGACACCTTTCCAAGGTGAGACTTCTAACAAGACCATATCCCCTACTTGAAATTCTAACGGCTTACGACACTTATCGGCATAGCTCTTTTGACGAGCACGAGCTGCTGCTATACGATTTCTAATTTGAACAGTCTTCTTAGAAGTTTCAAGTACGAGTTCAGGACCTGTAAGTAGACTATCCCCAACCTCGGCCCAACAAATAGAGAACATAATTTTCGTCCATATAATGCTTCAAATGGAGCTGCCTTGATGCTAGTGTGATAACTGTTGTTGTAGGAGAACTCCACCAACGGTAGGTGAGACTCCCAGGTGTTACTAAAGTCAATCACACAAGCTCGTATCATATCCTCCAGAGTTTGAATAGTACGCTCTGCCTGGCAATCAGTTTGAGGACTGTATGATGTGCTCATATCTAGACGCATGCATAAAGCTTTATGTAACGATTGCCAGAAACGAGAGGTGAATCGTGCATCACGATCCGAAATGATAGAGATAGGCACCCCGTGCCGAGAGACTACTTTTTTCACGTAAATACGAGTAAGCTTATCCATTTTGTCGGTTTCCTTGATTGCTAAGAAGTGAACATACTTTGTTAAATGATCGACTATTACCCAAATAGTATCACATCCGGTAGGAGTTCGTGGAAATTTTATGATAAAGTCCATGGATATTTGCTCCCATTTCCACATGGGAATCTCTGGTTGTTGGAGAAGACCAGAAGGCTTTTGATATTCAACTTTGACCTTCGCGCAAGTCAGGCACTTGCTCACATAGGTGGATATATCGGTCTTCATATTTGGCTACCAATACAGCACCTTTAGGTTATGATACATCTTGTCAGAACCTGGATGAATAGAGTAACGTATATTATGAGCTTCATCCATGACTAGTTCCATTGAGTTTCCGGATACTGGAACCCATATTCGCTTGGCGAAGTAGCGAATACCGTCAGATTTGACCTTGAGTTGTGCTTCCATGCCGCGTGTACCTTCCAGCGGTACGTTCTCCTTTTCCAAGGTTACAAATTGAGCACTACGGATCTTGTTAGGTAATCCGGGGTGAATAGTAAGCTGTAATGCTCGAACTCATTTGGGCTTGGTTTCCTTTCGACTTAGGGCATAAGCTACAACGTTAGCTTTACCCGAATTATAGCGGATCACACAGTCATAATCATTCAAGAGTTCGACCCAACGACGCTGTGTCATGTTCAGCTCTTTCTGCTCGAAGATATGCTGAAGACTCTTGTGATCGGTGTAGATAGTACACTTGGTACCGTACAAGTAGTGTCTCTGTATCTTAAGTGCGAAACTACAGCTCCCAACTATAGATCATGAGCGGTGTAGTTTTTCTCGTGAATCTTTAGCTGACGCGACGCATAAGTGATCACTTTTTCTCGTTGAATCAACACGCAACCCAGACCCTGAATAGATGCATCACAATACACCACAAAGTCATCCGTTCCTTCTGGAAGAGCTAGAATGGGGGCACTGCAAAGTTTCTGTTTAAAGAGCTGAAATGCTGGCTCCTGGTTATCGCCCCACTTATAGGCTTTACCCTTTTGAGTTAAGGCAGTGAGAGGTTGTGCAATTTTAGAAAATCCCATGATGAATGACGATAATATCCAGCCAATCCTAGAAATTGTCCTCAGTCTGGGTCATCGGTGCTGCCCAATTCTTGATGGCTTCTATCTTTGATTGGTCGACATGTATTCCCTTCTCGTTAACCACATGTCTTAAGAATTGAACTTCCCGGATCCAAAATTCACACTTGGAAAACTTGGCATACAGCTGCTCCTTTTTAAGTAATTCCAGGATTAAACGTATATGTTTCTCATGTTTGTAACATCCGTGGTTTTCCAATACTATCTATTTACCTAATTATCCATATTTAATGGTACTCCGTTTGAATCCCGTACTTGCAACACTCAATGAGTCATATTAATTATTATTCAAAATTTAAGACTTTTCCCTTACAAATAATTTTCTATTTATATATATATATAAGCAGATATTTTATAACCAAAATAAAACATGCGAGTTTTAAACTATGCCTTATACACCTTTTAAAAAAAAATACCAACATATGTGCTTACAAATATAAATGAGTAGTTACAATATAAATATATAAATTGGTTGTCCTTATGGGAAATACACATAAAAATATATATAGGCACATAAAACCCATTCATTTATAAAAATATTTTATAAAGTTTAAATTTTTTTTTAAAACCAAAATCGATTTAAATATATATATATATATATATATAAATACAATTATCTAAAATTTTGTTTGAACTCCTAGACACTTGGACCCCCAACTTGAATCACTACACCTCAATTTGAACCCTCATTTAATTTGCTTTGAACCCTCTCCATTTGAAATTGAACCATTGATACCAAAGTTGGCCTCATTCAAGAAATTTTGACCATCTTTGACCTTTCAAAAGTCAACAAGGATAGATCCTTAGAATTCTACAACCAAAACCGGACAAACCCGCTTGATAGGGACTTTTCCTTAACTGAGTAATGTTCTCGGCTAATCCTAAACCTCACTAACAAACCAATTTGACAAAATTCGCGGTCATAATCAAGATTCAAACCAATTTGAATTAGTTTGACTATACCTAGTCAAACTAAGCTTAAATCTTTATCAAATCAAGAAATTTAAACGCGTTTTAAATCCCACAAATCACGCTAACTTCTGTTCACACGTACTTAGTCCCAAAACCGGACTCAATTCATTCACGCTCGTTCAATTTTAAACGAAATCTAGTCGGCATATGTCATATTCAAGCGCCTAATCAAATCATGCTATTAAGATGGAATGGAACGAATTAAATTACCATACACCTTCGCGTCACCTCCCCTATACTCCCCAAACTCTCAAAACCAACGCATCACGTCTCTGGAACCAATTCGAATTCGAAGAAACTCGGACCTAAACTTCCAGTCGTTCTCCTCCGGTGCGTGGCCATTACAGGTAAGGTTTGTTGCATTAAACTCGTAATGATTCTGGGTTTGAAAGCCCTATGGTCCTGAGGTCGATTACTGCTTAAACAAATCGAATTCAGAACCAGGGTTACGTCTTGTGTAATGTAGGGAAGAAGATGAGTTCAGGGTTTCTTGTTAAGCATTAAGCAATCCCATCCTTATCACGGCTTGACGCCCAGATCATTTGGTTAAAGCACTTGACCCTTACAGAACAGGTCTCGGGTTCGAGTCCCAGAAACCCCACACATTTTTAAAACCCATTTTAAGCATTAAACCTATTTCATAAAAATTATTATATAAACCACTGAATATCCAGATCAGTTTTACCAAGTTAATTTTTGTTAAAATCCAAGAGAAACCATTTTATTTAGTATTATTAGGATGTGAACTAATAAATCCTAATATGTTTAAAACAAATACTTTAACACATTGTTTAATTAAAATCCTTAGATTATAAATTGTAATTGGAAAATAAATAAGAGCATTTTATAAAAAGTAATTTTCTTGTAAAGAATTATACATCCTTTTAAATAATGTAATTTAGATGAAATCATTAAATCAATTTTATACTTTAATTTTGATTATAAACTAATTAGATCATTATTTTACACAAAGAAAATATTTGGGAATCAAACTAAATAAATAATGGTATTATTTATCCATTCGTTATTTGGTATTTAGTCAACTATTTAACTTTCTCTTTAATTATTTATTTAATCACAAACAAAAGAAAACCATTTATTTATTCATCCATCGATTCAAATTTAAAATACAATTTATTTATCAAGATTTACATAAATAGTATATGAAACTCAAATAATTATTCTCTTACTAAAATAAGGACACCCACATCAATTCCTTTTCGCATTAGGAATCCTTTATTCATTTCGTACAAATCATTAATACCCACATTCCATTAAACATAGGTTAATCTTGTGAATAGCTAGAACGTTTATGCAACAACAACATACTTGTGTGACTTCCAAGCTACTCGTTTCAAGGTGAGTTTTACATAGCCCCTTTTTCACTGTTTTTACATTTTTGGGTGAAACATGATCACAATTTACAATGATTTACATAAACTACACAATACAAATCCACTTTACAATTTGTGTGCAATTTGAGCTTTATGTTTGAGTGCTAGGTGTGTTAACTACTTATGTGCAATTACATGTACAATCATTAACTAATCAAGCCGACGGTAAACAATGATAGATCTATTGAGTCTGACAAACCCACCCAGATTGGGGTGATTGTTACTGACAACACAATTTTGCATGCTAGTTACAAAGGTTTGATTGTACTACTTGGTTACACAATAGTAACTCCCCATAAATGCCTTGTTAATCATGACTTGTATGGATTTGTTTACACACGATACTTTGATACTATTTAGAGTCAAAACCTATGTATGCTCACCAACTTTTTAGTTGACCACGTTTTCATCATGTTTCAGGTACAACGTGTGAGTTGATCAAGTTTGCTTCACTTAGGTTGTGGACCTAGTTAATTGAACAAGAATGAACATGTTATGTATTTCAATGTTCATGTATTATGGAATTTGTTTTGTTAAAGTCATGAATGGAAATTTAACGTATTAATCTATTTCAATTTAGTTAACCATGTGCTCATGAACAGTCTACATGTCCCGCCCCGACGTTTCCGCCGTCGGTTGGGGTGTGACAGATTGGTATCAGAGCCTTGGTTATAGGGAATTAGGTTATTAGACACTCTTGACCTAGACTATAACCTTAGGACAGCCATACAATGCCATGCTACTACATGTTACATGATTACTTCTTGTAGAAATATTTCTATATACTATCATAAGTAATTACACTACATGATGCAATACATGATGTCTTATGTGTCACACTACTTGATAACTTTTGTGCTTACATTCATTACTATCTACATGTTACCTATGTGTTTCATTAAAGTGCTTCATACACCTTGGAACTCACACACATGATACCATCACCTCTTGTGAACAAAGACTTAAACTATTGGGCCTAATACCCATTAATAATAAACTAAGAAGCCCATATATCCTCCAAGAATGAGAAGCCCACTGCAATAAATAAACCTCACTTTCTGGACTCAAAGCCTAGTCCACAACAGATCTCATCATGATCATGAGCCCAACAATAGTGTTATTAATATACGATGGTTGGAAGAGTGTGTAGGCCCATGAGGGATTCTGACTAAGGAAAGACAGGGTACTTAAGTGTGTCTTAGTGACCCACCCCTCTTTCCTGGGAATTCTCCTCAGGGATGCATTGCTTATAGGTCAAGTGTATGTCTAAAATACTATTGTGAAAACTCGGTGTTATGACTAGTCAAACTCTAAACCTATGAGAACTCCTATATTTAACACAAAGTATTTAATTATCACTTACAACCATTTCATTGTTTCCCTGCTACACATGGACTCCCACTCTCCTTCCTCCCCGTTATACCGTCCCGGAGCAGAGTCAGATAGGGAAGAAGACATCAGGTCACCCGTGTATCGGTCACCAACACCCGCAGCTGCTAGACCAAGGTTTGATGTATGGGCAGATTGGGCTAGGAACACCGGCCCAAGACTTCGAACACCTAGATCACCCCATTAAGAGACCCGTATCTGGTGCCCGACCCGTATCATCCTAACCCTTGGGTAAGGTATACCATGACACCCACTAGTGCTATGGAAATTCCAACCAATGACTTTCACCAATATGTGAGGACCTCAGATTTTGAGAGGCAAATGATGGAGCACGAGGTAATGCACGACCTGCAAGGACAAAGAATGGATAGCCTAGCAAACCAGTTAGGGTACCAAAAGGAGTTAATCTCCATCCTCGAAAAAGAAATAATGGAGAATCGTACGGAAACGGCTAGAGCTGAAGACAGATCGACTACCCGAGCGACCATAGCCGGTGCTCGTCTTGGTGATTATCTTCCTTCTAGTGGAAAGCTACCAGAGACATTAGCAGAAATTATATTTATTATTTTTAAATTTTCCGTTTGAGAACCATTTCCCTATGTTTTGAGTAATGTTTAACATTTCAGCATTTAATAAATTTTATATATTCCAACTCTAAAGTTATTATTCATTGATTTGACGCGCTGAGTGAGAATTACACCCATCATATTTTCACCAAATTTTCCCAAGTATCATCTTCTTCATTCAATACGATTTAGTACACTACCGACAATCTCCTTCGTAAACAACTCAGATGTAAACAACCTCGTTATTTTCGAAACCAAACGTTTATCAAACTTTTAGAGAGTATCAGAAATATAAATTTTTCCATAAACATTTTCACCATGTCAGGAAATTTAATACAACCTGTTTTATACAAAGTATCATTTCAAATTGATAATTATGACTTTTCTCATTAAAGTAATTATTTCTAAACCCTGGCTAAATTAATATACGACTACTGGTTTAGCCAATAATTTCTCTTAAAAATATCCTCTTATTAGTAAAATATATATATATATATATAATAATAATAAATAAATTTTTCCTATAAATTGTCTATTTATTTAGATTATTTAACTCAATAGTTTCATTACTTTATATATCTACAACCAAGAACAATTTACAAATTTCCTATTTTCAAACAAAGATCAATTATTTGTAACCACATTTCCCTGAGTGTTTTTCAGAACCTCCTCGTTACCTTTTCACTTGCCGCCTCCAGAGACGATCTATACCGCGTAGACGTTAACCATCCCCATCGACCTCAATGAGATTTAAAGAGCTAGAACCTCACTAACACATTATACATGAACGCCAAACAACACGCTTCTCCGCAACACTTGATCACATACGAAACTTGTTAGCACATGCCACACACGAAACTCAATAACTTACGTATGCACATTTACAATATACACAACACGATCACATAATACAGGAAACTTAGTTATTTTTAATGTACCCAATACTACACTGACTACATAATACATGGAATTTGATTATTTACAATACACGCGCTACTGGATTGATTACGGAATACATGAAGCATAGTTGTTCGCAATATACACTAAATTGATCACATGATACATAACAATTGATTGTTTGATATACAATACTTGATGGATCACATTGAACGTGAAACTTATTTTGGTTACAAAGTACATGATACTATATGATACTAAGTTGTTAACACCATACATGAAATTCATTTCCTACAATCCACATGATACTATGTTGCTTACATTACACATGAGAGCGTACACATGATGCTAAGTTGTTTACGTTACACCCAAAACCTATTTGATTACAAGCTGCATAACACTAGATCGTACATGAGACTTGTGTGTTTACATTATACATGAAACTAAGTTGCTTACAATTGTTGAAATTGATTGATCACAATATACATGAAGTATGGTCATACACTTTATTTCACCAAACTTGAAAACCATAACGCGTTGAAGCTACTCGGGGTTTGACGTATTCTTGTTCAAACACGAGAAGGCTGAGACCCTTTAAAACAACTCGGTGTTTGACGTATTCTTGTTCAAACACGAGTAAACCATGGAACTTTAAGTTATACTACCTCATTACTCTTTAGTTGCTAACTGACCTGCTTGCTTAAGTACATAGTTACTTTTAGCAACTCTTATGTGAAACAATAGACATGAACTGAGTGAAATTGTACCCCCTTTTTCTGTAGGTCCCTTCGTGTGTGTCGGATCGTCACATGCAAGTGGTCTACTTGTCAAACCGGGTTACGGAATACCCGTGACTAGGTGGAGAGTCTTACTAAACAAAGTAAACCAAACACGAGAGTCACAATAAACGTTCTTTGTATTATAAACACTCGACGATTACAGAGAGAATACAAGCTGCGTACTTAGCAAAACTGAGTTCGTCTAAACAAATGGTTCTGCGTACTTAGCTTCTGTGAACCTATCCTATTTATACTGACCTGATGCCTGCACACTTAGCAAGTGCGCAGGACCAATTGCTCTTGCGTACTTAACAAGTACGCAGAGGTGTTCTTGCGTACTTGCTAAGTACGCAGGAGCTTTCTCCTGCGCACTTGTAAGTGCGCAAAACACTTAGCAAAAAAACAACATACATTATGTAAAAGTAAATACAACTCGATAAACTATTACATAATGACTCTTACATACAAAGACAAATTACAGACATTAGAAATACAAACTAAGACTCTATCCAGAGTGTTGTCACAGGAAAGTGCATCAACAAACTCCCCCTTGACAACAGCTCGGGATCTTCAACGTCTTCAGTCTTCATTCTTCAGTCTTCACAGCACTTGTTCCTTAGCTTCCATCTTCTTCTTGTAATCAAGGCAAAACTTGATTAACTTGTCGTATTTGGCCGAGAGAAGCTTTGTCCATTCGTCAGTGTGGATGCAGAACTTGTCTGCTAGTACCTCCAGATCGTTCACAGAGAAATTGATGAAGCAAACTTCATCGAAAACCCCGATCACTTCCTTTGGCACTGTGTTTCCACTATCTGACTTACCTTTACCCATAACCACAGCCTTGCCCGTTTTTGGATCAACGTACCAGTACCACATGTCACCAAGAATATCCTGAGGTAACTTGCTCAGGGGATCTTAGTTTCACATCGCACTGGCTTGTATACCAATCTCTTTAAGGGTTTCTTAGTCACAGGATGCACAGCGTGCTTATCCTTGACTCTTCTGGGCACCTGAGGCTTGAGGTATTCAAATTTCCCTGATCTTGCTTCCCGCTGTAGTGTAACCCACAAACCCATTGCTACTGCATTACTCGAGTGACTTAGCAGGTCGCGGTTTGCGAGGTTCACAAGGTCGTACTTGGGCAAAGAGTTGAACGCCTCACTGGTGGGTTTCAAGTATTGAACTCCCCCAGATCTTTTGATGGCGAACAACTGCTTCTCCTCCTCGAACCTAACAGCCAAGATCATACCTGTCGCTCTGTGCTTGTCTGTGATAGACGTCTTTTGCCACACGGGAGCTGGACCCTTTGTAGATGCAGAAGGCATGTCTTTCTCTTTTGGTGCCTCGGGGTCCACAGGTGTAGGGTCGACTGGGGAGGCTTCAGTTGTAGCTTCAACATTACTTGCCATGTCAACTGAGCCTGTGTCTGTTTCGAGCAGAGATTCGAGCGATGGTATTTCAAAGATCTCACCATCCTCTAGCTCGTACTCTAGTTCCCCGTCGCCCTTGGGAATCTCGATTATCACATCATCATCATCATCATCGTTCCATTCATCACCAGAGTCGATCTCTCCTTCTTCCAGATTAAGGAGAGCATCGATCTGTGCTTCTTTAGAATAGTTAGGCTCGAGATAGAGAATCTCATCAGCCACTGACTTCCCTTTATCTCCACCACCACCACCTGAGGTATCACCACCCTCTTGCTGAGTAGACTCCCCCTCAGCCAATGGAACAGAAGAGATGGGCACAATCGCCAAAGCTAGGTGCTCACCTCCACTAGGACCGACTTCAGGATCCTTGTCTTTATCATCATCCTTAGTCAGATCGACTGGATGACAAGACTCGGCACCGGTGGATTTCTTTTTTTTGTCTTTCTCTTTCTCTGTCTCCTTCTCTTTCTCTGTCTCCTTCTCCCCCTGAGCACCGAGCTTCTTGGTCAGTTCTTCAACTAATTTGACCATCGCTTCGTTCTCTTTTCTCTGCAAGTCCATCCTCAGCTCAAGGGAAGTTCTGTGGCCTAGAATCATTTCGTTAGTCTTCATTAACAGTTCATTCTGTGCCATGACATTCTTCAATTGCTCATTTGTCCCTGTTCTCTGGCTGTGGAGAATCCTAACTTCATCGGCCAGGGAATTAATCTGTGCTTGTTGAGCATCAGACTCCTCCTTTGACTTTTGAATGGTCTTCAACAGTTCAGCAACTTGGGTCTCTAGCACATCGATCCTTGCATCATTCGGATCAGGATGCCTAGAGGATGAGGCTTCGGCATTATGTGTGGGAGAGGAGAAGATTGTGTCAAAGTCAAACCCTTGTGAGAAATCACCATAGTTGAAGGGTTGACCTGACGGCTCTTTGGTGGGTGTTGGAATTGGGGATGTAATGATGGGAGTTATGGTTGGGGTGACGGTGACTGACTTATGGTTGGGGTGACGGTGACTGACTCCGTGAGAATTGGAGTAGTCACTGTCACCTGGACAGTTGGAGTAGGGAGGGTCACCGTCACAGGAATCTCCTCTGTGACAGCCGTGACTGCCACATCTACTTGTACTAGTGGCCTTCTCCTTCGTCTATACAGTTGCTGTTCTGATGGGGTAGATTCTAACTCTGGTCTGGCAGCTTCAACCTGTACTGGCTGCACAGTTGGAATCTCTTCAACCCTGGGGATAGCAACCTTTTGCCGATCGCCCCTTTCCTTGTTAGCACTCTCATGCCTCTGTCTTTGTAGAGCAGCGTCAGAGTCGGAATCCGGCTCATATTCGCTGCTCGATCTTTGTCACTTTCTTTTTGAAGACGACGCAGGCAGGGTAACCTGTGCCAACCTCCTCAGATGTACCTATGATGGTGCGTCATCGGAATCAGAAGAATCTAATTATGTTGCCTCCGAATCGGATTCCTCAGCACCACCAACACCACCTTCATCATCACCTTCATCATCCTCATTCTCTTGTTCTTCATCAGAGTGATCACTCATCTCTGGTCCCGAGTTGGGACTATACCAGTTCCAGTCCTCCGGAGCGACGTATGCTTCATTAATCAGGTGGCCGAAGAGTTCAGTATGCTCAGGGGTAGGTTCTACACTGCCTGGCTTTAGAAACTGTGCAAAGACTCTCTTGTCCACCCGTTTTACCTGCAGTCTCTCCCTGATAGCACGTAGGTTTGGCAGTGCATCATCGATCAGTAGCTGCACAAACCTCGGGTACAAAAGGAACCTGAACCTCTCTGCTGTATTTATCTGGTCATTTAGTGCTTTAAAAATATAGCGAGAGAAGTTATAGCCCCGATTGAGAGACAGGCCCACCATGGCCGCTGCTAGGTCATGACCCATGGCATCTTTCCCCGCTTTCCTAGATGAGATGCACACGATCATGATGTGGGCAAAATAACGCCATTGATCCAATACCCACATCTTCTTTTAAGAAGCATAGTCTCTTGCCCCGACATACCCCATTCTATGCCTCCAACACCCATCCACGTAGTAATCTGGATAGGATGTCGGGTCGGTAGCAAGGTCTCCGAACCGCAGTACTCTCCTGATTGTAACTTCAGAGAATGCAATTGCCCGACCATCAACGATTGCCCTTATGAAATTAGGGGACACCGTGCAATCGTGCTCTGCAGTCTCCCAGAATTGCTCCAGGTAAGGTCTTGAGACTGTTGGGTTTGCTGAGATTGCAAAACTTATTCTGGATCTGTTGAGAAAATCCACAATCTCCCTGTACTGCAAGGCTGCGCCTTTCTATTCTGGTTCGGTGTTAGCCACTAGGTTGAATTCGTCAGTGAATGCATGAGCCATAGCCTGCAAACACACACAGAAGACATATTCAGAACAACCTATAACATTGGAAGTAGACACACATGACACAGTATAGTAGTTTACACTTTGAAAAATTTTTCAGACTTAGCAAGTGCGCAGGTTTTTCCTCTTGCGTACTTAACAAGTACGCAAGAATTACTTCTTGCGTACTTGCTAAGTGCACAAGAACAACCCTTAGCAAAAACTTTTTCAGAAATTTTGAAAATAATACAGATTGCACAAAATTGGGTCGAATAGGTTGCCAATCAGTCGGAACCAAGGATTCTAACTTACGGGACCATTCTCGACACCAAAAACTACCAACACTAGCACCAAGTTTGACCTAGCCAGTCTCTCGATCCAATGACGGTTCAGTTTCAACCGAAGGATCAAATCGAGGACCAGAAAGATGATTATAGGATCGATTAAGCTATCTATTAGCATGTTAATGATAATAAGTTACCCAAACAATCCCATTTTCCCAAAAACTTTATCGGATTTAACCAAAAAAAATTTCTATGTCAAATCGGTCCAAAAGTCATGAATCTACGGTTGGAATTGCCCTAGATTCTCACCAATGAGATGTAATACGATGATGAAAGTATTGACGGGATGAAAAGAGGGTTTGAACACACTCGATTTTGAGAGAAAAATTGCAGGGGGGAAAAAAAATTAGGTTTGAAAGCGTAAAACCTGAAAATTTTCTAAGTGTCGGATTTATACCCCTCAGAAATTGTTCGTGCGTACTTGTTAAGTGCGCACGAATTAACTCTTGCGTACTTAACAAGTGCGCAAGGCTTAACTCTTGCGTATTTGCTAAGTGCGCAAGTTTTACTTCGTGCGTACTTTGCTAAGTGCGTAGAAACCTTAAGTGCGCAACTTTTCAACTCAGAATTTATGAAAATTTTCAAGTCAAATAACGAACAAGATAAAACTATTCAACCAAGAGGATTCAAATACAATTCATGAAGGTTAAACATAAAATATTTTTGACTTTTTCTGATTAAACTTGAACAATGCATAAACTTAAAAACTTAAAATCTTTTTGTGCTTTTCAAGATAGATATATACAATCATTTACATAAGCTATTTTTGATCAAAGACACGAGCAAAGGATCATATCAGGCTATCTTTTAGCAAAAACGATACAAAATAAACATCAAAGGATATGGGATCATGTCATGTATTACTTTTTATTCATACGTAATAAGCACATAAACAAGTAATTCAAGTTGACAATATTATAAGATTTGAAACTATACGCATCTTTGTATCATGTTCTTGTGTATTAAGGTATTAATTATAAGATATACAACGTGTACCCCACTGAGATGCTATGATATTTTGCACTATCTTCAAGGCATCTAAGATTATTTTCAATTATTTTCTTAATTTTCAGAATGAAGTTACATCAATTAGCACAGAAAAATCAAGCAGAATCCATAAGGATTATCAGGAATCATAAGATTCAGAATCGATTGATTCGTTTGTCTTGGTTTCATGTGATCTTCTTCTTTGAATATCGGTATGATGATTCGGGATAATGAACATATTGTTTGTTTATACGGTAAGGGAATCCAACTTTTATCTGGATTGGATTTCAATGAACCAGGAATGATTCAAGGGTGTATACATGCTCAACGGTTAATGTAGAGACATGTCTTGATTCAATCTCTCCTTGCATACTTGTGAGTATGGGCAGTGAGATGAACCGCATTAATTGTGCTAACAACATAACCCGAAACTGATCTCAAAAGAAAATTATTGTCAAAATCTAACATCCTTTATCTGATAGTGATCATTTCTAATCTTTTACTCACACACGCTTGCAAACATGGGTTCAAATCATAGTTGTAATTTAGATTTAGTTTCCACACTACTAGTGATTCAAAGACGCATACAGCCTACTGGCAATTCAAATTACATGTAAATAAACAGATTAAAAACATAATTATTTGAAACAGATAAGTAAGCATGACACAATCATTTCCCATATGAGCAGTCTATGAAGTTTAGATCATTTCTGATGTACTATCATTTCCTCTTTTCTCAAGTTAACTTTGAAATTTTCTCCATTTTCTATTTTGTTTTTGATTTTTGTAAAATATTTTAAAACTAAAAGAACTATACAGAAAATTTAAAGGAATAAAAAATTTAACTTCCATGAATTGAATTGAGTTAAGAAAACTTAGTTTTCACTCAAGATTGAACATTCCTATCAAGTTGACAAGATGCTCAAAACGGGATCGATCAAATGCCTTTGTGAAAAGGTCAGCAAGATTGTCATCCGTGTGAACCTTTACAAGTTCAATTAAATGCTTTTCAGCACAGTCACGGATGAAATGATGGCGAATCTCTATATGTTTAGTTTTGGAATGTTTCACCGGGTTATTTGTGATGGACATGGTGGCATTGTTGTCAATGAATAGAGGAGTTCTAGTGAAGTTTAAGCCGTAGTCTCTCAAATGCTGCTGAATCCATAGTATCTGAGAACAACCGCTCGCTACAGCAATGTATTCTGCTTCACAAGTTGAAACAGAAACCGTTGACTGCTTCTTGCACTGCCAGGAGACCAGTCTGTCTCCTAAGAATTGACATCCACCAGAAGTTGACTTTCTATCAAGGTTACAACCGCCATAATCTGAATCAGTGTAGGCTTTGAAGTCGAATGACTGCTGCTTAGAGTACCAAAGACCTAATCGGGGTTTCCCTTTCAGATATCTAAAAATTCTCTTCACAACTATCATATGTGACTCCTTCGGTTGAGACTGAAACCTTGAGCACAAACATACAGCAAACATTATATCGGGTCTTGAAGCTGTGAGATACATAAGTGATCCGATCATCCCACGGTACAACCTGCTGTCCACATCCTTTCCATCTCTGTCGGGATGCAAACCATGATTGACTGGGATTGGTGTGCCATAAGTAGTGCTATCACTCATCTTGTATTTTGACAAGATGTCCTGCACGTACTTAGTTTGATGTAGATAAATTCCATTCTCTCTTTGACTGACTTGCAGACCTAGAAAGAATGACAGTTCACCCATATTGCTCATTTCAAACTTGGACTTCATCACCTTCTCGAATTCCCTACACATCCCTTCATTGGTCGACCCAAAGATAATGTCGTCGACATATACTTGCACAAGAAGAATGTCACCTCCTGCTTTCCGTATGAAGAGAGTCGAGTCAATCTGTCCACGGTCAAAACCATTAGACAGTAAATGCTTAGATAATGTCTCATACCATGCCCGCGGTGCTTGATGAAGACCATAAAGTGCTTTGTCGAGTTTGTACACTTTATTGATATTATGCGGATCTTCAAAACCGGGAGGTTGAGTGACATAGACTTCTTCATGCACCTTACCATAAAGGAAAGCACTCTTCACATCAAGTTGATAGACCTTGAAGCCGATATATGTGGCATAAGCCAAGAATAGTCGAATGGCCTCAAT
The DNA here is from genome assembly GCA_023525975.1 of Smallanthus sonchifolius. Lineage (NCBI taxonomy): Eukaryota > Viridiplantae > Streptophyta > Magnoliopsida > Asterales > Asteraceae > Smallanthus > Smallanthus sonchifolius. The sequence continues at coordinate 93,490,086 of CM042026.1, forward strand.
TCTAGCAACTGGGGCATATACCTCATTGTAATCCAAGCCCTTTTGTTGATAAAAACCCTGAACAACCAATCTTGCTTTGTTCTTCACAACAACATGATGATCGTCCGTCTTGCATTTGAACACCCATCTGGTACCAATTGGCTGAAAGCCTTTTGGCAAGTCAACTAAATCCCACACGTGTAACTTTTGGAATTGAGACAGTTCATCTTGCATCGCCTCAATCCAGCAGTTGTCAGTGAGAGCCTCCTTCACATTCTTCGGCTCTAACTGGGAAACAAATGCAGCATGCAGACATGTTTCCATGACACCAGTGTCAAATATCTCTGTGTAAAGACTGGTGTTCTCAGTGATGGTTCTATGACGAGTCTGAACACCGGCATAAGGATCACCAATAATGTTGTCGATTGGATGATTCCTATGCACCCTCGTCTCCGGTACAATCGGTTCTTGAATTTCTGGATCTAGATTCGTGCTTAACTCCCCCATTTCTGGTGATCCAGAGGAAGAAGATTCAATGTTTATTGGATCAGCTGGAGCTTCATTTCCTACAGTTGTGTTAGGATTGGCTTAGGCGTCATCTCCAACAATATGAACACCTTCGCTGTTATCACTGTCATGAGTTCCAGACGCAGATGCAGCATTGGAATCAGGAGTTATAATTGGTACAGTATCATGAGTAGTAAAACTGGAGTCATTGTCACCACGCAATAAATCATAGACATTTGCGGCGTCTTCTGCAAATAAATCAGGAAGATTGAAAGACTTGAATAGCGCATCATAATCAAAACCCAAAGCTGGACCTTTTGGTTCTGGTGGAGTGCTGTGTTTACTACAGTCCACTTCAAACCATTCCTCGACAATACGAGTTCCTATGTTGTACACTCTCTTGCAGGGCGAATTGGCAACATATCCTAAGAAGATGCCTTCCACCGCTTTCGCATGAAATTTAGACTGACGGTCTTTATATTGTAGCAACAAGGAACAAGGACTACCAAAAGGAACTAGGTAATCAAGATTGGGAAGTCGATTGTTGATCAACTCATAACATGTCTTGTTGTGCCTTTTCACAACCAGAACCCTGTTTAAGACGTGACAAGCTGTATTAACTGCTTCTGCCCAGAAAGTGACAGGAAGCTTTGCATCAGACATCATAGTCCTTGCAGTCTCGATCAGTGTTCTGTTCTTCCGTTCAGCAACTCCATTCTGCTGAGGTGTGTACGGCGCGCTGAATTCGTGACGGATCCCTTTCTTGAGACAGAAAAGTTCCATCAAATTATTCTTGAACTCAGTTCCATTGTCACTTCTTATTCTTCTAACTTTCAGCTTGCAAAGAGATTCCAAGCTCAGGATCAAGTATTGAAGAATATCAGCAGTCTCGTCTTTTGTACCTAAAAAATGCGCCAAAGAAAAACGTGAGAAATCATCAGTTACAACTAGACAAAACGACTTACCTCCAATACTCCTGATACTTATGGGGCCAAACAGATCCATGTGTAATAGCTCCAAAGGGGTATCGATAGAGTTTTGGAGCTTGGGCTTGTGAGACTTCCGTTGCTGTTTGCCCTTTTTACACGGCATACAGTCATCTGCAACGGTAAACCTCAACTTAGGAACCCCGGTTACCAAACCGTTTCGGAAAAGATGATTCATTTTACGATAAGAAATATGTCCGAGTTTCCTATGCCACAAGATAGAGTCAAGTTCTGTCGCTTTTGTAAGCAAACAAGTAGCAACTGATGAGGTGGTCTTTGCCACGCTCATATCGATCTGATAAGTGTCGTTTGATCTTGCTGCTCTCATCAGAATCCAGTCTTCGGGAACCTCAAAACCAGGTTTGAGAATCAGGCATTCAGATTTGTCAAACATCACCGAGTACTCCTTGTCACACATTTGGGAGACACTCAACAGGTTATGCTTCAGCTGCTCGCAGAAGTTGACATTGTCAAAGCTGACACAACCGTTCAAAACCACGCCTTGACACGTGATACTGCCGCCTTTTTCTACGGCAAATGCCACATAGCCGCCTCTGAATGGTTTAACGTCTTGAAGCAAGGCCATGTTTCCTGTCATGTGCCGGGAGCATCCACTATCTACATACCAACGGTTAGAGATAGTACCCTTCGGACGTCCCTGCACGAGTAACAAAAGATTTAGTTAGATTTGGAGACCCAAGCCATTGTGGTCTTGGGTCGTCCATCCTTCTCAAAATAAACTACTTCTTTCAACTCACAGTCATGATGACTATTCAAAATTGGTGAATCTTTGGATGAATTTGGAACAGGAGATTGAGAACCTTTAACTTTCTTGTTCCAGGATCTCTTTTGATTCTTAACCAGAACAGCAGACTTTGGCTCAACCACAGCCGGTGAACTTGTGGAAGCTTCACCTGATTGAGTCTTAGTCAGCTGTTCCAGCTTTCTCAACCTCTTATTCCTTCTTCTTCTTTGTGGCTTAGAGAGTCTAGCCACAGATTTCTCACCAGTGCGTGTACTACCAGATGTAGACACACGAGGTACAGCAGGTTGCTTTACCTTTCTTGCAACAGATGGTTTGGCCTCCGATTTAATCTTTGGTTTTCCCATGGGTTGTACTGGTGGTTTCACCACATTCTGCTTTGGACTTTTGGGAGATGGTTTCACTGGTGGCGACCTGGAGATAACAGCAGGCTGTGAAACAACATGCTGTTTCCCTTGGTTCTTAGAAGGACAGTTCACAACAATGTGCCCAACCAAGCCACAGTGAAAACAGTTCCTCTTGTCTACATAGGTTCTCTTGTAAGGCTCATTAAATCTGGCCTTAGAAAACTCTCCATTATGAGCAGTAGGAGTTGGTTTATGAACAGAAGTCTGACATTTTTCAGTTTGGTTTTTGGGGGTATAATACTTTTGCAAATTCTCTTTGTAACCAAGCCCATAATGAGCAGAAAAAGCCTCTTTCTTAACTTGGTTAATATTTTTATAACCCCCTTAAAGCATTACCTTAAGTTTATCATTTGTTTCAATGATATCAGGTTCAGTTAGAATGTAGTTATCACTATTAGTGATAATGTTTTTGTGGACTTTCTGTTCAGTCAACAACTCCTCAGAGACTACTCCTTTAGGGCAAGTGTCAACCGACCCATCTTCAGAAGCAGTAACATACTCCTCACTAGATGTGGAGTTAGCCTTACTTGAGGATTCATCCTTTTTAAGGGAATCATCCTTATCAGAGGACTCATCTAGACAGGTGAGATCAATGTCTATTAAGCTATTGACAAACTTCCCACTTATTGGTGGAGGAATGGCATTGGTACCAAGACCTATACCCTTCATTTTCCTCACTACTGATTTGTAGTGCTCCACCACAAAGCGAGAGTTTTTCAACTTCTCATTTGTACATTTTAACTGCAGGATCTCATTTTGCAGTTTGTTGATTTCATTGTTCCGTTTTTCTAACCCCCTATACGCAATATCCAAGTGAACTTGTTGCTCACTTATTTGTAAAGAATATTCACATTTTTCCCTTTTTAACGTTTCAACAGACTCTTTAAAACGTTTTTCGTTTGCTTTGTAATTATGAGCTGCCATAGTTAGGGGTTCGAGTTTGTCTTGGAGCTTAGAAATTTCATGCTTTAGCTCTAGACACTTAGAACAAGAAATAACAAAGAAAGGGTTAGAATCTACCTCCAATGATGAACTCTGTGCTTCTCCAATGGCCATGAGAGCAACGGCAGTGGTAGACTCCTTTTCAACAGCTACAGAAGCTTCCTTCTCCTCAGCTTCTTTTCTCTCAGCCTCGATCAGCTCCATGATCTCAGCCATGAGACCAACCTGTGCTTGAGCAATGATGGCGTCCTCTAGATGAACACCCCAATCAAAATTTTCGTCATGCTGAGCTACCAGTGCATTTGACGAACCACCTTGGTGTTGATTGTGGTGGCTAGTGTTGTTGTGGCCGTAACTGTTTCCCTGGCTAGGTCTGGTGAAACCAGAGGCCGGTGCTCGGTCTTTTTGACACTCATGAGCAAAGTGTCCATAGTTCAGACACTTGTAGCATTTGGCCTTGGATTTATCAAATCCAACATTGGCATTAGAATGTCCACCAATGAACTTTCTTCCTGTTCTGTTCAAGAAACGCTTGGCCCTCCTCAAAAGCATGGCCATATTCCATTGAATATCCATGTCCTCAATATCATCAGGATCCACTTGGTTAAAGTCTTCTTCAATAGTTTCGGGATCCGTTAGCTTGCCGCCTATGAAATTCTCATACGCAAATGATGAAAACAATGCTATGTGATCTTCAGCTATTTTGGCTATTGCAGAATGGTTAGCTGAAGACGTAGCTGGAGGATTTCTTGAGGTGTGTTGATGATTGGTTCCCAACCCTGATCCGGATGCATAACAAGCATGACCACCACACCCATTTGAGTGGTCTTCTTCAGTAGAGTGTCCAGTAAAGAGGGCAATTCCAGAGCCCGATGATTTTGAAGTGGAAGTCGTCCCATAATACATTGAAGGGTCCTGTATCTGAGGTCTTCCTGAGCTCTCCTTCTTCATAAGATTCATGTTATGAGCTTGAATCTTACCAATAGCCTCATCTACTGTTAACTCATAGAATTTAGGATTTTCCCTCATCAGGGTTGTATACATCTCAAACTTTGGTGGCAATGCATCAAGAAATTTTTCCACCAGTTCTTCATCGGGATATTTCAGTTCAAAAGCTTTCAACTTCGTTTGTAAATGATAGAATCTAGAGATGAGATCATCTAACGATTCATTTTCCATGAAATTGAAGCATTCATACTGCTTCCGGAGAAGATCCCGCTTACTCTTCTTAATGTCACTGTTTCCCTCAAATCTTTTCTGAAGTGCTTTCCAAAGATCCTTGGAGGTGTCATAGCCTCGGAAACTGTGAAACAATTCCCGAGTTAATGACATAGTGATTGAGCCAAGAGGCTTCTTTTCCCGATCATAAGCTTTCTTTTGTTCTTCATCAAGCTTAGAGATGGGCTTTGGCACCTCTTCATCAAGATAGATGTGTGTGGGATGCTTATATCCCTCAAGGATTGGTATCCATAATGATGAGTCGGTGTATGAAATGTAGTGCTCAAAACGCGCCTTCCAATTCGAATAATCGTTTACATTTAATAGTTTAGGCGGTTTCTGAGGTGTACCGATCTCATTATCATAATTTAACATGTTTCCAAGATTCTGAAGGTTCGACATAGTGAATTAGTTGGTCAAAAAATCAGAAAAGTCAGACACTGTTGCGCACTTGGTTTTGGCCTTGCGCACTTGAGAAATGGTCTTGCGTAGTTAAGATTTGCTCTTGCGTACTTGATAAGTACGCAGGAGGAAATATTAAGTACGCAGGATATAACTTAAGTTCGCACAAGTTCAGTCTTGCGCACTTGTAAGTACGCAGGAGATAACTCTTGCGTAGTTAGTAAGTACGCAGAAAACTGTACTTTTTACCAAAAATGGTAAGTACGCAGGACACCTTTTCAGCTACTCTCACCAAACTTTTCCGGTCACCTGAAACTCGCCGGAGATAGAGAAAAATAGGCTGATGATCAATGCAATCGAGCCAAAGGATCAGAAACAAGTTTCTAACCAAACTTTGATGCTCAAAACACACAAATACACAACAAAAATCAGTTTTTGAGAGATTTTTGCTTCTAAAAAAGTGCTCAAGAGCTACCCCTTTTTATCACAAAAATCAACAAAAATACCTCTTTTTTCTTGTAAAACTCAGTAAAACGTCTCCAAACTCACTTACAACACTCGAATTCAAGAGCAATGCTCTGATACCACTTGTAGGTCCCTTCGTGTGTGTCGGATCGTCACATGCAAGTGGTCTACTAGTCAAACCGGGTTGCGGAATACCCGTGACTAGGTGGAGAGTCTTACTAAACAAAGTAAACCAAACACGAGAGTCACAATAAACGTTCTTTGTATTATAAACACTCGACGGTTACAGAGAGAATACAAGCTGCGTACTTAGCAAAACTGAGTTCGTCTAAACAAATGGTTCTGCGTACTTAGCTTCTGTGAACCTATCCTATTTATACTGACCTGATGCCTGCGCACTTAGCAAGTGCGCAGGACCAATTGCTCTTGCGTACTTAACAAGTACGCAGAGGTGTTCTTGCGTACTTGCTAAGTACGCAGGAGCTTTCTCCTGCGCACTTGTAAGTGCGCAAAACCCATAGCAGAAAAACAACATACATTATGTAAAAGTAAATACAACTCGATAAACTATTACATAATGACTCTTACATACAAAGACAAATTACAGACATTAGAAATACAAACTAAGACTCTATCCAGAGTGTTGTCACAGGAAAGTGTATCAACATTTTCCCACACACAACGGAAGGATCTATAAGGACCATGCGGTGATTTGAGTAATTACGGGTGCACACGGAATTATAAGAATCAGCGCATGGAAAAAATAGTGAATTTTGTCGTGTGTTGTGACCTAAAACTTATCATGATATGTAACAACGAAACTGATGTGATATGACAAGGGCATGGTGGATACGCCGATGTTACTTCCTATATATAAGTGTTCTGTCATATTATCAGAAGTAGCGTTGTGCGTGTCACATGAGGTTTTGGCCTAGACCAATGACTGTGAAATATTGACAATTTTTGAGCATATTAGGCTACATCTTAAACAAACCCTAATTATCAAGTTCCCGTCAAATCCATTCCAAATAATATATTTCACCTTTAGGGTTCACAATTCCGCCTGATAGTTCATTGTAAAACTTAATTCATCATCAACATTCATACCTGACCTTGAGTATCAAAACCTAAATCTTGTCACCAGTTATACTCTTTGAACCAACCATCGTAACACAGTGAGAACCAAAAACCCTCACCTCCTTCCTGATTCAGTAGCCTTCACTAGCTAAATTTCGGGACAAAATTCCCTCAACATGGGGATACTGTAACATCCATGGTTTTCCAATACTATCTATTTACCTAATTATCCATATTTAATGGTACTCCGTTTGAATCCCGTACTTGTAACACTCAATGAATCATATTAATTATTATTCAAAATTTAAGACTTTTCCCTTACATATAATTTTCTATTTATATATATAAGCAGATATTTTATCACCAAAATAAAACATGCGAGTTTTAAACTATGCCTTATACACCTTTTAAAAAAAAATACCAACATATGTGCTTACAAATATAAATGAGTAGTTACAATATAAATATATAAATTGGTTGTCCTTATGGGAAATACACATAAAAATATATATAGGCACATAAAACCCATTCATTTATAAAAATATTTTATAAAGTTTAAATCTTTTTTTTATAACAAAAATCGATTTAAATATATATATATATTAATACAATTATCTAAAATTTGTTTGAACTCCTAGACACTTGGACCCCCAACTTGAATCACTACACCTCAATTTGAACCCTCATTTAATTTGCTTTGAACCCTCTCCATTTGAAATTGAACCATTGATATCAAAGTTGGCCTCATTCAAGAAATTTTGACCATCTTTGACCTTTCAAAAGTCAACAAGGATAAATCCTTAGAATTCTACAACCAAAACCGGACAAACCCGCTTGATAGGGACTTTTCCTTAACTGAGTAATGTTCTCGGCTAATCCTAAACCTCACTAACAAACCAATTTGACAAAATTCGCGGTCATAATCAAGATTCAAACCAATTTGAATTAGTTTGACTATACCTAGTCAAACTAAGCTTAAATCTTTATCAAATCAAGAAATTTAAACGCGTTTTAAATCCCACAAATCACGCTAACTTCTGTTCGCACGTACTCAGTCCCAAAACCAGACTCAATTCATTCACGCTCGTTCAATTTTACACGAAATCTAGTCGGCATATGTCGTATTCAAGCGCCTAATCAAATCATGCTATTAAGATGGAATGGAACGAATTAAATTACCACACACCTTCACGTCACCTCCCCTATACTCCCCAAACTCTCAAAACCAACGCATCACGTCTCTGGAACCAATTCGAATTCGAAGAAACTCGGACCTAAACTTCCAGTCGTTCTCCTCCGGTGCGTGGCCATTACAGGTAAGGTTTGTTGCATTAAACTCGTAATGATTCTGGGTTTGAAAGTCCTATGGTCCTAAGGTCGATTACTGCTTAAACAAATCGAATTCAGAACCAGAGTTACGTCTTATGTAATGTAGGGAAGAAGATGAGTTCAGGGTTTCTTGTTAAGCATTATGCAATCCCATCCTTTTCACGGCTTGACGCCCAGATCATTTGGTTAAAGCACTTGACCCTTACAGAACAGGTCTTGGGTTCGAGTCCCAGAAACCCCACACATTTTTAAAACCCATTTTAAGCATTAAACCTATTTCATAAAAATTATTATATAAACCACTGAATATCCAGATCAGTTTTACCAAGTTAATTTTTGTTAAAATCCAAGAGAAACCATTTTATTTAGTATTATTAGGATGGAACTAATAAATCCTAATATATTTAAAACAAATACTTTAACACATTGTTTAATTAAAATCCTTAGATTATAAATTGTAATTGGAAAATAAATAAGAGCATTTTATAAAAAGTTATTTTCTTGTAAAGAATTATACATCCTTTTAAATAATGTAATTTAGATGAAATCATTAAATCAATTTTATACTTTAATTTTGATTATAAACTAATTAGATCATTATTTTACACGAAGAAAATATTTGGGAATCAAACTAAATAAATAAAGGTATTATTTATCCATTCGTTATTTGGTATTTAGTCAACTATTTAACTTTCTCTTTAATTATTTATTTAATCACAAACAAAGGAAAACCATTTATTTATTCATCCATCGATTCAAATTTAAAATACAATTTATTTATCAAGATTTACATAAATAGTATATGAAACTCAAATAATTATTCTCTTATTAAAATAAGGACACCCACATCAATCCCTTTGCGCATTAGGAATCCTTTATTCATTTCGTACAAATCATTATAACCCACATTCCATCAAACATAGGTTAATCTTGTGAATAGCTAGAACGTTTATGCAACAACAACATACTTGTGTGACTTCCAAGCTACTCGTTTCAAGGTGAGTTTTACATAGGCCCTTTTTCACTGTTTTTACATTTTGGGGTGAAACATGATCACAATTTACAATGATTTACATAAACTACACAATACAAATCTACTTTACAATTTGTGTGCAATTTGAGCTTTATGTTTGAGTGCTAGGTGTGTTAACTACTTATGTGCAATTACATGTACAATCATTAACTAATCAAGCCGAAGGTAAACAATGATAGATCTATTGAGTCTGACAAACCCACCCAGATTGGGGTAATTGTTACCGACAACACAATTTTGCATGCTAGTTACAAAGGTTTGATTGTACTACTTGGTTACACAGTAGTAACTCCCCATAAATGCATTGTTAATCATGACTTGTATGGATTTGTTTACACATGATACTTTGATACTATTTAGAGTCAAAACCTATGTATGCTCACCAACTTTTTAGTTGACCACGTTTTCATCATGTTTCAGGTACAACGTGTGAGTTGATCAAGTTTGCTTCACTTAGGTTGTGGACCTAGTTAATTGAACAAGAATGAACATGTTATGTATTTCAATGTTCATGTATTATGGAATTTGTTTTGTTAAAGTCATGAATGGAAATTTAACGTATTCATCTATTTCAATTTAGTCAACCATGTGCTCATGAACAGTCTACATGTCCCGCCCCGACGTTTCCGCCGTCGGTTGGGGTGTGACAATGTTCCTCCTTGTTCTTAGAATAAATGAGGATGTCGTCGATGAAAACGATGAAAAATTGATCAAGGTATGGCTTACACACACGGTTCATGAAATCCATGAACACCGCGGGTGCATTGGTTAATCTGAAGGGCATAACCATAAACTCATAGTGCCCGTACCTTGTCTTGAAAGCAGTCTTGGAGATATCTTCATATCGGACTCTCAATTAATGGTAACCGGACCTAAGATCTATCTTAGAATAGAAACTTGACCCTTGGAGTTGATCAAAGAGGTCATCTATATGAGGCAGAGGATAATGATTCTTGATTGTAACTTTGTTCAATTCTTGGTAATCGATACACATACGAAAAGTCCCGTCCTTCTTCTTGACAACCAGAACTGGAGCTCGCCATGGCTATGAGCTAGGTTGGATGAAACCTTTATCCAAAAAATCCTGCAATTGAGTAGATAGCTCTTGTAATTCACTAGGTGCTAATCTGTAAGGTGCCCGAGCGATCGGCGCCGCTCCGGGTGCTAGATCGATTTGAAATTCAACTTGACGGTGAGGTGGCAGACCAGGAAAGTCTTCGAGAAACACTTCGATAAAATTCACGAACGATCGGGATACCGTAAATCTTCTTCTCCTCGGATGGCTGCTCAGTGACGAGAGCCAAAATGGCAGGATGACTCTTACGTAGACACTTCTGCACTTTTATGAAGGATATGATGCCTATGACTGCACCACTCCTTTTGCCTTAGACAGAAAGGGTTTCTCCACTCGGGAGAGGAAGGCGAACAATTTCTCACGACAGACAATCACGGCTTGGTTCTTAGATAACCAATCCACTCTGACAATTACGTCAAAACTACCGAGTGTGACTGGCATGAGGTCAATGTCAAGCTTATGACCAGCCAATCCCATTTTACACTCCTTAAGATTGTGAGTTGCTTCGATTATTTGACCGCCTGCTATCCCTATAGTGTACTTAGTTTCTAATAGAATCGGAGTACGACCGCACCAGCATGAAATTCGTGAAGTCATGATGAGACTTCTAGTGAGACCGGCGCTTACAAGGGATAAGATGTCTATTTAAGTAACCGCGTTCAACTGATGGTTAGTTAGATTAAATCCCCGTTTTCTAATGTCTTTGAAACAATTAGATTATTTCGTGACGAAAGAAATCCGATTGCAGAGTTGGGTAGGCTAGGGCGTAAATCGAATTAGACTAAGGATTAGCCACATGATAAAGTAATAGGGTCAAATGGAATTTTAATGTTGGAGTGTAAGGGATAACGTGTTAGCTTAGAAGAAATTTTTCAAATTCGGCTTACATCCTTGGAGTCGGTGGTTTACCATGAGGTTTTACCAGAGTTTCAATCGAGTTGGTTTCATTGATCAAGTCTAGATGAGAGTTTTAAGTTCACTAAGACTCTTACATGAGTGTGATAAAATGATGGATCCTATGGATGATAGTTTAGTGTGTTCATAAATACCTTCAACATGATATTCACGTCTATCAACTGTTAAACAAGGTTTAACGATACCAACTAGTCGTTGAGCGGGTTACAAGAATTTCTACGAACAGTGGAAACTTAAGTCTGTAGATCACAGATTAGGACTCTTTATCCACACACTAGGTTTCACCATGACTTACATGCACCTCAAATTACTATTACGCGTGCACCCGTAAAGATAATTTGCTTTGCATGCTCACACTAGCTTCTCCCTGTCCTGTGTCAAAATGTCCCTTAATTTGTATTGCCGAGTACGGAGTGTTATCGGATATGATAAGTCATCGAGAGGCTTAGTCATCCACCACAAGTTGATCGACTAGGACTCATATCAGGATGAGTAGTCAGGAATCGTTTGATCCGAGCATTCACTCGAGTTGAAATACAATACGAGGGTTTAATCCAGCGGATTGTAGATGGAATCACGCACGTGAAATGCGACTACGAGAAGTGAAACTAGTTCATGGATATGTGTTACTGGAAGAGGCAAAGTACCCGTCCTTCCAACTTAGTCAGGATAGGGTTTGAGTATGCAATGAGCAAGGCGTTCTCAACCTTGTGGTCAATCTTTCTTCAACAGAATATCGACCAAAGTGCGATCCCATGGCTCGGGAAAGTGATGACATCTATGTGTCAATGAATTTCTACAATAATGCGTGCAACAGTCTGCCTTCACACGGCGTATTGTTGCTAGTGGGTACAGTAGGGACTCGCCTCCGACGAACCCAACTCCTAAATAAATATGTGCCAGTGCTGGGTGTCGTCCCCAACACGGACTTGAGAAGACCGACCATTCCCTTATTGTGTCCTCGATAGGCTCGAGCCAGTGTTATCTTCGGCTCTGATGGTGTAACAAAGGTGCAGATGATGGTGGTGTGAGTGACTCCTCCGAAGGCTCCGTCTTGCTGCCCTCGGACGGGAGTGGATGTTATTTTGGTGATTCCCCGAGTGTCACCACTGGGAATGATGATGCAATGGGAATGACTTTCCCCTCATCAGCAGAGGGTGATATGGTTGATGTCAACATGCCTGTACTGCAATGTATGTATGGATGCTATGTGCATCATGTATGAGTGTCTACGTCATGTAACTAATGCATACGTGCGGTTATAGTCTAGTATGTGATCCTAGTTCTCTATAACCAATGGCTCTGATACCAATCTGTCACAACCTCAAATTCCACTAATGGAGTTTTACCATTTGGAAGGTGACACACCAAAATCTCAGTCATTAGTTACATCAAATGACACTATATGGGACTTAAAATGTCATAACCAAAAAGTTCTAAGTTAATGCGGAAGCGTTTAAAGAAGATAGTTACTGCGCAAAACAAATGCGCTCAAGTTTAATTTAATAAAAGCAAGTGAATTGTCTCAAATGATTGCATATGAATGAAAGGACAGTAGGACTCCATGCATGCCCTAGATGTACAACCTGTGCCTTAGCAAACTGAGAAACATCTAAGGAAAAAGTGTCAACACGAGGTTGGTGAGTTCATAGGTTTCAGGTTTGCAATAAGAGAGTGTTTGCCAGATTATGTACATTCAATATGCATACCTATAGGTAGCTAGCCTATGTTCATGTCTTACTAAAGCGTTCACAACCGAAGCTGACAGTGTGTTTGTTTGTTTGCCTCCAGCAAGGTCTATCAACTCTGACTAATGTGTTAAGGTCAGTATTTCACACGTTCGACCTCCAATCGAGTTAGCGCGACTAACGCGGGTGGGGTTTGTCAAACCCAGTAGTACTACCAAAATTACCTCACTAATTTCATATTAACGGTCCGAAGTGTGTGATGACTTTCATGATAATGTATTACGCTTAGCCTTAACAGTGATATCATATGAAGTATCATAATCAAAATAGTTTGCGTCATGTTTTCTCCCACGATGGGAAAAACATGAAAAATGATGTTTGTTTGCGTAACTGTTTCTCCCCAACGGGGAAAACAAGTAAAGGTATGATGGTTCATGTACATGTTTCTCTCCCAACAGGAAAACGAGTAAAAAGGGGCCGTGAAACTCACCTGCGTTGTGTAGTAGGTAGTATCACACAAGAATAAGATTGAAACCACGAGTGTTAGCCTGCAATGGCTTACGTATGCCCTAGAATTATGCATATAACAATTAGGGATACAATGGGAATATTGTGATGACGACACGGAAGATTAGAATGACTTAACACATTCCGTTGATCAATGAGTAGACAAACGTATCTACGGGAAATAGCGGTTTCATAATTTAATAATTAAGGTAAATATGTTTCGTGTCGAACGTTTCTATATACGAATAATAAATATATAAATATATACATTAGTTTGTGCGTGGAAAAATAATAAATATATTATTTTTAATCGAATGTGAGTAAATAAAATAATAAATTATATTATTTATAATTTTTGAATCGTTTCATAAAGTTTATAATTGTGACGAAAATATAAATATATATATATATATATATATATATATATATATATATATATATATATATATATTATTTTTAATCTAGGCCACGGGGTCGAAAATAATATAAATATATTTTTTTGTTTAGAGTGGTGGTTTGAAAATAATATAAGTATATTATTTTTAAAAGTGAGAATAGTATTAAATACGGGTTATGAAACTAAACCCGAGCCTACGGGTGATTTTCGGGGTTCAAACTCGTTTATATATCAATATAATATTATGGGGGTGGTTTTTATATTAAAAATATTCCTTAAAAATCGGTTTAAAAAGAAAAGGGTATGGAGAGACTTGAACGTGGGTCTCTCCCACCCCAGCACATAGTCTTAACCAGTCCAGCCCACTAGGGTATCGCAACCAAACTCAGACAGAAATGGTTTTAACCTTTGATTCTACCGTGTTCTTCCCCCACATACGAATTCGATCGAAACCAGTCCTAATACCATCAAATTTGACTGCAAATGGCTTCAAGATCATAGGGGTTTTTGTTCATTTGGGTCTTGTGAATATATAGTTGAGTTTAATAAAAAAAATAACAAGTTTAAGATCATTAAAGTTCTGTTTTAGAATCCGAAACCCTAGAATAAGAACAAGGGATCGATTTGATCGAATTTGATGATAGAACTGTTTGTAATTATAGGGCTTTCAACGATTTGGACTCTGCGAACCTATTTATGTGATTTAATTACATTGAGATTAAGTTTAAAATCAAAAACACAAAAACAGTTATATGAACAAGCCCTAGTTAGCGATCTTGATTCATACGATGATATAAGTCCAAATAATCATAGGGCTTTTACTTTAATGATGAAAACGAAGCCATAGGTGTGAATAATTACCATAATTGAGTTCAAATCGATGGTGATCGACTAAATCTCAGTCACAGCTTGCGTGGCTTGGTTTCTAGCGACTCCGTCTGCTTCTCCGATCAGATTAGCATGTGCAAAAGACTCAGATGAGTTCGTTTGAGGTGTGCAGAGGGTTTGCATAGGAATTGGTAATCGAAGTTTTTCGAATTCGATTGATTAAGCATTGAGTTCGATGGTTACGACTTTAATAGTCATGAATTAGGTTTAATTCGCTCAATGACGATGATTAACTCTATGGTTATGGCCGTTAATGCCTCAAACATGCGACTTCAGTTACAAAACTCGACATAACTTCGATTATGAAGTTGAATTGAGATTACAGGTTACGGGTTTGACTCCCGAAAGTCAACAGAACTCAAGAATCTTGATTTTGACTTTTAAAACTCAAAAGAATCAATTTTGGGATAGTTGCGGAACTAGTCCCTGCTGTTTCAAGTCTTTGAATTTGAGATAGGGTAGAATTAGTCCTTGAGGTTAGAGTCCAGTTTAGCATTAATTAGTTTGAAAATCGAAAAGTCAACATGAAAGAGATTTTTGACTTTCAAAGTCAAAGAAGTGGGTTTAGAGTAACTACACTACTAGTCCTTGTAGTTTCTAGTTTAGATATTGACAACATTAGTCCCTAAGGTTTGAAATGAGTTAAATGGATTAATATTTAACGGAATTTGCTAACGGTGTTAATCTTGAAAAGTCGGATTGTCACACAAGGTATTCGCCACCATTGTCTGACCTTACGCACTGAACTTTTCGTCCTGTAGCCATCTCAGCTTCATATTTAAAGGTCTTAAACTTTTCGAGTGCTTGTGACTTCTCCTTTATAAGATCAATCCAGACATACTGTGAGTAATCATCTATGAACGTTATCATATATTTCATACCTTAGATGGATGCATGTTTAAGGGATACATTAGAAGCAGCCAGGTCTTCTATTAACTCTTTTGAGTCTAGCAATGCTTCTTTTTCCGTTGACCACCATGAAGAGTTTTCATCAAACACTACATATGTTCATACATGGCATTTTCTTGTTGTTAGATCACAACACTTCCAATCCTTCTTTTCTTGGCCGTATCCCACAAAGATACACCTTATAGCTTTCTTTTTCATCTTTGTTCGGAGTTGGTTTGGTATAAAGACGTAACAAACACATCCAAAACCCTCATGTACTTAACATTGGGTTTAATGGTAAATCGCTTTTCG
The DNA here is from genome assembly GCA_023525975.1 of Smallanthus sonchifolius. NCBI lineage: Eukaryota > Viridiplantae > Streptophyta > Magnoliopsida > Asterales > Asteraceae > Smallanthus > Smallanthus sonchifolius. The sequence goes on from CM042026.1 coordinate 93,505,864, forward strand.
TACGGCAATACATACTCTTGGCTTTGTGGTGGTAATCGTTTGATTACCTATGTTGTCGTCTTTATGGCCTCCACCCAAAACCTTCCGTTACGTTTTTCTCGTGCACCATACTCCTGCACGATTCAGCTAAATGTCTATTCTTCCGTTCCGATACACCATTCTAATAGGGTGTATTCGCCACCATTGTCTGACCTTAGGTACTGAACTTTTCGTGATGTAGCCATCTCAGCTTCATGTTTAAATGTCTTAAACTTTTAGAGTGCTTGTGACTTCTCCTTCATAAGATCAATCCAGACATACCATGAGTAATCATCTATGAAGGTTATCATATATTTCATACCTTAGATGGATGCATGTTTAACGGGACGGAATACGTCAGAGTGAACTAGTTCTAGTGGTGCCTTGGCTCTGAACTTTGAGTCTTCAAATGGCAGCCGATGTGCCTTGCCATATTGACATCCAGCACACACGATCTCTTTATTAACCTATAGTTGTGGTAGCTCAAGGACTAGCTTCTTCTTCATCATTAGGTCAAGTCTTTCATATCAGACGTGACCCAGCTGATTGTGCCACAGGTCAGTGTTTTGGTTTTGTTTGTTCTTTCCACATACGCAGATTCCGCTGAGAGTACATACACGGTGTCGTTTCTTGTTTGGGCAGAACACAACTTACTTTCCTAGGGACGTAACCTGGGGTACAGAGAATAAGTTTTTCTTCATACCTGGAATGTGAAATACATCTTCTACGACATACTCCCTCTCACTTGTTGTTTGTAGAAACATTACGTTCCTTACGTGGGCGATGGAATGTCTGGAATCCTCAGCTATCCCCATTACACGGCTTCCATTGTACTTGACAGGATTCTCAAGTCTATTCTTGTCACATGACATGTGGCTCGAACACCCGGAGTCCACAATCCAAATTTCGAAGGTGTTGGACTATGTGGTTGCTATGAATGCATACTCCTCCTGTACTTCAGCCACCCTTTCAACATCCCAAGGCTCTTCTTCCCTTGCTTCAACAACGTCTACTTCTTCCTTCGGTTTCCTGCAATCCTTTGCCATGTGACCTCTCTCCTCGCAATTGTAATATTTATAGGGAAAACTCTTATTTGTTTTTACACGTCGGTCACTAGGTGAATCAACTATTGGTTTCTTACTAGTCTTGAACTTCTTCGTATAGTTCTTCGAGATGTTCCTATTTGATCGCCACTTCTTTAACTTTTCTGCATACAAGGCCTTCTCCTCTTCGGTTTTGACTACCGCAGAAGTTGATTGTTTTGCTAGGGCTTCTTGCCTGGTAAGCAGGTTCTCGAAGTCGGTCACCCAAGGCTGGATTGGCCACCCTTGAACAGCCGCTACGAAGGACTGGAATTCCGTTCTTAGCCTATGAATTATTACCCATTTCATTCTTGCATCACCAATCCTTGCTTGTTGATCAAGATCCCTAATTTCCATACACAACTTTTTCACCTTGTGAAAATATTGTGGGATTGTCATCTCCTTTTTGTTAACTGACAGAAGTTCATTCTCGAGAAGTTGGATCTTCATGTCGTTTTTCTTGGAGTACAAGGAAGCGAGTGTATCCCACGCTTGCTTCGGGGTTTCAAGATCTCGGATTTGATCAAGAAGTTCTCCTCGATCGCGGTCTTACGCAGGAACATTGTGTAATCCCTAGGAAGTTCCCGCTTTTATTTTAACTTTTCCAGCACATGTATTTTCATTATTTTATGATTTTGCATTTATGAAAGTATACTATTATTCAATATAACTCATGCAAACATATATTGGGTACTATTATTTGAAATTCAAGAGAAATAAATATTACGTAATGGTTACATAATTATTAGTATCTTATGACATAAATAAATATACATATATGTATATTTACAAAAGTCAAAATTGATGAATTCTGTTCCTGTTGACTTTTAATAAGTCAAACTATCAAGTCCTTAACCAAGTTAACTCAACTCAAACCCTAAGGATCATTTCTGCCAATTCCCAAACCCTAACCCATGAAACTAGAGGGACCAATCCTGTAATATACTCAAATTCAATTTTATTTGACTCTCAAAAGTCAAACTTGCGATTTTGATTTAAATTCAACACTCATAAACGATTTCTGTTTGAATTAGTAACCGATTTGCATAATTAACCTATTAACGAGCCTAGTTAATGCTTTAATCAATGTTTATACGACGGATTAATCACAATTATGGCCATTAAACTAAAACCGTCGACACATTCATGACTTGTTAATCAAATTCGACGAATTCGTGTAATAACCTCACAATCGAACATCTTCACATCACATACGAATCACTCTGAAGTCATTACACGCGTTAATTCAATCGGAGAAACGGATAAGCTCACCGAGAACAAAGCCGGCCACCATCGGCTGCAGTTCTAGTCAATCCCAAGTAATTCGTCATCAATTCCAGTAAGTAAATGCACCATTAGTTTCGTTTCCATCCTCAGAACAAAAGCCCTATGACAATTGAGGCTTACAACATGAATTCGATCAAAATCCAGAAATTAGGGTTCATACGAATCCAATTTGATCGAACTCTATCTTAGACCCTGTTTAAATTCAATTAAACTACACCATTAGACTCGTAATCATCTGCTTAACAAAAGCCCTATGCCAATTTAACATTTTATCATCGAATTGATATTGATCTGGAAATTAGGGTTTGTTCGTAATCTGTTTAGGGGCTGTTGATCTTCAACACATCCTTAATGAAATTAAACCACACCCACAGATTTGCAATGTTTTAATTAGTAAAAACCCCATGATTTCATCAGTTCTAACATCAAATTCGATCGAATCAATTCTATGTTCATAACTAGGGTTTTTGGTTTTTATTCCAGTAATTAAACGATCTTTAACTTGTTAGTTTTGCAATTTAACTTTCACAGAGATTCGCACATGCTCGATTTAGAAAACCCCTATTCATTTGAATCAAATCGCTATCGTTTTGGTTGGATTCGGGGTTGGGTTTGGCTTCAGCTTCGAAGGGAGGAGGAACCACTTGGTTTGTATGTTAAAACCTATTGGATCCGTGCTTCTATGCGATACCCTAGCGGACGTGTGTGGTTAAGTAAGTGTGCTTGTGTGGGAGAGACCCGGGTTCGAATCTCTCCACATGCATTTCTTTTTAAAACCATTTTTAGTTATTATTTTAATATAAAAATCAAACCCCATATTATTATATTGTTATATTAAATTGTTTTAACGCGGAAAACAACCCATAGGCTCGGGTTTGGCTTCATAACCTATTTTTATTATTATTTCAACTTTTAAAAATAATATATTTATATTATTTTCAAACCGTAACTTCGTATAAAATAGTATGTTTATATTATTTTCAACTCGTGACTCATGTTATTAAATTATATATATTTTTATATTATTTCGTATCGTTTAATAACCTCGTGTAACGTTTGAAACTAAAAAATAATATAATTGTTTATATTATTTACTCGCGTTTATTATCTCGAAATAAAAATAATATACTTATTATTTTTGCCACAATAATTAATTATTAATCATACGAACCTAAAAATAATATATTAAATTATATTCTTTTCCTAACTTTTGTAAACGACTCTAACGCACGAATTTATTTATTTATTTAATATTCGTATTAGAGACATTTATCCTAATTGTTATATTAAGAAACCTTATTACCGTGGACAAGTTCGTCTACTCTTTAATCGTTAGTGCGTCTTAAGATGTTCACTCTTCCGTGTCATCGTCACAATCTCTCATGTATCCCTACGTATTATACTTATAATTATAGGACATACGTAGACGTTTCACTGGCAAACTCTTTTGTTATCTATCACATCCTTGTGTGGTACTAATCACACACAACTCAGGTGAGTTCATAGCCCCATTTCTCTTTACTATTGTTTACAAATACTCCATGTTTACATTTCAATACATACAAATTCAATACCATTGTTCTCATGCTACAACTATGTTCTTTCTGTCTTAAACTAGTTGGCGACCATACGTGTGTTCATGTTTAGTACAATCATTAACTTGAGTTGCAAGCCTAAGGTAGTACCTTTTATGATCATTTATACGGGAATCCGATTCATTACTTAACATGAACCTTGACGGTTTTTGTGTATTCATATTAGTACATTTTCAAAATGACAATCAGTTGGATTGTACTTATAATTTTCTATTTACACGGTTTGATTGTACGTCTTGGAACCTTGTATGTTTTCACATTTATGCCTTAGTTACGCTTTAAATATATTGAATTTCAAATCCTTTTTACTTAACTTTTGTTTGGTGTCAAAACCTATGTTACTCACCAACTACTTGTAGTTGACATTTACTCACATGTTTCGGGTGCAACTGTTTGAGGACACTGCTTGCTCACCTAGGACTTGGACCTAGATTAATTTAATTTATGTTATGTATTGAACGTTTCAGTTTCCATTTCCTTTGTAACAGATGCTTTTAAATTGAAGAATAAATATTGTCATTTAATAATAGACGATCATGTGCTTATGAACAACCGCGTCAGCTCCGGCGTATAATCCGCCACCGGCCGGGGTGTGACAGATTGGTATCAGAACCATGGCTATAGAGAATTAGGTTATTGGACACACATGACCTAGACTATAACCTAGGAGTCCCAAACATGAGTTTAACTCATGTCTATTATTAGGAACTCCACTCTATACGATACCTACCGACATCTACTCATCTTGCTTACATGGTGCAATTACATACACAACAACTACTTGAACCACATGAATCCTACTCTTAGGCTTAAAAGTCTAATCCAAATGAAACTCTCAAAGACACGTAGGCTCTAACTAATGAATGAAAACTTTTGCATTCCGGAAGGGGGGATGCCTTTCGGGAGTTCTGTCTAGGAAAGCATTTCGTATAAATCCAAGTCAACCGATGGATCAGTTATGCTTCCCTGTGAATTCTTGCGATGAGTATCCACTTATAGGATAAAGCATGACTTCTCAGACATTAGATGAACTTAAAGTACTTTATTAAGTGAATGTGCCCATTAGGGTACCGTCCATGTTTTACCTAGTACCTTATGAATTATCTACAAACTCTTATACATGATTCACATCTTATGAACTTCCATTTCATCCCTTTGTAGAATGCCTCCCCGTCGTGATCGTAGGAACAACCTCACTGACAGGATAATTCAGTAAATGGCTACAATCCTACCGACTATGGTTAACCAACTGAACCAGAATGCTGCACCAAGGAACCCCGTGTGCACTTTCAAACACTTCAACTCCTGCAACCCCACCAAGTTCTATGGGAACGAGGGAGCCACTGGACTCCTCCAATGGTTTGAAAGCTTTGAGGGAACTTTTATCAATGCTAACTGTCCCGAGAACCTTAAAGTCCGTTATGCTACTAGTGTCTTCTAGAAGAGGGCACTCACATGGTGGAACGGAGAAAAGCGTAACCGTGGGATTGAAATTGTTGTAGCCCTACCTTGGGATGATGTCAAGACACTCATGACTGATGAGTTTTGCCCCCGTAATGAGGTCAAGAAATTGGAAGCTGAGTTCTGGGATCTCAAACAAGACAGCGGTGAAAGTCTTGCCTATACCAACCGTTTCCATGAGCTTAGCCTTTTGGTGCCTCATATGGTTACTCCTCTCCCCCGAACCATTGAGAAATACATCAATGGTCTACCCATGCAGATTCAGGATATTTTTTAGGTAGTAAACCAGCCACTCTCGAGGAAGCCATCCGTCTTACTGAGGCCTTGACAGACAACCATGTTAAAGCAGGGACTCTATCTAAAAAGGGTGCCAAGAAGACCCTTGAGAAAACCACTACTGAACCCACTAAGGATACCAAGACTGAGTCTTCCTTCAATGGGAAGAAAAGGAAAGGCATGAACTTTGCCATTATCACACCTGCTGCTCCTCTAGCTCAAATGACCCCTACTGCCTTCAATCCCAACAAGAACCATATGGGGGAACCTTAACGTTGTGCAACACATGCCAGCACCATCATACAACCAACATACCATGTCGTGTATGTACCAGTTGTGGACGTTATGGACATACGGCTAACATCTGTCGTGTTGTTCCCCGAGCTAACCAAACCTATCAACATGTTGTTTCTGTTCCTACTGCTATCGCCCAGGGTCGTGCTTGTTACGAGTGTGGTGACCCTAATCATTTCAAGAACCGTTGCCCTAGGTTGGTCATTGTGAATCAAGCCAACCTGATCCAGGGCAACATGGTTCAAGGAAACATGAACCAGGGGAACATGAACCGAGGAAATATGAATCAAGGGAATGCAAACCTCGTAGCTCGAGGACGTGCCTTCAACATCAATGCAAATGAAGCTCAAGCCAAACATGATGTGGTGAACGGTACATATACAATCAATCAACAATATGCTTCCATCCTGTTTGACACTGGTTCCGATAGGAGTTTTGTGTGCTTTTAATTTGAACCACAACTTGCTATGAGTCGAGCTAAGTTAGAGAAACCCTTTGATATTTTAGTAGCGTACGGTTATTCTGTTTCATGTGATACCATTATTAGAGATTGTACCTTAAACTTGAAAGACCATGAATTTCCAATTAATCTTATCCCTATGGCTCTCGGAGGTTTCGACATCACAGTAGGCATGGATTGGCTGACCAAGCATCATGCTGAAGTCGTCTGCTTTGACAAGTATATTCGTATCCCCCTTGACTCTGGTGACATTTTGAACATCTATGGTGAGAAGCCGTCGAATGGACTAAAGCTTATGTCTTGCACCACCGCACAAAAATACTTACGAAAGAAATGCGTGGCATTCTTGGCTCATATTGTGGAGCGGAAGGGCAAAGACAAAAGTCCTTAAGATATTCCTTTGATCAAAGACTTTCCTAAAGTCTTTCCCGAAGACTTACTCGGTCTTCCTCCAGCACGTCAAGTCGAATTCCGTACTGACCTAGTGCCTGGAGCAAACCCCATGGCCAAGTCACCTTATCGTCTTGCACCATCAAAAATGCAAGAACTTTCAAGCCAGCATTGAGAACTTTCCGACAAAGGATTTATTCGCCCTAGTGTTTCTCCTTGGGGAGCACCCGTCTTATTTGTAAAGAATAAGGATGGTTCGTTCCGGATGTTCATCGACTATCGGGAACTCAACAAACTCACTGTGAAAAACCGTTATCCACTTCCAAGGATTGATTATTTATTTGACCCACTTCAAGGCTCGACTTATTTATCTAAAATTGATCTTCGTTCTGGTTACCACCAGTTACGAGTCCTTGAATCTGATATCCCCAAGACAGCTTTTCGTACAAGATACGATCATTACAAATTCATGGTTATGCCCTTCGGACTAACCAATGCACCCGCGGTATTCATGGATCTTATGAACCGCGAGTGTAAACCATACTTGGACAAGTTCGTGATTGTCTTCATTAATGATATTCTCATATAATTAAAATCAAAAGCGGAACACGAAGAACACTTGCGTTTGGTTTTGGATCTCTTGAAGAAGGAGCAAATATACGGTAAGTTCTCCAAGTGTGAATTTTGGCTAAAGGAAGTCCGAAGACCCGCTAAGATTGAAGTGGTAAAGAACTGGCAAGCTCCGAAGACCCCTACAGAAGTTCAGTCATTTCTTGGCTTAGCAGGCTATTATCGTCGCTTCATAGAGAACTTTTCAAAGATCGCGGTGCCACTCACAGCCTTAACACACAAAGGCAAACCTTACGAGTGGGGACCAAAACAAGAGGAAGCCTTTCAAACCCTGAAGCAAAAATTATGTGAGGCTCCTATCTTGACTCTTCCCTATGGAACTGAAGACTTTGTCGTCTACTGTTATGCTTCCCACTTAGGCCTTGGCTGTGTTCTAATGCAACGAGGTAAGTTGATTGCTTATGCGTCTCGCCAACTCAAAATCCATGAGAAGAATTATACGACGCACGATCTTGAGTTGGGTGCGGTCGTATTCGCTCTCAAAATTTTGTTACACTACTTATATGGTACTAAGTGTGAGATTTTCACCGATCATAAGAGTCTCCAACACATTTTCAATCAGAAAGAACTCAACATGAGGCAAAGGCGTTGGGTTTAACTTCTAAACGACTATGACTGCAATATTCGTTACCATCCTGGTAAGGCAAATGTCATAGCCGATGCTCTTAGTCTTAAAGAACCTATCAAGATCTACAACATTCAAGTCCAGAATGACATCCAAACTCGTATCTTCGAGGCACAACATCTTTCAGTCACTGAAGGAAACATGTACGATGAAATGTCATGTGGTGCGGAACTCCAACTTGAAACTAAACCTAATGGGTTACTCTACTTTCTGAATCGTATCTGGATTTCGAACCGTGACAATCTTCGTACCTTTATTATGAACGAGGCTCCAAGACTCGCTATTCTGTGCATCCTGGTGCTGAAAAAATGTACAAGGATCTTCGTACCCAATATTGGTGGCCCAGTATGAAAAAGGACATTGCCCTATACGTGTCCAAATGCCTTACTTGTTTGAAGGTTAAGGCTGAGCACCAGCGTCCATCTGGGTTACTTGAACAACCCGAGATTCCCATGTGGAAATGGGAGTGTATTGCCATGGAATTTATAACCAAACTCCCGCACACGTCCCGTGGTCATGATAGTATTTGGGTAATCATCGGCCGTTTGACAAAATCTGCTCACTTCCTACCCATTCGTGAAGATTATCGAGTTGAGAAATTGGCTCTAATCTATATTGATGAGATCGTCAATCGCCACGGTGTACCTCTCAACATCATTTCTGATCGTGATGGACGATTCACTTCTCGTTTCTAGAAATATTTACAATCAGCCTTGGGTACTCAGCTGAATCTTAGTACGGCTTATCATCCGCAAACTGATGGTCAATCCGAACGAATGATTCAAACCCTTGATGCTTAGAGCCTGTGTCATTGACTTCAAGGGAAATTGGGATTTACATCTACCCTTAGTCGAATTCTCGTATAACAACAGCTATCAGACGAGCATTGACATGGCTCCTTTTGAAGCACTCTATGATCGGAAATGCCGTTCTCCTATCTGTTGGACTGAAATTGGTGAAGCACAAATCACCGGTCCCGAACTCATTCAGGAGACTTCCGACAAGATCATGTTAATCTGAGACAACCTTCTAGTAGCAAGGAGTCGACAAAAGAGCTATGCCGATAAACGTCGTAAACCTTTAGAATTTCAAGTCGGCGATCTGGTTCTTCTCAATGTATCCCTTTGGAAAGGAGTAGTTCATTTTGGAAAAAAGGGAAACTTGCACCAAGATTCATAGGTCCTTTTAAAATCCTTGAGCGGATTGGGAAGGTAGCCTACAAGTTGGATCTACCTGAAAAACTCAACAACATCCATCCTGCATTTCATGTCTCGAACTTGAAGAAATGCTTAGCTGGCGAAAATCTCCAAATACCTCTTGACGAGGTTCACATTGACGAATTAATGCACTTCGTAGAAAAACTTATGGAGATCATGGATCGAGAAGTTAAGCAGCTCAAGCGAAGTCGCATTCCAATTGTTAAGGTTCGGTGGGAATCCAAACGTGGCCCTAAATTCACTTGGGAACGAGAGGATCAAATGAAAGCCAAATACCCACACCTATTTCCAGGACCCTCTTCTTAACCAATTTCGAGACGAAATCTCCTAAAGTAAGGGAGACTTTAATCCTCAGGAAGTTACCGCTTTTATTTTAACTTTTCTGGCACATGTAATTTCATTATTTTATAATTTTGCATTTATGAAAGTATACTATTATTCAATATAACTCATGCAAACATATATTGGGTACAATTATTTCAAATTCAAGAGAAATAAATATTACGTAATGGTTACATAATTATTAGTATCTTATGACATAAATAAATATACATATATGTATATTTACAAAAGTCAAAATTGATGAATTCTTTTCCTATTGACTTTTAATAAGTCAAACTATCAAGTCCTTAACCAAGTTAACTCAACTCAAACCCTAAGGATCATTTCTGCCAATTCCCAAACCATAACACATGAAACTAGAGGGACCAATCATGTAATATACTCAATTTCAATTACGTTTGACTCTCAAAAGTCAAACTTGCGATTTTGATTCAAATTTAACACTCATAAACGATTTCTTTTTGAATTAGTAACCGATTTGCATAATTAAGCTATTAACGAGCCTAGTTAATGCTTTAATCATCGTTTATATGACGAATTAATCATAATTATGGCCATTAAACTAAAACCGTCGACACATTCATGACTTGTTAATCAAATTCGACGAATTTGTGTAATAACCTCATAATCGAACATCTTCACATCACATACGAATCTATCTGAAGTACTTACACGCGTTAATTCAATAGGAGAAACGGATAAGCTCACCGAGAACCAAGTCGGCCACCATCGGCTGCAGTTCTAGTCGATCCAAAGGAATTCGTCATCAATTCCGGTTAGTAAATGCACCATTAGTTTCGTTTCCATCCTCTGAACAAAAGCCCTATGACAATTGAGGCTTACAACATCAATTCGATCAAAATCCAGAAATTAGGGTTCATACGAAACCAATTTGATCAAACCCTATCTTAGACCCTGTTTAAATTCAATTAAACTCAACAACATCCATCCTGCATTTCATGTCTCGAACTTGAAGAAATGCTTAGCTGGCGAAAATCTCCAAATACCTCTTGACGAGGTTCACATTGACGAATTAATGAACTTCGTAGAAAAACCTATGTAGATCATGGATCGAGAAGTTAAGCAGCTCAAGCGAAGTCGCATTCCAATTGTTAAGGTTCGGTGGGAATCCAAACGTGGCCCTAAATTCACTTGGGAACGAGAGGATCAAATGAAAGCCAAATACCCACACCTATTTCCAGGACCCTCTTCTTAACCAATTTCGAGACGAAATCTCCTAAAGTAAGGGAGACTTTAATCCCCAGGAAGTTACCGCTTTTATTTTAACTTTTCCGGCACATGTAATTTCATTATTTTATAATTTTGCATTTATGAAAGTATACTATTATTCAATATAACTCATGCAAACATATATTGGGTACAATTATTTCAAATTCAAGAGAAATAAATATTACGTAATGGTTACATAATTATTAGTATCTTATGACATAAATAAATATACATATATGTATATTTACAAAAGTCAAAATTGATGAATTCTTTTCCTATTGACTTTTAATAAGTCAAACTATCAAGTCCTTAACCAAGTTAACTCAACTCAAACCCTAAGGATCATTTCTGCCAATTACCAAACCCTAACACATGAAACTAGAGGGACCAATCATGTAATATACTCAATTTCAATTACGTTTGACTCTCAAAAGTCAAACTTGCGATTTTGATTCAAACTTAACACTCATAAACGATTTCTTTTTGAATTAGTAACTGATTTGCATAATTAAGCTATTAACGAGCCTAGTTAATGCTTTAATCATCGTTTATATGACGAATTAATCACAATTATGGCCATTAAACTAAAACCGTCGACACATTCATGACTTGTTAATCAAATTTGACGAATTCGTGTAATAACCTCATAATCGAACATCTTCACATCACATACCAATCTATCTGAAGTACTTACACGCGTTAATTCAATAGGAGAAACGGATAAGCTCACCGAGAACCAAGTCGTCCACCATCGGCTGCAGTTCTAGTCGATCCAAAGCAATTCGTCATCAATTCCGGTTAGTAAATGCACCATTAGTTTCGTTTCCATCCTCTGAACAAAAGCCCTATGACAATTGAGGCTTACAACATCAATTCGATCAAAATCCAGAAATTAGGGTTCATACGAAACCAATTTGATCAAACTCTATCTTAGACCCTGTTTAAATTCAGTTAAACTGCACCATTAGACTCGTAATCATCTGCTTAACAAAAGCCCTATGCCAATTTAACATTTTATCATCGAATTGATATTGATCTGGAAATTAGGGTTTGTTCGTAATCTGTTTTAGGGCTTTTGATCTTGAACACACCCTTAATGAAATTAAACCACACCCACAGATTCGCAATGTTTTAATAAGTAAAACCCCATGATTTCATCAGTTTCTAACATCAAATTCGATCGAATCAATTCTATGTTCATAACTAGGGTTTTCGGTTTTTATTCCAGTAATTAATCGATCTTTAACTTGTTAGTTTTGCAATTACACTTTCACACAGATTTGCACATGCTCGATTTACAAAACCCCTATTCATTTGAATCAAATCGCGACCGTTTTGGTTGGATTTAGGGCTGGGTTTGGCTTCAGCTTCGAAGGGAGGAGGAACCACTTGGTTTGTATGTTAAAACCTATTGGATCCGAGCTTGTATGCGATACCCTAACGGGCGAGTGTGGTTAAGTCAGTGTGCTTGTGTGGGAGAGACCCGGGTTTGAATCTCTCCACACGCATTTCTTTTTAAAACCATTTTTAGTTATTATTTTAATATAAAAATCAAACCCCATATTATTATATTAAATTGTTTTAACCTGGAAAACAACCCGTAGACTCGGGTTTGGCTTCATAACCTATTTTTATTATTATTACCGCTTTTAAAAATAATATATTTATATTATTTTCAAACCGTAACTTCGTATAAAATAATATGTTTATATTATTTTCAACTCGTGACTCATGTTATTAAATAATATATATTTTTATATTATTTCGTATCGTTTAATTACCTCGTGTACCATTTGAAACTTAATAATAATATAATTGTTTATATTATTTACTCGCGTTTGTTATCTCGAAATAAAAATAATATAATTATTATTTTTGCCACAATGATTAATTATTAATCATACGAACCTAAAAATAATATATTAACTTATATATTCTTTCCTAACTTTTGTAAACGACTCTAACGCACAAATTTATTTATTTATTTAATATTCGTATTAGAGACGTTCGACACGTATCGCATTCATCCTAATTGTTATATTAAGAAACCTTATTCCCGTGGACAATTTCGTCTACTCTTTAATCGTTAGTGCGTCTTAAGATGTTCACTCTTTCGTGTCATCGTCATAATCTCTCATGTGTCCCTAATTCTTATACTTATAATTAGAGGACATACGTAGACGGTTCACGGGCAAACTCTTGTGTTATCTATCACATCCTTGTGTGGTATTACTCACACACAACTCAGGTGAGTTCATAGCCTCCTTTCTCTTTACTATTGTTTACAAATACTCGGGGTGGAACATGTTTACATTTCAATACATACAAATTCAATACCATTGTTCTCATGCTACTACTATGTGCTTTATGTCTTAAACTACTTGACGGCCATACGTGTGTTCATGTTTAGTACAATCATTAACTTGAGTTGCAAGCCTAAGGTAGTACCTTTTATGATCATTTATACGGGAATCCGATTCATTACTTAACACGAACCTTGGCTGGTTTTGTGTATACATATTACTACATTTTCAAAATGACAATTAGTTGGATTGTACTTACTGTTTTCCAGTTACACAGTTTGATTGTACGTCTTGGAAATGTTTTCACATTTATGCCTTAGTTACGCTTTGAACATATTGAATGTCAAATCCTTTTTACTTAACTTTTGTTTGGTGTCAAAACCTATGTTACTCACCAACTACTTGTAGTTGACATTTACTCACATGTTTCAGGTGCAAATGTTTGAGGACATTGCTTGCTCACTTAGGACTTGGACCTAGTTTAATTTAATTTATGTTATGTCTTGAACGTTTCAGTTTCCATTTCCTTTGTAACGGATGCTTTTAAATTGATGAATAAATTATGTCATTTAATAATAGACGATTATGTGCTTATGAACAACCGCGTCAGCTCCGGCGTATAATCCGCCGCCGGCTGGGGTGTGACACATTGCTTTCCCTACTTTGACTCTCCACTTGTGAATGGCACCATTGGTGTTGATCCTTGGTACCACGGTATCGGCTCAATTGGTGACTTCCCAAAGATCCTGGCCTTGTAGATAGGATATCATATAAGTTGAACATGTGTTGTGTAGAAATAACGACTGATGGCTACAAAATTCTCTAAGTACAACTGTTATGGACCTCAGAGTTTGCTGCAGATCGACAAACTGATGCGGATAAGCTTATCTGCAGCGGATACTTGTTCTTCTGCGGATATACTTATCTGCTGAAGACCAAAGTTGCTGCTGATAGGCAAATCATCAGCAGCTGTGGACAGTTGTGTCTTGCTGCTGATCAACAACATTGATGCTGATAGCGATTCCCAATGAAGATAAAACGTTGCAGCTGGTTGGCTTCGATAAAGCAACCATTACCACTGACAACTTTCTGCTGCAACACTGACACACTCCACGCAGAAAGAAAGTTACTGGTGCAAGACAATAAAATACAACGACGCTCTTCTTCCAAGGACTCAAGCAATGATGCCTAAGAAGACGTTTGAGTAAAGATAACTTTTGAAGTATTTATTGTCGTTACATGTAGAATAGCTTCAATACAAGATCAACGGCTTGTGTTAGATCTGATCCTTAGAATCAAGGGTCTGTCTTGATTCTAAGTTACTATATAAGTATTACATAGAGTCATTGTATTAGTGTGCATTTTACTTAAGAGTTTTCTCTGTAATATTGTAATCTTTGAAGCTTAATACAAATTGCCTTTATCAGTATTTTCCTTGCTTACTTGTTTACGTTGCTTAGTTGTGATTGTTTCCCCCAATCTCAACTAGAATAGAACCATCTTGTATTCACCGATCCTACAAGTGGTATCAGAGCTTTGGCTCACAGATTAAACAAAGTCACACTTGTTTAACCATTATCCGGTTCTATTCAAAACTATCTCTTTGCTAAAGTCACCCATTATCACAAATCAAAAATGGCACAAAACAATGGAGTTGAAGACAATGGAAGCATCAGCAGACCACCAAAACTGGTGTCTAGAAAAAAACTATGATATGTGGAAGAACATAATAGAAAGCTTCTTCTGCTTTCAAGAATATGGGATGTGGAAATCCATTAAAGATGGACCATACATACCCATGGTGGCCTCCGCTGATTCCGGAGGTACACTGGTTTCCAAAGAATCCTCCAAATACTCTGATGAAGACATCAAGAAAATGGAGGTAGATTTCAAGGCCTTGGGAGCCATCCAGATGTGCTTACCAAATGAAGTTATTCACAACTTCAGAGGATACAAAACTGCAAAGGAGCTATGGGAGGCTCTTGAGAAGATGTTTGCTGGTTTAGAGGAAGTAAAAGAAAACATAAGAGATATCCGAAAGCAGCAATATGAAAATTTTGTCTGGAAAGAAGGTGAGCCTATAACTGTTTTATTTAACAGATATACTTATCTTGTAGGTGAGCTGCAGTGCTCAAAAGTGAAACTGGAGAATGAAGGTATTCTCAAGAAGTTCACCAGGTCTCTACCTAGTTGCTGGACACTCTACACAGTGTCCATCAGAAGAACTAAGAATCTGAAGACTCTACAGATGACTGAGCTTTTCGGTATGCTAAAGACCTATGAATTAGAGATTATTCAGGTCAGGGAAAGAAGCTCAAGCTACCAAACAGCCTCAACATCCACCACCACCTCTTCTGCCCTCCACTCAGACCACTCAGGTCCTAGTTCAAGCAACTATTATCCTCCCATAGTCACTCATCCCCAAACTCTAACCTCTCAATCAAAAACTCACCATTTCTTCTTGAAGCCCCACCTCAAACATCTTGTCTCTGAAAACTCAAGCAATATGTCCTTTATCAAGGAAGATCTGGAATGTTTTCATCCAGATGATCTAGAAGAAATGGATATACAGCACTCATATACCATGCTCTCTCTAAGAGCAAAAAGGTTCTACTCAAGAACAGGAAGACCCGTTCCAAGCAACAACTCTAACACGAGGGTTGGCTTGGACAAAAGCAAATTGAGGTGTTACAACAGTAACCAACTTGGTCATTTTGCTAGAGAATGCAAGGCACCAAAGGCAAACCCAGCTGCTGCTCATACCAGACAAGCTCACCAAGCTCAGCCAAGACAGCAACAACAACAAGCCACTCCTCCTGCACAAACTGCAGCTTGTGCAGCTGTTGGAACTGCTGACTTTGACTGGAGCTTCCAGTATGAGGATATTCCTGCCAACAATCAAGCTCTCATGGCAGACACATCAGAGGTACCACCTCAGGTATATGAAAATCTGTGTACTCAAGCTTTTATTGATAAGGTCCTTGGATACAGGAAACTTAACCAGAATCTGATATATCAAAATGAAGAATTTCACCAAATGAAATCTGAATTTAAAAAGGTTGAAAACAGTTAAAAGGAAAAGATTGATTGTTTAAAGAAAGAAATTCCATCATTAAAACATGAACAAACAAACCTTGAAACTCAAATTGATGACCTTCTGGTTAAGTTAAAAGCTACAAGGGCCGAATTAGCAGACCAAAAGGTCCATGTGGAAAAATATGAGTTTGCATCCAAAAAGCTACAAAGACTTTTGGATGCTCAAATTAATGAAAAGGTAACTGCTAGTATTAGATTCCAAGTTGAACAACCCTACAATGTTGTTCCTCCACCCGCTGACTATGTAGCCATTCATGAACCAAGTTTCAATCTTTCCAACCTTGACATGGCCAACCGAAATCTGGACCCTGTTGTCCAAGAAACCCCTGTGCAAGAATGCACTACTTCTTCCGAGTCTGAGTCAACATGCTCAGACTCCACTGAAACCAATAAAGTTTCATCACCACCTACTTGTGAAGTTATTAAAGCCAACAATCCAAGCCCTTTCATCCCTTCAAGAACAGTACCAGTATCTCAACCAACCAAACAAATCAGAATCAGCTATCCTCCAGAAGGAAGAAAGCTAACTGTTGAAAAGGGACAGTCTTCAACATCCACCAACTCAAAGCCACAATCCAAATCAATCCAACAAAGGAAGGTGTTCGACATATGCCATGCGACTAGAGAGAGAGAGCTCCATATGTTCAAAAGACATTGGAAGAAGCCATCTTTGAGCACAACAAAGCTCACCCCTAGAACTTCAAAGACTTGTTCAAAAGAAAGGACTACGTGTACTTTCAAATGGACAAACTGGCTAAATCATGCTTTGTCTATGGCAAATACAACCATACTGCTAGCACCTGCTTCTACTACTTTCAGCAACAAAGAAACCTCAAGCAACATGCTTTTGAAAAGACGAACAAGAACAAAAAGGTAAGAAGCTTTGAAGCCAAGGCAACTCAGTTCAGAAACTCTCTATCCCCACCAAGAAAGCATCTGCCAAAAACACAACACTCTTGCATCATTTGCGTGAATCAGGCCACTTTTCTACACATTGTAAGTTTAATCCTCTCAACCAGGCTCTTCATCAAGTTCCTCTTCAACAAAAGCCTATCAGCAAGATGAAGAAGGGTAGGCATACTTCGGAGATTAAACCGTCAGCAACAAACAAAACTGCAGCTGATCAAGTAAGACTTAAGCAACCAAAGGAAAAGCCTTCATCAGTAACCAAGATTGATGCTGCCCAAGTTAAACCGTCATGTCACACCCCCAATTTCCACTAACGGAGTTTTACCATTTGGAAGGTGACACACCAGGATCTCAGTCATTAGTTACATCAAACGACACTATATGGGACTTGAAATGTCAAGACATAAAAGTTCAGAATTAATGCGGAAGCGTAAACGTTAATATGAAATCAAAAGTAATTACACGCAACAAGCGTCGATTAATGTAATTAAATAAACTGTTTAAAGTATTCGAAATGAATGATATGACAGTAGGACTCCATGCATGTCCTAAGTGCGCAACCTGTGCCAAAGCGACCTGAGAAACATGTAAGAAAAAGTGTCAACACGAGGTTGGTGAGTTCACAGGTTTCAAGTTTACAATAAGAGTGTGTTTGCCAGATTATGTACATTCAATATGCATATCTATAGGTAGCTAACCTATGTTCATGTCTTACTAAAGCGCTCGCAACCGAAGCTGACTGTGTTTGTATGCCTCCTGCCAGGTCTATCAACTCTGGCACATGTGAGTAGGCTAACATTTCACCCGTTCGATATCCAATCAAGTTAGCGCGACTAACGCGGGTGGGGCTTGTCAAACCCAGTAGTACTACTAAACATTACCTCGCTAAGATCCATATTAACGGTTCGAAATAAGATGAGGACTTTCTGTGATAGCGTGTTACGCTTAGTCTCAAAAGTGATATCATATAAAGTACCATAATCAAATAGTTGCGTCATGTTTTTTCCCCTGGCGGGAAAAACAGTATTTGCTTGCGTACCTGTTTCTCCCCCACGGGGAAAACAAGTAAAAGTATGATAGTTAGTGTTTCATGTTTGTTTCTTCCTCAACAGGAAAACAAGTAAAATACGTTTGTGTGTAAGCATGTTTCTCCCCCAATAGTAAAACAGGTAAAAAGGGGCCGTGAAACTCACATGCGTTGCGTAGTAGGTAGTATCACACAAGTATGAGATTTAGAACCTCAAGTGTTAGCCTGCACGGCTTATGTATGCCCTAGGATCATAAACACATAAGTTAGGGACACATTGGAATTTGTGACGACGACACGGAAGATTATAACGTTTTAACACATTCTAAGGATCAATGAGCAGACGAACGTGTCCACGGGAATATAGGTTTCTTAATATAAAAATTTAGATAAATGCGTTACGTGTCGAACGTTAATAACGAATAATATTAAATGGATAAATAAATTCGTACGCTTACTATTTAAATTGGTTAGGAAAATAATATAACTTTATATATTATTTTAAGTCGTATGATTAACAAAATAATCATTTATGTGGAAAATTAATAAATATATTATTTCTATTTGATATAATAAACGTGAGTAAATAATATAAACAATTATATTATTAATTAGTTTAAAACCTTATACGAGGTAAATAAACACGGTGAAAATAATATAATAATATATTATTTTTAATAGGAGTTATGGGTTGAAAATAATATAAGCATATTATTTTATGAGTGGGTAATATTATTAAAATAGGTTATCAAACCAAACCCGAGTCTACGGGTTGTTTCCGGAGTTAAAACACGTTAATATTTTAATATAATAATATAGGATAGGTTTTTATATTTAAAATATAAATTAAAAACTGATTTAAAAAGAAATGGGTGTGGAGAGACTCGAACCCGGGTCTCTCCCACACGAGCACAGAGTCTTAACCAGTCCGCCCGCTAGGGTCATCGCGATATCAACATGACAGAAATGGTTTTAACCATTGTCCCCACTGTGTTCTTCCTCTATACATGTAATCGATCGAAATTAGTCCTAATATCATTAAATCTGATCGCGAATAGATCTAAGATCACATGGGTTTTGTTCATCTAGTGTTTGCGAGTATGTATATGTATTTTAATTGTAAAATCATCATGTCTATGATCGTTTTAAAGTAGAAATTAGAACCGAAATACCCTAGGTTTAATCTCAAATCGATTTGAACAATTATGATGTTAGAAACTGGTGAAACCATGGGGCTTTCACAGAGTAAGGTATTGCGAATCTATACATATGGTTTAATTGGATTAAGGTTGAGTTTAAGATCAAAAACCCCAAATCCGATTTAGAGTAAACCTTAGATTCTGGTTCTTGTCCAAATCGATGATGAATGATTCAATTGATATGGGGCTTTGAAAGAGTAGATGATCGCGAGTCTAACCATATGAATTAATTGGATTAAGACCAAGTCTAGAATCAAAAGCCCCAAACCCGTTTACGTATGAACCCTAGATTACGGGTTGAGTTTAACTCGGTGTTATCCGATCCAATTAGCATAGGGTTATTGATCTAGACATGGAAACGAAATTGTAAATGTAGATAGTTACCAGAATTTGATTCGGATTGATAGAACTTGATCAAAACCGACGTCGACCGAGGGCGGGTTGGTCTCCGGCGAGTGTGGATGCCTCTCCGATCTAATTAGCGGTTGCAGAAGCTTCAGAGGGTTATGTCAATCGTGTTCAGAGACTCAATTCATGAATTGGTATACGGAAACGAGTAATTTGATGGTATTTGGAAATGAAGTCGACGATTACGGAAATCATGATTATAATTGGTTTTAATTGAGTGAAACGATTATGATTAAGACTCTAATTAGGTTCGTTAATGTCATAAATGTGGATATCAGTTACTAATCGCAACGAATTTCAGGCAGAGAGTTCGAACTTGGATCAAACGACGGGACTTTGACTTTCGAAGTCAACCGAATTTGAAGTTAGGCTATTGACAGATTTAGTCCTTGCAATTTATTGAATTTAGGTTTAGCAGTTTGGCAGAAATAGTCCTTGAGGTTAGAATCCAATTAAGAGTTAGTTGGTTTGACAATCGAAAAGTCAACAGGAAAGCGATTTTTGAATTTCAAAGTCAATAGGGTGAGTTTTGATTAATTGCAATACTAATCCTTGTAGTTTTAGATTTGGATAATAACAGAACTAGTCCCTAGAGTTTAATTTAAGTTATTTAGGTTAACTTTTAACTGGATTTACTAACGAGGTTAACTCTAAAGTCCGGATTGTCACATCATCCCCTAGTTGAAAGAATTTTCATCCCGAAAATTAAAATAATAAAAAAAAATTTCCAGGATATCACATCATCCCCTAGTTGAAAGAATTTTCGTCCCGAAAATTAAATAGTACCTTAAGAGTTTGACGCGGAGTGTTTGAACAGATTAGGATATTTGCGAATCATCTGATCTTCGCGCTCCGACGTGAATTCCAGTCCGCGTTTCGAGTTCCAACGGACTCTAACAATAGGGTTTTTACTATGCTTAAGCGTTTTGACCTCCCTATCCATAATTTCAACAGGTTCTTCGATGAAACGCAACTGTTCATCAATGTGTAGTTCCTCAAGAGGAACTGCGAGCGATTCGTCTGCTAGACATTTCTTCAAGTTTGAGATGTGAAAGACGTTGTGTGCACCACTAAGTCTTTCGGGTAGGTCCAGTTGATACGCGACTGGTCCAATTCTCTTTAATATTTTGAAAGGTCCAACGTAACGAGGATTCAGTTTGCCTCGTTTCCCGAAACGAATGACACCTTTCCAAGGTGAGACTTTGAGTAAGACCATGTCACCTATTTGAAACTCCAAAGGTTTACGACGCTTGTCGGCATAGCTCTTTTGACGATCACGAGCTGCCGTCATACGGTTTCTAATTTGAACGATCTTTTCGGAAGTTTCAAATACAAGTTCAGGACCTGTGAGTTGGCTATCTCCAACCTCGGTCCAACAAATGGGAGAACGGCATTTCCGTCCATAAAGTGCTTCAAATGGAGCTGCCTTGATGCTAGTGTAATAGCTGTTGTTGTAGGAGAACTCCACCAACGGTAGGTGAGACTCCCAAGTGTTACCGAAATCGATCACACAAGCTCGTAGCATGTCCTTTAAGGTTTTAATGGTACGCTTCATTTGGTCATCTGTTTGAGGGTGGTACGCCGTGCTCATATCTAGACGCGTACCTAGGGCTTTTTGTAATGATTGCCAGAAACGAGAAGTGAATCGTGCATCACGATTCGAAATGATAGAGATTGGCACCCCGTGTCGAGAGACTACTTCTTTCATGTAAATACGAGTAAGCTTATCCATTTTGTTTGTTTCCCTTGATTGCTAAGAAGTGAGCGGACTTTGTTAAACGGTCGACAATTACCCAAATGGTATCACATCCGGTAGGAGTTCGTGATAATTTGGTGATGAAGTCCATGGATATTTGTTCCCATTTCCACATAGGAATTTCTGGTTGTTGTAGGAGACCGAATGGTTTTTGATATTCAACTTTGACCTTCGCGCAGGTCAGACACTTACTAACATAAGTGGCTATATCAGCCTTCATCTTTGGCCACCAATATAGTACTTTTAGATCATGGTACATTTTATCGGAACCCGGATGAATGGAGTAACGAGATTTATGAGCTTCATCCATTATTAGTTCCCTTAAATTTCCGAACACTGGAACCCATATTCGTTCGACAAAGTAACGAATTCCGTCAGATTTTACTTCAAGTTGTGCTTCCATGCCGCGTGTACCTTCTAACGGTAGGTTATCTTCTTTCAAGGCTTCAAGTTGAGCATTACGGATTCTGTCAGGCAACCCAGGGTGGATAGTAAGTTGTAACGCTCGAACTCGTTTGCGTTTCGTTTCCTTTCGGCTTAGTGCATCAGCCACAACGTTAGCTTTACCCGGATGATACCGGATCACACAGTCGTAATCATTTAAAAGTTCAACCCAACGACGTTGTCGCATGTTCAACTCCTTCTGCTTGAAGATATGCTGGAGGCTCTTGTGGTCGGTGTAGATGGTGCATTTGGTACCGTACAAGTAATGTCTCCATATCTTAAGTGCAAAAACTACTGCTCCCAACTCTAGGTCATGAGTGATGTAGTTTTTCTCATGAACCTTTAACTGACGTGAAGCGTATGCGATTACCTTTTCGCGCTGCATTAAGACACAACCCAGACCTTGAATAGATGCATCACAATACACTACAAAATCATCGGTTCCTTCCGGAAGAGCTAAAATAGGTTCACTGCAAAGTTTCTGCTTGAGGTGCTGGAAGGCTGACTCTTGGTTATCGCCCCAATTATAGGCCTTCCCCTTTTAAGTCAGGGCGGTTAGAGGTTGTGCAATCCTTGAAAATCCTTCGATAAAGCGACGGTAATATCCAGCCAATCCCAGAAATTGTCGCACCTCAGTCGGAGTCGTCGGTGCTGCCCAATTCTTGATGGCTTCTATTTTGGACGGATCGACATGTATTCCTTTTTCATTTACCACATGACCTAGAAACTGAACCTCTCGAATCCAAAATTCACATTTGGAAAACTTAGCATAAAGTTGCTCTTACTTGAGTAGTTCCAAAATTAGACGCAGATGTTCCTCATGTTCTTCCTCGTTCTTGGAATAAATAAGGATGTCATCGATGAAAACGATAACAAACTGGTCAAGGTAAGGCTTACACACACGGTTCATGAGGTCCATGAATACCGCAAGTGCGTTGGTTAAACCGAAAGGCATGACCATAAATTCGTAATGGCCGTACCTTGTCCTGAATGCAGTTTTAGAGATATCTTCTCCTCGGACTCTTAACTGATGATAGCCGGACCTAAGGTCTATTTTGGAATAGAAACTTGATCCTTGGAGTTGATCAAAAAGGTCATCGATATGAGGTAAAGGGTAGCGGTTCTTGATTGTAACTTTATTCAGCTCCCGGTAATCAATACACATACGAAACGTACCGTCCTTCTTCTTGACAAATAATACCGGAGCTCCCCACGGTGATGAACTAGGTCGGATGAAACCTTTATCCAATAAGTCTTGCAACTGAGTGGACAGTTCCTGCAATTCACTGGGTGCTAATCGATAAGGTGCCCGAGCAATCGGTGCTGCTCCGGGTGCTAAATCAATTTGGAATTCAATCTTGACGATGCGGCGGAAGACCAAGCAGATCTTCGGGAAATAATTCCGGATAATCACGAACGATCGGTATGTCGTCAATCTTCTTCTCCTCATATGGCTGCCCGGCGACGAGAGCCAGAATGTCAGTATGACCTTTACGTAGACATTTCTGCGCTTTCATGAAGGATATGATGCTTATGACTGCACCACTCCTTTTGTCTTAGACAAAAAGGATTTCCCCTCTAAGGAGAGGAAGGCAAATATTTTTGTCACAACAGTTGGCCTCAGGTTAATTCTTGGATAACCAATTCATACCGACAATAAGGTCGAAACTGCCAAGTGTAACTGGCAGAAGGTCAATGTCAAGTTTATGACTAACCAATACTAGTTTACATTTGTAAGAATGCGAGTTGTTTCGATTTTCTGAGCGTCTGCTATCTCAATAGTATACTTGGCTTTTAACAGAGTTGGAGCACTACCCACTAATATGGGGTTTGTGAAGTCATACTGAGTCTTCTAGTGAGACCCGTGCTTATAAAGCAAGTGTCAGTCAATGCATAGGCTAAGGGAATAGGTTCACATGTAAGAATGAAAAGTTTAATGAGATATAGATTCCAGGAGTACAAGGGATAGGATGTATATTTAAGTAATCGCGTTCAGCTGATGGTCAGTTAGATTAAATCCCCGTTTTCTAATGTCATTGAAATAACTGGATATGCTGGGGTATATATCAAATAGACCGGGGATTAGTCACCGGATAAGGTAATAGGGTCAAATGGAATTTATCATTGGAGTGTAAGGAATAACGTGTTAGCTTAGAAAGAATTTCTCAAATTTCGCTTACATAGTTGGAGTCGATGGGTTTACCATGAGGTTCTACTGGAGTTTCAATCAAGATGGTTTCATTGATAAAATCTGGATGAGAGTCTTAAGTTCAATAAGGCTCTTACATGAGTGAAATCAAATGATGGATTCTATTGATGAAAGTTTAGGGTGTTCGTAAATGCCTTCAACATGATAGTCGCGTCTATCAATTGTTAAACAGGTTTAACGATACCAACTAGTTGTCGAGTGGGTTACGAGAATTTCTACCGTCAATGGAAATATAAATATGTAGATCACAGATTAGGACCATTTATCCACACACTAGGTTTCACCAGGACTTACATGCACCTCAAATTATTATTACGTGTGCACCCGTAATGATAATTTGCTTTGCATGCTCACCCTAGCTTCTCCCTACCCTGTGTCAAAATGTCCCTCAATTTGCATTACCGAGTACAAAGTGTTGTCAAATATGGTAAGTCATCGAGAGGCTTAGTCATCAACCACAAGTTGACCAACTAGGACTCATATCAGGATGAGTAGTCAAGAAATCGTTTGATCCAAGTATTCACTCGAGTTGAAACACAATACAAGAGTCCAATCCAGTGGATTGTAGATGAGAGCATGAAGCAAACATGTACACGAAATGCGACTTCAAGAAATGAAACTAATTCATGAATACAAGTTATAGGAAGCAGCAAGGTAGCTGTCCTTTTAACTTAGTCAAGATAGGGTTTGAGTATGCATTGAGCAATGCGTTCTCAGATTTGTGGTCAATCTATTCTCAACAGAATATTGAACAAGGATGCGAGCCCATGGCTCGGGAAAGTGGAGACATCTACATGTCAATGGATTCTGCAATCATGCGTGCAATGGTCTGCCTTCATTCGGCGTATTGTTGTTGGCGGGTACAGTAGGGACTCGCCTCCGACGATCCCAATTCCCGAAGAGATATGCGTTAGTGCTGAGTGTCGTCCATAACATGGACCTGAGAAAGCCCACCATACCCCCACAGGTGATGGTGATGTAAGTGACTCCTCTGAAGGCTCCGTTTCGCTGCCCTCGAACGGGAGTGGATGATATTCTGGTGATTCCCCGAGTGTCGCCACTGGGAATGATGATGCAATGCAAATGTTGTGTCCCTCGCCAACTGAGGGTGATACGGATGGTGTTACATACCTGTACTACAATGTATGTATAGATGCTATATATATCAGGTATGAGTGTCTGTGCCGTGTAACTAATGCATGTGTACGGTTATAGTCTAGTATGCAATCCTAGTTCTCTATAACTAATGGATCTGATACCAATCTGTCACACCCCCAATTTCCACTAACGGAGTTTTACCGTTTGGAAGGTGACACACCAGGATCTCAGTCATTAGTTACATCAAACGACACTATATGGGACTTGAAATGTCAAAACATAAAAGTTCAGAATTAATGCGGAAGCATAAACGTTAATATGAAATCAAAAGTAATTACACGCAACAAGCGTCGATTAATGTAATTAAATAAACTGTTTAAAGTATTTGAAATGAATGATATGACAGTAGGACTCCATGCATGTCCTAAGTGCGCAACCTGTGCCAAAGCGACCTGAGAAACATGTAAGAAAAAGTGTCAACACGAGGTTGGTGAGTTCACAGGTTTCAAGTTTACAATAAGAGTGTGTTTGCCAGATTATGTACATTCAATATGCATATCTATAGGTAGCTAACCTATGTTCATGTCTTACTAAAGCGCTAGCAACCGAAGCTGACTGTGTTTGTATGCCTCCGGCCAGGTCTATCAACTCTGGCACATGTGAGTAGGCTAACATTTCACCCGTTCGATATCCAATCGAGTTAGCACGACTAACGCGGGTGGGGCTTGTCAAACCCAGTAGTACTACTAAACATTACCTCGCTAAGATCCATATTAACGGTTCGAAATAAGATGAGGACTTTCTGTGATAGCGTGTTACGCTTAGTCTCAAAAGTGATATCATATAAAGTACCATAATCAAATAGTTGCGTCATGTTTTCTCCCCTGGCGGGAAAAACAGTATTTGCTTGCGTACCTGTTTCTCCCCCACGGGGAAAACAAGTAAAAGTATGATAGTTGGTGTTTCATGTTTGTTTCTTCCTCAACAGGAAAACAAGTAAAATACGTTTGTGTGTAAGCATGTTTCTTCCCCAATAGTAAAACAGGTAAAAAGGGGCCGTGAAACTCACCTGCGTTGCGTAGTAGGTAGTATCACACAAGTATGAGATTTAGAACCTCAAGTGTTAGCCTGCACGGCTTATGTATGCCCTAGGATCATAAACACATAAGTTAGGGATACATTGGAATTTGTGACGACGACACGGAAGATTAGAACGTTTTAACACATTCTAAGGATCAATGAGCAGACGAACGTGTCCACGGGAATATAGGTTTCTTAATATAATAATTAAGATAAATGCGTTACGTGTCGAACGTTAATAACGAATAATATTAAATGGATAAATAAATTCGTACGCTTACCATTTAAATTGGTTAGGAAAATAATATAACTTTATATATTATTTTAAGTCGTATGATTAACAAAATAATCATTTATGTGGAAAATTAATAAATATATTATTTCTATTTGATATAATAAACGTGAGTAAATAATATAAACAATTATATTATTAATTAGTTTAAAACCTTATACGAGGTAAATAAACGCGGTGAAAATAATATAATAATATATTATTTTTAATAGGAGTTATGGGTTGAAAATAATATAAGCATATTATTTTATGAGTGGGTAATATTATTAAAATAGGTTATCAAACCAAACCCGAGTCTACGGGTTGTTTCCGGAGTTAAAACACGTTAATATTTTAATATAATAATATAGGATAGGTTTTTATATTTAAAATATAAATTAAAAACTGATTTAAAAAGAAATGGGTGTGGAGAGACTCGAACCCGGGTCTCTCCCACACGAGCACAGAGTCTTAACCAGTCCGCCCGCTAGGGTCATCGCGATATCAACATGACAAAAATGGTTTTAACCATTGTCCCCACTGTGTTCTTCCTCTATACATGTAATCGATCGAAATTAGTCCTAATATCATTAAATCTGATGGCGAATAGATCTAAGATCACATGGGTTTTGTTCATCTAGTGTTTGCGAGTCTGTATATGTATTTTAATTGTAAAATCATCATGTCTATGATCGTTTTAAAGTAGAAATTATAACCGAAATACCCTAGGTTTAATCTCAAATCGATTTGAACAATTATGATGTTAGAAACTGGTGAAACCATGGGGCTTTCACAGAGTAAGGTATTGCGAATCTATACATATGGTTTAATTGGATTAAGGTTGAGTTTAAGATCAAAAACCCCAAATCCGATTTAGAGTAAACCCTAGATTCTGGTTCTTGTCCAAATCGATGATGAATGATTCAATTGATATGGGGCTTTGAAAGAGTAGATGATCGCGAGTCTAACCATATGAATTAATTGGATTAAGGCCAAGTCTAGAATCAAAAGCCCCAAACCCGTTTACGTATGAACCCTAGATTACGGGTTGAGTTCAACTCGGTGTTATCCGATCCAATTAGCATAGGGTTATTGATCTAGACATGGAAACGAAATTGTAAATGTAGATAGTTACCAGAATTTGATTCGGATTGATAGAACTCGATCAAAACCGACGTCGACCGAGGCCGGGTTGGTCTCCGGCGAGTGTGGATGCCTCTCCGATCTAATTAGCGGTTGCAGAAGCTTCAGAGGGTTATGTCAATCGTGTTCAGAGACTCAATTCATGAATTGGTATACGGAAACGAGTAATTTGATGGTATTTGGAAATGAAGTCGACGATTACGGAAATCATGATTATAATTGGTTTTAATTGAGTGAAACGATTATGATTAAGACTCTAATTAGGTTCGTTAATGTCATAAATGTGGATATCGGTTTCTAATCGCAACGAATTTCAGGCAGAGAGTTCGAACTTGGATCAAACGACGTGACTTTGACTTTCGAAGTCAACCGAATTTGAAGTTAGGCTATTGACAGATTTGGTCCCTGCAATTTATTGAATTTAGGTTTAGCAGTTTGGCAGAAATAGTCCTTGAGGTTAGAATCCAATTAAGAGTTAGTTAGTTTGACAATCGAAAAGTCAACAGGTAAGCGATTTTTGACTTTCAAAGTCAACAGGGTGAGTTTTGATTAATTGCAATACTAATCCTTGTAGTTTTAGATTTGGATAATAACAGAACTAGTCCCTAGAGTTTAATTTAAGTTATTTAGGTTAACTTTTAATTGGATTTACTAACGAGGTTAACTCTAAAGTCCGGATTGTCACACGTCAGAAGCCAACAAAAATTTTACTGATCAATTAAAGCCCAAGCGACCCAAAGACAAGCCTTCAGCAGCAACCAAGATTGTTACTGCTCAAATAAAACCATCAGCAGCAACAAAATCTGTTGCTGATAAGCCAAAGTCCTCAGGTGCAACATCTGCTGCTGACAAAGCAAAGAGAGATGGAAACCACCAATTCAGCATTGGAAAGCCAAAATTTCTCCAAGAATCATCATTGGTTCCGTTGAATGCATGCATGCTGATACTGATAATCCGAGAACCCTTTTTTACAAGGATGCAAGCTCTTGGATTCCTCACACTAACTAGACCTCTCTCATGTGCAGGGACAGCTAGGTCATAAGAATAACACCTGGGTGGTAGACAATGGTTGTTCCAGGCATATGACAGGCAACAGATCCATCCTCTCCAACTACAGACATTTCAATGGAGGATACGTTGCCTTTGGAAATGACTCAAAAGGAGGATCTATTACTGGACAAGGAACTGTGTCCAATGAAAGAATGAGTATTGATAAGGTAAACTATGTCAAAGAATTGGACTTCAATCTCATGAGTGTTTCCCAGGTCTGTGATCAAAAGCATTGGATGCTCTTCACATATAAAGAATGCTTTGTACTGTCTCCTGATTTATCCAAACCTCCTCCAGAAAAGATTTTATTAACTGCTCAGAGAAAAGAAAATGTTTATGTGCTTGACGTGAATGAGGTCACTCCATCTGGCAGTGTATCCTGTTTTCTGTCAAAAGCTTAAGTTGATGAATCAGCTCTCTGGCAGAGGAGATTAAGCCATGTTAACATCAAAACTATCAACAAATTGGTGAAGGATAATCTTGTCAGAGGGCTTCCTGATAAAAAATTCCAGCTTGAAGATCAGTGCATCGCTTGTTTGAAGGGGAAGCAACACAAGAGTTCTCACAAACCCAAAACTTTGAATACAAATGACATTCCACTACAGCTGTTGCATATTGATCTCATTGGTCCTACAATTATTATGTCAATGGGTAAGAAGTCATACTGTCTGGTGATAACCGATGACTACACCAGATTCTTATAGGTATACTTCTTGAGAACTAAAGATTAAACTTCTGAAATTCTCAAATCCTACATCCTTAGGGTAGAGAATCAACGCAATCAGAAGGTAAAGATAATAAGGTGTGATCAGGGCTCAGAGTTCAAGAACCACACTTTGAACTGTTTCTGTGAGAGCAAGGGAATAGAAAGACAATACAGTGCTCCAAGAACTCCTCAAAAAAATAGAGTTGCTGAAAGAAGAAACAAAACTCTAATTGAGTCAGCAAGATATATATTGGCTGACTCAAAACTCCCTCTCACATTCTGGGCAGAAGCAGTAAGCACAGTCTGCTATGTGCAAAATAGAGTTCTCATAGTCAAGCCTCTCAACAAGACACCTTATGAACTATGGTTCCAAAGAGTTCCCTACATTGGATTTAGAAAACCTTTTGGATATCCATGCACAATTCTGATCACACATGGGGTTCTTCCTAAGTTTGGTGCCAAATCTGATGAAGGATATTTTATAGGCTATTCCTCCCAATCCAAGGCCTATAGAGTATTCAACTCAAGAACAAGAATTGTGAAAGAATCAGTCAATGTGGAATATATAGAACACATTGTCTGTGAATAGGGAAAAGGCCCAAAATGGCTCTTTGACATAGACTCCTTCACCCAAATATTTGAGCCTCTCATCTTCTCAAATATGGAGTCTACCTCTACACAAGCACCTCCTTCACCCAAATATTTGAGCTCTGAAACACATCAGTTGGATTGAGGCAATGCAGGAAGAGTTGTTGCAATTAAAGAGACATGATGTCTGGAAACTTGTTGATCTTCCACCTGGTCAATCTGCCATTGGCACAAGATGGGTATTCAGGAACAAGCAAGATGAGAGAGGCATTGTAGTCAAGAACAAAGCCAGACTTGTAGCTCAAGGCTACACTCAGGAAGAGGGAATTAACTATGATGAAGTATATGCTCCTGTTGCCAGGCTGGAGGCCATCAGAATAGTCCTGGCATATGCTGCATCCAAGAATTTCATAGTCTATTAAATAGATGTCAAGAGTGCCTTTCTGCATGGGAAGATTGGTGAATAAGTATATGTCAAACAGCCTTCAGGCTTTGTAGATCCCGCACATCCTAACCAAGTGTTCAAACTAGATAAAGCTTTGTATGGCTTACATCAAGCCCCAAGAGCCTGGTATGAAACTTTTTCTGGATATCTACTAAGCAACAACTTCAGAAGAGGTGCCATTGACCAGACCTTGTTTATCAAAGATGAAGGGGGAGAAATCTTACTCGTACAAATCTACGTTGATGATATCATCTTTGGATCAATAAGGAAGAAGTTGTGTAAATACTTTGAGATCCTGATGCACTCAAAGTTTGAAATAAGTTCAATGGGTGAACTAAATTTCTTTTTTTTCCTCACCAACTGTAATATTAAACACATCAGAAGAATCAAGAAGAAGAGAAAAGGAAAAGAAGAAGAAAGAATGGAAAGTAGTGACTAGTTTTGAATAGGAAGAAGATGAAGAAAGTGTCCTTCCCTTGTCCATTCCACAAAATGACAATGAAGCTGAAGCTGAGATCCCAACAGCATCTTTTACATCTGTTGTTGTGGTCCATGAAGCTGAAGCAGAGGCATCCAGCAAAGACAAGGGGAAGAGACCTATGACAGAAGAAGATGAAGAAAGGTTATTGAAAGATAAGAAGGAAAGGGAGGAAAGAAAAAAGAAGAAGAGAAGAAGAGGAGATGGCTGAATTAAGAAAAGCACAAGAAAGAAAAACTGCCATACTTCTTAGAGAACAACAAATCCAGCTCTATGCTAAGCAGCTAGATGATCAGAAAGTCCAGATTCCTGCAGCTTATCAAACTCAAGAAGATGAAGCTCTAGCTCTTCAGCTGCAAGAACAATTCAGTAAAGAAGAAGAAGAAAGAGAGAAGAAGAAAAAGGAAGAGGCTAAGTTCAGAATAACTGATTCTGAACTAGCCAAAGAAATGAGAGAGGAGTGGATAGAGGCTTTGATTTCTCAAGGTGAGGATGCAGACTACCTTAAGAAACTATCAAATAAAGAAGTCTACATAGCCTTCATGGGTCAGCAAGGTCAATTGGCAAATAAGAAAATGGCTGAAGAAGAAGAAAAAGCCAAACAGAAATCCAAGAAGACCATTGCCTTTAACAGAAGAACCCATGAAGAAAGGAAGGTCACGATTGACTTCCTAAAGGCTAGAGGAGAGAGTGGAAAAAGGCTGGGTCCCATGAGTTTCATGAACCTGCAAGCCCTTTACTTTAAAGTCAAGAAGGAAGAGGAAGAAAGACTGGGGAAGAAAGGTTCAAAGAAGAGGGTGATTAATCAAGAAGATGAAAGGAAACAAAAGAAACCAAAGCCTTCTCCCTCATCCACCACTTCCTCTATTCAACAACCTTTCACTCTCAATCCTAGACCTCCCTCCTCTCCACCCACAAAGTCCAAATCCTTCCACCCAGCTCCTCCTCATCAACAGCCTTCGAAAAAGAAAACCAAACCTACCATCACACCAGAAGACTCAAGAGAAATAATTATCTGGTTCTATAACAGTCAAGATAAATGGTTTAAAGTTTTCAGGGGATAGGAAGAACTAAGAAGATCTATCTATAAATCTGTTGATGTGGTACTGCAACTCCCAGACTCAGAACTAAGAAGAATGATGGAGTTGGGTGAAGCCCATGAGCCAGAGAATGAAGGTGGGAGACATCTTTTGCTAGTGATCAAACATCACTTCAACCCTAGTAAAGATGTAATCATTGATGCCAAACCTCTTCAAACCCATTCTCCATTCACCAGTTGGTTCTTCAAGGCTGATACCAACGAGTTTATCTTGATTGACGTTAAAGGACAAAAGATGATATGTTCAAGCAAGGCCATCTTCAAAATTCCAAGAAAAGACAAAAAGACTCTATATGAGCTTCCTCTAAACAATCCCAACCAGGACAAAAAGACTCTATCTGAGCTTCCTCTAAAAAACAAGACTCTATCTTCCTCTAAACAGTACAATTGCTGTGGACCTCATAGTTTGTTGCAGATCAACAAACTGCTGCGGATAAGCTTATCTGCAGCGGATACTTGTTCTTATGTTTAAGAACAAATCTGCTGCGGATACCCTTATCTACTGAAGACCAAAGTTGCTGCTCATAGGCAAATCATCAGCAGTTGTGGACAGTTGTGTATTGCTGTTGATCAAGAACATTGATGCTGATAGCCATTCCCACTGAAGATAAAATGTTACAGCTGACTTGCTTCGATAAAGCAACCATTACCACTGACAACTTTCTGCTGCAACACTGACACACTCCACGCAGAAAGAATGTTACTGGTGCAAGACAATAAAAGACAACGACGCTCTTCTTTCAAGGACTCAAGCAATGATGCCTAAGAAGACGTTTGAGTAAAGATAAATTTTGTAGTATTTATTGTCGTTACATGTAGAATAGCTTCAATACAAGATCAACGGCTTGTGTTAGATCTGATCCTTAGAATCAAGGGTCTATCTTGATTCTAAGTTACTATATAAGTAGTACTTAGAGTCATTGTATAAGTGTGCTTTTCACTTAAGAGTTTTCTCTGTAATCTTGTAATCTTTGAAGCTTAATACAAATTGCATTTATCAGTATTCTTCTTGTTCACTTGTTTACATTGCTTAGTTGTGATTGTTTCCGCCAATCTCAACTAAATAGAACCATCTTGTATTCACCGATCCTACATGTTGTAGTTGTGGTTATTTAACTTCTTGATGCCTCCTATCAACTGCATCTCCGCCATTGTTGAATCTTCTCTAAGGTGCTCTGATACCACTTGTAACATTTTCACAAGTGAACCACGAGAGCAATCACAGAAACACATCGACACACGGTTGCTTCAAGTGTGTTTCCTTTATTAATCGAATTACGAAAAATAGATACACCTAAACAAAGAAACATACGAGGGTTTATATATAAACCCATTACAAACAACAAACAAATCCTAACTCAACTAGGAAACTGGAAATTCAAAATTTAAACTATATTTAAAGTAAGATAAATATTCATACCTATTAAAGATTTATAATATTCATACCTATTAAAGACTTATCTCTAATCTTGAATTTTGTTCTCCACCAAACCTCCCCTATGAGATCAACTGAACCTGGATGTTGCTTACATTTATCAAGACTTTCATCTCCTAACCTAAGTTATCATTCTTATATTACATTCATTTGATTATTGTATAAGTTGATGTAGGAGCTGCGGGTAGGAAATGGTTTTGCTGGCATTGGTTTGAGGTATCTGGTTTGTTTTGTTCATTGGTGTTCTGTGTTTTTACTTATAAGTTACAAGTTTGCTGGTTGTTGTGAAATCGTGCTAAGTATTGAGATGAAAACTTAGCCAGCCATGTGCTTTTAATTTTAAACGAACAAACAAAATACCAATTACACATGAAGAATCTTTCTTGTGTGCGTTTTGCATATGCGTTTCTGTTTAAATTTCATTAAAACCATCCCTTCCCTATTGCAGACTGGTCTCGGGTTCTAACCCTAGCCTGGGAGGGTTTTTTTTATCCTAACCTTGGAATCACATGTGTTTCGTTATAGGTCGCTCTTTGGTGCTAGAACATAATTTTGTTATCAAAACTCTAATCCCTTAGGAGATCAAAATCTTAGAGGATGAGGATTTGTCATCCAACACTTTGTACCTCAACAGATTCCATTTCTGCATTTTAAATTTCACAACTTTGATTAGAGTGTAGGAATCCGTTCGCGTATAAAAATAAAACACTTTTAATATTACGATTACAATACAAAGAATCAAACCTATCTAGGAAAGCAAGTAAACTACAAATACTAATACAACTGAAAAATCACAAAATACAATAACAGAATTACGATTTTTGATCGAGGATCGTGTTTGACATGGGGCCTTAAAACAAATTCCGGGTCTCTCTTCGTTTTGTTTCCGAAGGTACAACGGCCTAAGCAGTATGTACTGCCGGGGAAGGCTCTAGCACCAGAATTGTACCTTAAAGAAAATGTTGAAGATGATCAAAGAATTGTTGGAATTCTTTAGAGAGAAATAAGGAGAAAACATTAGAGAGATTATGTTGTTTGGTGCATTTTTCAACCAAGGAACACCTTGGTATTTATACTTGAAAAAGAAGTTGAAACACCCCATTCTCCATAAACTCATGAGTCGAAACATCTTAAAACCTTTAAGATTTTTTACTAAAACATGCAACATTTAAAGACATGTTGAATGCATTTGAATTAGTCATAGTTGGTGTTTCAACTAGCGAAATTCTAGTTAATATAATTTATATTTCATTTTCACAAAACTTTTCCAACAATCCCCCACATGTGAAAACAAAACTCATTCATTTCCACATATTTTCCAACAATCCCCCACATGTGAAAACAAAACTCATTCATTTTCACGTTGAGATCGATCCATACATACATGTTTCTTAGATTCAATTCAACGGTTGAACATTGCAGGATAGGTAGGTGTTACCCTTTGAACCTTCCTTTGTGAAGCGTACTTAGTCTCCTAGCGATGTGTAGACACGATGTCTTTGAACATACCCCAATTTATGCAGATGGCAATACACTTCACACAACACTTACCCTGGCCTGGCCAACCCCTCAATGTCGTGTCCTATTATAGTCCTGGAATACTAGCCTGGTTCGGCGAGAGCTCTAGGATTTTTGCCCCAAAATCCATTCGAAGCGACCCTACTTCTCTCTCAAATAGGTGATTCCCGCGCGAATCATTAAAAGCAGTAGGTTATCTTGATTTCTACAAATCATTAACCTTTATTAAGCTTATCCTCACAACACATGTCACTGATTGGAATGGACTAGGACGTGCGCACGGGCAACGCCCTTTAGTTTATTTTGGGTTACTCCCCCACAGTGACCACCCTTGGTTTCATAATTAAGTTGTCCTATTGAACCTAGATCTTGGGATCTCCAGTCAACTAGGTTAGGTTTCCCTTGTGTGCCCTTTTTCCATGGGCTTTAGTCCCATTCCTCGTGACGACTTGTTAACTAACTCTTTGCTTAAGCCTTTCATTAACGGGTCCGCAATGTTATCTTTTGACTTCACATAGTCAATCGTGATAACACCCGTTAAGAGTAGTTGTCGTACCGTGTTATGTCTACGTCAAATATGCCTTGATTTTCCATTGTACATCACGCTATGGGCTCTACCAATCGCTGATTGACTGTCACAATGTATGAAAATAGCCGACAAAGGCTTTGGCCATATTGGAATATCTTCCACAAATTGAAGTAGCCATTCCGCCTCTTCACCACATTTATCCAAGGATAAATTCCGATTCCATGGTGGATCTAACTATAATTGTTTGCTTAGAAGACTTCCAAGCAATAGCCGCACCACCAAGTGTGAACAAATACCCACTTGTTGATTTAGAATCTTTTATATCCGATATCCAATTCGCATCACTGTATCCTTCGATTATAGCTAGATCGCGATTATAATGAAGTCCATAGTCTCTCGTGTATCTCAAGTATCTTAGCACCCGCGTGATACTTTTCCAATGTTCCTCGCTCAGATTACTAGTATATCTACTTAGCCGGCTCACGACATAAGCTAGATCAGGTCTAGTACATGTCATAAGATACATTAGACTACCAATAATTCTTGAGTACTGAGCAACACCGTCGTCTCTATTTTTAAATAGATGGTGGGTCGTATCAATTGGAGTTGACGCGCATCGCGTGTCACCGTTATTGAGTTTCTCAAGAATTTTGTCCACATAGTGAGATTGAATCAAGACAAGACCATTTTGGGTTCTAGTGATTTGTACCCCAAGAATAACATCCGCAAGACCCAAGTCTTTCATGTCAAACCTCGCTTTCAACATATCTTTTGTAGATTGAATCATCTTGTCATTACTCCCAATGATAAGCATATTTAGGTCCACGTGGCTCTTCTATGGTTCGTTCTCGTGATAAGACGCATCGTTAACGCGGAGTGCGGAATCCTACCGAATCAACGATTGCATACGAAATAGACAATAGAAACAATCAGGTAAATAACATTCACTTGTATTCCAACAATCACAGAGTTTACAGACTTGATTCGTTCACTTCTGTATATCTATAAAGACAGACTCTGTAAACTCTATTTATAGACACATGATCTGCATTAGGTGAACTTAACAAGTTCGCCTCTAACAGACTAAGCGAACTTAACAAGTTCGCCTCTGATAGACCAGGCGAACTTGACAAGTTCGCCTCTAGCATAACTTGTATAAACACTTAGAAAACATATAATACAGAAACATAAAGACATTAAGATCTAAACTATTACAAAGCTTTTGTCATACAATCTATGTCCTAACAGACTCCCCTTTGACAATAGCTTGATTTTCAGTCTTTAGTCTTTATGATGAGCTCTTCCAGTTATCCGGTAATCTGCTGCCTGCATGCACTCCATTTCTTCTACAAATCTCTAATACTCTCTTGTACTGCAATCCTTGTTCTTTCCATTCATCAGTGAACATGATCTCATTCTTTCTCAACGTCCTCTGATCTTTCTTTGAAAAGTTAATAAGATTCATTGCATCACAGAAACTCACAATGACCTTATTATATTTATCATCAATCCTTGCTTCACCAGTATTAACATCTACATACCACCATTTCATATTCCCAAGAAAATCTTGTGGAATCTTCTTCAATGGTATCTTCTGTACAGCACGTTCCGGTTTGAACTTGTACTTCCATGTCACTATCCCAGTGTTTTGATCTATGATCTTCACTCTTTTTTCCTTTCTGAGGCTTTAACCTTTCATACTTCCCTAAACCACCTTCTCTCTTAATCATGTTAGCAATCACATCAGCTAATCCACAATTTGATCTATTAATCAGTGGTTTAGTAGCTAGACCATTCATTTCACACCTTGGCAAGGTATTGAAATACTTGATCCTAGGCTTTAAGTACTGATCACCATCCGATCTTTTAAGAGCAAACAACTTTGTGTCATTATCATATAACCAACTTATGATTCTTTCAATACACCTCTCTTTATTTACATATCTTTCTTTCTGAGCAGGTTGTACTTGTGATTTGGGTAGCACCTTCATCCAGCTTTTCACAACTTCTCTCCACTGTTCTCTAGTCATTCCTGTATTTCTATACATCACAGGTTCTTCATTCATCTTAGGAGACACAGTGTGAGTAATATCAGCATCAATATTAACATTGGATTGAGCAGTATCAACATCAGTATCTATCTTTGACTGATCAGTATCATCAAGCGTAGTGATATCTTCAAAAGAGTCCATAGAATCTGTTATTCCTTCATAAGAGAACTCAGGAATAACATCATCTTGGATGAAGTTATATGGTACTTTCAGACCATCACTGCCTTCATATGTAACTTTATCTTTATTCTTCTCTATCTCTATCTCCACTATCTCTCCTTCTTCAACTTCATTATCAGACACTTCATCTTCAATGTCATTGAATAATTCATCAATATCATCCAGACATTCTATCTTCTCAGCTTCTTCCTCTTCAGAGTCTGCAAAGAATTCCAATAATAGAATTTCTTCATTAACTCCAGAGTCATCCTTGTTTCCTTCAATCATTTGTGATGTCGACTCCCCCTGAACTCTTGATATAGGATTAACGTCAGCAGCGTATTGACGATCACTCTCAACATTACCAGTAGGATCATTGTCTTCATCATCCTTTCTTTGAATAGACTCAGTATGAAATGTATCATGTATCCTTAACTCCCCCTGAGCGTCAAGACGCTCAACAAGTTTGGACACCAATAATTGCATGTCGGCAATCTGTGTAGCTTGAGTCTGAATAACCATCTGTCTCTGAGCATCAGTAGACACAAGAGTATCCACCTGATTCTGTAAAGAAAGCACTTTTGATTCAAGGAAAGTAATCCTAGCAGAATCAAAAATCTTTGAAGAACCAGCCGAAGATTGAGGAACAGACGGAATAGGAGTAATCACAGGAGGAACAAGAGTAATCACAGGAGATGGATTCTTAGATCTCGGAGGTGTAATCAATAAGGAAGCAACAAAGTTAGCATCCTCAACACCTTGTGAAGAATGAGCAGCAGCAATAGAAGCAGACATAAGCTTCTAAGCCTTTGGATCCAGATTAAAATCACTATCTGAATCAGAACTCTCATCAACTAATGTTCTCTTACCAAGTACTGATCCGGAAGGAGGATCCCGAATAGACTTACGTCTCAGTCTTCTGGCTTTGAATTTAATACGCTTGCCAACATTTGCCAATGGCACATTAGCCAATCTTTCATAATGATCTGAGCAGAAATATCTGGATGAATCAGAGTCATGTGCATCAGACACAGGCAAAATTGTTTCACTTGAACTGGAACTAGAATTATGTTCTTCCACCACTATCCCGTCACGTTCATGAATGGGCAAGTTCACAGCTTCATCATTAAAATCTTCCATATTCATACCTAAGTCTTCTTCATGCTATTGAACAACTTCTTCTTGAACAGGTTCATTCACAGGCACTTGTGGAATAGGAACTTGTACTTGAATAGGAACTTGTTGTTGTTGAAGAACTTGTACAGGTTGTTGTTGTTGAACATTTTGTCCTTGCCCTTGAGCCAACTCTTCAGGATGAAACCAATTGTCATTTGGAGGTTCAACATAATCAGGATTGATTAAGTGACCAAATAATGGAGTTTGAACAGGAATTAAATCAGCATTCTGTTGTTTCACCTTTGTGCAATCAGTAAAGATACGTTTTGACATCGGAGTCAAATTTAAACGGATTGGATGATGTGGGAGACCAGGAATAAGATGATTCTGAATCATTTGGATGAAACGAGGATACATTAGAAATCCTTGACCTTTTGGAGGATTAATCTGCATAACTAACTCCCGGTAAATATAGAGAGCAAAGTTGAACCGTTTGTTCAAAGTCAAAGCCACCATTGCAGCTTGTAGAGCACTTTTTAACCCATAAGTACCAGCTTTTCTAGGAGATAAGCATTGAATAATCACGTGCATGAAGTACCTCCACTCTCCAACTAAACCACCCTTACGAGCTTGAGTATCATTAGGTCTTCCATGATAACCCATCCTCTGATAACATCCCATAATCAATGTTCCAGGATACGACAAAGGATCGTCATTAGCACCTCCAACAGCTACAGCAGCACGAATAGTCTCTGCCGAGATCGCAATCTCTGTATTGTTCACTGTCGCACGAAGAACGGGAGGTTCAACATCCGTATCTTGATGTATCGTATCCCAAAATTGTTGAATGTACACTAAGCTTATATACGGATCTGCTGATAAGGCCACACGTAGACGTGAACGGTTCAAGAATTCAATAATCCCTTGAAAATTTACAGCCTCCAACATGTTAGAATCGAATAGTGCCACTTGGTTATGTTTGTACTCAACACGACGAGCCATCTGAAAAGTATTTGTACAACAAACATATTAGACATATAACAAACACACTTATAAAATTGGAAAAAAAATAGTTGAAAAAAAAATATTTCAAACAAAAAAAAATATTATCAAGTCCAAAAACCCTCTGAGCCCATAGGCGAACTTACTAAGTTCGCTTAGTGTTGCAAGAGACGAACATAATAAGTTCGCCTAAACAAGTTCGCTTAAACAAGTTCGCCTGAACTTGTCTGCCGATACAAATTCCACACAGAAATCCAAATCCTTCAAATCGATATTGTAAACATGAATTAAACAATGGAATGACATCGATTAGTACTCACGAAACAAAATCAAGACTCAATTTTTTGATTTAATATAGATTCAACATCAATTTGGTCAAAAATCTCTCGTTTAATACCTACGACGAAAACCGAGATAAAAAATACTAATTTCTCACGATTTAACAGATGAATTCCAGTGAAAATACCTTCAAAATGATCGCAATCAAGAATCGATCAAGAATTTAACAGTTAACAACCAACAACAACTTTTGAGTTTCAAAGATTTTTCGAAGTCGCTAAAATTGGATAAGTTCGCTTAAATGTCTGAGGAAGAAGAGTGAGTGACTAAGTTCGCCTGAAAAAAAAGCCTTATACCCATTAAGTTCGCTTCAATAGGCGAACTTGTTAAGTTCGCTTAACAAGCCTCAGGCGAACTTATTAAGTTCGCTTCACCAGAACCAAGCGAACATAACAAGTTCTCCTCAACTTTCTGCTTTGAACAATTTTTACCAACTTTCAAAACGATACCTTCTTGTGAACTTCCATCTGTATCAAGTATCCGATCCAATCCCGAAACATTTTAAAATTAAAATTTTCATGGAAGACAGAAACAAAATATTTTTGGATTTTATGTGTATAAACGGAATCACATATTTTTGGTTTTTATCTAAACAAACTGAAACACATATTTTTGGATGAACATCATGAGCAAGAAGATCATATCAGTATATGAGCAATTCATCACACAATCTATTTTCAACTATGGGTATTCTATGATATTAAACAATCAGCAAAATAATTCATATGTAAATACATTCTTTTTCAATTTATGTAACTTTTTCAATCAAATTGAATTATACTTGAAATGATACGCAATAAATTTCAAAGTAAACAAGATCAAGTTATGAAATGCTCAATTTTTCATTCCGAATTTGCAATACAAAGCATGAAGTTTTAAATTGTCAATATTATATGATTTGAAACTATAAGCATTTTTCTTCCAAATTCATGTCACTTAGATGAAAAACATCGTGTACCCCACATATATGCCAACAGAAATTAAATTTGCACTATCTTCAAGACATACACAGTTTATTGAAAGATTAGATCAATCTCCAAGATGAAATTATCTCTATTAGCACAAGTATAGAATAGCAGATTCCAAAGGATATAAGAATCAGAATGATTCAGAATTGAAAGATTCTAATGAATTGGCTTTATAATGAGAATCAATAAATTCAAGTAGGAGGATCGAACTATTATCTGGATAAATTTCAATGAAATCAGACTAGATGATGTATCTAACTGATACAAGGGTGAATACATGTTCTAACAGATGGTGTCAGAAACATATCTTAGCTCAACAACACCTTGCATGTTTTTCGGGGCATGGGCAGTGAAGTGAACTGAAAGAGATTGTGCTAAAGATATAATTCGATATTAGTCTCATGAAATTCTTAAAACCATATATTCTATATCTGATAATGATCTTTTACACACACGCCCAGACAAAAAAATGGATTCAAATCACAGATGTAATCATATCATATTTAATTTTCACACTACTATTGGTTTAAAAACGCTTCTAGTCTATTGACAATTCAAGTTTCAAACTCATATTCAAATTAAAACATGTTATCAAGATTAGGGCATTCAAAACACTATCATTTCTCATTTATGCAGACCTTGAAATTTAGATCAAATCAAATTATTTAAACTTTCACATATCAAAGGTCTACTAAGGTCATGTGTAATGAACTATTCACTGATGTACTATCTTTTCTTCTATAACTTCAAATGATGTCAATTTTATATTTTTCATTTTGTTTTGAATTTTTATAAATAATAATTTTTGACTGAAATTTAAAATGCAGAAATGTAATAAAGCAATAAAAGAAATTTAAAACAAAATCTCCCATGAAAAATCGTTTTGAAAAACTTTTATTCGGGATTGATCTTACCGATCATTTTAATCATAATTTTAAACCTGGTACGATCAAATACCTTGGTAAACAGGTCAGCAAAATTATCATCAGTATGTACCTTTACCAGCTCAATAAACTTTTTATCTGCACAATCACGAATAAAATGATATCTAATTTCAATGTGCTTTGTTTTACTGTGCTTAACAGGATTATTTGTGATAGACATTGTAGCATTATTATCAATAAACATGGGTGTTCCTGTAAAATTCAAACCGTAGTCTCTTAATTGCTGTTGGATCCACAAGATCTGTGAACAACAACTTGCAGCAGCAATGTACTCTGCTTCGCATGTTGAAATGGAGACCGTAGTTTGCTTTTTGCATTGCCAGGAAACTAGACGATTACCCAAGAACTGGCAACCACCTGTAGTAGATTTCCTGTCCAAA
The DNA here is from genome assembly GCA_023525975.1 of Smallanthus sonchifolius. NCBI lineage: Eukaryota > Viridiplantae > Streptophyta > Magnoliopsida > Asterales > Asteraceae > Smallanthus > Smallanthus sonchifolius. The sequence continues at coordinate 93,548,521 of CM042026.1, forward strand.
CAATAACCACTAAAATCAGAATCAGTATATGCATTGAAATCAAAATTAGAACCATGTGGAAACTATAGTCCCAATCTTTGTTTTCCTTTCAAATAACGAAAGATTCTTTTTACTGCAATCAAATGATATTCTTTTGGTTTTACCTGGAATCTGGAACAAATACACACAGCGAACATTATATCTGGCCTTGAAGCGGTTAAGTACATGAGAGATCCAATCATTGCACGGTAGTGTCGGCAATCAACTTCTTTTCCATCCGGGTCAGAATTCAATTTATGGTTGACCGGAATCGAAGTATCATATGGGGTACAGTCCTCCATCTTGAACCGGCTCAAGATGTCCTTTACGTACTTGGACTGATGAATAAAGAAACCATCTTCCTTCTGATTAACTTGAAGTCCTAAGAAAAATGATAACTCTCCCATAGCTGACATCTCAAACTTTGATTTCATAACACTCTCAAACTCTTTGCACAACCCTTCATTTGTAGAGCCAAAAATAATATCATCTACATATATATGTACAGTAGGTAATCTCCCCCTTCTTTCTTAATGAATAAAGTCGAGTCAATTTTGCTACGAACAAAATCATTAGCCAAAAGATGTGCCGACAATGTTTCATACCACGCTCGAGGAGCTTGATGAAGACCATACAGAGCTTTATCAAGCTTGAAAACTCTAGACGGATTAAGTGGATCTTCAAACCCCGGCGGCTGACACACATAAACTTCCTCCTTGACTTTACCATATAAGAAAGCACTTTTTACGTCTAATTGAAACACCTTAAAACCTTTATAAGAAGCAAAAGCAAGAAACAGCCTTATAGCTTCAAGCCTAGCAACAGGCGCATAAACCTCGGTGTAATCAATTCCTTCTTGTTGATTGAACCCCTGTAAAACTAATCTTACCTTATTGCGCACCACGACACCTCGATCATCTTTCTTGCACTTAAAAACCCACTTTGTAACAATTGGATACACACCCTTTGGAAGATCTACAAGATTCCAAACTTTAAGTTTATCAAACTGAGCAAGTTCTTCATGCATGGCCTCTATCCAATTGTTATCACGTAATACTATTTCGACATTCTTTGGTTCAACCTGAGAAATAAAACACGAATGTGAGCATACATCAAGAACACCAGAATTATTAAAATCTGTAAACAAATAAGTGTTGTCAAGATTAGAACGCGTTTGCACTCCATCACGCAAATCCCCAATGATATTTGAAATCGGATGAGCTTTGTGTTCCCTGATAGATGCAACCTCAGGAACTGGCAACACATCAACTTGAGTTGTGTCAGATTGATAAGACATATCCTGATTAATTGGTATTTCCGAGTCCAGATTTGTAGGAATCTCCCCCTGAGCCTGTTGTAACATTCATGACTTTCCGGCTCTATTTTATTTTATTTGTTACAATAATAACACTACGTTACAACATTTAATATAGATTCAAATTCCTAATCATACATTTAAATACTACTTCACATATAACATATGTATACATATATTTTCAAACTTATGAATTTTAAATCATATAAATTACATTTTTTTTATTTTAAACGTGATTATATATATATAGTCATTTATTTTTAATAAATCAATTATTACAATTTATAATATCATAAGTAATGGAATTTTTATTAATAATAGAGCATATAATGTTTAGATTCTTATATATATATATATATATATATATATTTAAACAATTGAAATAAAATAAAATCTAGCCTTGAACCCCTCCTTTTAAACATTTGGACCCCTAACTTGAACCCCTACTCCTAAATTGAACCCTTTCAATTGGTTTTTGTAGGTCCAGGTAACTCAGCTACTGATCAAACTCGTGATATGACGTTGATATAACACGAAGTGCGGAATCCTTCGCGTTACCAATTTGTATACTAACCGACAATCCAAAACAACACGCGTAAATAAACTTCTCGATTATATTCAGAATAACAATGGTTACAGACTCAATCAGACAATTGTTCACTTCTGTTCTCTTCTGTCTAATGACTCTGTAACACATATATATAGAACTATAACTGCTGTAAGCGAACTTAGTTAAGTTCGCCTGAAACAGTCTAAGCGAACTTAACAAGTTCGCCTTAGCTATGCCTAAGCGAACTTATTAAGTTCGCCTCTGATAGGTCAGGCGAACTTAACTAAGTTCGCCTCTAGGCTTACTACTAAAAACACTTAGCAACTTTACAATTTCATGACAAAACATAAAGACATAAAATCTAACTATTACAAGCTTTTGTCATTACAAGTCTATGTCCTAACAGACTCCCCCTTGACAATAGCTTGATCTTCTGTCTTCAGTCTTTATCTTGAAGTCTTCCAGTTATCCGGTAGTCTGCTGCCAGCATGCACACCGTATCTTCTGCATATCTCCAAAACTCTTTTATACTGTAGACCTTGTTCTCTCCATTCATCAGTATACATTATCTCATTCTTTCTCAGTGTCCTCTGATCTTTCTTTGAAAAATTAATAAGATTCATTGCGTCATAGAAACACACAATGACCTTATTATCTTTATCTTCAACCCTTGCTTCACCAGTATTGACATCAACATACCACCATTTCATATTCCCAAGAAAGTCTTGAGGAATATTCTTTAATGGTATCTTGTGTATAGCACGCACTGGTCTGTACTTGTATCTCCAGGTTACTTTCCCAGTCTTAGGATCTGTAATCTTCACTCTCTTTCCTTTCTGTGGTTTCAGCCGTTCATACTTACCTGAACTTCCTTCTTTCTTTATCAGGTTTGCTATCACATCAGCCAAACCATTCTTCGATCTATTTATGAGAGGCTTTGAGGCTAGACCATTTATTTCACACCTCGGTAAGGTATTGAAATATTTGATCCTAGGCTTTAAGTATTGAACACCGTCAGATCGTTTGATTACAAACAATTTTGATTCACCATCATAGAACCAACTTATGATCCTTCCTACACACTGCTCTTTATTCACATATTTTTCTTTCTGAGCAGGTTGTATTGGAGACTTGGGTTGTACCTTCATCCAACTATTTACTACTTCTCTCCACTGTTCTCGTGTCATACCTGTATCTCTAAACATCGCAGGTTCTTCATTAATCTTCGGAGACTCAGTGTGAGTAGTTTCAGTTTCAGCATTCTTATTGAATTGAAGATTTTCATCATCCGTATCCATCTTTGACTCAGCTGTATCATCAGGCAATGTGACGTCTTCAATAGAGTCCATAGAGTCAGTTATTCCGTCATAAGAGAATTCAGGAACAACATCCTCTTGGATGAAGTTATACGGCACCTTAAGACCGTCACAGCCTTCATATGTAACACTGTCTTTATCTTTCTCTATTTCAATCTCCACTATTTCTCCTTCTTCTATCTCAGTGTCTGACATATCATCTTCCATGTCATTGAATAAATCGTCAATGTCATCAAGACATTCAATATTTTCAGCCTCTTCTTCTGAATCTTGAAAGAATTCTAATAACAGAATTTCTTCTTCATTATTACCCGAAGTATCTTTATCTTTGTTTCCTTCAAGAGATTGTGATGTCGACTCCCCCTGAACTCTAGATATAGGATTAGCGTCAGTGTATTGACGATCACCCTCAATATTTCCAGCAGGATCATTGTCTTCATCATCACGTCTTTGTATTGACTCAGTGTGACAAGTATCAGGTATCCTCAACTCCCCCTGAGCGTCAAGACGCTGAACGAGTTTGGACACTAACGCTTGCATATCAGCAATCTATTGAGCTTGAGTCTGAATCACCAGCTGTCGTTGAGAATCAATAGACACAAGAGAGTTAACTTGTGTTTGTAAAGTAAGCACTTGAGATTCAAGGAAAGTAATCCTGTCAGAATCAGAAGGCTTTGATGGACCAGCTGTGGATTGTGGAATAGAAGGACTTGAAGTAGTAGGAATAGCTGTAGGAATAGGAGATGGAACTGGAGATGGATCCTTAGAGTTTGGAGGAGTAACAATCAGAGAAGCAACAAAATTTGCATCCTCAACTCCTTGAGAAGATTGTGCAGCCGCAATTGAAGCAGACATTAACTTTTGGCGTGAAGGATCAGGATTAAAGTCACTATCAGTGTCAGAACTTTCATCTACCAACGATCTTTTTCCAAGAACTGATCCGGAAGGAGGATCCCGAACAGACTTGCGTCGTGGTCGTCTGGCTTGAGATTTAATGCGTTTTCCAGCATTAGCCAGTGGAATAGCAGCCAACCGTTCATAATGACCTGGAGAAAAATCTCTAGATTCATCAGAAGCAGTGCTGTCATCATCAGATGATGAAGTATCACTTGAACTGGAACTTGACTCAGCTTTAGTCACCACATTCCCTTCTTGTTCATGAATGGGCGAGTTCACAGCATCATCAACAAAATCATCCATGTTCATTCCTAGATCGTGATCAAGATCATGAACGACCTCTTCTAAAACTGGTTCCTGAATAGGAATATTAACTTCAGCTTGTGGAATAGGAACTTGTTCAGGAATAGGAATTTGAATTTGTGGTTGTGGAATCTGTTGGGGTTGAACTTGTTGTAGTGGTTGTTGTTGGTGTTGTTGCTGTTGTGGTTGTGGTTGAACATTAACTCCTTGAACTTGAGCAAGTTCATCAGGATGAAAATAATTGTCATTCAGTGGTGCAACATAATCAGGATTGATTAAGTGCCCAAACAGTGGAGTATTTACTGGAATCAACGCAGCATTTTGCTGTTTCACCTTTGTACAATCGGTAAAGATACGTTTTGACATCGGTGTCAAAGTCAATCTGATAGCATGGTGTGGCAGATCCGGAATAAGATGATTGAGTATCATTTGAATAAATCTTGGATACATCAAAAAACCTTGACCTTCAGCTGGATTAATCTGCATGACCATCTCCCGATAAAAATACAGTGGAAAATTGAAACGTTTATTCAATGTTAAAGCCACCATTGCTGTTTGAAGTGCCATCTTCAAACCATCTGTACCAGCTTTTCGTGGAGAAATACATTGTATAATCACATGCATAGAGTACCTCCATTCACCTACTAATCCACATTTCCGAGCTTGAGTATCATTTTGTCGTCCACGATAACCCATCCTTTGAAAACAACCCATAATAAGAGTATTAGGATAAGAAATTGGATCTTCAGCATTTCCACCCAAAGCAAGAGCAGCACGAATTGTCGCTTCTGAAATTGCAATCTCGGTATTATTGACTGTGGCACGAAGGACATGCGGTTCCACGTCAATATCTTGATGTACGGTATCCCAGAATTGTTGTATATACACCAAGCTGATATAAGGATCCGCAGATAATGCAACATGCAATCTAGATCGATTCAGAAAATTGATTATGCCTTGAAAATGAACAGCTTCCGGCATATTAGGATCTAATAATGCCACTTGATTATGCCTGTATTCGACATGTCGAGCCATCTGTGAAAATATTGGACAACATAACAAACATTAGAACACGTACACAAATATGACACGCACAATTAATACGACACACAAACAAAACAATCAACACAAAATAAAAAAAATTCAAACAAAACAAAATTTAAAAAAAAAATTCAAACAACAAAAAAAAATCACAACTCTTTTTCACTTCTGACCCCTAGGCGAACTTAATAAGTTCGCTTAGTGTTGCAAGAGGCGAACTTATTAAGTTCGCCTGACAAGTTCGCTTCAAACAAGTTCGCTTGGAACAAGTTCGCTTGAACCTGAGACGATTCAAATTCATACACAGAGAATTCAAATTTCGACAAACCAAGATCAAATCACGAAATAATCCTATCCAATCAATCTAATATCACAATATTACCAAAAACGATGAACAATTTGATAGTTAGGTCAAAATGTAGGTCTACAACAGCCGTGAAATAGGCCGACGAAACCCGAAACTAAAAAGCATCGATTACGCTCAAATTAGCGGATGAAATCCAACGAAATTACCTTTGTTAGATTCGCAATGGGATTTCGATCAAGAAGCAATCAAAAATTAACACCCACAACACAGAATTAAAATTTGAGAAATTTTGGGATAAGTTCGCCTAAACTCTGATGAAGATGATAAACATGACAAGTTCGCCTGAATCAAATCTTAATCAGATTAAGTTCGCTTGATTAAGCGAACTTGTTAAGTTCGCTTAACAAACCTTCGGCGAACAAGATAAGTTCGCTTGAACCTTAAGTTCGCTTCACCCGAGACTGAAAAATTAAGTTCGCTTCACCAATTTAAGCGAACATATTAAGTTCGCTTCACTGTTCACAGGCGAACTTAATTGCTTTTTCAACCTTTTTGTCTTGAACAAAATTTACCAACTTCAAACTTTCAAATCCCGAACTTCCATCAGCAATATTCGATCCAATCCCGAACAATTTTAATAAAAGTTTAGAATTTTCATGGAAAGTAAAAATAAAATCTTTTTGAATTTTATCTATACAGACAGAAACACATATTTTTGATTTTTCATTTTCTCTGTACAAAACGGAATCACATATTTTTGATTATTTTTTTTTTTTTTTTTTTTTATTTTTCTCTGAATAAACTGAAATGACATATTTTTGGTTTGAACATCATGAGCAAGAAGATCATATCAGTATTCAATTAATTCATCACACATATTATCAATAACAAAGGGTAACCTATAATAAGAGACCATTCAACTCAATTTTGTGCATATTACATCTTTTTCATTTTGGAAACTCATTCAATTTGAATAATATTTGAAATGATACGCGATAAATTTCAAAGTAAATGAGATCAGGTTATAAAATGCTTTTTTATTTATACCGAATTTGAAATATTAAGAATGAATTCTTAAATTTGTCAATATTATAAGATTTGAAACTATAAGCGTTTATTTTCCAAATTCATGTGATTTAGTACCATTTTGATGAAAAACATCGTGTACCCCACATATATGCCAAATAGAAATATAAATTGCACTATCTTCAAGACATATACAGTTTTTAATTTTTAAGATTAGATCAATTTCCAAGATGAAATTATCTCATTTAGCACAAGCATAGAAGCAGATCCCAAAGGATATAAGAATCATGATGATTCAGAATCAGAAGATTCTAATGAATTGGCTGAATAAAGAGAATCAACAGATTCAGGTATGAGGATCCAACTATTATCTGGATAAGTTTCAATGAAGTCAGACTAGATAATGTATCTAACTGATCCAAGGGCGAATATATATTTCAACAGATTGTGAAAGTATATCTTAGTTCAACAACACCTTGCATGTTTTTCGGGGCATGGGCAGTGAAGTAAACCGAAATAAATTTGTGCTAAAGATATAATTCGATATTGGTCTCATGAAATTCTTTAAAACCATATATTCTTTATCTGATAATGATCTTTTACACACACACAGGCATATAATGGATTCAAATCACAGATGTAATCATGTTTTATTTAATTTTCACACTACTATTAGTTTCAAAACGCTTGTAGTCTATTGACAATTTAAGATTCAAAACTCATATACAAATTTAAAATTAAATTTTCAAGATTAAAGCATTCACAACACTATCATTTCTCATTTATGCAGACTATGAAATTTAGATCAAATCAACTTAATTTAAGCAATCATATATCAAGGTCTACTAAGGTCGTGTGAAATGAACTAATCACTGATGTACTATCATTTCTTCTCTAACTTCAAATGATGTCAAATTTTATATTTTTCAATTTGTTTTGACTTTTTATAAACTAAATTTTTATTTTTTTTTTAACTGAAATGTAAATGCAGAAATGTAATAAAGCAATAAAAGAAATTAAAAACAAAATTTTCCATGAAATTCTGATTTTGAAAAAATTTTTATTCGGGATTGATCATACCAATCATTTTAATTAGAAACTCAAACCTGGTACGATCAAATGCCTTAGTGAACAAATCAGCAAAATTATCTTCAGTATGTACCTTAACCAGCTCAATCAACCTTTTCTCTGCACAATCACGGATAAAATGATATCGAATTTCGATGTGCTTAGTTTTACTATGTTTAACAGGATTATTCGTTATGGACATAGTAGCATTATTATCAATAAACATAGGGGTTCCTGTGAAATTTAAACCGTAATCTCTCAATTGTTGTTGTATCCACAGGATCTGTGAACAGCAACTTGCAGCAGCGATGTATTCTGCTTCGCATGTTGAAATCGAGACTGTGGTTTGCTTTTTGCATTGCCAGGATACAAGTCGATTACCTAAAAACTGGCAACCACCTGTTGTAGATTTCCTGTCCAGACAACAACCACCAAAATCAGAATCAGTATAAGCATTGAAATCAAAGTTAGAACCATGAGGATACCATAGCCCTAAACGTTGTTTTCCTTTTAAATACCGAAAGATTCTTTTCACAGCAATTAAGTGAGATTCTTTTGGCTTTGCCTGAAATCTGGAACAGATACACACAGCAAACATTATATCCGGCCTTGAAGCGGTTAAGTACATGAGGGATCCAATCATAGCTCTATAAAGTCGACAGTCCACATCTTTTCCTTCCGGGTCAGAATTTAACTTATGATTGACCGGAATTGGAGTATCGTATGAAGTACAGTCCTCCATCTTGAATCGGCTCAAGATGTCTTTGACATACTTGGACTGATGAATAAAGAAACCATCTTCCTTTTGATTTACTTGTAAACCTAAGAAAAACGATAACTCTCCCATCGCAGACATTTCAAATTTCGACTTCATAACATCCTCAAATTCTTTGCACAACACTTCATTTGTCGAGCCAAATATAATATCATCCACATAAATCTGTACCAGTAGGTAATCTCCCCCTGATTTCTTTATGAATAAGGTCGAGTCTATCTTTCCACGAACAAAGTCATTCGCCAAAAGATGTGTTGATAAAGTCTCATACCACGCACGAGGAGCCTGATGAAGACCATAGAGGGCCTTATCTAGCTTGAAAACCATGTTCGGATTCAGTGGATCTTCAAACCCCGGCGGCTGACACACATAGACTTCCTCCTTGACCTTTCCATATAAAAATGCACTCTTTACGTCTAATTGAAACACCTTAAAGCCTTTAAAAGAAGCAAAAGCTAGAAACAGCCTTATAGCTTCGAGCCTCGCAACCGGCGCATAAACCTCGGTGTAATCAATTCCTTCTTGTTGATTGAAGCCCTGGACAACTAATCTTGCCTTGTTGCGGACCACGACACCTCGATCGTCCTTTTTACATTTAAACACCCATTTTGTTCCTATCGGATACGCACCTTTCGGTAAATCAACCAGATTCCAAACCTTCAGTTTGTCAATTTGAGCTAGTTCCTCCTGCATAGCTTCTATCCAGTTATTGTCATTTAAATCCATCTCTACATTCTTGGGTTCAACCTGTGAAATAAAGCAAGAATGTGAGCAATCATCAAGAACACCAGAATCTTTAATGCAAGTATACAAACAAGTATTGTCAACAAGAGAACGAGTTTTCACTCCATCCTGTAAATTTCCAATTATATTTGTCATCGGGTGATTTTTGAGTTCCTTGATGGATGCGACCTCAGGAACCGGCAACACTTCAACTTGAGTAGATTCAGATTGATAAGAATAATCTTGAGGAATTGGAATTGCTGAGTCTAAATTTGTTGGAATCTCCCCCTGATCCTGTGTCGAAGGTAATGGATCATCACTCAACAGCGGATCAGCAGAAGAATCTTGAAAAATAGCATTATCCTCCTCACTCTCTGAATCTTGTGGACCGGAACAAGAAGCAACATTAGGATCGGGAGCAGAAATAGATGAAATCGATGAATTTGGAACTGCATTTGGTAGAAATCCATTATGTTGTGCATCTTGACAAGAATCATAAAGAACAGCAGCATCTTCATCAGAAATGTCAGAAGGTAAATGAAAAGACTTGAATAAGTTTTCATAATCAAATGCCCAATCCGGACCAATCGCCATTTGTGGTAAAGACCGATTTGAACAGTCAATATGGAACCATTCTTCAACTTGGCGTGTCTCTTTGTTATAAACCCTCTTGGTAGTCGAATTGGCCACATACCCCAGAAAAATCCCTTCAATAGCCTTCGCACTGAATTTTGTCGGGACATCTCGAACCTTCAGTAGGGTACACGGATTACCAAAAGGTAGTAAGTATTCCAGATTCGGCTTTCGATTGTTTAACAATTCATAGCAAGTCTTGTTATGTCGCTTGACGGTCAAGACCCGGTTCAAAACATGACACGCAGTATTGATAGCTTCAGCCCAAAAGGTGACTGGTAGCTTAGAATCTGCAAGCATCGTGCGAGCTGTTTCGACCAACGTCCTGTTCTTTCGTTCAGCAACACCATTTTGTTGAGGAACATATGGCGCACTGAATTCATGATGAATTCCTTTTTGTAAACAGAATAAGCCCATTTTGCTATTCTTAAATTCGCTGCCATTGTCACTCCTGATTCTTCTGACTTTCAGATTTAGTAAATTCTCCAAACCCAGGATTAAGTATTGAACCAACTCAGTGGTTTCAGCCTTAGATGAAAGAAACTTAACCCATGAAAATCTGGAGTAATCATCAGTTACTACCAAGCAGTACGATTTCCCACCAATGCTCCTAATACTTATTAGACCGAACAAATCCATATGCAGCAATTCCAAAGGAGTTACGATAGAATTTGTCGATTTTGATTTGTGAGATTTCTTTCTTTGCTTCCCCTTCTTGCACGGAATACAATCATCAGGAACTGAGAATTTCATTTTCGGAATACCAAGCACAAGATCATTCCTAACAATGTAGTTCATCTTCCTGTAGTTTATGTGAGCTAGCTTCCTGTGCCACAATATTGAATCAGATTCCGACGCCTTGGAGAGCAAACATGTTGGAATTGAATCCGTTGTAGTGGCGACACTCATGTCAAGGACATACGTGTCATTTCTCCTTGGAGCCTTCATAAGAATCCATTCATCAGGAATCACAAAACCCGGTTTCAGAATATAGCATTCAGCATCATTAAAATGGAACGAAAACTTCTTGTCACATACTTGTGATACGCTTAACAGATTGTGTTCCAGCTGCTCAACATAATTCACCTTTTCAAATTTTACTTTTTCATTCTTTAACGTTCCCTGGCCTGTTATGTACCCGCCTTTATTACCCGCAAAAGCGACATAACCACCATCAATTTTAATCACATCCTCAAGTAATCTAACATTCCCTGTCATATGTCGAGAGCAACCACTATCCACATACCATGTATTGTTGATAGTCCTCCTTGGTTGTCCCTACATAAACAACGAGAATCAGTTAGAAAGTGGAACCCAAGCCATCGTGGTCTTGGGTCGTCCCGATTGATCAAAATAAACTACTTCTTGTAATTTACAATCAATTTTATCATTCACTGTTGGAACAAACGATTGACAATCAGATCTTTTCAAAGAAGAACCATTTGTATTATTTTGAAAAACATTATGAGATTTATTATTGTCGGAATCAGATGTTTCCAAAATTTTCTTTAATTTTCTGTTTCTTCTTCGTCTTTGAGGTCTCGACAATTTATCCTCCTGAAAAGAATCTTTTGAAATTCCAACTTTCGGAATCTCAATTTTCTCTTTGCAAACAAAAGATTTAGCATTCAATAAATTCTGTTGTTTAAATCCATGGGATTTAACAAAAGAATGATCAGTCATATGTTTCTCCAAACTGAAAGGCGACTTTCCCTCATCTTTTCTTTTTAGAATTTTCACCACTTTCGGTTGTGAAGGAACAGCCTTCATTTTACCCTTGTTCTTGTATGGACAATTAATTAAAATATGACCAGATTCATTGCAGTGAAAACACACTCGTCTTTCTTGATAAGTTCTAAAATAAGGTGTTTTCTTTGAATTCGAAGAACCATCAGAATAAGACGCTTCGGATGAATGCCCAGAACAATTAACTGGCTTCTTAGGAACATAAGCCTGTTTTGGCACCTTAGAAGAATTCACTTTTTGAAAACCAGCCGCAACAAACCCACTTGACTTTAATATTGGAGAAAGTTTAGTTTGAACCACCTTCACCTCTTCAGGTTCTGTCAAGATGCACCTATCCCGAGTAACATTCTTCACAATCTTTGGTTCATCAATTTTCACCTCTCTCGGAATGCCTTCAACCTTTGAATCATCAAATACTTCATCCTCTGTATCAGAATCATACACCATGTCTTCACCCGTCACTGGATTCACTTTTAAAACTGTCTTGGGATCAATCTCCTCTTCATGAATTATTTCAGGCTCAACTACATAATTTCCATTGAACGGAGGAGGAACAAACCCAATACCAGCAACCCTTTTTGTGGGATCAGCATTAGCCTTAAAATAATCCAACACTACAGATGAATTCTCAAACTGTTCCAGCTTTCTATGTAACTTTATCACCTCAGATTCTTTTTCCGAAATTTCCTTGTTTTTTTGGGCAACTACTTCATTTCGTTTTTCAATTTCAGCATAAGCCATATCAAGATGATAACCCTGCTCTTTGTATTTTAACCCAAGAGAATTTAAGTCTCTTTTCAACGACTCAATTCTATCAATGCACAGTTTATCATTATCTTTTAATTTCTGATTAACAGTATGCATTGATTTCATGTCACAAATCAAGTTTGTGTTATCATCCATGACTTTCTGCATTTTATTTTTAACAGAAATACAGTTAGAACAAAATATATCATAAACAGAGTCTTTTACCTTAGTCGGGTCAGACATGTCTGCCATGAATACTTTGGCAATCGGAATGTTTTCTGAATCTTCACCAACAAACACATTTTCTGTAAGAACAATTTCTTCCTCATCATCAACACTTGGAACACTCTCACCATCACATGAATCATCACTAGAACTTTCATCATCAGTAGATTCTTCTGGTTTTTCGGAATGAATTTCTGCAACAAAAGCCTGACTCACAGCACCCACCAAATCTTCCAGATGAATGCCCCAATCATAATTTTCATCATTTTGAGCAACTAGAGCTGATGATGCAGATGCATGATTTGAATTACCAGAAGGACCATGATTTTGATTACCAGATGAACCATGTGACTGATTCCTATTATGCTGAAAGTTAGATTGCTTCTTTTGAGAATCAAATTCTACCTTTGGCTTCACACACTCCTTAGCAAAGTGACCATACTCTTGGCAATTGTAACACCTAACTTTGCTCTTATCAAACCCCATACGCGATCGACTATTTGAACCAATATATTTCCTACCAGTTCTCTTCAAAAAATCTTTAGCCTGTCGCATCAACATTGCCATATTCCATTGGATATTCATTTCTTCCAGATCAACAGGGTCAATCTGTCTGAAATCTTCTTCTATTACCTCAGGATCATGTATTTTACCTCCAATGAAATTCTCATATGATGCCATAAATGAAGAAAACATAGCCAAATAATCATCAGCAACTTTCTGATTCACATGAGATCCAGATGATGTTGAAGCAGTAGTAGCAGAAAATCCAGAATGGCTTGTATGACCAGAATAAGTTGGAACTCCAGAACACTGATCATTTGTAGACTCTTGAGCATCACCAGAAAAAAATGCTACACCAGTACCAGATTTACCAACAGATTTGGCAAAATACATCGAGGGATCCTGGATATGCTCCAAATTAGTCTCTTTCTTTTTCAAATTCATGTCATGTGACTGGATCTTCCCTAGAACTTCTTCAAGAGACATGGTTTTGTACTTAACATTTTCCTTGATCAAAACCGTATACACATCAAACTTTGATGGTAAAGCCTCCAAGAATTTATCATTTATTTCCTCAGTCTCATATACCACAGATGCACTAGCCAGTTCACTAAGAAGATGATAGAATCTTGTAGCAAGATCATCCAAAGATTCATTCTGAAAATGTTTAAAAACTAAGAACTGCTTCTTTAGTAATTCTTTTCTACTTTTCTTCACATCTAAACTCCCTTCACACCTTTTCTGTAGAGCTTCCCACAGCTGTTGAGAAGACTTGAACTGTTTAAAACTATGATAAATTTCCTTTGGTAGAGACATCGAAATGCTAGCCATTGCTTTCTTTTCTCGATCAAATAACAGCTTCTCTTCAGTAGATAAAGCAGATACTGGTTTTGGAACATCATCTTTTCCCATCCATGAATAAGTAGGGTGTGTATATCCTTCCAAAATTGGAATCCACAAACTAGTATCGGTAAAAGATACGAATTGGTCAAACCGATCTTTCCAATTTGAATAATCAGATAGATTCAGCAACTTCGGAGGTTTTTGAGATGTTCCAATCTCATTGTCATAATTGAACATGTTTGTGACTTGAACCATATTTGCCATGTTAAACAAAATTTCTGAAAAATTTTCTAAGTACTGAACTTCTTTACCCTCAGGCGAACTTAATAAGTTCGCTTTAGGGAGTACTAAGCGAACTTAATATCAGGCGAACAAGACAAGTTCGCTTAAGGAGGAAATCTGGTAAGTTCGCTTAACAGCTAAGTTCGCTTGAAATGTGAGAAGCGAACTTAATAAGTTCGCTTGCTAAGTTCGCTTGAACAGGAACTCAGCAAGTTCGCTTAAACTGCTGTAACAGAATCAATCAGTCTTCAACCAAACACGAACTGAAACTTTCAAAATTCATGATTTCTCAGCGAATTGATGGAATTTAATGAAATTGATCCGTAGGATTATGACTTTTAACAAATGTAACAGTTTTATCGGTCTAATTTCGTCAATTTCACTTCCAAAATCACGAATTAAGTCAAGAAACAGTCTTCAAGAACTTGAAAAACGCCATTGTTGTAGAAACTTCAAGAATGTTGAAAATCTTGTCGAATTGTACACAAAAACCGTCAATTATCACTAAGAATCGTACTAAATTCACAAGCACTTTGCTCTGATACCACTTGTAGGTCCAGGTAACTCAGCTACTGATCAAACTCGTGATATGACGTTGATATAACACGAAGTGCGGAATCCTTCGCGTTACCGATTTGTATACTAACCGACAATCCAAAACAACACGCGTAAATAAACTTCTCGATTATATTCAGAATAACAATGGTTACAGACTCAATCAGACAATTGTTCACTTCTGTTCTCTTCTGTCTAATGACTCTGTAACACATATATATAGAACTATAACTGCTGTAAGCGAACTTAGTTAAGTTCGCCTGAAACAGTCTAAGCGAACTTAACAAGTTCGCCTTAGCTATGCCTAAGCGAACTTATTAAGTTCGCCTCTGATAGGTCAGGCGAACTTAACTAAGTTCGCCTCTAGGCTTACTACTAAAAACACTTAGCAACTTTACAATTTCATGACAAAACATAAAGACATAAAATCTAACTATTACAAGCTTTTGTCATTACAAGTCTATGTCCTAACAGTTTTTGACCTCATTCAACAATTTTGAGCTATTTTGACTTTTAAAAAGTCAACAGATCCAAACCCTTGCAATTCACCACTTAAATCGATCAAACCTGAATGCAATGGACTTGCCTTGTGAATCTCGATCGTTTTCCCACCCAATTAATAAGCAAATTTAATTGTTATCAGACAAATTCAAAATTCGAATTCATTTTGACTATTCAGAGTCAAACATAGCTAAATCTGGAAGCAATCAAGGAACTAAAACGCGTTTGAGGTCCCCAAATCACGCGTAGCCATAACTCATATGAATCCAGACCCTAATTTTGACTCAATTCATCAATACACAATTTAATTCACGCGTATTGCGTGTTGACAACTAGCCCCTGCAAATCCGAATTCAAATAAACGAATTAGGTGATATTGATTTGTTTGAATCATCCACACACCTTCGTATACACTCCTACAAACACTCTGAACCACTTATTGCAATCCATTCCTCGTCTGGAACGCTACCAATCACCGAGAGCAGCCGAAGGTTCTAAAACAGTCGTTCTCACTCGGTACTTCATCATTTCAAGTAAGGTTTACATCTATAACTTCCTTTTATCCCTGAGATCGAAAGCCCTCTGTCAGTTTCATATGACAGAGGACATTGAGCCAGATTCAGTAGGAAATCACGACCTGTTCATACGAATATGTATTTGGTATTTGTTTTTACGTATTTAATTAACCCATACCCTCGTTAACCAGCGAAACCATCTGGTGCGACTGGCTAAGCCGTTGCACCATCGGACCAGATGGCTTGGGTTCGAAACCCACACCCAAGTTTTCGTTTTGCGCATTCACTGAAACCAAAACCTGGCCCTGCTTCAACCACATGTTGATACCATTTCGAACCAGATTAATTACAAGGATTAGTCCCTTGGTCCAGTGGTAAAACTTACAACGCACACAGGTGCCACTCGGGTTCGAGCCGGGTGGCCTGTTTATGGTTTTTAAACTGATTTTTAAACTTCAAAACCTTTATAAAATTTTTTTCTATAAACTCAACATTTTTTTTGATCAAATAAAACAATAGTTTACAGTTTCTAACATAAAACATCTATTTCTACAAATTAATTGTTTAAAATCTTATTTTAATCATTTAAAAATATAATTTAAAAACAAAGTATTTAAATACCAAAATTTCATATAAATTATGAAAGGATTATTTAAAGTCACATTATCATATTGGTAATTATTAGGGTTAAAATCCTATTTAAACAAATTTATATTTTTTTATATATATACTTTCCTTCCATTAATAACTTATTTAGGGTTTTTGCAAACTAATATATATTTACACTATAACTTGATACATTTTCATAAATAAATAAATAAAATAAAATTTTATTTATTTAAATTATATTTTGATTAAATATAACTCCACACTACTTTTTGTAAATAAATAAATAAAAAGAAATTTTATTTTATTTTATTTAATTTATTTAGTCATTCAAATTAAACCCTAAATCATTTATTTTAAAATCATATACTTCAACTTTTCATTTTTACAAAACACTTGTTCAAATACAAAACACAAATACCTACACAATCCTTTTACATAATATAACACGAATCCTTCGTACAAGTCCCTACACTCAAAACCCAATCGAACCATAGATCTCGCCTTAGAACTCCTTGCATGTTTCTAATTCAAATTCATGCATTTCACTCTAGGTTAACTTGTGATTTGAGAATCACTTGTACTTCATATTGCTCGTGCTATCTACTACTTTTGATACAGGTGAGTTTTACATAGCCCCTTTTTACTATTTTACATTTTTGGGGTGAAACATGAACACAACATTACAATGATTTACACAAAATACACAATACAAATCCACTTTACCATTTGTGTGCAATTTGAGCTTTATGTTTGAGTACTAGGTGTGTTAACTACTTGTGTGCAATTATATGTGCAATCATTAACTAATCAAGCCGACGGTTAACAATGATAGATCTATTGAGTCTGACAAACCCACCTAGATTGGGGTGATTGTTACCGACAACACAATTTTGCATGCTAGTTACAAAGGCTTGATTGTACTCTTGGTTACACAATAGTAACTCCCCATAATTGCCTTATTAATCATGACTTGTATGGATTTGTTTACACATAATGCTTTGATGCTATTTAGAGTCAAAACCTATGTATGCTCACCAACTTTTTAGTTGACCTCGTTTTCATCATGTCTCAGGTACAAACGTTTGAGTTGATCAAGTTACTACACTTAGGTTGTGGACTTAGTTAATTGAATCAAATAAATTGGTTATGTATTTCATGAGTTCTTGTATTGTATAAATTTGGTGCTATAAATGAAATGTAATGTTTTAATATATTTAACTTTAGTCAACCATGTGCTCATGAACAGTCTACATGTCCCGCCCCGATGTTTCCGCCGTCGGTTGGGGTGTGACAGATTGGTATGAGAGCCAAGTTATAAGGAATTAGGTTATTAGACACTTTTGACCTAGACTACAACCTTAGGACACCCATACAATGCCATACTACTACATGCTACATTATTTCTCCTTGTGTGAATATTCCTACATACTATCATAAGTAAATACACTAAATGACACAATACTTAATAATTTATGTGTCACACTGTCTGAAAAAATTTTTGTGCTATATTCATGCTACCTATTTGATTCATCTAAGTGCTATCCTAAGTTTCAACACACACTCATACACACTTAGTTCTTCATGCACCCTTAAACTCACACATATAATGTCACCACCAATTATGATCTAAATCTAAACTATTGGGCCTAAAGCCCATTAATAATAAACTAGAAGCCCACTTACCCTCCAAGAAGAAGAAGCCTACTACAACATATAAGCCTCACTTTCGGGCCTCAAAGCCCAGTCCACAACAATTCTCATCATGACCATGAGCCCAACAATAGTGTTATTAATACATGATGGTTGGAAGAGTGTGTAAGCCTATGAGGGATTCTGACTAAGGAAAGATAGGGTACTTAAGTGTGTCCTAGTGACCCACCCCTCTTTCCTTGGAATCCTCCTCAGGGATGCATTGCTTATAGGTCAATTGTATTTCTAAAATACTGTTGTGAAGGCTCGGTGTTATGACTAGTCAAACTCTAAACCTATGAGAACTCCTATATTTAACACTCAATATTTTATTATCACTTACAACCTTTTCATTGTTTCCTACTAGACATGGACTCCTACTCTCCTTCCTCCCCGGTTTACCGTCCTGGAGCAGATTCTGATTGGGAAGAAGACATCGGGACACCCGTGTATCGGTCACCAACACCCCCAGCTACTAGACTAAGGTTTGATGTAAGGGATGATTGGACTAGGAACACCGGCCCAAGACTTCGAACACCTAGATCACCCCCATTATGAGACCCGTATCTGGTGCCCGACCCGTATCATCCTAACCCTTAGGTAAGGTATACCATGACACCCACTAGTGCTATGGGATTTCCAATCGATGACTTTCACCAATATGTGAGGCGAAGAATGGAGCACGAGATAAGGCACGACTTGCAGGGACAGAGAATGGATAGCCTAGTGAATCAATTAGGGTACTAGAAAGAGTTAATTTCCTCCCTCGAAAAAGAAATGCTGGAGAATCGCATGGAAGCAGCTAGAGATGAGGCCAGATCGGCTACCCAAACGACCATAGCGGTGCTCGTCTTAGTGATTATCTTCCTTCTAGTAGAAATCTATCAGAGACGTTAGCAGAAATTCCTATTTATTGTCTTTAAATTTTCAAGTTTGAGAACCATTTCCCTATGTTTTGAACAATGTTTAACATTTTAGCATTTAATAAGTTTATATATTCCAACTCTAAGGTTATTATTCATTGATTTGACACGTTGAGTGTGAATTACACACATCATATTTTCATCAAAATTTTCCAAGTATCACCTCCTTCATCCAACACGATTCAATACACTACCGGCAATCTCCTTTGTATACAAATCATGCTATTAGATTTAAACAACCTCTTTAATTTCAAACCAAATGTTTACCAAACTTTTAGAGAGTATCAGAAATATAAATTTTCTATAAACATTTTCATCTTGTGAGAAAACTTAGTACAACCTGTTTTATAAAAGCATTATTTCAAACCGATAAATAATTATGACTTTTCTCGTTAAATTAATTATTTCTAAACCTTGGATAAATTAATATACGACTACTTGTTTAGCCATTGTAAATCACGGTTTAAGTTATTTAATCTCTATTTTCTTAAAGACTTTTTTTTTTGAAAGGCGAATTTCTTTTTATCATGTCATTAGTGGGACTTGAACCCGTGACCTCTAAACCCTTGGGTGTTCAAAGAAGCTTTGCCTCAACCATTGGACCACCAACCCATTACTTAATTCAGCCCATTACCTAATTCAGCCCAGTACTCTCACCCTCCTATTCATCTACGAACAATTTCTTACTTACAAACAAAATCGGTTACTCATAAACACATGTAATATCTGTACTTTTCCGTTTACAATTTCCGGCCATTTGGCATTTATTGTAAACCCTAATTATCCATATTTAATAATATGTGAAAATTCTTAAATGAATTGCTTAAACTATGTGGCTAAAAACAATACTCAAACTATGTTTTAGGGCTAATATTCATGGTATTTGAATAAAGTCCCTAAACTATATAAAATAAATCTCATAAATTATCTAAGTGTAAAAAAAAAAAAATTATACTTATTTAATTTGAAAAAAAAAAATCCTAATGTGTTTTATTTAAATTAAAACACAAATTATATAAATTAAAATGACTTTTATAAATTTTTATGAATTTTTAAGAAATAATAAGATTTATTCCTAAATAAATCAAATAAATAAAGTTTAATTAAATAAATATTTTTAAAATAAAGTTCTATAAAAATATGTCATTTTATATCATTTTTATAGAAATAAACAATTCTTTTATAATTTAAATTTAATTTATACATTTAAATATCAAAATATATCAAATTTATTAACTAAAAACCCTATTTAACCTAACTAACTTAGTTTTTGGTTAAAACTTAACTACAAGGGCTAAACTGCCTTTCCTCAAACTTATTTTCAAATTTAAGTTGACCGGAGTCAACTTAACAAACCTCAGGGACCAAAGTTGTATTTTTCTGTTTTAAAACCCACCCAAAAAGGGTCGTGGGTTCGAAACAAGGGGAACCCGGTTTTGGGTTCTGAATTTTCGAAAACGCGTTTTGAGATGATAAGAGCAAAGATTCGTAACTGAAATCCCATTACAACTCATAAACGAGCATGATGAACTCGTTTAATTCGAAATTTTAACTCGTAACAGTAGAAAACGGCTAAAAACTTTAAACCGTCTTAAACCGTAATCAAAACTCGTTAATTCGCGAATTTATTTGTCGAATTGAGGTTGTACAAACCTCGACGACACCTAATGCGTCCATTTGAAACAAATCACAACTCCTAACACTCTCTAATTCTCTCTCTCGGAATCTCAGTTCAGACGAACTGAACAACGAGTCCAGAACTTCGATCAGTTGATCATTCCAGGTAATTCAATACGTCATTAGGCTCGGAATTGAACGTATAACAAAAGCCCTATGGTTAATTGAGTTCCTATTATACGGATTCATCGAATTCGAACAAACTCAGATTAGGGTTCTTGTGTTTCAAACGGATTTGGGATTTTATTTCGAAAACGTCGTTAAAAGGAACCTCTCTCCGTTTGTTTACGAGTTAGTCACTTGGCCGAGATGGCCGGGTGCGCTGCTGCTAAGCCAAGTAGCCCAGGTTCGATCCGCCTTGTGGCCGGTTCGCCCACTTTTCAACATTTTCCTATTTTTGATTTTTCTTTTTATTAAATCTTTAATCTTTAAAAATTCATAACTTTTTATTTACAACTCGAAAATGTACAAATAAATAGTCCAAATTTTTGTAATAAAATTCTCTACTGTTTTATAAAATAAAAACAGAAAACTTTCTGAGTTTATAAAATTAATTATTTAAAAGTCTAAATTTAAAGCTTGGACTATTTATTTAAAATTAGTAAATCTATTCCAAAAATTATACAAAAATTACAGAAACTTAATCTATATATTTTTAACAAAATATTAAGTTTCTGGAACTTTTAGACATTTTTACTAATTTTTACTAATTTTGTTTTGTAATTAAATCAATGGAATTATTGATTTAATTAAACTAAAAATAAGTAAATTTTATAAAAATTTACTTATTAACAGAAAATATTTATAAAATTTATAATTTAAATTATATTTATATTCTTACTATCTTTTTGACATATTTAGTTAATTAAACACATTTATTAACTAAATTACTAAATAAGTAATTAATTAAATAATCACTTAAAATATTTTATAAAATCTGAAATTATATTTAAATTACTAAACATAATAATTTTGTAATTTAAATACTTGCACACCTTAAACTATAACCAAATTACTTTTCAAACCTTAAACTTTCCAAAATCCTAATTTCCCAAATTCGAGAACACGAACAAACCTTAGCTTATTCCTTTAAACTAAATGACTAAACTACAACTATAATAGGTTAATTGTGACCTACTTTGGATTATATCTTTGGATCAAACTTAGCTCGGAAACTACTTACAAACCATGTGAGTTTTCATGCCCCTCTTTATACATTTTATCACTTTTGGGGTGAAACATGTTCCTATATAATTACACTTACACTATTGACAAATCTCACAACTTGAAACAAATTCCCTTATGTTAGACTTGTTTAATTGCATTATGTGGCTTATTTGTTGATTACACTAGTTCATATTATTAACTGTTTCGACAGCCTATGAATGGAATTAGTGGTACCATGTGGGTTAGCTACCCCATGCATTTCTTTGATCTAGGATGCATGTAATGAATTCTGAAACTGAAAAACTGTTAACTATATGTTGGACAATCTGAATTGGATAAATCTTAAAAGGAAGGTTTAATTTGGACTGTGTGTATATACAATAAGACTATAATGTATTACTTGTCTTAGCATGGAATTTGTACTTTATCTAAACTACTATATCTATATCTACCATGATTGCTCACCAACAATTCATTTTGTTGATAACTCTTATTTTAAACATGTTTCAGGTGCACCAAGTTCAAGCAATGCTTGATTTATGTTCAACACTTACGCTTGGACTTAGAAATTTGAAATCTGATTTTATCTTGTTTGGAACTATGTTTTGTCTTGTTTATTTGAACTATTTGTAGCCTTTGAGGCACTTTTAATATTATTGAATAAAATTATGAAATTTTAATAGTTCCAAGTGCTACGAGCAATCTGGTCACAATTCGGGTCATACTCCGACGTGTTCCGCCGCCCGGTTGGGGTGTGACAGATTGGTATCAGAGCCTTGGTTATAGGGATTTAGGTTATTAGAAATCTTTAACCTAGACTATAACTTTAGGACCCTCTTTTAGTCTTGCATGATTAGGAACTTATGTGTTTATTTGTCAAATTCTAAATCTTTAACACAAATCTTACAAATCCTCAAAATTCTAAGACTTTACCTTATATTTCCATCAATATTCTTTTATATGAAATTCTTCAATGTTTTAAAATTTTTTATAAAACCCCCTAGACTTTGTAAGTCTATCCAAAATCTCGTTAAGGTTTAAGACTTTGACAATGTTCAGAAACTCGTGCAATCTGGAAGGGTGAATGCCTGTATTCTGAGTTTCCTGTCTAGGCAAGCGTATTCGTACAAATCCAAATTACTGGACCTGTTACGCTTACCTGGGGATTCTCGGGATGAGTGTTCACTTATAGGCTAAAGCATGACTTTCTCAAATATTGTTGAAATCTTATTAACCTTGATATGTCCTAAGTAATTGTGAGGTAAAACCCAACCAACACAATTACTAACTATGTGTTTAAACTTAAGCCTATCTTTACTTTCAAAGCTAACTCTTGAATATTATTATTCATCTCAAACTTGCATTTTACTTTATTTTCTTATAGAATGTCTGATCCCGTTGATACAAATCCGGCACTCACACAACAAATTGTTGATCGGATTGCTGCAATACTACCAGCTCTGTTTCAACATCGTGATCAAAGCTCTTCTAATAACAACAACAACAATGCTTGCAACTTCAAATACTTTAATTCGTGTTCACCACCAAAGTATTCGGGTCATGAAGGAGCCACTGGACTACTCCAATGGTTTGAGGGCATTGAGAACACCTTCCTTAATGCTGGTGTTCCCGAGGCACTCAAGGTTCAATATGGCTCAAGCGTCTTTCAAAAGCGTGCACTAACTTGGTGGAACGGCGAGAAAACTACTCGCACCGTTCTTGTTGCTATGGCTCTTCCTTGGGCTGAATTCAAGGAACTCATGATCAATGAGTTCTGTCCTCGAAACGAAATGATAAAGATCGAGGAGGAATTTTGGACTCTCTCCCAAGATAGTGGTGACAATTCTGCTTATGTCACTCGTTTTTATGAGCTTTGTCTACTCGTTCCTCACCTAGTCGACACCTTGGCTAGGAAGATTGAGAAATTCTGCAAGGGACTCCCAATTCAAATCAGGAGTGTTGTTCTTAGTAGTAGACCTGCTACTATCGAAGAAGCTGTTCGTCTTTCAGCCACACTTACCGACACTTATGTCGATGCGGGAATCCTTCACCGCAAAGGAGGGAAGAAACCTGCTGTGGTTGCTGCTGTGACTTCTAAACCTGAACCTACTGGTAGAAATAGGAAGAGAAAGTCCAATCATAAACAAAATTATGGGACTGTTACACCTGCTCAACCTGTGAGCCAAGTAGCACCTGCTACTACTACTACTACCTTCAGTCCAACCAAGAAGGCTTATTCGGGGAGTTATCCTCAATGTGATATTTGCAAGTCTCACCATCTTCCCAATGCACCATGTTGGGTTTGCACAAAGTGCAAAAGATTGGGACATACTCAAGATCGTTGCCGAACCCCAAGCAACACTCAATCTCAAGTGCAAGGCCATAACGTGATACAAAACACACCATCCTTAACTGTTAAGGCTTGTTTCCAATGTGGAGATCCAAGTCACTTCAAGGATAAATGTCCATTACTGGCCAATGCAATAAAAGCTTCAATCTCTGCTTCCAAAGGCCGAGTCTACACCATTACTGCTAGTCAAGCTCAAGCCGACAACGATGTTGTCAATGGTACGTATCTGATCAATAATCAATATGCTACTATTTTGTTTGATTCTGGTGCGGATAAAAGTTTCGTGTCCTTTGACTTTGAACCAATGCTTGCTAAGACTAGAACCCAACTAGACAAAACTTATAATGTAGAAGTAGCTAACGGGAAATCCGTTAAAGTTGACTCAATTATTGCAAACAATCAACTACAACTTAACAAACATACTTTCTCTATTGACTTAACTCCTATGCAACTTGGGAGTTTCGACGTGATCGTCGGCATGGATTGGTTATCCAAACATCGTGCTGAGATCGTTTGTGCCGACAAATTCATAAAGATTCCTCTGCCGTTTGGTGAAGTACTACACGTGTATGGAGAGAAACAACCCAAAGGCTTAAAACTGATGACTATAACAAAAGCTCAGAAGTACCTCAACAAGAATTATCCAGCTTTTCTAGCTCACGTTGTGAAAGAGAAGGACAAGGGTAAACTCATGGCTGATATTCCTGTGATTAAGGACTTTGCTGAAGTATTTCCGGAAGACCTACCGGGAATTGCCCCTACACGACAAGTCGAGTTTCGTATCGACCTTGTGCCTGGTGCAACTCCTGTGGCAAGAGCACCATATCGTCTTGCACCATCTGAAATGCAAGAACTTGCTAGTCAACTTCAAGAACTCTCTGATAAAGGATTCATACGTCCTAGTTCCTCACCATGGGGAGCACCTGTCTTATTCGTCAAGAAGAAAGATGGATCTTTTAGGATGTGTATCGACTATCGGGAACTCAACAAATTGATTGTCAAGAATCGATACCCACTTCCAAGGATTGACGATTTATTTGATCAACTCCAAGGAGCTTCTATTTTCTTAAAGATCGATCTTCGTTCGGGTTATCACCAACTACGTGTTAAGGAGGAAGACATTCCCAAAACAGCTTTTAGAACTCGCTATGGACACTACGAGTTTGTTGTCATGCCATTCGGTTTGACTAACGCACCTGCCGTGTTCATGGACTTAATGAATCGTGTTTGTCGACCTTATTTGGATAAATTCGTCATTGTCTTCATTGACAATATTCTTATCTACTCAAAATCTAAGCAAGAACATGAAGAACATCTTCGCTTAGTACTTGATCTTCTTAAACAGGAACAACTTTATGCTAAATTCTCCAAATGTGAATTCTGGCTAAAAGAAGTCCAATTCCTAGGTCATGTTATTAACGAGGCTGGGATTCATGTTGATCCTGCTAAAATTGAAGCTGTAAAGAATTGGATTGCCCCTAAAACACCAACAGAAATCCGTTCTTTTCTTGGACTAGCAGGATATTATCGACGCTTTATTTCTAACTTTTCCAAGATTGCTGTTCCTCTCACTGCCCTGACTCATAAGGGTAGGATCTTTGAATGGGGACAAGAGCAAGAAGAAGCGTTCCAAACTCTTAAAGAAAAACTGTGCCATGCTCCGGTCCTATCTCTTCCCGATGGCAGCGACGACTTCGTTGTTTTCTGTGATGCTTCAAAGAAAGGACTTGGATGCGTTCTCATGCAAAGGGGTAAGGTGATTGCTTATGCCTCAAGACAACTTAAGGTTCATGAAGATAACTACACCACTCACGACCTCGAACTTGGTGCGGTCGTGTTTGCTCTCAAGATTTGGAGACATTATCTCTATGGAACCAAATGTGAAATCTTTACCGATCACAAGAGTTTGCAACATATATTCAACCAAAAAGACTTAAACATGAGACAACGTCGTTGGATGGAACTGTTAAATGATTATGATTGCGAAATCAAATATCATCCAGGGAAAGCTAACGTGGTGGCTGATGCGTTAAGTCGGAAAGAATATCCTAACATATGTTGTGCTCTTATTCAATCGGATATCGAGACCAAAATTCTTAAAGCTCAACAAAAGGTTCTTTCCGAGGACAACATGCAAAAAGAATTGGGTTGTGGAGTTGAAAAACAATTGGAGACTCGACCCAATGGGTTACTACACTTCTTAAACCGCTTATGGGTTCCTGATCGGGATGATCTTCGTACTTTGATTTTTGACGAGTCTCACAAAACTCGTTATTCTATACACCCAGGAGCCGATAAAATGTACAAAGGCCTTCGCCAACACTATTGGTGGCCCGGCATGAAGAAAGATGTTGCCGTGTACATTTCAAAATGTCTTACTTGTTCTAAGGTCAAGATTGAACATCAACGACCTTCGGGTTTGCTTGAACAACCCGAGATTCCAATGTGGAAATGGGAGTGTATTTCCATGGATTTTATCACCAAACTTCCAAGAACACCTCGAGGATTTGATAGCATTTGGGTAATCGTGGACCGACTCACGAAATCAGCTCATTTTCTCGCAATTCGAGATGATTGGGGAGCTGAGAAGTTGGCTCAAGTTTATTTGGATGAGATCGTTCGTCTACATGGCGTTCCTCTTAATATCATATCTGATCATGATAGTCGTTTCACTTCCCGTTTTTGGGGATCTCTACAATCGTTCATGGGTACTCAATTGAATTTGAGTACAGCTTACCATCCCCAAACTGATGGTCAAACGGAAAGAACGATTCAAACTCTTGAAGATATGTTACGTGCTTGCGTCCTTGACTTTGGAGGCAATTGGGACAAATATCTTCCACTAGCTGAGTTTTCGTATAACAACAGCTACCATGCTAGTATCGAGATGGCACCTTTCAAGGCTTTATATGGTCGCCATTGTCGTTCTCCTCTTGGCTGGGATGAGGTCGGTGAAGCACAAATCACTGGTCCCGCTCTAGTCCAAGACACCACTGATCGAATCATCCAAGTTCGCGACAATCTTCGTTTGGCTCGGGAGAGACAAAAGAAGAATGCTGATATTCGTAGAAGACCTCTTGAATTCCAAGTTGGTGACATGGTTCTTTTAAAGGTATCACCTTGGAAAGGCGTTGTCCGGTTTGGGAAGAAAGGGAAATTCACACCGCGATACGTTGGACCTTTCAAAATCATCAAACGTATCGGGAAAGTTGCTTACGAGTTGGAATTACCCGACAAGCTTAGCAATGTACATCCCACGTTTCATGTATCTAACCTCAAGAAGTGTCTTGCCGAGGGAAACCTCCAAGTTCCTCTTGACGAAGTTCACATTGACGAGTCGATGCACTTCGTGGAAAAGCCTATTGAAATCATGGATCGAGAGATCAAACAACTTAAAAGAAGCCGAATTCCGATTGTGAAAGTACGTTGGCAATCTAAACGAGGACCCGAGTTCACTTGGGAACGTGAAGATCAAATGAAGGCCAAGTACCCACACCTGTTCACAAACTCCACTACTTAATTTCGGGATGAAATTTCCTAAAGTAGGGGAGACTGTAATATCTGTACTTTTCCGTTTACAATTTCCGGCCATTTGGCATTTATTGTAAACCCTAATTATCCATATTTAATAATATGTGAAAATTCTTAAATGAATTGCTTAAACTATGTGGCTAAAAACCATACTCAAACTATGTTTTAGGGCTAATATTCATGGTATTTGAATAAAGTCCCTAAACTATATAAAATAAATCTCATAAATTATCTAAGTGTAAAAAAAATAAAAATTATACTTATTTAATTTGAAAAAAAAAATCCTAATGTGTTTTATTTAAATTAAAACACAAATTATATAAATTAAAATGACTTTTATAAATTTTTATGAATTTTTAAGAAATAATAAGATTTATTCCTAAATAAATCAAATAAATAAAGTTTAATTAAATAAATATTTTTAAAATAAAGTTCTATAAAAATATGTCATTTTATATCATTTTTATAGAAATAAACAATTCTTTTATAATTTAAATTTAATTTATACATTTAAATATCAAAATATATCAAATTTATTAACTAAAAACCCTATTTAACCTAACTAACTTAGTTTTTGGTTAAAACTTAACTACAAGGGCTAAACTGCCTTTCCTCAAACTTATTTTCAAGTTTAAGTTGACCGGAGTCAACTTAACAAACCTCAGGGACCAAAGTTGTATTTTTCTGTTTTAAAACCCACCCAAAAGGGGGTCGTGGGTTCGAAACAAGGGGAACCCGGTTTTGGGTTCTGAATATTCGAAAACGCGTTTTGAGATGATAAGAGCAAAGATTCGTAACTGAAATCCCATTACAACTCATAAACGAGCATGATGAACTCGTTTAATTCGAAATTTTAACTCGTAACAGTAGAAAACGGCTAAAAACTTTAAACCGTCTTAAACCGTAATCAAAACTCGTTAATTCGCGAATTTATTTGTCGAATTGAGGTTGTACAAACCTCGACGACACCTAATGCGTCCATTTGAAACAAATCACAACTCCTAACACTCTCTAATTCTCTCTCTCGGAATCTCAGTTCAGACGAACTGAACAACGAGTCCAGAACTTCGATCAGTTGATCATTCCAGGTAATTCAATACGTCATTAGGCTCGGAATTGAACGTATAACAAAAGCCCTATGGTTAATTGAGTTCCTATTATACGGATTCATCGAATTCGAACAAACTCAGATTAGGGTTCTTGTGTTTCAAACGGATTTGGGATTTTATTTCGAAAACGTCGTTAAAAGGAACCTCTCTCCGTTTGTTTACGAGTTAGTCACTTGGCCGAGATGGCCGGGTGCGCTGCTGCTAAGCCAAGTAGCCCAGGTTCGATCCGCCTTGTGGCCGGTTCGCCCACTTTTCAACATTTTCCTATTTTTGATTTTTCTTTTTATTAAATCTTTAATCTTTAAAAATTCATAACTTTTTATTTACAACTCGAAAATGTACAAATAAATAGTCCAAATTTTTGTAATAAAATTCTCTACTGTTTTATAAAATAAAAACAGAAAACTTTCTGAGTTTATAAAATTAATTATTTAAAAGTTTAAATTTAAAGCTTGGACTATTTATTTAAAATTAGTAAATCTATTCCAAAAATTATACAAAAATTACAGAAACTTAATCTATATATTTTTAACAAAATATTAAGTTTCTGGAACTTTTAGACATTTTTACTAATTTTTACTAATTTTGTTTTGTAATTAAATCAATGGAATTATTGATTTAATTAAACTAAAAATAAGTAAATTTTATAAAAATTTACTTATTAACAGAAAATATTTATAAAATTTATAATTTAAATTATATTTATATTCTTACTATCTTTTTGACATATTTAGTTAATTAAACACATTTATTAACTAAATTACTAAATAAGTAATTAATTAAATAATCACTTAAAATATTTTATAAAATCTGAAATTATATTTAAATTACTAAACATAATAATTTAGTAATTTAAATACTTGCACACCTTAAACTATAACCAAATTACTTTTCAAACCTTAAACTTTCCAAAATCCTAATTTCCCAAATTCGAGAACACGAACAAACCTTAGCTTATTCCTTTAAACTAAATGACTAAACTACAACTATAATAGGTTAATTGTGACCTACTTTGGATTATATCTTTGGATCAAACTTAGCTCGGAAACTACTTACAAACCATGTGAGTTTTCATGCCCCTCTTTATACATTTTATCACTTTTGGGGTGAAACATGTTCCTATATAATTACACTTACACTATTGACAAATCTCACAACTTGAAACAAATTCCCTTATGTTAGACTTGTTTAATTGCATTATGTGGCTTATTTGTTGATTACACTAGTTCATATTATTAACTGTTTCGACAGCCTATGAATGGAATTAGTGGTACCATGTGGGTTAGCTACCCCATGCATTTCTTTGATCTAGGATGCATGTAATGAATTCTGAAACTGAAAAACTGTTAACTATATGTTGGACAATCTGAATTGGATAAATCTTAAAAGGAAGGTTTAATTTGGACTGTGTGTATATACAATAAGACTATAATGTATTACTTGTCTTAGCATGGAATTTGTACTTTATCTAAACTACTATATCTATATCTACCATGATTGCTCACCAACAATTCATTTTGTTGATAACTCTTATTTTAAACATGTTTCAGGTGCACCAAGTTCAAGCAATGCTTGATTTATGTTCAACACTTAGGCTTGGACTTAGAAATTTGAAATCTGATTTTATCTTGTTTGGAACTATGTTTTGTCTTGTTTATTTGAACTATTTGTAGCCTTTGAGGCACTTTTAATATTATTGAATAAAATTATGAAATTTTAATAGTTCCAAGTGCTACGAGCAATCTGGTCACAATTCGGGTCATACTCCAACGTGTTCCGTCGCCCGGTTGGGGTGTGACAACACATTACTCAGAATATTTTCAGAACCTCCTCGTTATCTTGCACTTTCAGTAATGTATGAGTGTACTTGCCACTTCAAGAGACGACCCATTTCGCGTAGACGTAACCCTCCCTACAAACTTTAACGAGATTTAAAAAGCTACAACCTAACTACCAACATTATACATAAACGTCAAACAACACGCTTGTTCGTAACACTTGATCACATACAAAACTCGTTAGTACACGCCACACACGAAATTCAATAACTTATGTATGCACGTTCACAAAACACACAGCACGATCACATAATACATGAAACATAGTTGGTTGAAATGTACACTGATCACATAATACCCGAAACTTGTTTATTTACAAGACATTTTCTACTAGATTGATTACATAATGCATAAAACATAGTTGTTTGCAATATACATGATACTAAATAGATCACATGATACATAAAGATTGTTTGTTTGGTACATAATACTAAATTGACTACAATGAACATGAAACTTAATTGGTTGCAAAGTACATGATACTAAATTGTGCACATTATACAATATACATGATATCAAATTGTATACATTATACCTAAAAGATTATTGGTTTACAAAATACATGATACTAAGTTGTTAACACCATACATGAAATTCATTTCTTGCAATATACATGATACCTAACAATTGATTGTTTGATACACAATACTTGATTGACCACATTGCACACGAGACTTATTTGTTTACAAAATACATGATGCTAAGTTTCTCACGTTACACACAAAACCTATTTGATTACAAGCTACATGACGCTAGATCATACATAAGACTTGTGTGTCTACATTATACACGAAACTAAGTTGTTTACAATTGTTGCAATTGATTGATTACATTATACACAAGGAATGGTCATACACTTTGTTTACCAAGGTGGAAAACCATAACACATCGAAGCTACTCGGTGTTTGACGTATTTTTGTTATAATCAAAAGCCAAGTCTGGTCCAATCGCCATTTGAGGTAAAGACCGATTAGAACAGTCAATATGAAACCATTCTTCAACTTGGCGAGTCTCTTTGTTATAAACCCTCTTGGTAGTAGAATTTGCAACATACCCCAGAAAAATCCCTTCAATTTCCTTAGCACTGAACTTGGTAGGGACATCACGAACTTTCAAAAGGGTGCATGGATTACCAAAAGGTAGTAGATATTCCAGATTCGGCTTACGATTATTAAGCAACTCATAACACGTCTTGTTGTGTCGCTTAACGGTCAAGACTCGGTTCAAAACATGTCACGCAGTATGTAACATCCCTCATTTTTTCGATCCTATTTCAGTATATTTTGATTATTACAATAACAACACTACATTAAATTATGTATTTGATCAAACACCTTAGGTCACGTAAACTATTATTTTAACTAAAGTTTCTGTTCAAAATCTAAACTTACGTTACATATTAAATTCTATAACACACTTGGTGTACGCATACATATATACGTATAATTATTTTTAAGGTTATGTATATAATTACACAATTAAAATCCTACATTTAAACCTCATGTTGTGTAGGCTAGTGTTAAATATATATATATATATATGCAACATTTTTAATAGTAAACCATTTCAAAATTTATAGTATAATTAATGTCATAAAGTTTTAAAACGAGAATATATATATGTATGTATGTACATATAATTACAATTTAAATAGACCAATTGAACCCCACAATCATTCCAAACTCTCGTTCTTGAACCTAGACCTTTACACCTCGACTTTGAACCCATTCAACAAGAAAATATATATATATATATATTTGAGCTTACTTTGACCTGGAAAAGTCAACAAGAACAATGCTCATCATGGTTGACTTTGAAAGGTCAAACATAACCGAATTAGTCTATCTAATTAACCATATTCGATGACTCCTGCTCATTTATCGCTCATACCGGTTTTTCGGACCTTCCTAAACACCCTAAGAACTTTAATTTGGTTCCAAACGCTATAGAATTCAAATTTTGAATGAAGTTTGACAACCCCAAGTCAAACCGAATAAATTCGTTTCCAAAACAAGAAATTTAAATGCGTTAATGACAATAAATCACGCGAAAACAGTTCACGCGTGTGTCCAGACCGAAAACGCGACCCAATTCATTCGCAATCGTTCAATTTTACGCGTAATTCGCTCGACATACACCGCATTCAAACGACTAACCGAATCATGCTATTAAGACGAAATGGAACGAATTAGATCAACACACACCTTCGCATCACCTCCCATATACTCCCCAAACTCTCAAAATCAGCGCATTACATCTCTAGAACCCTGCCGAGTTCGAAGTTTTCCGAGACCAAAGCTCCAGCCGTTCTCCTTCGTTGCGTCACCATTTTAGGTAATTCTTCTGTCTTTGATTTCGTTTTGACACTGGGAACAAAAGCCCTATGACGTCAGGGACGATCGGGTCAATTGGGGTGGGGAGGGTAGGGTTATGGGTTCGCGATTGGGGAACATGATGGAGTGGTCTGGTGGTTTTGGATTTTAAGCGATCTCATTCTGGACAAGGCATAGTGCCCAGTCCACCGGTTAACAGCTTTGACATATACGCATGAGAGCAACAGTTCGAACCCACCTGTACCCAGTTCCACCTTTTCTTTTCTTTTTTGCGCATCTGATGTTCCCATAACCGGACCCCTTTGTTTTCTTAAATAAGTTGCACAGACCCAGCTTCATAACACAGTTAGACATCTGGTCCAGTGGTAGCGCTGTGGGTACATGTCCAGGACTCACCCGGGTTCGATCCGGGTAACCTGCATATATTTTTTAGAGCTGTTTTAAGTACTAATCCACTTTAAATAAAAAAAAATCTTTTATAAACCCCTAAATGTCCAGATCGAGTTTTACAAAATTTACTCAGTAAACTTACTAGTAAAACCATTTTTATTCATTATGAATAGAGTTAAAACTTAATAAATTCTATTTACAACAATTCCTTTGACAAACTATCCACTTAAAATCCCGAAGTTATAAAATTTAGAAAGTAAAAATGATTATTTATGTACCCATCCATTTTGTATGGATTTACACATTCCTTTCATATAATTTTTTTTTATATATAATTAAGTCTCATGTCTTTAATTGTGATATAATTACTAAATAATTAGGACATTCTCTTATACCTTAAACTTGGTTTAACTTCTAATTAATTTAAATCATTATTATTAATCCTCGTTTTTTTTCATGGGAATCTAATCAAATAAATAAAAGATTTTATTTATTTATGTTATATAGTTATTCATCTAATTACTTATGTATTCGCTTATTTATCCGATCAATTACAAAAGGAAAACTAGTTATCTATTCATTTATTTATTTATTTTTCTTTCTTTCAAACAAAGGACCACGATTCATTTATGTACTTATTCATTTAACATACAAAAGAAATCATTTATTTGTTCTTTCAAATCAAAATACAATTACTTATGAAGATTCACACAAACATCAATTGAACTCAAATAATTATTCTCGTTATTAAAATGAAGACTCCCACATCAACCCCTTTTGCGCGTTAGGATTTCCTTATTCATTTATACAACCTATTGATACACATATTCCATCAAACATAGGTTGATTCTCGTGATTAGCTAAACATTTGTGCAACAACTTATTTATGTGATTATCATGCTGCTTATTGCAAGGTGAGTTTTACATAGCCCCTTTTTCACTGTTTTTACATTTTTTGGGTGAAACATGATCACAACTTACAATGATTTACATAAACTACACAATACAAATCCATTTTACAATTTGTGTGCAATTTTAGCTTTACGTTTGAGTGCTAGGTGTGTTAACTACTTATGTGCAATTACCTGTACAATCATTAACTAATCAAGCCGACAGTTAACAATGATAGATCTATTGAGTCTGACAAACCCACCCAGATTAGGGTGATTGTTACCGACAACACAATTTTTGCATGCTAGTTACAAAGGTTTGATTGTACTACCTGGTTACACAATAATAACTCCCCATAAATGCCTTGTTAATCATGACTTGTATGGATTTGTTTACACACAATACTTTGATACTATTTCGAGTCAAAACCTATGTATGCTCATCAACTTTTTAGTTGACCTCGTTTTCATCATGTTTCAGGTACAAATGTTTGAGCTGAACAAGCTTGCTACACTTCAGATGTTGACCTAGATATTTAAAAGAAAATGTTATGTATTTTTCATTTTTCATGTACATGTCGAATCTTATCGAAATGAAATGTGATGATTAAACATATTACAATCTAGTCAACCATGTGCTCATGAACAGTCTACATGTCCCGCCCCGACGTTTCCGCCGTCGGTTGGGGTGTGACAGATTGGTATCAGAGCCTTGGTTATAGGGAATTAGGTTATTCGACACTTTTGACCTAGACTATAACCTTAGGACACCAACAATATGTCATGCTACTATATGATTACATGATTGATACTTGTGTGAACATTTTTATGTGTTTTCCTAAGTAATTTCAATACATGCTACAATACATGATAGTTTATGTGACACACTACTTGATAACCATTGTGCTTACATTCATTACTATCTACATGCTACCAATGTGTTTCATTAAGTGCTAATCCTAAGTTTTAAACACACAAACATACACACCAAATTTTTCATACACCCTTAAACTCACACATATAATGCCAGCACCCTTGTGATCTAAATCTAAACTATTGGGCCTAAGGCCCACCAATAATAAACTAAGAAGCCCATCTATCTTTCAAGAAGAAAAAGTCCACTGAAATGCATAAACCTTACTTTCAGGCCTCAAGGCCCAGTCCACAATAATTCTCATCATGACCATGAGCCCAACAATAGTGTTATTAATATACGATGGCTGGAAGAGTGTGTAGGCCCATGAGGGATTCTGACTAAGGAAAGACATGGTACTTAAGTGTGTCCTAGTGACCCACCCCTCTTTCCTGGGAATTCTCATCAGGGATACATTGCTTATAGGTCAAGTGTATTTCTAAAATACTATTGTGAAGACTCGGTGTTATGACTAGTCAAACTCTACACCAATGAGAACTCTTATATTTAACACTCGGTATTTCATTATTGCTTACAACCTTTTCATTGTTTATCTACTAGATATGGACTCCTACACTCCTTCCTCCCCAGTATACCGTCTCGGAGTAGAATCTGATTGGGAAGAAGACACTGGGTCACCTGTGTATCGGTCACCAACACCCGCAGCTGCTAGGCAAAGGCTTAACGTAAGGAACACTGGCCCAAGAATTCGAGACCCATATCTAATGCCCGACCCGTATCATCCTAACCCTTGGGCAAGGCGTACCATGGCACCTGCTAGTGCTATGGGAATTCCAATCGATGATGTTCACCAATATGTGAGGACCTCAGAGTTCGAGAGGCAAAGGATGGAGCATGAGATAAGGCACGACTTGCAAGGACAAAGAATGGATAGCCTAGCAAACCAATTAGGGTACCACAAGGAGTTAATCTCCATTCTCGAAAAAGAAGTACTGAGAATCGCACGGAAACAGCTAGAGCTGAAACCAGATCGGCTACCCGAGTGACCATAGCGGTGCTCGTCTTGGTGATTATATTCCTTATAGTGGGAAACTATCAGAGGCGTTAACATAATTTCTTTTTATTTGTCTTAGTTTGAGGACCATTTTCCTATGTTTTGAGTATTGTTTAACATTTCAGTATTTAATCAATTTTATATATTCCAACTCTAAAGTTATTATACGTTGAATGTGAATTTCATCCATCATATTTTCATCAAAATTTCCCAATTATCACCTTCTTCATTCAATACGATTTAGTACACTACCGACAATCTCCTTCGTAAACAACTCATCCTATTAGATTTAAACAACCTCGTTATTTTCAAACTAAACGTTTATCAAACTTTTAGAGAATACCAGAAATATAAATTTTCCATAAACATTTTCACTGTGTAAGGGAACTTAATACAACCTATCTTATAAAAATATTATTTCGGATTGATAAACAATTATGATTTTTCCTCTTTAAAGTAATTATTTCTAAGCACTGGCTAGATTAATATACGACTACTGGTTTAGCCAATAATTCCTCTTAAAAATATTCTCTTATTAATAATTAAAAATTTAAATTAAAAGATTTTCCTATAAATTATCTATTTATTAGATTATTTAACTCAAAAGTTTTCATTACTTTATATATCTACGACCAAGAACGATTTACAATTTCCTATTTTCAAACAAAGATCAATTATTGGTAAACACATTTCCCTTAGTGTTTTCAGAACCTCCTCGTTACCTTTCACTTGTCGCTTCAAGATACGACCCATACTGCTTAGACATCAACCATCCCTAAAAACCTCAACAAGATAGAACCTAACCACCACATTTTACTTAAACACCAAACAACACGCTTCTCCGCAACACTTGATCGCATACGAAACTCGTTAGCATATGTCACACACGAAACTCAATAACTTACGTATGCACATTTACAATATACACAACACGATCACATGATACATGAAAACCAGTTACTTCCAATATACCCAATGCTACACTGATTACATGATATGTGAAATTTGATTATTTGCAATACACGTTCTACTGGATTGATTATGTAATACATGAAACGTAGTCGTTTGTAATATACATATACTAAAATGATCACACAATACATAACAATCGTTTGTTTGATACATAATACTTGAGTGTCCGCATTGAACATGAAACTTATTTGGTTACAAGATACACGATATTACATTACTGACATTACACATGAAAGATTGTTGGTTTACAAATACGTGGTACTAAGTTGTTAATACCATACATGAAAATAGGTTACTTACAATTGGGGAGGGTAGGGTTATGGGTTCGCGATTGGGGAACATGATGGAGTGGTCTGGTGGTTTTCGATTTTAAGCGATCTCATTCTGGACAAGGCATAGTG
Organism: Smallanthus sonchifolius; assembly: GCA_023525975.1. Taxonomy (NCBI): domain Eukaryota; kingdom Viridiplantae; phylum Streptophyta; class Magnoliopsida; order Asterales; family Asteraceae; genus Smallanthus; species Smallanthus sonchifolius. Next base: position 93,586,218 of record CM042026.1, read on the forward strand.
CCAGTCCACCGGTTAACAGCTTTGACATATACGCATGAGAGCAGCAGTTAGAACCCACCTGTACCTAGTTTCACCTATTCTTTTTTTTTTTTGCGCGTCTGATGTTTCCAGAACCGGACCCCTTTGTTTTCTTAAATAAGTTGCACAGACCCAGCTTCATAACACAGTTAGACATCTGGTCCAGTGGTAGCGCTGTGGGTACATATCCAGGACTCACCCGTGTTCGATCCGGGTAACCTGCATATATTTTTTAGAGCTGTTTTAAGTACTAATCCACTTTAAAAAAAAACATCTTTTATAAACCCCTAAATGTCCAGATCGAGTTTTATAAAATTTACTCAGTAAACTTACTAGTAAAACCATTTTTATTCATTATGAATATAGTTAAAACTTAATAAATTCTATTTACAACAATTCCTTTGACAAACTATCCACTTAAAATCCCGAAGTTATAAAATTTAGAAAGTAAAAATGATTATTTATGTACCCATCCATTTTGTATGGATTTACACATTCCTTTCATATAATTTTTTTTTATATATAATTAAGTCTCATGTCTTTAATTGTGATATAATTACTAAATAATTAGGACATTCTCTATACCTTAAATTTGGTTTAACTTCTAATTAATTTAAATCATTATTATTAATCCTCATTTTTTCCATGGGAATCGAATCAAATAAATAAAAGATTTTATTTATTTATGTTATATAGTTATTCATCTAATTACTTATGTATTCGCTTATTTATCCGATCAATTACAAAAGGAAAACTAGTTATCTATTTATTTATTTATTTTTCTTTCTTTCAAACAAAGGACCACGGTTCATTTATGTACTTATTCATTTAACATACAAAAGAAATAATTTATTTGTTCTTTCAAATCAAAATACAATTACTTATGAAGATTCACACAAACATCAATTGAACTCAAATAATTATTCTCGTTATTAAAATGAAGACTCCCACATCAACCCCTTTTGCGCGTTAGGATTTCCTTATTCATTTATACAACCTATTGATACACATATTCCATCAAACATAGGTTGATTCTCGTGATTAGCTAAACATTTGTGCAACAACTTATTTGTGTGATTATCAAGCTGCTTATTGCAAGGTGAGTTTTATATAGCCCCTTTTTCACTTTTTTACATTTTTGGGGTGAAACATAATCACAACTTACAATGATTTACATAAACTACACAATACAAATCCACTTTACAATTTGTGTGCAATTTTAGCTTTATGTTTGAGTGCTAGGTGTGTTAACTACTTATGTGCAATTACATGTACAATCATTAACTAATCAAGCCGACGGTTAACAATGATATATCTATTGAGTCTGACAAACCCACCCAGATTGGGGTGATTGTTACCGACAACATAATTTTTGCATGCTAGTTACAAAGGTTTGATTGTACTACCTGGTTACACAATAGTAACTCCCCATAAATGCCTTGTTAATCGTGACTTGTATGGATTTGTTTACACACAATACTTTGATACTATTTAGAGTCAAAACCTATGTATGCTCACCAACTTTTTAGTTGACCTCTTTTTCATCATATTTTTGGTACAAATGTTTGAGGTGAACAAGCTTGCTACACTTAGGATGTGGACCTAGATATTTAAAAGAAAATGTTATGTATTTTTCATTTTTCATGTACATGTCGAATCTTATCGAAATGAAATGTGATGATTAAACATATTACAATCTAGTCAACCATGTGCTCATGAACAGTCTACATGTCCTGCCCCGATGTTTTCGCCGTCGGTTGGGGTGTGACACAGTATTCACAGCCTCAGCCCAAAAAGTTACTAGAAGCTTAGAATCAGCAAACATCGTACGTGCAGTTTCAACCAAAATCCTGTTCTTTCGTTCAGCAACTCCATTTTGTTGTGGAATATATGGCGCACTGAATTCATGATGAATTCCCTTTTGAAGACAGAATAACCCCATTTTGTTATTCTTAAATTCACTGCCATTGTCACTCCTAATTCTTCTGACTTTCTGTTTAAACAAATTCTCTAAACCCAGGATTAAGAATTGTACCAACTCTGTGGTTTCAGCTTTAGAAGAAAGAAACTTAACCTATGAAAATCTAGAGAAATCATCCGTTACGACCAGACAATAAGATTTACCGCCAATGCTCCTATTACTAATCGGTCCAAACAAATCCATATGCAGTAGCTCTAAAGGAGTTACAATAGAATTCTTTGTCTTAGATTTGTGGGATTTCTTGCGCTGTTTCCCCTTCTTGCAAGGAATACAGTCATCAGGAACTGAAAATTTCATCTTCGGAATACCAAGAACCAGATCATTTTTAACAAGATTGTTCATCTTCCGATAGTTGATGTGAGCAAGCTTTCTGTGCCACAAAATAGAATCTAACTCAGACGCCATGGAGAGTAAACATGTAGGAATTGAATCCATTGTAGTAGCAACACTCATGTCAAGGACATATGTGTCATTTCTCCTCGGAGCCTTCATTAGAATCCATTCATCAGGATTAACAAAGCCCGGTTTCAAGATATAACACTCAGAATCATTTAAATGAAATAAAAACTTCTTGTCACACACTTGAGATACACTCAAAAGATTGTGTTCAAGTTGCTCCACATAATTCACTTTCTCAAATTTGACTTTATCATTCTGTAAAGTACCCTGACCAGTTATGTACCCTCCTTTATTTTGCGCAAAAGCGACATAACCTCCATCAATATTTTTGACATCTTCAAGCAACCGAATATTCCCTGTCATATGTCGAGAACAACCACTATCCACATACCACGTATTGTTGATAGTCCTCCTTGGTTGTCCCTACATAAACAAAGAAAATCAGTTAGAAATAGGAACCCAAGCCATTGTGGTCTTGGGTCGTCCAGATGGATCAAAATAAACAACTTCAAGTAATTCATAATTAACATTGTCATCAACCTTTGGAACATAAGATTTATTATTTGACTTTCTCAAAGAAGACATATTTTGATTTATTGGATAAACACTTTTAGATTTATTATTATCAGATTCAGTTGTTTCCAAAATTTTCTTTAATTTCCTATTACGTTTTCTTCGTTGTGGTCTAGAAAGTTTGACCTCAGGTTGAGACTCCTTTGAAATTCCAACATGTGGAATCTCAAACTTTTGATGAAAAACAACTGGTTTAGAACTATGTTTGTCATGCTGCTTAAATCCCAAAGATTTAGCAAATGATTGACCCGGCACATTCTTTGCACCACTAGAAGTAGGTTTTCCCTCATTTGGTCTTTTCAGAATCGAAACCACTTTTTGTTGTGAAGGAGCAATCTTTAATTTGCCTTGGTTCTTATAAGGACAAAGAATCAGAATGTGACCAGCCTCATTACAGTGAAAACACACTCTTCTATCATGATGATTTCTGACATAAGGAGTTTTTCTTGAATTTGAAGAACTCTCTGATGAATAAGCTTCAGAAGATGTTACTGAACAGTTAACCGGCTTCTTTTGTACATAAATTTGTGTAGGCACCTTTGATGAAAGCGGCTTTTGATAACCGGCAGCAACAAAACCACTTGATTGTAACATTTTTGACAGCTTAGGTTGTTCAACTTACACCTCATCAGGTTCTGTCAAAATGCATCTATCACGGGTAACATTTTTCACTATCTTTGGATCATCAAGTTGCACTTCCTTTGGAATGCCCTCAACCTTCTTATCATCAAAAATCTCATCCTCAGAATCAGAATCATATATCATATCTTCACCAGTTACTGGATTGACTTTCAACACTGTCTTCGGATCTATTTCTTCGTCATGAATAATTGCAGGTTCAACCACATAATTTGCATTGAATGGAGGAGGAACAAATCCAATCCCAACAACTCTCTTAGTAGGATCAGCATTACCATTAAAGTAATCCAATACTACAGAAGAGTTTTCAAAATTTTCCAGCTTTCGATGTAGTTTGATCACCTCAGATTCTTTATCAGAAATTTCCTTGTTCTTTTGAGCAACAATTTCATTTCGTTTCTCAATCTCAGCATAAGCCATATCCAGATGATATGCTTGTTCTTATATTTCAACCCCAAAGAATTTAAATCTATTTTCAAAGATTCAATTCTATCGACAAACAATTTATCATTATCTTTCAGTTTTTTATTAACTGAATGCATCGATTTCATATCACAAATTAAATTTATGTTATCATCCATGACTTTTTGCATTTTATCTTTTACACTAATGCAATTAGAGCAATAAATGTTACAGACAGAATCTTTTACCTTTGACGGATCAGACATGTCTGCCATGAATACTTTTGCAATAGGTATATTTTCTGAATCAGCACCATCTGAAGCATTTTGAGTTAAAACAATATCATCTTCAGCAACACCATATGCGATATCAGAATCAACATTATGTACTTGTTCAATCTTTTCATCAACACTCGGCACACTTTCACCATCACTCGAACTATCATCATCAGTCGACTCTTTGGATTTTTTAGAATGAATCTCTGCTACAAATGCTTGACTTACCGTACCCACCAAATCTTCCAAAGGAACCATGTGACTGATTACGATTGTTCTGAAAGTTATTAGGCTTCTTCTGAGAATCAAACTCAACTTTTGGTTTCACACATTCTTTAGCAAAGTGACCATACTCTTGACAGTTATAGCAACGCACTTTGGTTTTATCAAATCCCATGCGTGATGGACTGTTAGAACCAATATATTTTCTTCTAGTCTTCTTCAGAAAATCTTTTGCTTGTCGCATCAGCATAGCCATATTCCATTGAATGTTCATTTCTTCCAGATCAACAGGATCAATCTGTCTGAAATCTTCTTCAATAACCTCTGGATCATGAATTTTTCCTCCAATAAAATTTTCATACGATGCCATGAATGAGAAAAACATAGCCAAATAATCATCAGCAACCTTTTGATTCATATTGTGAGTTCCAGACGATGAAGACGCTGTAATTGCAGAGAAACCAAAATGACTAGAATGACCAGAATGAATAGAAACTCCAGAACAGTGATCATTAGAAGTATCTTGAGCATCACCAGAAAAGAATGCAACCCCTGTACCAGTTTTACAAGAAGTCTTGGCAAAATACATTGAAGGATCTTGTATATGTTCCATATTAGTCTCCTTCTTCTTCATATTCATATCATGAGATTGAATTTGGAGGTTTCTGAGATGTACCGATCCAAGTGTATGTCGGATGCGTATAACCTTCCATCCAAGTGTATGTCGGATGCGTATAACCTTCCAAGATTGGAATCCATAGACTTGTATCAGTGAAAGATACAAACTGATCAAACCGATCTTTCCAGTTAGAATAATCTGCAAGACTTAACAACTTTGGAGGTTTCTGAGATGTACCGATCTCATTATCATAATTGAACATGTTAGTAACCTGCACCATATTTTCCATTTTTCCAGAAAAAATTTCCAAGTGTTGAGCAAGCCTACCCTTAGGTGAAGATCATATGTTCGCTTCAAATACACCCAAGCGAATTTGATATCAAGCGAACTTAATAAGTTCGCTTAAATAAAAAAATCCAGAAAATCCAGTAAGTTCGCCTAGAAAATTAAGTTCGCCTGAATTGGGAGAAGCGAACTTGACTAGTTCGCCTACTAAGTTCTCCTACACACAAATTCAGCAAGTTCGCTTGCTTCAACATATTCAAAATCAAGAACAGCTTCAACCCAAAAACACGAACAAAAATTTACCAAAAATCTTCATATCTCACTGATTTGAAGGAATTTGACAAAATTGAACCGTAGGATTATGTATTTTATCAATTAGAACACTTCTATCGGATGAATTTCCTCAAAATCCACTTCAAAATCACCAAATCGGCAGCAAAATAAGATTCAAGAACTTGAAAAACTCCATGGAAATGAAAAATCGAAAAGGTGATCAATTTCTTGTCAATTTGCATACAAAACCGTCTCAAATCACCAAGAATCACGAGCATAAGCTCTGATACCACTTGTAGGTCCACATGGCTCTTCTACGGATCGTTCTCGTGATAAGACGTATCGTTAACGCAGAGTGTGGAATCCTACCGAATCAACGATTGCATACGAAATACACAATAGAAACAATCAGGTAAATAACATTCACTTGTATTCCAACAATCACAGAGTTTACAGACTTGATTCGTTCACTTCTGTATATCTATAAAGACAGACTCTGTAAACTCTATTTATAGACACATGATCTGCATTAGGCGAACTTAACAAGTTCGCCTCTAACAGACTAAGCAAACTTAACAAGTTCGCCTCTGATAGACCAGACGAAGTTGACAAGTTCGCCTCTAGCATAACCTGTATAAACACTTAGAAAACATTTAATACAAAAACATAAAGACATTAAGATCTAAACTATTACAAAGCTTTTGTCATACAATCTATGTCCTAACAGCATATCATCTACATAAAGGCATAAGATCACATAACCTCCCGGCGTGTCTTTCAGATAGACACATTTGTCACTCTCGTTTACTTTGAAACCATTGTCAAGCATGACATGATCAAACTTTAAGTGCCACTGTTTTGGAGCTTGCTTCAAACTACACAAAGATTTGACGAGTTTACATACTTTGCCCTCTTTTCTTGGGGCGGAGAAACCCTCGGGTTACTCCATGTAAATCTCTTCATCTAAATCGCCGTTTAGAAATGCGGTTTTTACATCCATTTGGTGAACTTCCAATTTTTGTAAAGCCGAGATTGCAAGAACCAACCTTATTGAGGTTATCCGCGTGACCGTCGAGTAAGTATAAAAATAGTCTAGACCCTATTTTTGTCTATACCCTTTGATCACTAACCTTGCCATATATTTATCAATACTTCCATCGACTTTCATCTTCCTTTTGAATATCTAACAATATCCAAGGGGTTTACAACCAGGCGAAAGATCTACTAACTCCCAAGTATGATTTTGCAGTATAGAATCTATCTCATTCTTAATTGTTTCTTTCAATTCTTGGTCTTTTGCTTCATCTAAGCTCACCCTCCTCAACCTCGGGTCGTTCATGTCTCTCATCATGAACCGTATCATCAACCGCTCTTGATGTACTTGCTTCATTAACCGCTCTTGATGAACTCGCATGTGTTTTCTTAAACAAGGGAACACATTTTCGAAAAGTCGGTAGTCCTCCACTTTGCCTTTATGTACATTGGGATTCTTGGACTCATGTACAAGAAACCTATGCACATTACTATGGTGCGAATATCCATTGAATATGCAATCCACAGTTTTGGGTCATATCGTTAGTGCCTTTGGTGGCGGAACCGTCACCTTGGCTAGGCACCCCCACACTTTGACGTATTTGTATGATGGTTTTCTACCCATCCATAACTCATACGGAGTCGCATCCGTTTTCTTGCGGGGTATCTTATTCAAGACATAATTGCCCGAGAGAATAGCCTCTCCCGACAGGTCATAGCTCACGCCCGAGGTAATCAACATGGAATTCATCATCTCTTTCAATGTACGGTTCTTTCGTTCCATAATGCCATTAGATTGTGGAGAATAAGGTGCGGTACACTCGTGTATTATGCCACTTTTTGCGCATATTTCCGCAAACGGTGAAACATATTCACCACCCCTGTCACTTCGGATAATCTTTATTTTCTTTTTGAGTTGATTTTCAACCTCATCTTTGTACAAGATAAACTTTTCTATTGATTCATCCTTACTTTTTAGTAAGTATACATAGCAATATCGAGTACTATCATCAATAAACGTGATGAAATACTTATTTCCACCTCTTGTGGGAGTGGCTTTTAAATCACACAAATCGGTGTGTATCAAATCAAGGGGTTCAGTTGTTCGTTCAACCGATTTGAAAGGCTTTCTTATTAGTTTGGATTCAACACATGTTTCGCATTTGTACTTTGAATCGATTTTAAAACTTGGAATGTATTTTAAATTAATCAAACGACGAATTTAATTAAAATTTACATGTCCTAGTCTACCATGCCAAACACAAGAATTAGAATACTCAAGCATGTAAACAGAAGTAGTAGCAATTTTATTCATCGCGTTATTCACAACCAATACATTTAATTTAAACATTGCATTGTGGGCATAACCCTTGCCGACAAACATTACATTCTTCGATAAAATAAATTTATCCGATTCAATGACCAAGCGAAAACCATGCTTGTTGAGCATCCATCCCGAGACAAGATTCTTACGAATCTCGGGAACATAGACAATGTTGGTCAACATGAGCTCTTTGCCGGAAGTCCACTTCAAGACCATATCGCCTTCCCCCATGATGTCCGCAGTCGCTTTATTCCCCATGTAAAGCTTCCGTTCACCCGCCGCCTCCTTAAAATTCTTAAAGAGTTGTTTGTCGCCGCAAACATGGCGGGTCGCCCCGTTGTCAATGTACCACCCTTTGGGAGCGCCTCCCACAACGTTGACTTCCTCTATGAAACTCGCTTCCTCGGTAGTCATCGCCACCAAATGCGCGCGCTCGCGCCTTGGTTTCTTGCACTGGTTCGCACGGTGCCCCGTCTCGTTACAGTTATAAAAAGGTTCTTGGAAAGTCAGAGGCTTCTTTTTCACAGCCCCTTTCTTCACGCCAAGGTCCACCTTTGCTTTTCCTATGCCTTTCCCTTTCTTGCCCCCCTTGGAGGATTGATCTTGCTCGACTAAGTTAGTGTCACACCCCGCCCCAGGCACCCCCTGGACGTGTGCGACAATCAATTGGTATCACCTAGTTTGATTTCGGAGTTTTTATAAAACACAGCGGAAGTCTTTTCAAAAGGATCGTTTATCATTCTTTCAACCTCAGGGGTTGTGTTCGTAAATATCAAAACTCAGTTGGAAAACAAAAGCCTTGTATTTACTCCATAAACATAGGGACTTAAATACCATTTCTCATTCGATTACAAAACAGAGTTTGAAACCAAATACATTTCTTGTCTCTTATGGACAAGTTTAAGCCACGAGAAATAGTATTATCCGAGGTTAATCAGTCCCCCGGTCCTATCTCCTCTTTCTTTATTTAGGATTTCCTATACACGAGGCCTGAGAATCCAACGTGCAAGTTATCCTTTTCACATGTAAGATATGATGTCTGCCTCCCATATTTTCTTTTCTTGGGTCAGATCTGTAACATCCCTGATTTTCTGGTACTACTTTTACAATAATGACACCCAATTGAATACCGTACTTGTCCCACTCATTTGAGTCACATTAATTATCATTATAATCATGTAGTCATTTAAACTAACATCCTCACTTTCCATCTTAGTTTCTACTATATATATAAATATATATATATATATATATATATATATATATGTTTTAATTATAAACATATGGATACACATGCACTTGATTTTATTAAACAAACCACTTGCACAGATTGAAAAAAAAATTATTAAAATAAAACTCTCCCTTTTATAAATTAGACTTTTATATAAATGATATAAATAAATAAAATAAAAATTTAAAACAAATAGCATTGGTCTTGAACCCCCCCCCCCCCCCTCCTTTTTTGAACCTTTGGTCTAAACTTTGACCATATCCTCGAATTTTGACTTATCAAAGTCAAACATGTCCACATTCTTGCATTTCGACACCTGATTTCGATCGACCCGGATTGTTATGGGCTTTCTAGAGGTGCTAAGTCGATTACCGGACTTATCCAGACCCAATAAACATACCAATCCATCAATAATCGCGGCTTAATTCGAAATTCAAAGCCATTTGACTATTCTGAGTCAAATGCGGCTAAATCCGACTGCAATCAAGAAATTAAACGCGTTTGAATCCCGAAATTTACGCACTGATTGATCTCGTATGTATTCAAGACTATTTCGCGTACCAATTCATCCTAAACCAAACGGTTTAACGCATAAATCGCGTCTGACAGCTACCACACTTTGATCCTACTCGAATCATGTAATTAAGGACGAATTGAATGAATTAATTCATTCCCTCACCTCCGCATACCTTCACCCTAACACTCTGAACACTCGTACGATCCACATTTCATCTCTAAAGCTGTGTCCAGATCGAAGAACACCGAAACTGAAACCTCTGTCGATCGTCCTATTTACACAACCATTCCTGGTAATTCGTAAACCATTACTTTCGTTTAGACCCTAGGAACAAAAGCCCAATGACTTCAAGTCCGATTATTGGCTCAGGCGAGTCAATTTGGGTGGCTAGGGTTACAGGATACGCATCGGGGATGAAGGGATTCGGGGTTAACAATCTATCTATTATTCCAACCGGCTATTAAACAAGGCAAATGCCCACTTCCACCGGTTAAATCACTTGACTCATACATGTTTGGTTGCGGGTTCTAAACCCATGCCCGCATCCTTTTTGCCTTCAATTAATACCCAAACCCGTTTCCTCTCTGACCTAACAGTAAAAACTGAATTATGTGCAGGTTCTATCACCACTGACCCTTGGGTCTAGTGGTAGATCGCTTCTGTCATACAGGATCCACCCGGGTTCGAGCCGGGTGGCCCTCAATTATTTTTTTAAAGCAGTTTTGACATCTTAAGAACTTTATAAAAATTAGTTTATGAAACCTACACCCCATAAAACTGATTTAGTACGATAATTAACAAATTTTAAAGGAAAACAATTATTTTTACAATTTAAAATGTTTTAAAACTATATTTCCAAGATAAAAATCACTAAAATGTTATTTTAAATAAAATAATTATTTTACAAACAAAGCATTTAAACTAGTCGTTTAAGTTGCAAATTTCGATATGATTTATATAAATTCTACCTAACCATTTAATACCGTTACAATATTATTATTTATATTTTTAGGAAAATATATGTACTAATTAAGGTTTAAACGTATCAAACAAATTCCTATATGTATTAATAAACACATTCTTATTTACTCACTTTTGAGACTCATCATTTTAATAACATGTCAAATAAATAAAAAGGGAATTATTTCTTTAATATGGATTATCTTGGTACAATATTAATTCTCTAGCATTTAAATTACATTTAAAAAGATATATATATATATATATATATATATATATAATTTAACCCTACACATTTTTTTTTGAATGCTTTTATAAATGAATAAATAAAAAGAATTTATTTATTTAAATTATTTACATTTAAACCCTAACACAATAATTATTTTTCAAACACATTTTAAACCTACAATTTTCATACCAGACTATTATCTAATTACATATGACTCAATCTTTGTACAAATCCACACATCAAAACCCGTTGAACTCTAGGCGTCGCTTTAGACTTTGTGCATGTTAACAAATGCAAGATCATACAATCCACTCTAGGTTGATTCCGTGATTTCAAGGTCACTTGTCAGACCTATTGATCGTGCTATCTACACAATTGATACAAGGTGAGTTTTACATTACCCCTTTTTCACTGTTTTTACAATTTGGGGTGAAACATGATCACAATTTGCAATGATTTACATAAACTACACAATACAAATCCACTTTACAATTTGTGTGCAATTTGAGCTTTATGTTTGAGTGCTAAGTGTGTTAACTACTTATGTGCAATTACATGTATAATCATTAACTAATCAAGCCGACGGTTAACAATGATAGATCTATTGAGTCTGACAAACCCACCTAGATTGGGGTGATTGTTACCGACAACACAATTTGCATGTTAGTTACAAAGGTTTGATTGTACTACTTGGTTACACAATAGTTGCTCCCCATAATTGCCTTATTAATCATGACTTGTATGGATTTGTTTACACACAACACTTTGATGCTATTTAGAGTCAAAACCTATGTATGCTCACCAACTTTTTAGTTGACCTCGTTTTCATCATGTTTCAGGTACAAATGTTTGAGTTGAACAAGCTCGCTACACTTAGGATGTGGACCTAGATATTTAAAAGAAACATGTTATGCAATTTTTCATTTTTCATGTACATGTTGAATTTTATTGAAATGAAATGTGAGGATTAAACATATTACAATTTAGTCAACCATGTGCTCATGAACAGTCAACATGTCCTGCCCTGACGTTTCCGCCGTTGGTTGGGGTGTGACAGATTGGTATCAGAGCCTTGGTTATAGGGAATTAGGTTATTAGACACTTTTGACCTAGATTATAACCTTAGGACACCCACAATATGCCATGCTACTATATGATTACATGATTGATACTTGTGTGAACATTTTTACGTGTTATCCTAAGTAATTTCAATACATGCTACAATACATGATAGTTTATGTGTCACACTACTTGATAACCCTTGTGCTTACATTCATTACTATCTACATGCTACCTATGTGTTTCATTAAGTGCTATCCTAAGTTTTAAACACACAAACATACACATCAAATTTTTCATACACCCTTATACTCACACATATAATGTCACCACCCTTGTGATCTAAATCTAAACTATTGGGCCTAAGGCCCACCAATAATAAACTAAGAATCCCATCTATCTTTCAAGAAGAAGAAGTCCACTGAAATGCATAAACCTTACTTTCGGGCCTCAAGGCCCAGTCCACAACAAGTGTTATTAATATACGATGGCTGGAAGAGTGTGTAGGCCCATGAGGGATTCTGACTAAGGAAAGACAGGGTACTTAAGTGTGTCCTAGTAACCCACCCCTCTTTCCTGGGAATTCTCCTCAGGGATACATTGCTTATAGGTCAAGTGCATTTCTAAAATACTATTGGGAAGACTCGGTGTTATGACTAGTCAAACTCTACACCTATGATAACTCCTATATTTAACACTCAGTATTTCATTATCGCTTACAACCTTTTCATAGTTTCTCTGCTAGATATGGACTCCTACTCTCCTTCCTCCCCGGTGTACCGTCCCGGAGCAGAATCTGCTTGGGAAGAAGACACTGTCGTGTACCGGTCACCGACACCCCCAGCTGCTAGATCAAGGTTTGATGTAAGGGCAGATTGGATTAGGAACACCGGCCCAAGACTTCGAATATCTGGATCACCCCCACACAGAAACCAGTACCAGACACCCCACCTACACACCCAATTACCACCCCCACTAAGAGACCCATATCTAATGCCCGACCCGTACCATCCTAACCCTTGGGCAAGGCATACCATGGCACCTGCTAGTGCTATGGGAATTCCAATCGATGATGTTCACCAATATGTGAGGACCTCAGAGTTCGAGAGGAAAAGGATGGAGCATGAGATAAGGCACGACTTGCAAGGACAAAGAATGGATAGCCTAGCAAACCAATTAGGGTACCACAAGGAGTTAATCTCCATTCTCGAAAAAGAAGTAGTGGAGAATCGCACGGAAACAGCTAGAGCTAAAACCAGATCGGCTACCCGAGTGACTATAGCGGTGCTCGTCTTGGTGATTATATTTCTTCTAGTGGGAAACTATCAGAGGCGTTAGCAGAAATTTCTATTTATTGTCTTTAAATTTTCAATTTGATAACCATTTCCCTATGTTTTGAGTAATGTTTAACATTTCAGTATTTAATCAATTTTATATATTCCAACTCTAAAGTTATTATACGTTGAATATGAATTTCATCCATCATATTTTCATCAAAATTTCCCAAGTATCACCTTCTTCATTCAATACGATTTAGTACACTACCGACAATCTCCTTCGTAAACAACTCATCCTATTAGATTTAAACAACCTCGTTATTTTCAAACCAAACGTTTATCAAACTTTTATAGAATACCAGAAATATAAATTTTTCCATAAACATTTTCACTGTGTAAGGGAACTTAATACAACCTATCTTATAAAGATATTATTTCGGATTGATAAACAATTATGATTTTTCCTCTTTAAAGTAATTATTTCTAAGCACTGGCTAGATTAATATACGACTACTGGTTTAGCCAATAATTCCTCTTAAAAATATTCTCTTATTAATAATTAAAATTTTAAATTAAAAGATTTTCCTATAAATTATCTATTTATTAGATTATTTAACTCAAAAGTTTTCATTACTTTATATATCTACGACCAAGAACGATTTACAATTTCCTATTTTCAAACAAAGATCAATTATTGGTAACACACAATTCCCTTAGTGTTTTCAAAACCTCCTCGTTACCTTTCACTTGCCACTTCAAGATACGATCCATACTGCTTAGATATCAACCATCCCTAAAAACCTCAACAAGATAGAACCTAACCACCACATTTTACTTAAACACCAAACAACACGCTTCTTCGCAACGCTCGATCACATGTAAAACTCGTTAGTATATGTCACAAACGAAATTCAATAACTTACGTATGCACGTTCACAAGATACACAGCAAGATCACATAATACACGAAACTAGTTTAGGTGCAAATCATAATTTACTGGATTGATCCCATAACCCATGAAACCTGTTTATTTGCAATACACATGCTACTGGCTTGAACACATGATACATGGGACTTAGTTGTTTGCAATATACATGGTGCATAACAATTGATTGTTTTATATACAATACCTGATGGACCATTTTGAACATGAAACTTATTTGGTTACAAAGTACACGATACTATATTACTTACATTACACATCAAAGATTATTGGGTTACCAAAATACATGATACTAGGTCTTAACGCAATACATGAAATTCATTTCTTACAATACACATGATACCACATTGGTGACATTACTAGTGCTTTACATAATACATGATGACAAGATGCTCACATTACACGTGAAACCTATATTGATTACAGCTTACATGACCCTAGATGATACATGAAACTTGTGTGTTTACATTATACATGAAACTAACTTGCTTACAATTGTTGCAATTGATTGATCACCATATACATGAAGTATGGTCATACACCTTGTTCACCAAACTTGAAAATCCTAACACATTGAAACAACTCGGGGTTTGACGTATTCTTGTTCAAACACGAGTAAACTATGGGGCCCTAGGTAACACTACTTTATTACCCTTTAGTTGCTAACTGACTTGCCTATTTAAGGATATAGTTACTCATTAGCAACTCATATGTGAAAACAACATACATGAACTAAGTGAATTTGTGCCTCCTCTTGACCCGCACACAACGGAATGATCTATACGGACCATGCGATGATTTGGGTAATTACGGGTGCACACGGAATTATAAAAATCAGCGCATGGAAAACATAGCGAATTCTATCGTGTGTTATGACCTAAAACCTATCATGATATATAACAATGAAACTAATGTGATATGACAAGGGCATGGTGGATACGCCGCTGGTACTTCCTATATATAAGTGTTCCGGTCATGTTTTCAGTAGTAGCGTTGTTCGTATCACGAGAAGTTTTATGATATTCTGACCTTGACCAATGTTTGTGAAATACTGACTATTTTGAGCATATTAGACTACATCCTAAACAAACCCTAATTATCAAGTTCCCATCAAATCCATTCCAAGTGACGCATTTCACCTTTAGATCATTCGAAAGATCTCTCCTTAACTCTCTTGAAACTAAAATCCACAGATATCATTCATACTTAACTTGAGCTTTAGATCTAAATCCTGTTATCTATCATACTCCTCAAACCGACAATCAAAACTCAAACAAACTCCCTTCCTGATCCAGTAGCCTACACTAGCAAAATTTCGAGACAAAATTCCCTTAACATGGGGAGACTGTAACATCCCTGATTTTCTGGTACTACTTTTACAATAATGACACCCAATTGAATACCGTACTTGTCCCACTCATTTGAGTCACATTAATTATCATTATAATCATGTAGTCATTTAAACTAACATCCTCACTTTCCATCTTAGTTTCTACTATATATATATATAAATATATGTTATATGTTTTAATTATAAACATCTGGATACACATGCACTTGATTTTATTAAACAAACCACTTGCGCAGATTGAAAAAAAAATTATTAAAATAAAACTCTCCCTTTTATAAATTAGACTTTTATATAAATGATATAAATAAATAAAATAAAAATTTAAAACAAATAGCATCGGTCTTGAACCCCCCCCCCCTTTTTTTTGAACCTTTGGTCTAAACTTTGACCATATCCTCGAATTTTGACTTATCAAAGTCAAACATGTCCACATTCCTGCATTTCGACACCTGATTTCGACCGACCCGGATTTTTATGGGCTTTCCAGAGGTGCTAAGTCGATTACCGGACTTATCCAGACCCAATAAACGTACCAATCCATCAATAATCGCGGCTTAATTCAAAATTCAAAGCCATTTGACTATTCTGAGTCAAATGCGGCTAAATCCGACTTCAATCAAGAAATTGAACGCGTTTGAATCCCGAAATTTACGCACTGATTGATCTCGTATGTATTCAAGACTATTTCACGAACCAATTCATCCTAAACCAAACGGTTTAACGCGTAAATCGCGTCTGACAGCTGCCACACTTTGATCCTACTCGAATCATGTAATTAACGACGAATTGAATGAATTAATTCATTCCCTCACTTCCGCATACCTTCACCCTAAAACTCTGAACACTCGTACTATCCACATTTCATCTCTGAAGCTGTGTCCAGATCGAAGAACACCGAAACTGAAACCTCTGTCGATCGTCCTATTTATACAACCATTCCAGGTAATTCGTAAACCATTACTTTCGTTTACACCCTAGGAACGAAAGCCCTATGACTTCAAGTCCGATTATTAGCTCAGGCGAGTCAATTTGGGTGGCTAGGGTTACAGGATACGCATCGGGGATGAAGGGATTCGGGGTTAACGGTCTATCTATTATTCCAACCGGCTATTAAACAAGGCAAATGCCCACTTCCACCGGTTAAATCACTTGACTCATACATGTTTGGTTGCGGGTTCGAAACCCATGCCCGCATCCCTTTTGCCTTCAAGTAATACCCAAACCCGTTTCCTCTCTGACCTCACAGTAAAAACTGAATTAAGTGCAGGTTCTATCACCACTGACCCTTGGGTCTAGTGGTAGATCGCTTCTGTCATACAGGATCCACCCGGGTTCGAGCCGGGTGGCCCTCAATTATTTTTTTAAAGCAGTTTTGACATCTTAAGAACTTTATAAAAATTAGTTTATGAAACCTACACCCTATAAAACTGATTTAGTACGATAATTAATAAATTTTAGAGGAAAACGATTATTTTTACAATTTAAAATGTTTTAAAACTATATTTCCAAGATAAAAATCACTAAAATGTTATTTTAAATAAAATAATTATTTTACAAACAAAGCATTTAAACTAGTCGTTTAAGTTGCAAATTTCGATATGATTTATATAAATTCTACCTAACCATTTAATACCGTTACAATATTATTATTTATATTTTTAAGAAAATATATGTACTAATTAAGGTTTAAACGTATCAAACAAATTCCTATATGTATTAATAAACACATTCTTATTTACACACTTTTGAGACTCATCATTTTAATAACATGTCAAATAAATAAAAAGGGAATTATTTCTTTAATATGGATTATCTTGGTACAATATTAATTCTCTAGCATTTAAATTACATTTAAAAAGATATATATATATATATATATATATATATATATAATTTAACCCTACACATTTTTTTTGACATACTTTTATAAATGATTAAATAAAAAGAATTTATTTATTTAAATTATTTACATTTAAACCCTAACACAATAATTATTTTCCAAACACATTTTGAACCTACAATTTTCATACCAGACTATTATCTAATTACATATGACTCAATCTTTGTACAAATCCACACATCAAAACCCGTTGAACTCTAGGCGTCGCTTTAGACTTTGTGCATGTTAACTAATGCAAGATCATACAATCCACTCTAGGTTAATTCCATGATTTCAAGGTCACTTGTCAGACCTATTGCTCGTGCTATCTACACAATTGATACAAGGTGAGTTTTACATAACCCCATTTTCACTGTTTTTAAATTTTGGGGTGAAACATGATCACAATTTGCAATGATTTACATAAACTACACAATACAAATCCACTTTACAATTTGTGTGCAATTTGAGCTCTATGTTTGAGTGCTAGGTGTGTTAACTACTTATGTGCAATTACATGTACAATCATTAACTAATCAAGCCGACGGTTAACAATGATAGATCTATTGAGTCTGACAAACCCACCCAGATTGGGGTGATTGTTACCGACAACACAATTTGCATGCTAGTTACAAAGGTTTGATTGTACTACTTGGTTACACAATAGTTGCTCCCCATAATTGCCTTATTAATCATGACTTGTATGGATTTGTTTACACACAACACTTTGATGCTATTTAGAGTCAAAACCTATGTATGCTCACCAACTTTTTAGTTAACCTCGTTTTCATCATGTTTCAGGTACAAATGTTTGAGTTGAACAAGCTCGCTACACTTAGGATGTGGACCTAGATATTTAAAAGAAACATGTTATGCAATTTTTCAATTTTCATGTACATGTTGAATTTTATTGAAATGAAATGTGAGGATTAAACATATTACAATTTAGTCAACCATGTGCTCATGAACAGTCAACATGTCCTGCCCCGACGTTTCCGCGTCGGTTGGGGTGTGACAAGATCTTATGTCTGCCATTAACCCAATTTCATCACATTTTTATTCGTTACCTAAAAAACATTTTGAAAAGAAAACGTCAGTTCGAACGCCGGTGAATACAATTATCTTGATATTTAAAATCATTTTGGCACAAACAAGCATTACTTCATAATCACAACTTTATGTTCTATCCACACATTCAGCAGGCCCGTCCTGTTCAATCGCACCACAGTATACACTTGCGTCATAGTTTATAACAACGGATAGGTTAATACCTCCAAAATTGTTATAAGATAAGCACCAGCCGTAATCCAGGAATTTCACCCGAGACCCATGCATCCCTTGCAAGTTTTACGCATACCTATGGCCTGAATGCTTTCACGTAAAAGAACGTTGAGCATTACTCCCTTAACCTTATTAGGTCATTTTCGTAAACATAAATGTTTGATACAAGCTTTTCAAATATATAAAGTATTCACCTTGTTTATAGGAATGAGCCTCTAATTTGAAAGCTTATAGACTAGCTTCTTAACTTGATTTCTCTAGCATAACAGCACTTCTTTGAGCTTTTCTTCTTAATCTGAGCACTACAACGAGTGGGAGTTGGATCGGGATCGTCAGGAGTGGGATAGGGATCACCTTTGGACGAGAATTAGAAGTTGGATTTGTGTTTGGGATGAGAAAAAATATTGAAATCGTCCAACTATTTATAGGCTGAAATCTAGATCCATGTCGGACCGTTATCAAAGGGATGTCGGTCCGACATCCAGCTATGCCCGCGTCATCCCTAAATGTCGTTGTTTGATTAGACCGAACGTATTTGTTTTCAAATCGAAGCGATATGTGGACCATGTCGGTCCTACATCGCGACACGCGTCAGATTCTAGGGATGAGTCATAGGACACGTGTCAGCACCACAAAATTGCGGTTGTGAGGAGGTTTGTGGACCGTTATGGATTGATGTCGGTCCGATAACCGACCTATCATTCCATTGCGGACCGTTATGAAAATTGATATCGCTTCGATATCTGACTGAGTTTCGCCTTGGTCTGATATCAACAACCTTATTCACTTCAGACCGATATGAAGGTGATGTCGGTCCGATATCTAGCTATTTTTACAATTTTTTACTTTTAACCCTAGACTTTAGTATTTTAGATACGCAAGTCCTTATAGGTTCTAACATTGGTATTTATTGAACATTTTTTTGGCAGGTGTTACAGTTAGCCTTGGCATAAACATCCGCAAGTTTACCTTTTTGAGCCCTCTTCTTGTCCTCCTCAATACGAAGAAGAATGTGTTTAAGATAATTCTTAAACTCAACCCAACTAGGAGGCAATTTTTCAATCATCGTTGCCACTTGAAATGTCTCACTAAGTGTCATTCCCTCGGTGTGGATGTCGTGAAGTATAACTTACAACTCTTGGACTTGACTGATCACAGTCTTGGAGTCTACCATTTTATAGTCAAAGAAACGGGCGACAACAAATTTCTTTGTTCTCGCATCCTCCGTTTTGTACTTTTTCTCTAAAGACTCCCATAATTCTTTGGCAGTCTTTATAGATGTGTACACATTATACAACGCGTCCAACAAGACGTTAAGACATAGTTTCGACAAAGGAATTCTGAATGCTTCCACGCATCTACCACGCTCAAAGCTTGAGCGTCGGTCTCCCCTTCCGCGTTCACGGCGGGGGGAGCGGATTTCGTTAAGAACCACGCAAGGTTCAAGGTGGCTAAGTAAAAGAACATCTTTTGCTACCACCTTTGAAAGTGAATACCCTAGAACTTCTTGGGTTTTTTCAGTGTGATTGGCCATTGTGGTCGCTATGGCATTTGTCAAGGGAATGGCATTAACGACGTTAGATGGTGATGCCATTTTCTTGAAAAATAGACTGTGTTAAGTTAGATTTTCAGAAATATTAATAGTGGATGCTCCCACCAAATTAAAGTTACGCAAAACTTTTAATGCAACTTCTCGAATTAACCCACCGAAGGTGTTCTAAGTCCAACTTTGAAGGAACCAAACAATGGGCTTTTCCAAGAACTTAGCATTAAAAATCCAAATTGTAACCAAATTCCCGTTTCAATAAAATCGTTACTTTGAATAGAAACGGGAAGAAAAAAATGTTTTTTGAAACACAAACAGTGTGAATACAAAACTCGTTTATATCACACGAGATGGTTTTGGATACAGGAACGGTGTTTTAAAAATTTGTTTTAAGATTGTAGGAATCCGTTCGCGTATAAAAATAAAACACTTTTAATATTACGATTATAATACAAAGAATCAAACCTATCTAGGAAAGCAACTAAATTACAAATATAAATACAACTGAAAAATCATAAAATACAAGAACAAAATTCCGATTTTAACCGAGGATCGTGTTTGATACGGGGCTCTTAAAACAAATTCCGGGTCTCTCCCCATTTTGTTTCCCAGGGTACAACGGCCTAAGCAGTATGTACTGCCGGGGAAGGCTCTAGCACCTGAATTGTACCTTAAAGAAAATGATGAAGATGATCAAAGAATTGTTGGAATTCTTTATAGAGAAAGGAGAAAACACTAAAGAGATTGTGTTGTTTGGTGCATTTTTCAACCAAGGAACACCTTGATATTTATACTTGAAAAAGAAGTTCAAACACCCCATTCTCCATAAACTCATGAGTTGAAACACCTCATGCTCCATAAACTCATAAGTTGAAACATCTTAAAACCTTTAAGATTTTTAACTAAAACATCCAACATTTAAAGACATGTTGAATGGATTTAAATTAGTCATAGTTGGTGTTTCAACTAAATAAATTCAAGTTAATATAATTTATATTTTATTTTCACAAAACTTTTCCAACATGGAGTTTATTCTTGTTGGTATGTACTTTTGACTAATACAAATGCTATTTTGCATTGTTTCATCTTTAGTGAAAGCTCCTTTAGTGATGATTTACATTCATGTGTAAAAGCCTATTTTAACTTGCTTTAGAATAAATATAGTCATTTTTTGCTTTGTTAAATTAGTAGGAAAAAAAAGTTAAAGAAATGATGAATTTATTGATTGTTATGATTTATGAATTAAACTATTCAAGTTAACACTTAAGGTCTTAAGTTTTCTAACATTCTGCATCATTGTTGCATATTTTTCACTACAGTAGATGTCACCTTGTGGTCTTTAAGTATGAAAAAAAGTTGGAACAACAATGGATCAAGGTAATAAGCTTGGAGCTACAAATGTTGGTAAGGTTCATAATTCAGCTTCAGGGTTTAGAATGTGGGGAAGAAAAGAGATTTTTATTAGATATGAGCTTCCTGGGATTTCATATGCTGTGTTTGGAGAACTTGGGCTCGGTCATCTATTGTAGGGCAAGCGAGTGATATTTAACTATACAATATCTTTCCTTTCATGTTCTTCTCTTTATTTCCATACTAGTTTAGAACCTGTGTAATACACACAGGGTAAAAAGTGTATTACATATACTAAGAATAGAAAACAAAATTCAAATTATGTAAAAATTAATATATAATTAGGTTTCGAAAATACGTTAATTACTATTTAATGTAAATTGAATTTCATTTACTATTTGATTGAAAATAAAAGTTATATAATTAGATTTCAAAGTTTCTTATAATAAGGATAATTTAAAATAAATGTATTTTACTAGTATAATTAGTATTTTCTTTAAAAATATATTATTATTAAAAGATACATGTGTATTTAATAGGAGAGAGGGGTGGAGAAAAATGATGAGAATGAATATGGATGCGACACGTGGCATAAAAAACATTTATTTATTATATAATATAGATATAGATTATTGATGTGAAGTTTTATACACCTGCCAACATGGAATTACATTTAGGACCTGACATATAATAGATGCCTATTTGGTGTAATGAAGATTATTCACTCACCAATAAGCTCTTCTACTCGAGCAGTAAGAGTTGATTCAATTGCAATTCTTAGTAGCACTCCAGCTCGGCTTATGTGGTTTTTAATTAAGTAAAAATGATCCTGATGTGCTTCAACATAGTCCTTGGGAACTCTATGATTCTGGTATGGTGTGGGAAGAGCCCGATGATGATGATGATGATGATGATGATGATGATGATGATGATGATGATGATGATGATGATGTCCAAACTTGAGCAATCTGGGAATAAGTATGTGGTATCTTTTGGTTTTTATTTTTAATTTGTTCTTCAAGAATTTTTGACCCACATCTTTATCTGAGATAATTGAAAAGACATATTATCCCTACCTATGATAAGCAATTTTGGATAAAAAATGTCTCGAGTAAAATTTTACTTCTACAAGCACATTTATTATAATTTTGGTCACTTTATTCTTGATACATGTAGGATCATTATGGTTTTCACAAGTTAAAAGAGCATCGCAGTCATCAACATTTATGGAAAGTTGTACATTAATCAAACAAGTTTGCTTAGAGTCATGGTATTCCATTGTCTACACATGAGAATTCCCCGCATCAACGTGCAGAGTATCATATGAAAATTCTCTGTAAGACACGATTTTATTATGTAGCTCTTATAATCATTTATCTTATTATTAAATGATCAAATGTTTTACTATTAACCTATGGCTAGTAATTAGTTGATGAGCCTAATTACTCTTAATGGGCCCTAAATGGGTTTCCCCTTAGGTGTACATATATATAGAGAGATAATTAGAGAGAATTGACTAATGAATCATTCAATACTAGCACCACTAAAATCGTCAATCTCTCTCTCATAAAACCGTGAGCTCTCACCTAAGCCATCCTAATCGTACACCCTAAACGGGAACCCGATCCAGATCAGAGATCATAACGTTTTCCCTATCATCGGTGAACTCAGCAGGTATGATTTTCTTTATTGTTTTCCCTTATCATGTTACAAGAATTGATCAACATGTGGTATCAGAGCGTATGTTGCTTAATCAATTCTTATTTCATTCCTTAAACTGGAATTAAAATCGGAGAACAAAAGTTCTGTTAAAATCGTTTGAAATTTGTCTTAAATAATGTTTTATGGTTTTCCGTTTATGCTAACATATAACAGTTTTTGATCTCCTAAACCCGAGATCCTTAGTATTTTTTAAATCTATTAAACAATTATGTTTCAAGATTTTGATTCAAGGTTTTTATCTGATATTATTGAAGAACAGTTTATCTGATGTTCATAAGCTGTTTTTCATGTTCATCATTAGTTTCGATGAAATCCCCTTAATTTGGGATACATTATGATTATAATTGTGTTTTTTCTAAAATCTTGTAAATTTATCTTCAAGATTTTGAATTAAAATATAATTTTATTATTTTAAATAAAGAAATTTGGATATACTTAATAACTTAAAAGATTTTCAAAATTAGAAATACAATCAAATCCCTTAAATATCATACATGCCTTATCAGGTTCATATTCACGGTTTTATCATTCACTGGTATAGTTCACGGGTTTTAGCATTCACGTTTTCACTTCTCGGATTAACCTTCATAGTTTTAATTCACGGTTTTAATTCACGTGTCTTAATGCTCAACGGTATAAATTCATGGTTTTGAGTTTACTGCTTAAGTTTACGGTTTAATTTCACGGGTTTTACAGTTCACGGATTATGAAAAAATGAAGCCGTGAACCTTAATGGAGCCGTGAACCTTTTGCTGAACCGTGTACCTTACTGAGCCGTGAACCCTCTCACGAGCCATGAACCGACCTAAGCCATGGACCTTATAGGAATCGTGAACTCTTCCTGAACCGTGAACCTTCCTGAGCCGTGAACTATCACTTAGCCGTGAACTTACTTTTACCGTGAACTTACCTTTTCTCGAGAACCTACTCGTTTTCCCGGGAACTTACTTGGAGCCGTGAACTTACCTGAGCAGTGAACCTAGCCATATTTCTCGAGAACTTACTTCGATCCGCGCTAACAGGAGGTTTGATATTAATGAATGCTTTAGTTTTAGTTTTGATTAAACCTTAAAATTAAATGTTTTCAAAACCTTAAAAAAAACTTACTTGAATAACACCTAATAGTTTCACCTCTGCCCAAAGGTGATGTGATACATGTGTAAACTTATTCAAGATTAATTAAGCATTATACCTTAGTGCTTGTCATGACATTAACTTAGAGAACATGATTAATTTAAATAACACCTAAAGTTTCACCTCTGCCCAAAGGTGATATGCCACGCTCGTAAAGTTTTTTAAGTCTAATTAAGCACTAGTTCTCTTGAAATACATGAATGTTTCTACTTCTGTCCAAAGGTGATGTGTTACATTTATGTTCCGCGAACCTAATTATGTGCATACTAAACAAATGTATCACTTCCTCCCAAAGGTGATGTGTTACATTCTTACTGCACATACTAATTATTAAACTGTTTCTAATACTAAACAAATATTTCACTTCTGCCCAAAGGTGTTGTGTTAAGTAGAACCTAATTAATCTATTAGTTTTGTGTTATAATAGATTTTATCACATCTTCATAATATAATTGTTCTTAAGTAGAACCTTATTTAATTTATTATTTACGTCTGCCTTAGATTATTACCCCATATATCACTCTAAGTTCTTCTTTAGCTATTTGTACCTTATTTTCACTATAGTTTCTAAGATGAGTTTTGCTTGATTAAGAGTTTTCATAAATATTTTCTTTTATTGAGTCTTGATTATCCCTTAAGACATGACTCTCCTGCTGCTCTTTCTGATAAAAGTACCACAGAAGAAAACTAGAGCATAAGAAATAGTATAAGTCAAACACAATGTCTCTTATGGTAATCAAGAACTCCTTTCATGATTGCTATCAGGTGAGCTATTTCAGATTCTGAATTTCCTAAGACTAAAATATTCTCTATGGAAATGGAAGAATCAAAACAATTCCTAAGACGCATGCAAACATTCTAATTCTAAATAAAAAGGTTAAGTGGCATTCATGAACACATCATAATATACACTTACATGACCCATAAACTAAGGGCTTATACATGGAAATCAGTGTAGTTTTTCAGTGCGTAAATAATACTTTTTCACTAGTACGATTAGTTGCCTTAAAAATCAAATATAATACTCAGAAGTACCAAAGGAAAATGAGTGTATTGATAGCAACATACGTATAGGAAAAGAAACGCCTACAACTGGAAAACTGGATGTTATTCACCTCACTACCACTAAACCTTAAAAGAGGAATAAAAGTTACTATAAAGAGGATAGTTCTAAGGTCAGGAAACAAAATACAAGTACTTCTTCCAGCTCTTACATCCTCCAAGGAGAAATCTCACTGCAAAACTTATGTCATTATACTAGGCATAAGCAATGAGACCATCCATAAACCAAGGGACTAGCTGGTTAAGATAAGGTAGTTACTACTTATTGATTTTTGTGTTCGCTAATATTAATATTACAATCAACACATGATGCATTGAGTCTAGTTCTATACGTTTCCTTACCAGAATTCAACTAATATTTAAGATGAGAAGTTAGTGGTGGATTTAAATGTTAAGGCAACATAGAACCATTAATAATTGTTTTTGTATTAGGCTTTATGATACTTTTCATATTCTGAGAGAATACTCAGAATTTAGTATCAAGAAAAAAGCTACACTTTGATAGTTATAAGGTTTGCATGGCTAAAACAAAGTCATCATTAACCTAAACTCTCATATTATTGGTTATCTGTAGGTCCAGATTTAACTTGAAATCACTAATTTGATCGATTACACACACACACAGGCGGAAACTGTGTGTATGGTGGTGAAACAAATAATAGAAACAATGTTGGTGAAGATAACCGGCTAACCACACTATGAATCAACACACAAATGGTATGAAAATGTAAGAACACAGTGCATAAACAACTGCAAATTGTGTTGATTCAAGAACAATTGTGAAAGAGAAGGTTCAGGGTTACAGCCGCTACTCACACCCTAAACATTCTCAAACTAGGCTATTTATAGTAGTGACAGGTATCGAAACTATGTTCAATCGAAACTACTAGTTTCGATTGACCATTTACAAGTGATACACAGAACTGTCGAAACTACCATCTATCGAAACTACTAGTTTCGATTGAACAAACTCAATCGAAACTAAGTAGTTTCGATGGCCCAGACTTAGCTAATAAAGCAGTAAATTACAGAAAACTAAAATTACATTTAATGAAATGACAGAAAGTAAACTAGTCTAAAATTGTTTAAACATACAATAAATGACAACAGCTTATACATAAGATAACACTCTACAATCTCCCCCTAAGCTGTTGCATTACTGTCTTTAGCTCTTCATCAAGCAGCTGGTCATTCAGTTGTCCTCGGTATAAAAGGTTTAACATGGAGAGATACAACCCGTTGGTAGGCCTTAGCATCAGCTTCATCTTCATCACTGTATGCCTGAATGTGATTCTGGATAAGTACCTCCAGATCTTCAGGCTGAAATTTCAACAACTCCATAAGCTCAAAGATAGTGATGTCTTCCTTGCCCTCACACTCTATTACTGCACTACCAATGATTGGGTCATAGTACCATTTTCTGAAAGTATGCATCTCGACAGGTATAGATTTTGGAATTGTGATGGTCATGTGAGTTTGGGCAGGCTTGTATCTCAAGAACACATATGGCTTGTTAGTCTTAGGATGAAACCTAGTCTTTGAGATTTTCTTTTGAGTTTTCCTAGGCTTCATTCCCTTGAAATCATTATTGACTTGAGAATGCAGAAATTTCTCAAAGTCATAAGCCATCATAACCTTTCCAGGGTTTTGAAGGGGAAGTTTGGCTAAATCCCTGAGGTCATAGAAAGGAAGAGTCTGGAAGTCAGTCATATTTTTAAAGTGCTGAACTCCCCCTCTATATCTTCTGATGATAAAGAGCTTCCTTTCAGCATCATACTTCCAGCCAATTGGAGGCATTTTTAGTTCCTGATGCTCAGCTATCCATTCATATGTTTTAGGAGTTTCCTCCTGAATGATTTTCTTAAACCAAGACTTTCTTGAAATTGGAGATTCAGGTGCAACAGATGTTAGATCTTGTGCTGGACTTGAATGAGAGACTTTAGTGGTTGGTTCAGGAGTGACTGCTTGATAAGATTAACCTAAACATCTTCTTGTCCTTTTTCTTCATCAGACAAGGTTTGAATTTCTTCTCCTTCTTCTGTGAAGTATCTGGTTCTCTCAGTCTCCTTTTCTTCGGTGGTCAAAATTTCTGGATAAAGATCATTATAACCATAGTTTTCAATTTCATTTAAAAGGGCATTCAGCTCGTCATTAGATGGGATGTCTTCTTCATCCAAAATCACAGTCTCTATCTCAGAAGAGGTCCCCTTCCCTCTCTTCCTTGCATCTCTTCTCTCACTTACTGAGGGAAGGTCTAGTTCTGCTTCTTCAACCTTGACTTCAACTGCCTCCTTTGTCTTTTCAACATGGCCAGTAAAGACAGTGAGAGCAGACTCTGGATTAGTGACAATGATAGGAGATGAGGGTTCAACTACAGATGTAGTCTCTCCCTAAGGTGTTGAAGTGGTTGGTTGTTGTTGTACAGGCTTTATCAATGAGGCTTTGAGCTGTTCCACCGCTTCAGCTAAAACCTTGAATTCTTCTTTTTGCTGGGAGATAAGTCTCTTTTGTGTTTCAAGTTGGGTTTGTTGAATGTCAATCTGGGTATGTAGACCCCCAACTTCCAGCTTCAGGTCTTTAACCTCTTCCTGGACATCATGCAAATTAGATTTTAAGCCTTCAATTTCTTTATCTTTCTTTTGAATCTTATCTTGCATTTTCTTCAGTTCAAGGCTTAAAGTTTTAACTCTTGGTACAGGAGAGGTTGAATCATGAGGTGGTGATGTGGGAGTATTATGGATGGGTGATTGTTGTGGAGATGGTAGTGGAGTGGGTTGTGGAGATGGTTCTGGAGTGGGCTGTGGAGTTGGTTGAGGAGTAGCTAATAGAGAATCTGACGAGGATGACAAATCTTCCAATCCAGTCTTGATTTTCTTTGCCCTAGGCTCTTCTTCCTCAAAATCAGAACCTGACTTAACTTGCCGTTTGGAGGAAGATGCAAGATGCTTTGTTCTATAATCTGAATCAGACTTGTAGTAGTCAGATCCATAAATTCCTGCATCCAGAGTTCCACTTGATTCTGCAACTTCCTCCTCAGCTTCATGCATACCAGCTTCAACATTAACTGCTGGCTCTTGAATTATCTGAATTTGTTCAACAAAAGGAGCCTCTATCACAGGCTCAATGACATGTTGTTCTTCTTCTTGAACAACAGGAACGTCTATCTTAATCTCAGCTTCATCAATAGGTAGATTACCTTGATCATGTTCAACTTCCATCTCTTCTTCATCAGATGATAAGATCTCTTCTTCTAGATCAGGGTCAATATCAGGAATAAATTCTTCTTCTTCACCAATAATATGACCGACAGGGGAACGTCAACTATAGCCCTGTTGGTTCTCTTGTTGGTACTCCTTGTCACACCCCAACTGACGGCGGAAACGTCGGGGCGGGACATGTAGACTGTTCATGAGCACATGGCTGACTAGATTGTAATATGTTTAATCATCACATTTCATTTCGATGAGATTCGACATGTACATGAAAAATGAAAAATACATAACATTTTCTTTTAAATATCTAGGTCCACATCCTAAGTGTAGCAAGCTTTTTCAACTTAAACATTTGTACCTGAAACATGATGAAAACGAGGTCAACTAAAAAGTTGGTGAGCATACATAGGTTTTGACTCTAAATAGTATCAACGTGTTGTGTGTAAACAAATCCATACAAGTCATGATTAACAAGGCATTTATGGGGAGTCACTATTGTGTAACAGGTAGTACAATCAAACCTTTGTAACTAGCATGCAAATTGTGTTGTCGGTAACAATCACCCCAATCTGGGTGGGTTTGTCAGACTCAATAGATCTATCATTGTTAACCGTCGGCTTGATTAGTTAATGATTGTACATGTAATTGCAAATAAGTAGTTAACACACCTAGCACTCAAACATAAAGCTCAAATTGCACACAAATTGTAAAGTGGATTTGTATTGTGTAGTTTCTGTAAATCATTGTAAGTTGTGATCATGTTTCACCCCAAAATGTAAAAATAGTGAAAAAGGGGCTATGTAAAACTCACATTGAATCGAAAGAGTATCTAGCACAATGAAATGGGTAGTAGTGTGATCCTTGTAATCTCACAACGTTAACCTAGTGTATAAGTATATGATGTTAATAACGTGTACGAAAGTCTATGTCTAAGTCTAGAATTGGATTGGATGTGTGTATGAATGGGTTGAGTTGTAATTTGAAGAGGAATGTGTAGGTTTTTTTTGTATTTGTAGTTGTGTTTTATAAAACGGAAGTTTGTAATGGATAGTTAAAGTAATGGAAGTTAAAGTTTGAGTTTGAATAACTAAATAACTTAAACGATTATTATTTATTTATCTAGTGTAAATAATAACTAATTTATTTGTTTATTTGTCATTCGAAATGGGTATGTTAAAATAAATTTAGTAAAAATAGTGTTGCCATTATGTTTAACTAAATGTAGATTAAATAAATAACTTTAATTATTTATTTATAATTTTAAAAGTAAGTGTTTGTTTGCCTTAAATGAATCAAAATTTTATAAATTTTCTAAAACAATTATTTTTATTTAAAGATTAATTTCCTTTAATTTGTCAAGTATATAAAATTTTGTTTTAAATATTTCATACACAATTGAGCATTAAATTTCTTAATAAAATGAATAAATGTTGAAAATTAACAACTCTGGTTTTATTTTGTTATAAATATTGTGAGGTTTAAGAAAATAATTTTATAGAATTTTTGAAGCTTTTAAAATGGTTTTTAAAATAAAAGAACTCCACCCGGTTCGAACCCGGGTGGGTTCTATGGGAGCATCTCTTGTTACCACTAGACCAGGGAACTAATCTGTGATACCAGTTAGGTTTGGGACTTAATAATCCTTGTTGTGAATGGAGCTGGGTTTGATTTTTAGTATATGCGCATAAACCGTGGGTTGTGGGTTTCGAACCCACGCCTCTCGGTTCGATGGCACGAGGTATTTGCCAGTCGGACCGAGGGCTTCGCTGGTATTATCCTGAACATAATAACATAAATGGAGGTTTCCGGTTCATCAAACCCCCCCCCCCATATTTCAAAACCGTAAAACCCCTTAGAACCCTAAACCCGATTCTTGTTCGATAGAGTATGAAATTTTGAATTGATAAGGGGGTTTTGACGAGAATTTGAAGGCGATTCGAAGGATGTATGGACTTACTCGATTGATGTGGGCACGAATGCGGTCGGCTACGACTTCTTATTCGGTGTTCTTGAGACTTGACAGGATTCCAGAGGTGTTTTGCGGATCGAAAAAGGGTTGAAGGAGTTTGTGTGAAGGTATGCGATCGTAGTAGGTTGTTTTAATTAGGTTAATTTTACTTGAAATCTCCGTTTTGATTTCAAATGTAGAAATAGTCGCGATCGGCGCTTTTTGCGCGAAATTTGTTGATTTGGGAATGAATCGAGTCCGATTACTAGTCTAGGTTCCTACTGGGTTTATTCACAAGTAATTTGCGAAATTTTCGTGAATTTGGTGGAAAATTTGACAGGGTTTGACTATCCAAAGTCAAACCCGTTTGATTTCGAAATTTTTCGTAAAATCAGTCGAATTAGCTCGTGTATGGACTTGGGTTGGGCATGTTGATATTGGTACACGAGATGGAAGTCCGCTGAACTCAATTGGATTCGAATCATGGCTTGAATTGAAGGATTTGGCCCTGTTTGACTTTTGAAAGTCAAACAGGTCACTTTCTTTTGAAATTGAGTTTGATTCTGACTTTTAAAAGTCAATTTATTTACATTTTATGTATATGTATATTCATGTGTTTAATTTATATGAATACGTGTATATATGTATGCAATTGTTGATGTGTTGAGCGAGTACAAGGTCGAAAAGAAAAGAAAATGGAAATTTTATCATTGTAATACAAGGATGATCAAAGAGAAATAATGGAATTTCATAAATGTTACACTCCTCATATAGCTGAGAGTCTTGGCAATCATATGGTCGAACTCAAAGGTGTTCCCACCTTGTTGGAGCTCAGGATGAAGATGATTGATGATAATCTGTAGGAATCTTGGATATGCCAGAAATTTCTCCTTCACGGCTCCTGTCAGGTTGTCCTTTAACTGTCTGAAGATGAAGCCAGAAAAATTATAATCTCTTCCCTTGACTAACCCCAAAATTGCTGAGCCCAGAGTGCTGTTTGCTGAATCAAAACCTCCTTTTCTGATTGATAGGCAGTGAATAAACACGTGCACTACGTATCTCCAGTGGCTTGGTAAGGAGTTCTTGATTATCTGACCACTTTTGAATTCATCTGGATGACCCAATCTTCTGAAGCATTCTTTAACATAGAATATTGGAAATTCAATGGGTGCATCTGGATTGTCATTAAACTGCAGCACCTCTCTAACTGTAGCTTCAGAAAATAAGACTTCTTGGCCAAGCACAGTTGCTCTGATGTGCTCCACATTTTCAACTGTGATGATCTCTGCATTCTCCCAAAATTCTCTTATAGATGTCTCAAACACCGGGGTTGTTGCTGATGGCAAAGCTGATGTTGGAGTTTGTCAGGAAGTTTATGACATGAATGAACTCTACAGCTTTTGGATAATTGGCATTAAGGAATGCACAGACATTGTGTCTCTTTACGAATAAGAGATCCATACCTGTAAAATTCATCAATTTTGCACAAAAAGTAAAGTTTCTGAAAATACTTGATCGAAACAAGATATATCAACACTTAGAAAAAATCTGAAATCCTTACTGTCGAAACAACTAGTTTCGATGGAGATGAACTTATCGAAACTAACTAGTTTCGATCAGAGATACTAGGGCAAGTTTGGGTGTCGAAACTAGTAGTTTCGATTGAAAACCTTTTGAGAAATTTTGAAAGGGTTGAACCCCTTTATCGAAACTACTTGGTTTAGAAACCCAAACCCTTTTGATTCACGATACTCAGACTAATATAAACAATTTTAATGAAGGGTTTAGAGTGGCCTGTAAGTGACGGAACTTCATCTTACCGAATGTGAGACTGTTATCTGCAAGAATACACATTAATCGTGAGTTCAAAGATGAATGAGATGTATGCAAACACGGATAAGCACAAAAACGACTGTTATTATCAAGATTTAGTCGAACACATTTTAAATTTTGAGACCCTAGGTCTGCCAATTTGCAAAAATCATACAAAATGAAGTAGTGAGACGTTACCTGATGATGGAGACAATGGTGACAACGGGGGAAAATCAGGTGATGAACGCTGATATCTTGCAACTCAGACCAATGGCTTGAGAGATTTTACATATGACGGAGAAGATGAAGAGGGTTCGAAAATGACGAGTGAAACTCAGTATGAAGGAAGGGATAGATTATGAAGGCATTTAATTTGCGTAAGACAGATGACCAAAGTACCCCTGTCGAAACAACTAGTTTCGATAGGTCAAAGAAGTTTCGATATGTACAGATAGTTCAAAGAAGTTTCGATATGTACAACTAGTTTCGATAGGTCAAAGAAGTTTCGATATGCACAAATAGTTTCAATAGTTCACAGTAGTTTCGATATGTACAACTAGTTTCGATAGGTCAAAGAAGTTTCGATATGCACAAATAGTTTCGATAGTTCAAAGTAGTTTCGATATGTACAACTAGTTTCGATAGTTCAAAGTAGTTCTGATATGTACAACTAGTTTCGATAGTTCAAATAGCAGAAACAAGACTAACATATATACACTGTTAAAACAGACTTAACTATAGAAATGAAATTATACACAAGATATTTACACTTATCTTCTTGAAAAAGATCCAACATGAGATCAGATCTGGTCAGTCTCTTGAAACACTTCCTTTTGCAATTAACTAATGTGAGTCCCTGAAGATAGCTGATATTTGTGCAAAGTAAACCCGAACATTTGTTTGTACTAAGATTTCATGTGATTAAAAGGTACCATTTAAGCAATATACAAGGTGTACCCCACATATTAAAATAAAATGATTTTGAAAACCTATCAATCCTCAAGAAGTACCCATCTTCATCCTATCATCTCTTTCTGATTAACCAAGGTACCGTCTTAGTAATGTCAAAGTACCACCAAAATAAAATAAGATATCCAAGTGGATTTAGAAATTTAAAAAATAAAATATATCCAAGTAGATATTAAAAAGGTACGAGCATTCTAGATCTTTGCGTAAGCAAAACAGAAGAAGTCGTAAAATTATCTAAGCGGATAGAAAAATGTTGAACACCCGAGATCTTTACGTAAGCAAAACATAAGGGGTCAAATCATCCAAGTGGATGGGAAAAGGATGAGCACCCGAGATCTTTGCGTAAGCAAAACATACGGGGTCATCGGTGGTAAATATCGTTATATAGACGGTCACTTGGCGTATGAATAGGAATCCAACACGTAAGCCTGTATCTGATTGAATTGGTTTTCTTAGATATAAAAATGGGTTAGATGTTTCAATAATGGGTTCAAACACACAAGTATGAGATATATATTAGGGTTTTCACACTACTTACAAGTTTTAACCATATGTCGGGCCTACCAGCTATACCTCAGTAAACACCATCGCTTTTGGTCCATTCCATGTCCAAGAGATGAGATCAGACACTATCATTTCTCAAAGGTCAAATTCAATTTTTCCTGCAACTCAAAACCACTTGAAGATTATATACACAGCAATTCTTTTCAATATTAAAATATTATATTTCTCTCCCAAAATATTTGCGTAGAAATTGTACATAAAAATAAAATCTTTTTGGAATTTTCTATGTTAATTAATCAAAATTTAGAAAATAAACTACTATTCACACAATTTACTAAAAGTTAATCATTCCAAGCATCTCCACCAGTTGGGCAAATCTGGTAGAGTCAAAAGCCTTTGTGAAGATGTCTGCGGTTTGTTTATTAGTTTTGACTTCAACAATTTGAATATGCTTCTTTTCCACACAGTCACGGATAAAGTGATGTTTGATTTCAAAGTGTTTTGTTTTGGAATGCTGAACGGGGTTTTTGGTGATATGGGGAACGGCAGTGTTATCACACAGAATGGGTGTCTCATGGAATGTGATCCCATAGTCAAGCATCTGATGGTGTATCCATCTGACTTGGGAACAACAGAGGGCTGCGGCAATGTATTCGGCTTCGGCGGTGGATTAGGAAACGGTGGATTGTTTCTTGCATTGCCATGAGACAAGGCGGTTGCCAAGGAATTGACAACCTCCAGAAGTGGATTTTCGGTCTAAGTTGCAACCCCCGTAGTCTGAATCTGAATAAGCCACAAGATCAAATAAGTCAGTTTTAGGATACCACAGACCCAATTTTGGCTTATACTTTAAATATCTTAAAATACGTTTGACAGCAGATAAATGAGAGAGTTTAGGATTAGCCTGAAAACGTGCACACAAGCACACTGCAAACATGATGTCGGGTCTGCTGGCCGTGAGATACATGAGAGAGCCTATCATAGAGCGATAAAGATGCTGATCAACGCTTTCACCATCCACATCAGGAGTCAAACAATGACGAACTTCCACAGGAGTTTTTACAGTGTGGGAATCAACCATTTTGAACTTGGTCAAAATTTCTTTCACGTATTTTTCTTGATAGATAAGGATTCTTGACTCAGACTGATCAACTTGTAGTCCCAAAAAGAACTTCATTTCTCCCATGGAGCTCATTTCAAACTTATATCTCATCACTTCCTCAAATTCTATGCAAAGACGGGGATTTGTAGATCCAAAAATGATATCATCCACATAAATTTGCACCATGATTGTATCCATTTCATCCTTCCATTTTAACAAAGTTTGGTCAATTGCTCCTCGTGTGAAACCATTCTCAAGCAGATGCTTTGATAAAGTTTCATACCACGCACGAGGTGCTTAGTGAAGACCGTACAATGCTTTGTCTAACTTGTAAACACGGTCTGGAAAATTTGGATCAATGAAACCCGGCGGCTGCTTGACATAAACTTCCTCTTGAACTTTGCCATATAAAAATGCGCTTTTGACATCTATTTGATGAACGGTGAAGTCCATGTAGGCTGCATAGGCGAGAAACATTCGGATGGCTTCCAAGCGAGCCACTGGTGCAAAGACTTCCTCATAATCAATCCCTTCTTCTTGATAGAAACCTTGAACCACCAGACGAGCTTTATTTCGAATCACAGTGCCGTCTTCATCCTTTTTGTTGCGAAAGACACAACGAGTGCCGATTGGAACTTTGTTCTTGGGAAGATCTACCAAATTCCACACATGCAGCTTTGAGAATTGCTGTAGCTCTTCCTGCATTGCTTCCACCCAGCTGTTTTCTAGTAGAGCTGCTTTGATGTTCTTTGGTTCAGCTTGAGAAATGAAGCAAGAAAACATGCTATTTTCAAATGCTTCACAAGCACTTCGGGTACTAACACCCACATTGAGTTGTCCAATGATGTTATTGGTGGGATGAATCTTGTGAATTCGTAGTTGAGGAATTTCATCTTCTTCCACGACTTCTTCTAAATTGGTAAGATTTTCAGCAGGAGGATCGGCAATATCATTAATAGGATCTTCAGCAGGTGATTGTGGTGCAACATCTACTATTGGAATGGAGTTGTCTTCAACAGTTTCACTTGTTGCACCAGAACCGGAAGACTCCATATCAGATTCAGCATTAGCAACCACAGGAATTTCAACTTGAGCAGATGAGGAAGAACCTTGATCATTTAAGTTCCCTAGATTGTTCACAGAGAAGTAAGGATTATCATGAGTTGATTCAATAGAGAAATTAGGAAGATTAAATGACTTAAAAACTGAATCGACGTCAAATAGCCAATTGGGACTGTCTCCTACGTCCGTATGATTGTTTTCATGCCAATTGATATCAATGGACTCCAGGACTATCCTTTTATTCTTATGATAGACACGAAAAGCACGTTGATTTGATGAGTAACCAACAAAATAACATTCATCAGCTTTGGCTTCAAACTTGTTGAGCTGATCTGAAGTGTTCAGCATTGTGCACACACACCTAAATTTTCTGAAAAATCAATAAATGGCTTGCGCTTATACCTGATCTCATAAGGTGTCTTGTTGCAACTTTTCGTGATAAGAACCCGATTTTGCACAAAACATGCAGTGTTGACCGCCTCAGCCCAGAAAGTCACGGGAAGCTTAGAGTCAACAATCATAGTTCGTGCAGCTTCAATTAAAGTGCGGTTTCTCCTTTCAGCTACACCGTTTTGTTGAGGAGTACGAGGTGCACTGAATTGTCTAGAAATTCCTTTGCTTTTACAGAAGGAATCAAGAGTTGCATTTTTGAATTCTGTTCCATGATCGCTGCGGATAGTCTTCACACTTAGATTGAAGAGGTTCTCAATTTGAAGAAGATAGGTTTTTAAATCTCTGGAGTCTCATCTTTCTTGGCTAGGAAAAATACCCAAGTGAATCAAGAAAAATCATCTGTTACCACCAGACAGTATGACTTTCGTCCAAGACTCATGACACTCACTGGACCAAAAAGATCCATGTGAAGCAATTGGAGAGGAGAGTCAATGGAATTGGTGGTTTTAGGCTTATGTGAAGATTTGTGCTGTTTTCCCTTGGAACATGAGATTCAGTGTTCCATAGGAGTGAAATCTTTGAGAGGTTGTCCAGTGACTAGGTTGCCTCGAACCAGTCGGTTCATTGTTTTGAAATTGACATGTCCCAACCTCTTATGCCACAGGAAAGATTCATCTTCGGAAGCCTTTGAGAGAAAACACGATTCAATGCCCGATGGGTTGTTCATATCCAAGCTGTATGTGTTGTATCTTCTGGGAGCCCGCATGAGAATAAGTTCTTCCGGAATCACCACTCCCGGCTTCAAGATAAGACATTCTTTTGAATTAAATAATGCACAAAAGTCCTTGTCACAAATCTGTGAAACACTCATCAGATTATATTTCAACTAAGGAACAAAGTTGACAAATTCCAGACTATTTACTCCATTTGATACTGTTCCTTGTCCTTCAATCTTTCCTCCTCTTGGGTTTCCAACAAAAGCAACATACTCTCCATCAATTTGATGATAATCTTGCAGCAAGTTAAAGTGCCCAGTCATATGTCTTGAACATCCACTATCTACATGCCAGATGTTATCGCCGGTTCATCTTGATACACAACGAACCATTTATACATTTTGACCAAGATTTTTTCAATCAAGAGATTTTAGTGTCAGGATATGACATCTCATTGGAATCAGAATTACAACCATCCTTTGATAAAGCACTGTCATCAAATAGAACATTATTTTTAGTTTTCCAAGTTCGTTTTAAATAATTTTTAGCATTTTTAATTCTTTTATGCCTAGATTTCCTACTGTGAGAAGACTTAGGCAACACATATGAATTTAATGAACTTTTGGAAGGCGATTCTTCATTAGAATTTGTGGTTGTCAATTTACAACTTTTTGAAACATGATTTGAGGCACCACAACTAAAGCAAATGTTTTCACAAGATATCTTAGCCTGATAATAGTCATCACAAGATGAAGATGATTGTGATGTTGAGGAATCTGAACATGAGACGGTTCTCTCATCAATAACTTTGTCTTGAAGACGATGTGCTTCCTTTAATCTGAAAAAGTCCATGTTGCTCATGGTTTCACGTGGTACATCATTCACAATAATTCCGGCACTTTTAAACTTGGTAACACATGGCATAACATTCAAAGATTTAGGAATAAAAGGCAAATCATTTTTAAATTTAGAAACATCACATCCCAGACCCGTATGCTCAGCAGGCATAGAATCAAAATACAAGTTTTCAACGTGTTCACAAATATTTAGTTTTGACACGGACATATTATTACATTCATCTGACTCAAGTTCTTTTAAAATAGTTCTTTCATTGGTACTCTCATCACAATCATCATCGGAAATTACACAGTTTGATTCTGCACAAGAAGCAAAACTGTCAGAATCAGAGGATGTAATATAATCATCAGGAGATAATTTGCAAACAAAAGGTGTGGAAACATGTGGAGTTGGCATATCGGCAAATCTCCCTGATTTAGAATAAGGAGGTGGATGAGAGTTATACCCAAGACCTTCTGTGCCTTTTCTATTAAATTGTTTATCAATTATTCCAAACATAATTTTCTGATCCATATCCATGTGGTCAACCTGTAACTTGGCTTTTTCTGCCTTTTGGACTCTTTCAGTTAAAATCGTATTATTAATGGTTTGAGTATTGAGTTGCACAATTAAAGATCGATTTTCACCAGAAATGTCACTAATTTTCTTTAAGTAAAGTTTCTCATTTTTGGCCACAGAGTCATACATCACCTTAATGTGATCTCGTTCATCAATCAAGGCTTGATTGATGAATCTGTATTTTTGAATTTCATTCAAGCAAGATCTAGAATTACACAGTTTAGAAATAACCTTAGCTGGCACAGCAGTGAGATCCTCAGCAGGTTCAATCATGACACACTTGCCATTGTCCTCCACATAAGCCATTAAGGCTTTATCAGCAGCTTCCTCAGCTTGTTCTCCCCAATGATAGTGTCCATCAGCTTGACACACAAGAGCTGTGGAACTTGAAGATGTGTTTGTCTTGGGAGGATTGACAGCTTGTTTTCCAGAGGAAATCTTCTTTTCTTGCTGATCCTTGGAGGACGGCTCCTTGCAGTTTCTGGCAAAGTGACCCAGCTGATCACAATTGTAGCATCTCACCTTCTTGATATCAAACCCAAGTGTCTTTCCCTGCTTGAATCTGTCTATGCTAGTCCTTTTGATGAATCTTTTGGCTCTTAAGGTCAACATGGTCATGCACCAATCAATGTCCATTTTCTCCAAATCATCAGGATTAATCTGCTCCAAGTCATCAGGTTGAAAGCTAACCGGTGTTAGATTTCTATAAATCAGTGCATCATAGCACGACATGAAAGCAGTCATGATTGGGACATAATTATCAGGAATCATGGTGGCAGTCTTTTGAGGAGTAGAGGAGCTGGTAGAATTAATTGCAGCAGCTGAAGGAGGGACATCAGTCTGAAAGTATGGGCTACCGGATGAGCTTGATCCAACAATAAGAGCTGTGTTTCCAGACTGATTTGACGGGGTGACTGCTCCCTTCTTAATCTCAATTTCATAAGATTTAAGAATGCTATAGACTTCCTGTTGAGACAGAGCACTCAGATTCTCAGTCTTTTTGATCATGATTCGATACATATTCCATTCCTCAGGAAGAGAATCTAGGAGTTTCTTGTTTAGATCAAGAGTAGGGTACTCAACTCCCATTACTTTCAACCTTGATACAATGCTTGAGAAACGGTTGATCAAATCAGATATTGATTCTCCCCTTACACTGCTGAACATCGCATATTGTTTCTTGATCAGATCTCTTTTGCTTTCCCTGACATCCTCACTTCCCTCATATCTTGTGCACAATGCAGCCCATAAGTCTTTGGCAGTTGTGTACCCAGCAAAGATGTTGAAAATATCCATAGGAAGAGCCATGGAAATAGTCCCGTAGGCCTTGTTGTCTCGGCCAATCAAGGTAAGATCTTTCTCATCATACTCAGATACTAACTTAGGACGTTGAACATCAGCAGTGGTAGTTACGGGCTTGTGGGGACCATCGATGATAGAACTCAGCAATGTATAATCGTGAAATTGAAAGAAAAGCTTCATCTTTTTAGTCCAGTCATCAAATTCTCTTGTGGACACAAGAGCAGGTGGTCTATTTCCCCCAGAATGTTCTGTTGAACTTGAAGTGGCTATAATATTCGGAATCGAAACTAAACAGTAACTAGTTTCGATAGGACAACTTTTATCGAAACAACTAGTTTCGATAGGACAACTTTTATCGAAACAACTAGTTTCGATAGGACAACTTTTATCAAAACAACTA
Source organism: Smallanthus sonchifolius (assembly GCA_023525975.1). Taxonomy (NCBI): domain Eukaryota; kingdom Viridiplantae; phylum Streptophyta; class Magnoliopsida; order Asterales; family Asteraceae; genus Smallanthus; species Smallanthus sonchifolius. The sequence goes on from CM042026.1 coordinate 93,626,637, forward strand.
GTTTCGATTCTGAAAATTTCACAGACAAGTTTCGATAACCACAGTTTCTATAGAGATAAGACAAAAATCTAGTTTCGATAGTACCTTCTCCCGACAAAACGTAGACAAGAAGTTTCGATGATCAACATAAATCAGAAACTGTCCCCAGTAGTTTCGATGCCTTCTTCTCCAAGCTCAGAAATACTCCATTGATGATAAGCTTCAGAAATCAATAGTGCAGAAATGACAAACCAATCCAGCAAAAACCTTCGTCTAACACTCCTGATCACTAATCCAACCTCCGATTCTAAAAAATACGAGCAAAAACCCAAAAAAAAGCTTTGAAAACCCTCAGTAAACACCTAGAATCGATCAACAAACCTGATAATACTCAAAAACACTAGAGCATAAAGCTCTGATACCAATTGTAGGTCCAGATTTAACTTGAAATCACTGATTTGATCGATTACACACACACAGGCGGAAACTGTGTGTATGGTGGTGAAACAGATAATAGAAACAGTGTTGGTGAAGATAACCGGCTAACCACACTATGAATCAACACACGAATGGTATGAAAATGTAAGAACACATTGCATAAACAATTGCAAATTGTGTTGATTCAAGAACAATTGTGAAAGAGAAGGTTCAGGGTTACAGCCGCTACTCACACCCTAAACATTCTCAAACTAGGCTATTTATAGTAGTGATAGGTATCGAAACTATGTTCAATCGAAACTACTAGTTTCGATTGACCATTTACAAGTGATACACAGAACTGTCGAAACTACCATCTATCGAAACTACTAGTTTCGATTGAACAAACTCAATCGAAACTAAGTAGTTTCGATGGCCCAGACTTAGCTAATAAAGCAGTAAATTACAGAAAACTGAAATTACATTTAATGAAATGACAGAAAGTAAACTAGTCTAAAATTGTTTAAACATACAATAAATGACAACAGCTTATACATAAGATAAGACTCTACATTAACATTATCTGGATAGAAACCTTTATAACATAGAAGTAGTTGATATAATAAAATTTCACAACTTTTGTTATCATGAAAATGAGAATTTAACAAAAGATAAATGAGACCTATGCATTTAATCCATTAAGACTAAATTTTATGAGAAATCATGACCAGGTCGATACAAGATGAATTGTATGAAATCTCATTCTCAATGACTTTAAATCATGTGTTAAACACCCTAAATATCAAATGTCTAAGGGAATAAATGAGGGTCCACCAGATGTTATACCAAATGGAATATTCGGACATAATTCATTCATCATTTAGAAGAATATTTACTTGTATCTAATATGTTTCCTACGGCCCAAAGCTTTAAAGATATCAATTCATATACACTTGATAGAATTCCTTCTAGATTTGTTTCTAAAATTTCTTATGAAATTTTAGACGAAAAGGAAATCATGTCTAAGATATATGAAAGGTTCCCACGTCACGCACATCATTGAAACTTGTCATGGGTTGTTTCTAGAGACCTCAAAGATCAGTGGGAGCACCGAGTGTCCTAATTATAGCTTGCGAAAGTTGCAAGAGGTGGGGGAGTGACAAATTGGTCTTACCTCAAATTACACCTCTTGTACACGACACTGCTCCGTCACAACTTGTCTCCTTAGAATCTAATGCTACTACTAACAAAGCCTCATAGATCCTAATATGTGGGCAAACTTAGATTTCTTACTAAAACTAAAGTAATCCTCAACAAGAGAAACTAACATAAACATCATAAAGTTGATTCTCTATTAGAATCTATTGGTCTTCAAATGTTAGATACACTGTTGAACCTAAGCATGCTGAATTACTTAAAATTTCTAAGCTAAGTGGGAGCAGTAAAAGTCCTTATCATGACTTGCCGGGAGTACAAGAGGCATGGGAGAGACTCGTTAAATTTAACTTCGAATTTAACTCCGATTACACCTCTTGTACACCATACTGCATCAACTCTTACACACTTAGAAAGTAATGTTGCTCCTAATATACCTGAAAATGAAAGCATCTAACCAAGAGCTAATCTATAAACTTGAAACTTCTAATAAATCCAATAATCAACTCAGGAGGTCATCTAGGTCCAAAAGGCCTACTAACTATGATGATTATGTATCCTACCTGACTGAATTTGAAATGGACGTTGGAAAGTTTACTGATCCTACTTCTTCTAATTAAGCCATTAGCATCAATCAATCTTTTAAATGGAATAAAGCTATTATTAGCAAGCCTGATTCCATGATTTAGAATAACATTTGGGATTTGGTTGAATTACCTAAAGAGTGTTCATAACAAAACTAAATCCGAATGGAAATGCACGATTGATCACTAAATGTTATACTCAAGAAGGAATAAATTATCAAAGAACCTTCTTTCCTGTTTTACAAAAGGTTTCTTTGAGGATCATTATTGTTCTAGTAGCTTACAATAACTTAAAGCTACATTAGATGGACATTAAAACAACTTTCCCTAATATTGACCTACATGTTCATAAAATAACCTGAAAGTTCTAAACTGAAGGTTAAGAACACTCATACTATAAGTCAATGAAATCCATGTTTGAGTTGACTAAAATCATGATGCAACTCTCTTCATCAAGAACTAAGTAAATTTGTACACCTACATCAAGATGAGTGGGAGCAACAAATGTAAACTTGTCCTTATATAGATGACATTCTTTTGACAAGTATATGTTACATGAGTCAAAGCATTGATTACTCATATTTTGACATGATGGATCTCGGAGATACTTCTTACGCGATAAGTATCAAAATACACCGAGATAGATCCAACGGGACATTAGTTTTATCCCATAAGCTTTACACTAAACGGATCTTTACACATGTAACATTTAAATTGTTCTTCTTTAGAGGCTAATATGATAAATTAAAATTACTTCCTTATGCTTCATTAATTAGAAGTCTTATGCAGGTTAAAGTCTATACTCGTTTAGATATTGCTCACATTGCTGAACACTAGACTAGTCTAGATTATTGTGAAGCATCTAATGGAATATTACAATATCTTTAACAAACGAGAGACTATAAGTTAAAGAAGAACTGAGAACTTAAAACAATTGACTACTCTTATTATAACTTTATTGTATTCAAAGGTAACAAAATGTCAATTTGTGGGAATACCCTTATGTCAGCAGACATACCTATCTCATGGAGTAGTCATAAGAAACTGTTAACAACAACCTAAGTTTCAATGGCATAATATGTTGCTAAGGACAACATAATTGTCACTAATTGTTGTTGGAAATTTTATCAGTGGACTCATAATTTATTAACTCCACATAAATATCATATTGAAGACTTACTGTGATAAGTCAGCTACCCTTACTTCTCGAACAGTAACAGTTCGACCGGAGCTGCATTAAATTTCGATACGAAATTATTGTTCACTTACGAATTATGAACAAGTTGAGAAAACTAAATCTTTGTATCGAATACATTCATGATATGCTAATGGATCCATATAACTAAAGATCTATCACCCATAAGTCTTATGTAAGCACTTATAATTAAGACGGGTTTACTAATGACCACACATAATTGCATATCGTACTATGAATGATTAATTATTAATGAAATTTTCTCACTTACTTGAATTTGTTTGTCTCTAAATACGTTTATGCATGCCTAAAGACGTATAGACAAGTAACTATACAAATCAACGTTAAAGGGCTTATTTGTCAATTTGATCCTAAGTTTACTAAAGTCTTAAATTGGGATTGTAGTATGATTAATGGGGGTCTTGAGCTGAATAATGATTCAATGACTGTATTTCTATGCTACAGTTTTGGTTTAAAACTAAAATGAGTATTAAATCTGCGCAGACTTACTAATACTCATAATAAATAATTACTCAGCCAAATGAGAGAACCTAAGACACGATTTTATTATGTGCCTCTTATAATCATTTATCTTATTATTAAATGATCAAATGTTTTATTATTAATCTATGGCTAGTAATTAGTTGATAAGCCTAATTACTCTTAATGGGACCTAAATGGGTTTCCCTTTGGGTGTACATATATATAGAGAGATAATTAGAGATAATTGACTAATGAATCAATCAATACTAGCACCACTAAAATCGTCCCTCTCTCTCTCTCATAAAACCGTGAGCTCTCAATGATCTCACCTAAGCCATCCTAATCGTACACCCTAAACGGGAACCCGGTCTAGATCAGAGATCATGATGTCTTCCCTATAATCGGTGAACTTAGCAGGTATGATTTACTTTATTGTTTTCCCTTATCATGTTACAAGAATTGATCAACATTCTCCGCCGCAACGCACGGACGGGGAAACCTAGTTTTATTAAAATTTCAAAACCACATCATAAGATAAACTATTTACATAGTTATTTTTTAAATTAGTTACATATATTGTTTGAACTCATTAATTACTTATAACGTCATCCGGAATTTGAAATATGTCTGACAATTGGACATGTAAGATGGCCGGTTCGATGAACATTGGTTATAACTTAAAAACACTAAACATGAAACATTTTACAAGACATGAAACACACATCAACATTATTGTAGTAGTATTCACTAAAATTATTTCAGTGATCCCACTTACCTTGTCAAAGAAATTTTTTGTGCTTGACCCAAAAAAAAGTTTCAGTTCCATTTGAATAGACATAAAGAAAGAAAATTGTGTTAGCGGTGATAAAAATTCCTTGATCCGTAGCAATTTAAATGATCATGTTCCCGGTTACAATAACAATTTCTTTTTTATATAAGAATTTTAACACATAAATACGATTGTTGATTTAATATTTTTATATGTTTCACATAAATTAAATATATAAGATACATGTGTTTATAAAACACATATCCTGGTATTTATGGACTCTTTGATGCCCTGTTGATTTTTCATAGTATGAAGTGTGAATGAGTAAATTAGCGAGCAATGACTTGGTTCTTTAGTATGATTCTATTTCTAGGATTGAAACATTCTTTTGACATTCTGTATTGGATAAGTTTGTGTATCAAGTTGACCTATAAAATAGTCGTTTTTAACCCACTTTAATAAAAGTTGACTTTGACCTCGTAGGATTTAGCTTGTCAAGACCTACGATTTTTATGCAGACTTTTTGTTTTGATTTTATTCGACAACTTGATTATCATTTCATGCCTACCGTCATAACATATTATTATTTAATGGAATTGTTATCATTCGGTCACAACCCGATTATTAAGATTCATACCTTAAAGTATTGTTAGTAGTGGACTTGCAATAAAATTCGTCAACATTATCTCATCATAAACGGTAAAACTTTATAAATCAATAAGTTACTTTAAATTTAAATTAGAGTTAACTACGTTTTTGTTCCCTGTGGTTTAACCATTTTAACCCTTTTACCTCAATAGTTTGAAAATATCCAAAACACTCAATGAGGTTACCATTTTGTTGACATTTTGCTCTATAGCACTAGCTCCGTTAAATATTTCAGTTAAAATTAAGGGCATTTTAGTAATTTTCAGGTAAGTATTTAACTATTTATTATTAATCATTTTTCTTTCTTTCTTTAATTTTCCCTGTTTCCAAATACACACACCCACATAAAAATGCTCTCAAGATTTAGAGAGAGAGAGAGAGAGAGGAAGGGGAGACCGGCCACATCCGATGGCTCCTCTGACGGGAATCCAGTGACACCAACGGCGGCGGTGGTATATGGTGGTGAAACCCGATGAGACCGGATGCTTCTCCGTTGATGTAGGTGACTGAAACAGTGGTGGTGACGGGCTAGGGTTCCGCCCTAACAGTGGTGACATCAGGCGACGACCGTCGTTTCCGGCTATCCGGCTATTCCGGCGGATCTCACAGTAGTGAGTGGCGGCAGGGGTGGTGGTCGACTACGAGTGGTGGTAATTCCGGCGACTGAGATGAACTTCGGCAAGCGATGGCGGCTGTCGAAACCCCCAAATTCAAACCCTAAATCGATGATGGGGTGGTGGGAGCAGGTGGTGGTGGTTGCTGGTGGTGGTGTCGAAACCCCCAAATTCAAACCCTAAATCGATTGGTGCGGTGTTCATTGTGTTAGGGGGGTTGGTGACGGTAAGAAACACAGAAATTGTGACAACCGTGAGATTTAGGTCAACTGCTCTTGATAACTAATTCATCATAAATGAGCTCGGCCATTAACGGCCCAGTTGCAGGCCTAATACGTGAATTCGAAATGAAACCTTACTTGACGGATCATGGAATGATTCGAGATAACATATTGCTGATACGAAGGATTTCCTGAGACTTACAACGTACAGTTAAACAAAATAATCCGTTCACCAAAAGTTACGCTTAAACTCAAGACTAACCTTGAAATTCTTAGATCGGGTTATTAGAACAGCGTATAACCCACAATCCGCTCATTCGGGACTCGTCGGAGTTTCACCGGTACATTGAAACTGAGAACAAATCAATATATTTGCGTAAATATAACTCGGTTCAACAAGAGAACATGAAGAAAACTCACCTGAGACCACCAAAGCCTCGCCGAAAAAACCGATTTCGTCGTAGGGTTTCTGGATTTGTGACCGGAAAAACGTGTTTCACCAGACCTGTACAGATCCCACTCGAATCGCCATCACCTCCTCTGGTTGCTCTCTATCAGTCGTCGGAAATTTATGAGGCACCATACCACTGTCTTCCCACTCCTAACACCACAGATCTGTCGGAAATCTGTGGTGACTATGAAGTCATCACATATTTTCATTGGGAAACTACTCGTTTTATGACTATGTAGTCATCACATGTTTTCATTAGGAAAACTACTCATTTTATGACTATGAGGTCATCATATGTTTTTGAGGAAAACACTTTCATATTACGCCCATGTACACATTTATAAATGTTTTTCAGGGAAAACTACTTTTCATTACAACGATCAAACCTGTGAACTCACCAACCTTTGTGTTGACATTTTTAAATATGTTTTTCAGGGAACACATAGCTATGGCATGATTGGCAAACCTAAAGACGGTTTTGACCTATATGGTTCTAGGACGGTGTACTAGTTCATTTTAGTTTTTGTATTGGTGTTCAATACTTTAGATATCTTCAATATGCTTCCGCTATTGTGTAATGTTACCAGTCGTTGCAACCTTAATATTACCAGTCATATATCGGTTTGTGTGCCGGTTATTGAATCATGAACGCGTTAATTTGTTTAACTGTACGTTGTAAGTCTCGGGAAGTCCTGCGTATCAGCAATACGTTATCTCGAATCATTCCATGATCCGTCTAGTAATGTTTCATTTCGAATTCACGTATTGTTCCTGCAACTGGGCCGTTAATGGTCAAGCTCATTTATGATGAATTAGTTATCAAGAGCAGTTGACCTAAATCTCACGGTTGTCACATTCTCCTCTCGTTAAAAAAATTTCATCCTCGAAACTTAGTTTAAGTTAATCCCTAGGGTTGACTCAATTTATGCAGGTGAGAGTTTCGTATCCTTGGCTCATTTATAGGAAGAATATTAACTCAATCCACTTGATAGTCGGTATTCGAATGTAAAGCGAATGCCTCATCAATTAAAGATAATGGACGTGTAAGTATTTGAGATATCACCGTACCATGTAACAGTGTAACGGTATCGCTGAACACCGGTATATCAGACGAGTAGGTTTAGGAAGGTTCTTTGAATATATCGACAAAGGAACGACGTTAACTATGCCCTGAAGTGATAAAGCCATCACCAGAATCCCGTGAACAAAAGGGATTACAATTAGTGAGGTCACATTCATGTAATGAGTAAATCGTTAAGAGATTTTCTGGTTTATGTGCGTCACAATTCAAGTGAGCAATTCACACACTAAGGTAGATAATCAAGGATTGGATGAAGATTTTAATTATGTGATCCCTCTCATTAGAGTGGAAGTGTACGACAATCATCATTGATAATAAAGGTAAATGTGCATTCGTGCACATGAATCCTGAATGTATGTGGACACATACTCTTTGTTCATATATGTGTTTTAACACACGAAAACGAAATCATGATAGAACCTAAGAGGAAACTATCAAAAGCTCAGTAAAGATGAGTAAGGCGGTTTAATGATATGATCACGTGTTAGTCCAAAACCAGATAATTGACCGTTCATCGTAACGAGTCAATACCTTGATACATTCAATATTTTTAGATTAAAAGCTCCGTAATTTAAGCTGTTCAATTGAGTTCCAAGAATAGCACTAGCATATCCAACTTTCTTTACATGACTAGGATGGTCCAGAGAAACTGCCTATAGTTATCTACGCAGTGAAGTAGACAGCTATGATATGGAATAAAATGTTATGGAAATATGATCTCCTGAGATTGATCCTAGTTTTGACTGAAATTTTGACGAAATAGTTGTTGAGTCATCCTCTTGAGACAACAAAATCTCGTGGTACAATGAATTATCTAGATTTCTATAGTTCTTCCAAAAGTTGAAAATGAGTCCAGCTGAAGAGGTAAGAGGATATTAAAGTATTTGAGAATAGTCTAATTGATTTGACTTCAAGTGATTAAATGGTAGACGATGTGGATTCATTCATTGTCTTGTCACTAGTGTCCTGAGATCCATAGACGAAATAGTTGAATTTGAAAGTACGATCATCATGGATGAAGATGACTGGGTTTCGTAAAGCATTTTTATGGGTTGTTGATAGTCTGTTGATGAAAATAACATCTCCCTTCGTATATTTTATAGACATTCGATCGTCAAAGACAACTCATTTTTATCTATCACAGAGGGATCTGAAGCAATGATGTTGTAATGTTCTTCGTAGATGAGATAAATTTTGGACATGGAGTGTCGACTTCGTGTATGTCTAGTAGTGGAAAACATCTCACTCCTAAGTCCTAGGGCTCATCTAATCATAAGCGTAGGTTATGAATCATCGAAAATCATATGAAGTAAGGAGTTTATTTATGCACCTGTGACTGGATATTCCAATTCTGGAGGTTAGATTGTTGTGAAACTTAAGACTTTCGGGCTCAATGTTGACTTTTAGATGTGCCTGATAGAAATAGTCAATTCGATGCGTATCATGCGAAAATACCCACATGAGCTAATGTAATATACAACGGGCAGTGTGTGCATCTTTCAGCACGTATAACATTTTGTGCATCTCAGCACGTTTAACGATGTGTGCATTTTTCAGCACGTATAACGATGTTCAATGAACAGGTTATTAGAACCTTTACTATAAGTACAGTAACTTAGCCTTCCAATTATATGCTCAGGTATACAGTCAATGAGCTATAATTGACACGCAAAGGTCAATATCACCAGTTTATAATCATATTAATGGAAACATGCGATAATGATTAAACGATCTATCACATGAAATTATCACTTCAATAAGAACTAATAAGTGTTAACAACGTTTGCATTGCCATTAGAAGAGATATCGGATCTTGCATCAATAATTCGTTTCTAGCACAGTGGTTAGGTTCCCAACCAGATAGCACTCGAAACAACCCACGTATTGGTGACTTTACAGTCAACTCCAAGTGTTTAAAGGTAACTAGGAGGTCTTAGATATTTACATGCATATCGCTATCATGGCTTTTATCACTTATGATCTAAGCAACAAACATGAAAGGTGTAAACATTCCCATTATCAGAATTAGCAAATCCGTGCTTATCTCTTTGAAGTGAAGTATGATTATGATGTTTGCAAGGGATGGTCATGGTTCATTGGTGTGCTACTCAGGGGAACGTCATTGCCATTCATAACCTTGGTAACTAATCATTTGTCGAATACATTTTCCTTTTCATTAAACGAAGATGATCGTGTGTAAAAGGGGTCAACAAAATTGTCAAGGAAAATGTATAATATTGGTTTACCCAAAGTTTTGTGACCAAGAGTCGAAGTCTTCTGCACCAGACCCTGAGGATAATTATGATGACCATTCATGATATAACGTAAAAGGATGTGAAGGGCATACTGAAATCATTACATATCAATTAATATAGCACAAGAATGTATTAGGACAAATGATAATAACTGCCCAAATGAAAGAGATGTAAATGGGACGAACAAAAGGCCTGTGAATTAAGATTAATCAATGTCGCTAGTTGATAGGGAATTCACACTGAATGAGTTTTTGTAATAGGAACGGTTTAATAAAGATAAGGAGTTTTGTGAGCTCATAATGTTCGTGGCCAATTGAAGCATGTTGCCGAGATTGTCCCAAAAATCAACAATTCATGTAGATCTTATAGAGAATGCAGCTAGAAAGTATGAGTAATAAGTTTGAAGAGTCATATTATGGCTTGTGCATGAATACAAAGTAGCACATATGCAGCTAAAAAGTGTGAGTAATAAGTTTGAAAAGTCGTATGATGCAATTGTTAGTATTCTAGGTCCCTAAATGAGTCTAGTTAGAGCCTATGTGTCACTAAGGAGTCCTAATTCGCTGAAACCATTGGCTCTGATACCAATCTGCCACACCTCCAATTTCATTTACTTAATAAATAAATAAATTAAGGTTGTAAAGATTGGTAACATTACACAAATAGCGGAAGCATATTGAAGATATCTGAAGTATTGACCACCAATACAAAAACTAAAATGAACTAGTACATCGTCGTAGAACCATATAGGTCAAAACCGTCTTTAGGTTTGAATATCATGCATCTTCGGTTTCTAGGGTTTAATCCAAAAGGCTAACCTATTCCAACCATTCCATAGCTATGTGCTCCCTGAAAAACATACTTAAAAATGTCAACACAAAGGTTGGCGAGTTCACAGGTTTGATCGTTGTAATGAAAAGTAGTTTTCCCTGAAAAACATTGATAAATGTGTACATGGGCGTAATATGAAAGTGTTTTCCTCGAAAACGTGTGATGACCTCATAGTCATAAAATGAGTAGTTTTCCAAATGAAAACATGTGATGACTTCATAGTCATAAAACAAGTAGTTTTCCCAATGAAAATATGTGATGACTTCATAGTCATCAAAATGAATAGTTTTCCCATTGAAAACATATTAATTAATTTATGCCCATGTCAAGTCCTCTTCAGAGAAATTGTTAAAGAAAAGAACGATAAGCAAAACAAATAGCGGTTTCATGTGTATATGATAAACAAAACAAGTAATGTGTGCCCATTCTTAAACTAGCTAGGAATACGAATATATGTTCATACATGAGGTATGACCAAACCCAAACCATATGGTAACAAGAAAACAAGGCTCGACCCTTATGTTTGCATGAGTTGGCACGTGTAGAGCTCGTAAAGTCCCCTACAATACGTAATTTATAACCATTAGCTATAGGTTAGCCTGAGGCCCTATGAATATTACTATTAGGATTGACACACCCCGGTCATGGTTAGTCGCGCTAACCAATGATCCACATGATCGAATGGCCACATAGTGTCTACACAAGGGTTCGTTTGGTACGAGCAAGGGGTAAAAACAAGTGTTTGGGTTTGGTTATACCTCATGTATGAACATATATTCGCATTCCTAGCTAGTTTAAGAATGGGCACACATTACTTGTTTTGTTTATCATATACACATGAAACCGCTATTTTTTTTTCTTATCGTTCTTTTCTTTAACAATTTCTCTGAAGAGGACTTGACATGGGCATAAATTCATTAATATGTTTTCATTAGGAAAACTATTCATTTTGATGACTATGAAGTCATCACATGCTTTTATTGGGAAAACTACTCGTTTTACGACTATGAAGTCATCACATGTTTTCATTGGGAAAAGTACTCATTTTATGACTATGAGATCATCACATGTTTTTGAGAAAAACGCTTTCATATTACGTCCACGTACTTTTCATTACAACGATCAAACCTGTGAACTCGCCAACCTTTGTGTTGACATTTTTAAGTATGTTTTTCAGGGAACACATAGCTATGGCATTGTTGGAATAGGTTAGCCTTTTGGATTAAACCTTAGAGGCCAAAGATGCCTGATTGTCAAACCTAAGGACGGTTTTGACATATATGGTTCTAGGATGACGTACTAGTTCATTTTAGTTTTTGTATTGGCGTTCAATACTTTAGATATCTTCGATATGCTTCCGCTATTGTGTAATATTATCAATCGTTACAACCTTAATTTATTTATTTATTAAGTAAATGAAATTAGGGGTGTGACAGAAATAAAGTGGGAGTGAAGGCAGGAGTTGTAGCATGTGGTGGTGGCTGGTGGTGATCGCAAGTGGTGGTGGTGGTGGCTGTGGTGTGAAAGAGAAAGTGAGAGTGTCGGTATCTTTACTTTTAATCTTACATCGTGAAAATACCAAAATACCCTTACTTTTAACTGAAATATTTAACGAAGTTAGTTTCAGGGAGCAAAATGGTAACCTCAAGGAGTGTTTTGTCAATTTTCAAACTATTGAGATAAAAGAGTTAAAATGGTCAAAACACAGGATGCAAAAACAAAGTTAACTCTTTAAATTATTAAATTAGGAATTACTTATTGTCTAAATAAATAACATTATTGCATAACATTTTAGAAAAAATAATAATTTGTTATTACTATTTATATTTGAAGATCTTTAGATCAACTGACAAAGGGGTAAATGGTTAAAAGTACATTTCAATGAATTATTTAATTTTAAATATAAAAAGAAAAACATAAGAAGAAATTAGAAGCTTTAAATATAAAAACAAAAAACAGAGGAAGAAATTAGAAACTTATACATGCTCTAGCTTTAGAGGTGGAATCTTTGGTTTGATTTGAAAATCAAATAGTTTACTTTTATCGAAAGTGAATATGAGGCGTATGTTTACAAGAAGGCTAGCATAGTCATTTTCTTGATCTAGTATGTTGATGACTTACTACTCATTGGAAACGAAATTCCAACCTTGCAAGACATTACATCATGACTTAGGAAGTATTTTTCAATGAAGAATCTAGGTGAAGTCGCATATATTCTAGTAAAAAAGTGTTGGGTTTCGTACAAGGGTTTCAGATAAATTTGATACAAACACAACGGAACAAAACATGCACGAACCAGTCTAGCCCAAATGTCACACCCCGCCAAGGCGAAAACACGAGGCGTAACATTCATGGTTTCTCAAAGCATATGAATATTGCAAACACATACACGCAAAATGGATACTTAAATTAAGTTAAGTTTTACAATCAAAACACTTGATTGAAAATACTAAAGTCTTGAGATTTTGCAAATATGACCCATCGACGATGAGTTATACAAGAAAAATCCCCAAAAGAAGTATCCAAATGCATGCATGCTTCTTACATTGATGTACTTAGGTTTCACGTTTCAGTTTCCTGAAAAACATACTTAAAATGTCAACACTAGGTTGGTGAGTTCACAAGTTTTTAATCAAATAGTTCTTGTAAATCTAATTGTTCGCAAATAGTTCCAAATGCATATGTTAATCAGAATATGTAATGTTTGACCCATCTGTAAACTAGCTAGGAATACAAATAATATGTTCATACATGAGGAATAACCAAACCATGACAAGTGTTCCTTTGCCCCTCCTTCAGTGTTTAGATGCTATGCGGTCATAAATCCTCCAGATTGCGGTTAGCGCGACTAACCATGACCGGGGGACGTCAATCCCAATAGTACTATTCATAGAATCCTAGGCTAGATAGTTAATGGCTACTAAAGTGTTCGATGGGACTTTTACGGCCTAAAATGTGTCTTATTCTCTTGTTATCACATGAAAAATAGTTGTAAGTATGTTCTTCCCCTAAATAAAGAAAACACTAAAAAGGGGCCATGAAACTCACCTCGAGTTTTGGTATGCTAACAACGATAATTTTTCTAGTCAAACTTGACAACTCGTACCCTAATTACACAAGGGTAATTCGGGTTAAGATCGAACGTCTTATGTGCAAATTGTTCACCCGACATAATATTGTCGTTAAGGATGTGTTCATTTTAGAAAAAGGTTTTTCGAGTTGTGACCCGTTGGTGAATATTATTTAAGCCTTGATATATATATATATATATATATATATATATATATATATTTTCTCAAGTCATGTACATACACATATAGTTGTTTACGCAAGCATGTTATGATGTCACAATTTCTCATATTAACATACGAGTAATACCATTCAGGATAATTTATTTTAATACGTCCACCTGGTGTTTTACCAAATATAACACTTACAATATTTGATTCTTTTCAAAACGTCCTTATTAATTATATACTACTATTTTTTATCAATAATATATTCAAAGTCGTCAAACTGTCATTTTAATAAAAGTTATTTTTACATAATAATAGTTGCGCTTTATATTTATACAATCGTTTTAAATATAATAATAATTCAATGGTTTTTATTTTCTAAATCGTTTATTATATACATACATATATATATATACCTATTTAAGGTGTACATGTTCATGTACTCATACGTACTTTTACAATATACATAAATATTAATTTATACCTAGAACGTTGATAATAGTTTTTGTCATTATATATTCATATAAATATATTATTCGTACTAAGTTTTATAATCCTTTTTGATCTATCCCTTTTATTACATGATTTACACATGTTAGTTATTTATGGCCAAAAATCGTGTTTTCACATGTGCGAAAAACACCCATATATATATATATATGTATAACTTAATTCGTGTATCTCTTGTGTTATGATAAGCAAAATGCATAACTAATAATATATATATTTTAAATTCTAGACACATCTAATATTTAGTAAGTTTTTATGAAACAATACATATATATATTCATACATGCATATATATGACACATATATATACATATTTTTCCATGTTTCAAGTGTTAGATCAAGATCCTTTTCTCAGTTTATTTAATAACAAGGTTTTTATAAAATCATTTCGTTTCTAGATGAACAATAGTGCAATTTAAACTTGGTTCTAAAGAAAAGAGAGTTTGTAAAGTGTTTTACCCACTAGAAGTGGTGCTGACGGGTTTGAAGTAGAAATGGTGAGAGATATTCGGGTTTTGTAACTAGAATCCTGTGAAAATCCATATATTCTTCCTTGGGACACCAACGGAGAATGATTCTTGCTTGATCTTTAGTAGGTGTCTTGAATTTTAGTGTGTGTTTTAGGAGTGGGTGATCTTGTGTGCATAGATATGTATATGTATAATGACAAGTGAATTATTGTAGTGTGTAAGAACACATGTTCCATATGGTGCCATTATTGATTGAATTATTGAGATTTAGTGGTTGAAAAGATTATATGATGATGGTGTTGTTGTTGCCGTTCAAAATGGAGAAAGAAAGAGAGATTATGTGTTGAATTGGGTACAATAATGAAGTCACATGGATGTAGAGATCTTGCATTTATAATAGTGTGTTTGTAGCATGGTTCATGTCATACATAATTGAGTATGAAGGAAAATAATTGTGGGGGTGGCCCCACTAAAGTCTCTCGGCCGAAGAAAAGGGTCAAGGGGGTGGGTTGGTTTTGTCAAGAATCTAGTTAGGTTTGAATGGAAGGGTTAGATCATTAGGAGACTCGATTTTTACATAGGGTGATACATAGTGATTTGGTTCGGGTGTTACATTAGTGTAGTGCGGATTTATATATATAACTACTTGTTGGTTGGCATGATCATATATATTTAGTTCTCGTGTTGTCTCGAGTGTAGGTGTGATCATTCGTATATAAAACTGTTTAAACATATCTATTCGTGGTAAGGTCATGGAAAGGCCAATAAATATTTAAATCATAAATATTTATTTTATACATATAAAGTTCATATTTTATAGCTTCTAAATATCGTACAGTTTATTTTTAGTCGATCACCAACGTTCGTACTGTGCTGGTCATAAGTGTACGTGTACTAGTAATTCTTATAATTACTAAAAATGCAAATTGTGTAACACATGATTTTTGCTAGACTTATAATATTTTTTAGCTTGAAACTAAATAGATCAGGAAACATGAAGTGAGAACGCGTTTTTAATAAGTACGGATATTGACATGAAGTGCTGGGTGTCACATTCTCCCCGTTATAAAAGAATTTCGTCTCAAAATTCAGTTTGTGCTATTTTGAACTGGTGAATTCTCAAACAAAGAAGTGTACTTGGTTTTCATGTGGTCTTCGCGTTCCCATGTGTACTCGGGGCCACACTTTGAATTCCAACGCACTTAACCAGTTTACACGACTATGTCTTGTCTTTTGGACTTTCCAATCTTTGACCTCGATTGGTTCTTTGACGAAATGCAGTTTGTCATCGATATGAATCTCATCAGGTGGTATAATCAATGCTTCGTCTACTAAGCATTTCCTGATATTCGACACGTGAAACGTGTCGTGTACGTTGTTTAGCTCTTGTGGTAATTTGAGTTTGTATGCTACGGGACCAACTCTAGCTAGTATCTCAAATGGTCCAACGTATCTAGGGTTAAGTTTGCCACGGTTGCCAAACCTTGCAACATTTTTCCAAGGTGAGACTTTCAACAATGCTAGGTCCCTAACTTGGAATTCTAATGGCTTCCGTCTGTTATCAGTAGAACTCTTTTTTCTAGCTCTTCCGGCTTTTAGATGATCTTTAATTTTGAAGATCTTATCCGTGGTTTCCTGAATAATCTCAGGACCTTTCAAGTGTTTATCACCGACTTCTGCCCAACATAGCGGCGAACGACATTTTCCATTATACAAAGGCTCAAACGGTGCGCATTTAATGCTGGTATGGTAGCTGTTATTGCAGGAAAATTCAGCAAACGGTAAGTGAGTATCCCAATTTCCTCCAAAATCAATTACACACGCACAAATCATATCCTCTATTGTTTAGATAGTCCACTCGCTCTGACCGTCTGTTTGCGGGTGATATGTTATGCTCATGTCTAGGCGCGTGCCTAGGGATTCTTGTAAGGATTACCAGATCCTTGACACAAAGCGGCTATCTCTATCGGATATAATAGAAATTGGTACTCCATGTCTTGCCACTATTTCTTTAATGTACAACCTTACAACTTTCTCGGTCTTGTCGGTTTCTTTATTTGGCAGAAAGTGGGCGGATTTCGTCAAGCGATCGACAATTACCAATATAGTATCATAACCACTAGACGTCCGGGGTAATTTTGTAATGAAATCCATGGAAATATGTTCTCATTTCCATTTTGGTTATATGTTGCATCCATCTCTTAATACCTTATAAATAAACTTAATCAGTGATTATCAAAGCTTTTGATAATTACTAAATCAATTATCTAATTATGAAGTCTTTGATAATTAACTAACTTAATTCGTTTTAATAATTTGCAATCTAATAACACATAATTAAACGTCTCCCGTCTCGCTTTAACTGCGATCATGTTAGATTATTTATGTGCTTCGTCCATGACCAACTTGCGTAGGTTACTAGTACTGGGTACCCAAATTATGTTCATGAGGTATAACGTGTCATTCGACTTAGGCTCCAGTTGTTTGATCATCCCACGTAGTGCTTCAATCTGTATGTTTTTTTCCTTAAGCGCCTCTTCTGGTGCCATTCGGATTTGAGTGGTGAGACTCGTATGAATTGTTAATCCTAAGGCACGAACATGAATAGTTTTAACTCGTTCTTTGCGATTTAAGGCGTCTGCTACAACATTGGCCTTTCTAGGGTGGTATTTGATGTCACAATCGTAATTGTTCAGTAGTTCCACCCAACGTCGTTGTCTCATGTTAAGCTTTTTTTGATCCAAAATGTGCCGGAGGCTTTTGTGATCTGTAAAGATAGTACACTTTGTACCGTATAAGTAATGCCTCCATATTTTGAGCGCAAACACGACGGCGCCCAATTCTAAATCATGAGTCATGTAATTCTTCTCATGTACTTTCAGTTGTCTAGATGCGTAGGCCTTATCTTTCTGCATCAGTACACATACCAGACCTTGGTGTGATGCGTCACAGTACACGACGAAATTGTCGGTTCCTTCGGGGAGTGATAGTATCGGTGCACTACACAGCTTTTGCTTTAGTAACTAGAAAGCAGGTTCTTGCTTATCATTCCAATCAAACTTTTTATCTTTCTAGGTTAATGTGGTCAGAGGTAGGGCTATTTTTGAAAAGTTCTCTATAAATCGTTCGTAATAGCCGACTAAGCCAGAAATTGACGTACTTCGGTCGGAGTTCTCGGTGCTTCCCAATTTTTGATTGCTTCAATCTTAGACAGATCTACGTGAATGCCCTTCTTATTGATGACGTGTCCGAGGAAATGTACTTCACGGATCCAAAACTCACACTTAGTGAATTTAGCCTATAGCTTCTCGTTTCTGAGTAACTCCAAAATTAATTTCAGGTGATGCGCATGATCCTCTTTGGTTCGTGAATATATTAATATATCATCAATAAACACTATCACAAATTTATCCAAGTATGGTTTACACACTCGGTTCATGAGATCCATGAAAACTGCCGGGGCATTTGTTAAACCAAACGGCATGACTAGGAACTCGTAGTGGCCGTAACGAGTCCTAAATGATGTCTTTGGTATATCATCTTCTTGGATTCTTAGCTAGTGATACCCCGGGCGTAGATCGATCTTGGAGTAGAAGCTAGAACCTTCTAGTTGATCAAATAAGTCATCTATTCTAGGAAGCGGATACCGGTTCTTAATCGTAAGCTTGTTCAATTCTCGGTAGTCGATGCACATCCTAAAGGTTCCATCCTTCTTCTTTAAGAATAAGACTGAAGCTCCCGAAGGCGAGAAACTCAGCCTTATAAAGCCTTTGTCAAGCAACTCTTGTAGTTGACTTGACAGTTCCTGCATCTCAGAAGGTGCTAGTCGATACGGCGATCGTGCAACCGGTGCGGATCGAGGTACCAAATCGATTCGGACTTCAACTTGTCTTGGTTGTGGTAATCCAGGCAGGTCTTCGGGAAAATCCTTAACGACGGGTATATCCTCGAGTCGATGCTCCTTCAATTTCTACTCGACAAATTGAGCCAGAAATGTGCAAAAACCCTTGCGTAGGTACTTGTTGGTTTTCATGCAGTTTACCATTTTCAGTGTCATTCCACTCTTTTCTCTTTGAATCGAAAGAACTTCTTCGTTTGGGAGTGGAATGCGTACAACCTTTTCAAAACAGACGATTTCAGCGTGGTTCTTTGATAACCAATCCATACCAACAACGACATCAAAACATCCCAGTTCAATTGGTAGAAGGTCTATACTAAAAATATGGTTTTCTAAGCTTAATAACCTCTCCGGTTTTAATTAATTTCCCATTTGCTAATTTGATTGTGTAACTTTGATTTAGTTTACTGGCCTTAATACCAAGTAAGGACTTAAAGTCATTTTACACAAAACTCATAGCAGCACCCGTATCAAAAAGTATAAAGGAATAGCGATTATTTATCGGGAATGTACCAGTGACGATGTTGGGGTCCTAGCATGCATCCCCTGCTCCCATCACGAATGCCCTTCCCCGGGTCTGATTGTTGTTCTGATTTTTCAACATGGGGCAATCTTTCCTGAAGTGCTATGGATATCCACATTCATAGTATCCCTGATTCATCCTTTCCTCCCCCGGGTTGACCTTTCCTGCCACTTGATTGACCTTATTGGGGGTAGCACCGCTTCGACAGTCATGATCTAGATGTCCATGCTTCTTACACTTTCCACAATGAGTGCACCTTCCTCCGTGGTGATATCCACACTTGTCACATCTGGTCGTATCCTAAGGTATCCTTTTGTTCCACAGTGTTGGCGGCAAAGGCTTTCATAATTTCAGGCTTCTAGTAAGCCTGATTCTTGATTTGATTACTTGGTTTTCCAAACCATTTCCTCTTTTCTCTAGGCTTCCTTTCCTCAGCCTCCTTCTTCCCAAACAAACCATCACGTACAGCATCATCTTGAAAGCTAGAACTATAGCGCTCTTGGCATCCATAGGGTTCGATGAAGTCACCATGATTCGGATTTGAGGTACAAGACCCCACAAATATCTTTCAACCCTCTTGTATTCTGGGGTAACCATGTGTGGAACCAAGATTGGTAACTCATTGAACCGATCAGTGTAACCAGCCACATCATCTCCTACCATCTGCAAGTTCCACATCTCAGTTTCAATATTTTGCAATTCATTTCGAGGACAGTACTCCTCGATCATCATGGCTTTCAGTTCCTCCCAGTTCAGTTGATACAAAGTCTGCATTCCTAAGCTTTTCATCTGTGAATTCCATCAAGTTAACGCTTTGTCAGTAAGCGTGTAGGTAGCGTAATTCACCATGCAGTCGACCATGCATTCGCTGATATATAGTACCGACTCCATCTTTTTGATCCAGAACATAAGACCAACTGCACCTCTAGTGCCATTGAAGTTGCGGGGGTTGCATGACAAGAATATTGTATAGGTGAACTTCTTATTGGAAGTATCTGTATCGACACAATTTACCAATTCAATAATGTTATTTACTTAAAACCGTGATTTTTTAATTACGGGTGGGAATTTCCATTTTAATACCTCCAGATCCTCCAGCAGTCCCACTACCTCCAGCACCACCTCCACTGATTCCACTTCCATTTCCTCCACCATTATTACGATTTGCTTCATATTGCTCTAGGGCGGCAGCTACGTGTTGTGATACCAGTTGCTCCACTTCAGCATACGTCATGGGGCTGTTCTCGCCAGTAGTATCACGTGGTGCCCTTCTTTTGGGTGGCATGGTGTTCTTTCTAACATATAATTTAAAAAGAAACAACCGTTATATAAGGTTAATGACAATTCATGACATAAGGACATAACAACCATCAATCACAACATAACCATAACATACATAGCTAAAACATAAACAATACATTGTTCCAACGGAGGAACACAAAATAGATGAGTTCATAACCATAACATACATAGCTAAGACATAAACAGTACATTGTGGTAGCTCGGTGCTCGGCCTTGGTCACCCTCTGCTCCCCTCTCTTCTCAGGAGCAGTAATCCTCTGCTCCATGGCGGCTAGTGTATCCTTAGTTGTAATAATCATATCACACGCGGTACGGAGAGCCTGATCGAACTGCTCCTGCTCTACCATAAGTACGAAAGCAGTCTTTCTCAATTCATTCAGAATCCTATGTCCTTATGGACATATCTAAGTTCGGTCTGAAGTATGCTGATCTGATGCTCATACAAGTTGCTACGGGCTACTAGGACAGGAACGGTGCACTCCACGGGCTCTCCCGTGAGTGGCAGTGGTCGTGGCACACGTGACGACTCTCTGGCCTCGAAGGTCAAGTGAATACCCTCTAGATCCCTCCATGCGCGTAGTGTCCGGGACATCCAGTCCCACTCTCTAGTGTCCGCTTTGTGCATCTTAGGCACATGCTCATCAGTAGGCTCATGTCACACCCGTAACACAGGACAGTTATATAACCAGAGTAGTAGCTCCAACAGATACGTTCCCAGGTAAGAACAACGGGTCTAGGAGAGATTTATACACCGTTCTTTCCTTGATAGAACATTCCATTTGTCAGATAACTACATACCGGTCAGAAGGTTGCCTTCTAGTTACTGTGACGTTGATACCAAAAACACCCAGCGGAAGACTTAAAATTCAAAACTATTTCATTTGACATATAATAATGTTTTAGAATAAGGACTGACTGGAAATACAACATAACTCTGGACTTATAGCTCACGAAGAATCATGTCATCTATTCAGGCCTTATGGTTACACAAGAACCTGCCCTCAGTCATCCCTATCTCAAAACACCCGTACGTCTCCTGGAATGCCAACTACCAGCTAGTGGTCACCTGTGCTCAAAACATTTGAAAACATTTGGATTAGCATAACGTTGGTGAGTTCATAAACAAAATCGTACTTTCACAACATGTATCCTCGATACAAGGATAAAATGCCCCGTCTGGGTCTTATAATCATCCCCTCCAATCCATCACCCAGTAACCTCACATGGATTTTGAGTCTACAACACACATATATCGGGTGACTACCTTGCTTCCGGATACAAGTCCGGCCAAATACGAGAGGATCAGTTCTCGCCCGTCAGTCCCCTCCCAATCATGGCCATAATAAGTACTTATTATAGGTTATGCACGGATAGTATTGGGATCTTAGATCAAAATTATGTACAAAACATTTTATAGAGCACAGTTTAGAGGAACTCACCTCAAGAAGAACGTCCTTCTAAATCAAATATAACAATCAACACCTCGATAGAACACTAAATCATATTTGATATTTATCGTAATCAACATCCCTATCTTAGGTTTACACGAAGGTACCTCAGGGTGTTCAGAAACGTTACCTCAGGCACTATCTATGGCAGTTTTGTGGGCGAATTGCGAGAAACCGCACTCTCAGGAGCAGACCAGAACCTTGGGAACCGGGCTACCAGAGCTTAGTGTGTGTGGGGTGAAAGTGTTTGTGTGTGCAAAGGTCGGAGCTCGACCCATCTATTTATAGGGTGAATTTGGACACATATCGGACTGACATGTAGGGGGATGTCGGTTCGACTTCCCCTTGCATGTGTCAGCCCTACACGCGTCAGTTTCCTATTGGGCCATCTTCCTTTTTGCAGTTGTTAGACTGCAATGGTCCTGTACGTCGGTCCGACTTGGTGCCACGCGTCAGAATTTCATCGGTGTGTCACCGGACACGTGTCACCACCTGGTTCATGCCTTCCTCAACACATATCGGACCGATATGCATTGGATGTCGGCCCGATATCCGTCTCATTTTTAGAATTTTCACTTTTAGTCCTTCCTTTTTGGAAAACTTACCATTTAACCCCTGAACTTTACATTTTGACATTTTTATCCTTTGTTTTACTTGGGAATTATTTGGGTGTTACAGCTCAACCGCCTCTAGGGTCTCTATTACCATCTCTTGAATGTCATCAGCTGGTGCGACCTCAGTCGGCTCCTACTCGGTCTCGAAGGTTGGAGATCTTAATGGGGTCGGAACGTGAAGACATGTTGTGACTACAATATCCGTACGGTATAAGATAAGGTATGCAGTGCACATGCAATGAAAAACGTCTTATTGAGTCATTTTAATTTTAGACTAGGTTTAAGTTTTGACTCCTAGTTCGCTATAATCAATGGCTCTGATACCAATCTTTCACACCCTGCCAAGGCGGAAACGCGAGGCATAACGTTCATGGTTTCTCAAAGCATATGAATATTGCAAACTCTAACACCCCAAATTTTTAGAAATATAAGTGGAGGGACTAAAGGTGTCATTTCATAAAACCCTAGGAGGTTAAAAGATATTATAAAGTATAAGGAGTTAAAGTGCTATTGAATCAAAGTCAAGGGACTAAAAGTAAAGTATTATGAAAGTGAACAGATGTCGGACCGACATCAGTAGAGATATCATTCCGCTATGTAGAGGGCAAGGAATCAACCGGGGAGTGACACGTGTCGGGTGACTAATCACTGAAGACTGACACGTGGAGGATCGATATGGAATCCGTTGCGGTCCGCTAGCCGCTATCTATTCCTTGCAGACCGACATGAGAAGTATAACGGGCCGTTATGTGCCCGTTAAGCAAATTACATCGCAATACTTGGATAGCGGACCGACATGTATATAGATAGCGGTCCGCTAAGGACCCATCGACCAGACTATAAATAGTTGGACCTTGTGAATGTTTTTAGGCATCCCACACATCAAACACACCTCCTAAAACACACAGTTAGCCTCGGTAAGCATGCCCAGAAGGCTCGGTTCGCGTAGAGAAGTATGGTTTCCAACTTTTCGACCTCAATACGCAACAGATAGTACTGGGATAAGGTTCCGACTAGTTCCTAATGACTTGGTTATTTTCACTAAGTTAGGAACTTATAATTAAGTAATGTTGTAATAACTTAGGATCCTGATCCAAGTCGTTGTGCTGTTTATATAAGCACGTAGAGATTATTTGAGAGAGAAGGAACCTAGAGGTGAGTTCTATGAGGCACTTTTTAATATTTTACTATAAATATTTTTAGGCCGGTATGCATGCTAGAGGATTTTACATAAATGCTATATACCTTGATTTAAATATTTGGAATAGCATTCATGTGTTGCAAGTGGTTATGTATGAAGGATATTTTAAATCTTAAAACTAAGTAACGGAGTATTCATGAAATATCAACGAAGCGTTGGGTAACCATCTGACCGGTATGTAGCTATCTAGCAAACATAATGTTCTGTCTAAGGAAAGAATGGTGTATAAATCCCTCGTGGACCCGTCATTCTTTCTTGGGAACATCTCTGTTGGAGGTACTACTCTGGAAAGATAACCACCATGTCTTCCTGATATATCATGGAGAAACCATTACAAGCATTTAAGATAATGAATGATTTTGAAAGAGAAAGAGAGAGAAAGAAAGAAAATGAATACTTGCCATTTTGGCAAGAATTCATAAAGTAAAGAGTTTGAGAAAGAAAATGGTTTTGACACGTAAAACGTTTTTGAACTTATCATGGTGTGCCCAGATATGTAATGGAAGAGAGGTCAAGGTTTTACCTTGACTAGCAGAGGTTTTGGCAATTATTGTCTTGACAAAGAGTAAAGAGAAAGAGATAGAGTTTTGGCATGTTTTTCCATGTCAAATATTTAGACCATATTGGTCTGTAACGAGAGAAAAGATTTTGCCACGTCTGGCCAAATGCCAGATAATATCTAGCAACTTAAGACGTAGAGAAGTACTGCATTCCTTTGTGGAATGTAGTATACACACCTTGTGCAAGGGTACGTATAAGTGGTGATGACCGCTTGTAGGTTAACGTGACCTCTGAAAGACAAGCGTGAAAGTTTAAAGTATTATGTTTGGGCAAGAAGTTAATGTAATGTTTTGAATACGTGTCATATAAATCCATTTATGAATGAGATAGAGGTCAAAGATATTTTTGACTAAACACTTAGAACTCACCAACGTAAGCTGACAGATATTTAAAGCATGTGTATCAAGTAAAGATGTAGCTTCTTGCAATAAAGGCATGAGGCTAGAGTATAGGCATCTGGTGGGCTATCTGGCATTCTCTGGCAGGCTGGCATTAGAATAGAAATGTTTGTACTTTCTTTAGAATGTACATTAAGACAAGATTTATGAAATAAATATAGTATTTTAAAGTCTTCTGCTATGTAGGATCTCTATTTACTATATGTTCATGAGTAAATCCGATAAGTGGACAGCATCTCGGGTGAGCTGGGATGTGGGTGTCACAAGTTGGTATCAGAGCTATAGTTTAAGAGATTTAGATACTTGCCTAAGTATCTAGACTTAAACTAGGGTCAAGAGACAGTAAGAATGTCAGTAGAGATACCAGTCAAGATAGCTTGATGCCAAGAGAAAAGAGAAAGGTATGAGTATTTACTAGGAAGCATAATAGAAGGATAACTAGAGCACTGAAAGTGGCATAAATGATTAATTTCGATCTGGCCACAGTTATTAATGTTCACAATACACTTGTGTTCTAGCTATCAATCCATCATGCAAATACTAAAACACTCCATATCTTTTGTAGAAATAGTTGGTAGAGGTAGAGGCAGAAGAGGAGGAAGGATTAATCCCAATACTCCTCGAATGTAGACGCGGTCTACTGCAAATGCCGAACCAGATATAGAACATGTTGAGAGAGAAGAGCGGATAGAAGAACCTGTGTTAGATCCACAACTTAAAAATCTTCTAGACGCGGCTGTTTCCAAAGCACTAGACACTGCTCTGCCAAATTTTTTAGCAAGCTTAGAGGAAAATAGATAGAGAATTGATGAGACTCAACCGGCAGAAAGAACTAATAATTTAGATAATGAGAATGAGGATGATTTCGATTATGATTATGAATCTGATGATTCATATGAGGCAAGACCTCGAAAGAAGGGGAAGAAGGGATGTCCTTACAAGGCATTCAAAGATGGAAACCCTCCTAGGTTTGAAGGAACGAAGGATGCCATTGTCCCACATCAGTGGATAAGAGAAATAGAGCAGTGATCAAGATTAGTGAGTGTATAGATAACCAGAAGGTCAAGTATGCAGCCGACTCGTTTGTTTCAGAAGCTTTATGTTGGTGGGAATACTTGGTCATAGCTTTGGGAGATAAAGCTATTGACCGAATGACTTGGGAGGAGCTAAAAAGAATGCTGATAGAGGAGTTATGTACAGATGATGAGATGGACAAACTCGAGAGAGATTTTCTTAAATTAGAAGCCGGTAGTATGACTCACCGAGAATATACTACCAAGTTTAATAGAAAGGCTTGTTTGGTACCCCACCTGTAACATCCGTGATTTTCTTATGCTTTGTTTTGTGCAATAATAGCATTTCAATTTCAATTCTGGTTCATTACATTGTGTCACATTAACCATAATTACAAAAGTGTATTAAATTCAAAATTTCATATTTTAGCCTTACAATAGATATTTATTTATATATATATATATATATATACAGGGGGAGTATCAAATAACAAGTAGTTTTTGGCTAAGAAATCTAAGAAATAACAAAAACCTTAAGAAACGACATCAAACGAACTCCGATTGAGCTAATTTCAGCGGCGTTGGAACCGTCTCGTCGAACTCTACCATCTTAGCTTTTAGGGTTTAGCTTTTAAGGTTTAGATTTTATGTTTGAATTTTAGGGTTTTAGCTTTATGGTTTAGCCTTAGGGTTTAGATTTTATGATTTAGGTTTTTTTTTTGGTGGGGAGTTTAGCTTTTTGGGGGGTGGGTGGGGGTGGGTTTAGGTTTTTTGGGGGGGTTTAATATTGTTGATGTGCTAAGAATAACAAATCTTTTTAGTATCAAATTAATCCCAACTAATAAACGATTACTGTAATTGCTATTATCTATGTTAAATTGCATTATCAGTGAATTTACATGTCTACTTGATAAATAGAAGAAATTATGAAGAAGAAACCACTAGATATCGAAGTTTAAGGACTTGGAAGAAAAGAAGAAATTCGCAGAAGACACCATACGGGGCAGTAGCACCTGTACGGACAGTACAATTGCCCAAGTTCCTATTTTGTAGCCGTGTCTGAGTAATTTTAATTATTTAAAAATGATTTTCAAAAACTCAAAATATTAATTAATCATATATTGATAAAAGGTCTATTATTAGGAACTGTCACACGTGCCCATGGATCGATATTTGGTTCTTATCATGACTATATTACAAATACGATAGGTGCACTTGTCTAACGTGTGTGTAATATTCAAATAATAAAAATCATTTTTATAAATTTAAAACTTATCAAAGTATTAGAGTCGTTAGAATTTCTCCACACATACAGGAACAACAATTGTAATAGTACTTAGTTGACTTTTATAAATTTAAAACATGATGATACTTCAAACACCATAATGTTACTAAGGATCTTATGAAAGTTAACAAATTTTTCATAAGTGATTCCCAACGATGATGACCGATGAATCAGAGACTCATATGATATTTGAACTTGATAATATCCAAGAATTGAAATAAGATCGTTTTCAAAATCAGAGGATACAAAAAGAGTTTTGCTATATGTACCTTTTTTTCATTATTTTTACTTGTCTTACCTCATCTCTTGAAGTTTTCATCTCATACCATTTCAACCTTTTAGTTTCTAACTAATACAAAACCCCCACCATTTTTTTATTTATTTTTTCTTTAGCCGAATAAAAAACCAGTTTTTTTAAGTACAGCGTTTTTTTGGCTTTTTTTTATAAAAATGTTTTTTAAAATATGTTTTTAATATATAAAGTTATATATATATATAGGGGGAGAATCAAATAAGAAATAGTTTTTGCTAATAAATATAAGAAATGACAAAAACCTTAAGAAACGATATCAAACGAACTCCGATTGAGCTAATTTCAGCGGCGTTGGAACCGTCACGTCGAACTCTACCATCTTAGCTTTTAAGGTTTAGATTTTACGTTTGAATTTTAGGGTTTTAGCCTTGGGGTTTAGATTTTATGATTTAGGTTTTTTTCTGGGGTGGGGGTGGGGGGTTTAGGTTTTTGGGGGTGGGTGGGGGTGGGTTTAGGTTTTTTTTGGGGGGGGGGGTGGGGTGGGGGGGTTTAGGTTTTTGGGGGGTGGGGGGTGGTGGTTTTAAGCTTTTCGAGGTAGGGTTGGAGGGGGAGTTTAGGTTTTTGGGGGTGCGGGTGGAAGGGGGTTTTGGTTTTTGGGTCCAGGTTAGGGTTCGATAAGACGGTTCCAACGCCGCTGGAATGAGCTCAATCGGAGTTCGTTTGACCCACTTCTTAGGATTTTTTAGCGAAAAACCACTTTTTAGTGGAATCGTCCCCTATGACATTCGGCTATTTAGAGATAGCTCCGTTAACTCAACTTCTGTTATCTCACACAAATACAATTAGTCCAGTTAGTCTAAGTTATCCAAACACAAACACTAGGGACTAATTCTGCCATTCCTCAAACTCAAACACATGAAACTGCAGGGACTAGTTATGCAATTACTCAAAAAAAATCGATTCTGTTGACTCTAAAAAGTCAAAATTCCATGCTTTGATGTTCTGTTAACTTTTGTGAGTCAAACCCGTAGCCTTTGATTCCAATTCGAATTCATAAACGAAGTCATATCCGAATTTGTAACCGAAATGCACGATAATGACTTAAACGATCATCATTAGGACATTAAACATCATTATGATGTCGAATTAAACCAAATAATGACCATTAAACCCATAACCCTCGAACTCGTAGCTAAACTCCATCGATTTGTTCATTTGGTATAGTAATTTCAAAATCAAACACCCTGCACACGCTAGACGAGTCGCCAAGAAGCTGTTGCACGCACCATTTTGGTCGGAGAGGTAGCCGGAATCACCAGAGACTTGAGCACCAGAAGTCGGAACCCTAACTAGCCGTTTTCCTTCAATTCGACATCGAATCTTGTAATTGCTTACACCATTAGTTCGTTTCCATCCCTAGATCAAAAGCCCTAACCTTTTAGAGGCTTATAACATCAAATCAATCAGGAACGAATTCTAGGGTTCTTGTCATTTCGGGTTTAATCGAAATCCACCTTAGACTTAACTTAAATCCAATTAAACTATACTAGTAGTTTCGCAATATTCTATTCTATAATAGCCCCATGAATTAAATCTCTTTCATTATCAGAATCGATCAACTGGATTTTGAGTTTATATTTTAGGGTTTCGAGATTTCAAACAAAAATTAAACGATCCTAAACCTGTTATTTTTGTAATTAAAACTCATCCCAGGTTCGCAAACACCCGATTAACAAAACCCCTATTTAATCTCGCTCGATCGTGGTCAAAATCATTAGATTTGGGACTAGATTCGAACATGTAAGCGTATGGGGGAGAAACTCACAGGAATGCTATGTTAAAACAATTATGTCCCCGGTTTGTGTGCGAAGCGGGCGGAGTTGGATAAATGTGTGTGCTTGTGTGGGAGAGACCCGGGTTCGAGTCTCTCCACCTGTTTTCTTTTTAAATATTTTTTTTAAAGTTTTATTTTAATATAAAATCACTCCCTATATTATTATACTAGCTTAGAACCTGTGTACTACACAGGGTGAAAATATCGGCACATAAAATTCTTAAATATTTATATATGTATCTTATAGGTGGAAAAATGTATTACATATACTAACAATAGAAAACAAAATCAGAAAATATGTAAAAATTAATATATAATTGAGTTTAAAAATACATGAAATATTATTCAATGTAATTTGACTTTCATTTACAATTTGATTGAAAACATAAGCTAAATAATTAAATTTTAAAGTTTCCTATAATATGAGATAATTTAAAATAAATGTGTTTTATTAGTATAATTAATAGTTTGTTTAAAAATATTATTATTGAAATTATGAAAATGCATTTATTATGAGAGAGAGGCGGGAAAAATTTTATGAGGATGAATATGGAGACGACACGTGGAATTGAGAAACCTTTATTTATTATATAGTATAGATTATTATATTAATGTGTTTTAGCCCCGAAAACTACCCGTAGGCTCGGGTTTGGTTTGATAACCCATTTTTAATATTTTTCCCACTTTTATAATACATTTATATTATTATTTAACCCATGACTCCGATTAAAAATAATATATTTATATATTATTTTCACCACATTAATTATATTATTACCTACGTTGTTATGCTCCGAATAAAAATAATAGATTTATTATTTTTGTCACGTAATTAATTATCGTGATGTTTCTCTAAACTTAAAAATAATATAATAACATATATTATTTTCCTAGACCATTATTTATGGTACAGACGCACGAATATATTTAATTATTAATATTATTCGTACTTAGAAAACTTTCGATTCAAAACGCGTCTATCTCATATATTATATTAAGAAATTCCTTATTCCCGATGACACGTTTGTCAACTCGTTAATCCTAAATATGTTTTAGGACGTTCAAAACTTCCGTGTCATCGTCACAGAACCCCATTGTATCCCTAACTATTATGCTTATAATTCTAGGGCATACGTAAGCGATTCACAGGCAAAATCTTGTGTTTTCCATTGCATCCTTGTCTAGTGCTACTCGTACACAACTCAAGTGAGTTCACATAGCCACTTTTTCATTTTTGCATACTTTGGGGTGAAACATGATTTTCATTTGAAACTATTTGCAACTTATACAATTCAAACATTATGATCATGTGTGCAATTTGTGCCTTATGCTTGAACACTATTAGTGCAAACAACATTTACACACTTCTGTGCAATAGTGCAAGTGCAATCATTAACTCTGTACAAGCTGAGGGTATACAATGATAGATCTATTGAGTCTAACCAACCCACCCGGTTAGGGTGATTGTTGTCGAAAACACTTAAGGATAATTGTTGTGTTATGCCTAACATTTAAGGATAACTGTTGTATTATGCCTATCAATCACAAGCTTTGATTGTACGCCCCAGTTTAAACTATAGTGATTCTCCATAATTGCCTTATTAAACCACGCATCATATGAATTATACACAAACTCTTGATATTACTTGTGGTATCAAAACCTATGTACGCTCGCCAACTATTTTTAGTTGACCATGTTTTCATCATGTTTCAGGTACTAGTGTCGGAGATCATATGCAAGATACTACATATAGGGTTTGGACTTAGTGAACAAAGAATTTGAACATGTTGATGTATTGGATTTTTGGTTGTTGAATGAACTTATGTAATGAAATCATGATTTAATGAACATATGAAATTATAGTTGATCATATGGTTATGAATAGTCTACACTTCTTCCCCGACGTATTCCGCCGTCGGTTGGGGTGTGACACCACATAATAACCCCTGAATCAGTACGCCTCAAGCGGTACGTATAAGGTTTACCATCTGAGATGCGAAGATTAGTAAAGACTTCAGACTTGAAGACTTTTCGGTCTACGATACAGTTGGCTTCGACCATGTACGATAAAGTCTTCGGTTACCGCCCTGTGGAATTAATGAGAAAGTGGTCAGACTTTTCTAAAAAGCAGAACAAGAAGAATGAATGAGGAAGAGAAAAGAAGCAAGATCAGGGAGGTGACTTTAATAAATGTACCAGATGTGGCAAACTACACACTGGAGAATGCAAGTATGGATCTAATACTTGCTATAAATGTGGTAAGCCTCGACATATAGCCACCAATTGCCCAAGTAAGTCAGGGCTGAGGTGTTACAAGTGCGGAGAACTTAGACACCGAATCATAGAATGCCCAACTCTGAAGATTTCAACACCAATTATAATCAAAGATGGAAAGGAGAAGGAATCCCCGAGGCCAGAAGTAGGGCCTACACGTTAACAACAGAGGAAGCGAAGGCATTGCCTGACATAGTATCAGGTACATTTCTCGTTAATGACATACCAACTACTGTGTTATTTGATTCAGGAACTAGTAGAAGTTTTGTATCTCTAGATTTCTATCCTTCCTTAGCTAAACCTACCATAAGATTAGACAAAACCTTTGAATTTGAAACGACAACTGGAAAGACGATGAAGGTGGCAGAAATCATTCAAGATTGTTTCATCGATCTTTAAGGGCACACATTTTCTGTTAGACTATATCCAATAATCCTATAAGGATTTAATTTAGTCTTAGGAATGGACTGGTTGGTAGCAAATGATGCCTAGATCATTTGCAAAATGAAAGCAATTCAGATACAGACTCCGGACGGCAATTGGATCACAATCCATGGTGATAAGATTAGATCAGCCGTTAGAATCATCTCCATGATGAAAGCTATGAAGTTTATGAGTCGAGGCAATGAGGCCTACATGGCATACGTTATTAAATCCAAAGTGAAAACTAAAGAATTAAAATACGTACCAATAGTCTGTAATTTTCCTGATGTATTCCCCGAAGAATTACCAGGAATACCTCCTGAAAAGGAAGTGGAGTTCCGAATTGACATAATGCCTGGTGCTAAGCCTGGTGCTAAGCCACCTTATCCATTAGCTCCATCAGAAATGAAAGAACTTATGTCACAACTGCAAGAGTTAGTAGACAGAGGTTTCATAAGACCGAGTATCTCGCATTGGGGTGCTCCGGTATTGTTCGTGAAGAAGAAGGATTGTTGTATGTGGATGTGCATAGACTACCGGGAGCTAAACAAGCTTACTATCAAGAATAAATATCCGTTACCAAGGATCGAGGACTTGTTCGATCAATTACAAGGAGCGAACTGGTTTTCCAAGATCGATCTAAGAACGGGTTATCATCAACTGAAAGTTAGAGATGAAGGCATTCCAACGACAACATTCCGTACGAGATATGGACATTATTGACAAGTGTCCATCTTAAACATTTATTTATTAGTGTGTGTGTGTGTGTATATATATATATATATATATATATATATATATATATATATATATATATATATATGGGGGAGGGTTCCAGAGAAAACCACATAGTTAGGCGAAAACCAAGAAAACCACTAAAAAAACCAATTTTAATCAATCATATAATAATATTTATTTTTTATTTTATTTTTATTTATTTATTTATAAGAGTATCAATCTAATATTACACAGTTTTACCAAAAAAATATTTAAGTATTGGCTTACGTATACCTAACACATAGCGTTACGTATACGTAAGCGGAAAATAAAAAAATTACGGTTACGTATACATAAAACACAATACGTAAAATGATTTTTTGGTAAATTGTGTAATATTATATTAATACACTTAGAAATAAAATAAAATAAATAAAAAATCTATACATTATTTGATTGGCGTTTAGTGGTTTTCTCGGTTTTCGTATAACTTTATGGTTTTCTCTTGATCCCTCCCTTATATATATATATATATATATATGTGTGTGTGTGTGTGTTCGCACATGTGAAAATACGATTTTTGGCCATAAATATTAACATGTGTAAATCATGTAATAAAAGGGATAGATAAAAGAGGATTATAAAACTTAGTACGAATAATATATTTATATGAATATATAATGACAAAAACTATTATCAAAGTTCTAGCTAAAAATTAATATTTATGTATATAGTAAAAGTATGTATCATGAACATGTACACCTTAAATAGTTATATTTATATATATGTATATAATGAACGATTTGAAAAATAAAAACGATTGAATTATTATTATATTTAAAACGATTGAATAAATATAAAGCGCAACTATTATTATGTAAAAATGAATTTTATTAAAATGACCGTTTGACGACTTTAATATATTAATGATAAAAATTAGTAGTATATAATTAATAAGGACGTTTTGAAAAGTATTAAAGATTGTAAGTATTATATTTGGTAAAACACCCGGTCTACGTATTAAAATAAATTATCCCAAATGGTATTACTCGTATGTTAATATAAGAAATTGTGACAACATAACATGCTTGCGTAAACAACTATATGTGTATGTACATGTCTTAAGAAATATATATATATATATATGTCAAGGCTTAAATAATAATCACCAACGGGTCACAACTCGAAACACCTTTTTTCTAAAATGAACACATCCTTAACGACATTATTATGTCGGGTGAACAATTTGCACATAAGACATTCAGTCTTAACACAAATTACCATTTTGTAATTAGGGTACGAGTATTCAAGTTTTGTAACATCCTGAAATTCTTGGCAAAGAATAAAAGACGATGTACGGGGAAAGAAATAAAGAAAGAATGAAAGAAGAAACGGGCTCGAGCGAGATCGGGCCTTGGGCCTGGCAAAGGAATCGCATGGAGGGAGATGGAGTAAAACCCTAGCCACCCTCTCCACTCCCCACTCTTCATCTTCTTCATTACCATCTCGAGAGAGAAAAGGCTAGAGAGAGAAAGCTTCAATCACAACTCGATACCTCCATCCGTGGCTTAGATCATTGCTGGAACGTCCCTGAGGATTGGAGAAGAAGGAAGCAAGTTTTTACAGGTAACCAAACCCTTCCAGATTAGAGTTTTAAATTTGAAAATAGGTTTTAGGGTTTAAAAGTGGGTTTCAATCAAAGATGGGATTTTTACATGGGAATTGCTCTAAAAAGTGGATATCTAGCTTTATGGAAGCTAGATATAAGTTTTGGACGAAAAAAGATTGAAGCTTGGATAAAAAACGAAGCATTTGATCAAGAACCGATGAATTGTCCGAAATCTCTATGAATGGTCCGAAAACTCTGATACTTCCAAAAATTATTTCGGACATCATAGATTCCAGACAGAACATTTTGGTCGAAATGTATTTTGGACAAGACATTTCGGTCGAAAAGTATTTCAGACAGATGTTTTCGAACGAAACATTTCTCGGACAAAAGTTTTCTAACGAAAAAGTCATTATTATTAGAAGAGTGTTCTAACACTAGAGATTTCGGTCGAAATAGTTTGTGATCGAAAAAGATTTCGACCGAAAAATATTTCGGTCGAAAAAGATTTCGGTCAAAAAAGATTTCGGATATTGGAATTTTCGGATGAAATGTGTGGGTTATAACCTTGTTCCATTCGTGACCCTTGACAGATCTGTTAGAACCCACCTAACTCGGATCTCCTAAGTATCATTCGGGAACTGCTTATTAAGTGAGTTCTATGTTGCCCCTATTTGTTACATGCATATCATTTTAACTATTTTGGGGCTGAAGTGTATGCATTAAAAGAATGAACGTTATGATACGTGTTATATGACAATACATGATAATTATAAGTTTGACAAGTATGTTTATGGATAAATGAATATGACAAGGTATGTTTATGAACAAAGAAATGAAAGTATGACATAATATATAAGAATGAAATCTTGATTTATATTTTATATACTGCATGTTATGAATGTATGTAAATGTTATGGACGCTTCGATGATAACGGCTACTTCGGTAGACGGACGACCATGCGACTATTTTGCAACCGGGACATATAGGACCTTCATCATCTAGGCCGTTTGAATGGCAATGACGGACGGCCACATTCGTGCCGGACGATTGCAGTAATAAGTAGAACGGTTCATAATTAATAGTTCGCATGGGAAACGGATGCCTTAGGGCATACGGGCGAATATGATGGACTACGACGGTAGGACGGTTTAGACGGATGGACGAAGGTTGTCGGAGGGTTTTATGATATGACGGACGGTTTATGAAATGGACGGTAGTTCTATGGCGTTTGTCTTTGTGACTTACGTAAACATTATGACGGGTTGATCACCCATATGTGTATGACCAATGAATGTGCACCCAGAAATAAGCATGTATGTATTTATATACGTACTCATTATGAACGACATATGAAAGCAGTAAAGTAAAGAAGGTACAAATATATATTTGTTCTCGTAAGAAAAAGTTAATATCTGATTGCTTTTAAACCAGAACTCACCAGCGTTAGCTGACTTTTAGTATGCACTTCAGGTAGCAAGAAGAAGGAGCGTGCTAAGGCGTGATGGCTACTCATCACAACTGACATCCTGTTTACTTGAGTTTTATGTTAAGACAGTGTTTAAATTTAATGTTAAGACTTCCGCTGCTATGTTATGTATTTGACATATTGTACGTTTCCTCTATGTTTGAATGGTTTTAATTAAAAGTTCAGTATTGTTGACTATGTTTATGAGTAAATCCAACGAGTGAGGTCTCCCGGTAAAGGGGTCTTACAAATTGGTATTAGAGCAATAGTTTGAGAGATTCAGACATCCCTAAATGTCTGGATTCAAGCTGAAAATGGGACCAATGCATGGATGTCAGTATGAGTAGCCAACGCCAACTCCACCACTGATGGTAGGAATATATTCCTTAACCTAGAATACATAGATGTCAATGTCACCACTGATGTGAAGAGTTCGAACCCAAAAGGCAAAGCAAATTATTAATCACAAACCGGTCAGTGTAATTAAGAATTTACCTTGCTCATACTATTCAAAA
The DNA here is from genome assembly GCA_023525975.1 of Smallanthus sonchifolius. NCBI lineage: Eukaryota > Viridiplantae > Streptophyta > Magnoliopsida > Asterales > Asteraceae > Smallanthus > Smallanthus sonchifolius. The sequence goes on from CM042026.1 coordinate 93,662,874, forward strand.
TTATGATCTAAAGAAATGGCATTGATGTCTTCCCTTTGTACCTATCATGAAATTAGAAGTTATGGCTGGTAGAGGAATAATTGGACGCCGAGACGGTCGTACTCGCCGCGTCGGTAGGCCACCATTGAACCAAAGGCAAGAGGAAGAAGAAAGTGTGCACGTGGAACACACTGAGAGCGTACATGAAACAAATTTAACCCTGCCGATATATGACAATGAGGGGTCCCTATCACTGGATCCCGAAGTTAGGGATGCTATTGCCCATGAGGTTGTACTAACTCTGAAGAACGTATTGCCTGATGTGTTTTCTGAGGCATTTAAGAAGAGTAAGGAGGATGAAGAAAAGAACCATGAGGAATAAGTGTATGATAGTGATGGGGATGAAGTGACTGTGGGACTGAACACCCGAGGGTGTACCTACAAGGGATTCAAGGACGGTGACCCGCCCAAGTTTGATGGAAACAAGGATTCGTTGGCTACGTTTGAATGGATTGAGAGGATGAACGATGTAATCAACATAAGCGAGTGTCGACATGACCAGGCTGTTAAGTATGTTGCTCACTCTTTCACCAACGAAGCACTGAGTTGGTGGAGGAACATTCAGAGGACTAAGTCGCTGAACGCTCTCAGAAGGATAACTTGGGAAGATCTGAAAAAGCTGATAATCCAAAAGTTCTATCCCAAAAATGAGATTGATCGAGTGGAAAATGAATTCCTAAACTATAAGGCTAGCAACAAGACTCATGGTCACTACACTTCCAAATTCAATGACTTGTTTCAACCGGTACCCCCTCTTGTAGAGACTAAAGAGCTGCTGATCAAGTACTATGTTAAGGGCCTGCCTCAAAGGGTCCGTCTACATGTGGAAGCAAATATGCCCTCGACATTGGAGTCATTAGTAAATATGAGTGGAATCGTCTACGACGATTATGCTAATTAGGACCCAGCTCCAGACACGTCAACAGGAAATGGAAAGGGAAACTATACCGCTGAGGTTAAGAAGCCAAGAGCAGAAGAGTAGGACGTTTGTAAGAAATGTTCGAAGAAACACCAAGGCAAATGCCTAGTTGGCTCATCCATATGCTATAAGTGTGCAAGGCCAGGGAATTACTCCCGAGATTGCTTAAGGGACATCAAGTGCCAAGGTTGTGGAAGGTATGGGCATTTGACAAAAGATTGCATGAAAACCGAACAATCTGGTTCGGGAAATGGAAAGGAAACAGAATAGCCAAATGCTAGGACTCGGGCCTAAGCCCTAACTGAGAAAGAAGCAAGATGAAACCCTGATGTCGTGTCAGGTACTTCCTAGTTAATGACGAACATGCTGCCATTTTCATTGACTCTAGTGCTAGTAAAAGCTTTATATCAAATGTCTTTAGTCACAAACTAGATTGCACTATCGACACCATAGTGAGAGCTTTTAGCGTACAAACTGCTCTTGGTAAAAATTCGACAGTATTCTAAGTGACCGACGATTGCACAATAGAAATAGAGGGCCATAAGTTTCCTTCCAGACTATTCCTTCTAACCTTAGGAGGATTCGATATAGTATTGGGCATGGATTGGCTAGCTTCCAACGAAGCTCAAATCATATGTAAACGAAAGATGAAACATATTAAAGCTACGGACGGCAGTCCAATTACAGTATACGGGGATTGGAATTGCACGATGCCAAATGTCATCTCGATGATCAAGGCTGAAAGTTACATGAGGCGCGGTTGCGAAGCTTATCTGGCATGTTATTGATGATGGAATGAAAACTAAAGAACTCAAAAATGTACCCGTGGTATGCAACTTTCCAGAAGTGTTCCCAGAGGACCTACCTTTCTTACCGCCTGATCGGGAAATAGAATTTTAGATTGACTTAATGCCAGGAGCTCAGCCCGTTGCCAAAGAACCCTACCGATTGGCTCCGTTTGAAATGAAAGAACTAATGTCTAAATTAGAAGAATTAACAAAGAAATGATTTATCAGACCGAGCATCTCACCATGGGGCGCTCCGGTATTATTTGTAAAGAAGAAGGACGACAGCATGCGTATGTGCATCGACTATTGTGAATTAAACAAACGAACAGTAAAGAACAAGTACCCACTGCCCAGAATATACAATCTTTTTTATCAACTACAAGGTGCGAGTTGGTTCTGGAAGATCGATCTTAGGTCGGGATACCATCAATTGAAAGTAAGGGAAGAGGATGTACAAAAAACCGTGTTTCGCACACGTTATGGACACTATGAATTCCTCGTGATATCCTTCGGACTAACCAACGCTCCAACAGCATTTATGGATTTGATGAACATGGTATGCTGACCAATGTTGGATCGGTAGGTGATAATTTTCATAGATAACATTCTCATCTATTCAAAGAACGAGGGTGATCAGTACTGTCACCTAAAAGAAGTTTTGGAGGTTCTAAAGCAAGAAAATTTGTACGCAAAATTCTCCAAATGCGCGTTTTGGCTAAGGGAAATCCAATTCCTAGGTCATGTAATAAATCCAGACGACATTATGGTAGACCTTGCAAAGATCGAGACGGTGAAAGAATGGAACGTTCCAAAAACACCAACAGAGATACGAAGCTTTCTGGGATTGGCAGGCTACTATCGAAGATTCATTCAAGACTTCTCGAGGATAGCCTCGGCACTGACAAAGCTCATGCATAAGGAAGTAAAGTACGAATGGGGTCTAACCCAAAACAACGCTTTCGAGGAATTGAAGACACGATTAACCCAAGCTCCGGTCTTGACCTTACCTGAGGGAAACGAAGACTTAGTAGTTTACTCTGACGCTTCAGGTCAAGGATTGGGTTATGTTCTTATGCAGCGAGGAAAGGTGATTGCTTATGCATCACGGCAGTTAAGATTCACGAGGATAACTACCCAACTCACAATCTGGATTTGGCAGCTGTAGTTTTCGCATCAAAAATATGGAGGCACTATTTGTACGGGGTCAAATACATCATTTACTCCGACCACAAGAGCCTGAAATACTTTTTCGAGCAAAAAGAATTAAACATGAGACAAAGAAGGTGGTTGGAGCTACTAAAAGATTACGACTGTGAAATATTGTACCATTCAGGCAAGGCAAACATAGTAGCTGATGCCTTAAGCAGAAAGGAAGAATCAACGCCTATCCGAATCAAAGCATGTCAGTTGATTATAACACCAAAGATAATGAACGAAATAGCGAAAACACAAGATGAAGCGTTGTAAGAAAGGAATGTGAAACGAGAAAGAGTATAAGGACAACAAGAAAATCTTAATACTAATGTATACGGTGTGCGAACACGGTTCGACCGGATGTGGATACCTAAGATTGGCGGACTTAGGGCCAAAATCCTTGACCAAGCCCATAAGTCTTGCTACTCTATCCACCCTAGGACGAACAAAATGTATCAAGATTCAATGAAAGAATACTGGTGGCCTGGCATGAAGAACTATGTGACCGAATATGTGAGCAAGTGCCTAACTTGTTCCCTAGTCAAGGCCCAGCACCAGAAACCATGCGATAAAATGCAACCTTTCCCGATACCAGAATGGAAGTGGGAAGAGATCACAATGGACTTCATTACCAAGCTACCGCGAACAACTAGAGGCAATGATACCATTTGGGTGATCGTCGACCGCTTGACTGCTCACTTCTTACTAATACGTGAGGCTTCTTCGTCTGAGAAGCTAGCAGAGTTATTTATCAATGAAACTGTGAGCAGACATGGTATGCCATTGTCGATTGTGTCCGACAGGGACACTAGATTTACATCAAGGTTTTGGAAGAAATTTAACGAAGCAATGGGTACTAGACTGAATATTAGCACCGCTTACCACCCTCAAACCGATGGTCAATCTGAAAGGACCATTCAGACTCTAGAGGACAAGATCCGAGCCTGTATCATTAGAGAAACAACCTATTATGAGCTCGCTCTCGAGTTTCTAGCATCCTTCCAGTTCGATAGGCCGGTGGTGAGTACGGAAATGCATGATTTTGTGCGTTTCAGAATGGCTAGACACTGGTATGTAAAGTCATTGGCACAATTTGGGGTAAAATGGGATTATATAGGCACAGGGAGATCACGGAGAAAATCTTTAATGACAGTAAAGGGGATTTTGCAGAAGGGGAAGCATCAGCATTCCGGCATAGGATTGGGTCCGGACCTTTTGATCCACATAGCCAAAAGACCAACAAGATCAGGTATCCTCTCCACCTTTACCTGCACTGATGTATTGTCCTTTCCATCGGGAGGAAGGAATGATAGCACAAGAGTTGTGAGCGTTAGAGATCTCCTCCACTTACACTGCTTGATCGAAGGGGTTCCTTGTAACCTGGCCTACAGCGGCCAAGTTCTTTACTCGAGGAACTGGCAACTGTTCCAACAACCATGTTTTTGGGGGACCTTACATTACTCACCTGGCCTCATATTTGGGTGTTTTGTCTCCTATAAATCTTTGTATACTTATAGAAATGGACCTACCCATTCTACCTATAGACACTGAAGTATTAATTAACATACACATAATGAAGAAATTCAATGGGGTGTATCGATTGGTAGGACATCGAGGAAATATTTTCTCACACCCCAACCGACAGCGAAATACGTCAGGGCGGGACATGGAGACTGTTCATAAGCTCATGATCTATCTATGTTTCGTATATTAATCAAATCCAAATTTCCATTACATGTGTTCAAAACAAACATAAACAACCTCCAAAAACAAAGTATATCAACAATGTTCAATTAATTAATTACCTAGGTCATCAGTCCTATGTGTAGCATCTTGTATATGATCTCAAATGTTAGCACCTGAAACATAATGAAAAAAAGATCAACTAAAAATAGTTGGTGAGCATACATAGGTTTTGACACCTCAAATAGTTTCCAAATGTTGTGTACAATTCATATGAAACATGGCATAATAAGGCAATTATGGAAAACCATTATAGCAAAACCGAGCGTACAGTCAAACCTTGTGACTGAAGGGCATAACACTCAATGTTATCCTAGTGTAATGTCGGCAACAATTACCCTACCTGGGTGGATTTTTCAGATGCAATAGAATCTATCATTGTTACCGTCGGCTTGTACGGAGTTAATGATTGTACTTGTATGTATGTATGTAATTGTAGTTTAAACTCATAGTGTTAAAGCATAAGGCCCAAATTTGCACATATGATCATATTGTAGAATTGTATAAATTGCAAAGAGTTTGAATGTAATCATGTTTCACATCAAAAATTTAAAAATGTAAAATAGGGCTACGTAAACTCACTTGTAATAAGTAGCTTGGTAATCACACGAACAAGTTGTTGTTGCACACGTGTCTAGCTAACCACAAGGTCAACCTATGTTTGATGGTATAAGTGTATCAATAGTGTGTTCAAATAATTAAAGGAATCCTAATGTGAAAGGGATTGATGTGGGTGTTCTTGACTAAGTAGGAAAATACTTGTTTGAGCCTTAAATATTATTTATGAAATTTCTTTGATAAAATGTATAAGTGTATGAATAAATGATTTCATTTGTTGTGACAATTTGTATAAATGTATAAATGAATAGTTGGAGTTCTCTTGTGAATAATTGCATAAGTAAATAAACAAATAGCCTTCTATCTGTTTGTAAATGAATAGATTAAACGATGGATAACTAAAGGAATAAATAAATAGTTTAAATGGATAGATGATTGGATAAAAATGGTTGAGTAAATAAATAAATGCATAAAGCCTTTTTATTTAATTAATTTGATTTATAAATAAATATTTTTTTAAGAATAATGATTTAAATCCATTGGTAAATAAACCAAAATTGAAAGTATAAAAGTAATGTTCCATATAGTTAATAATTAAACCAAAATTAATTGTCAATTAAAATACTTTTTAAATGTAAAAAGAAATATATAATATGTAAAGGATGTATAAGTCTTGCAAAAATAAATGGGTTTTTAAAGAACAACGATCACGATTATGTTTTAATCATAATTTATAACTTGAGAGTTTTACGTAACTAATTTGTTAAAAATAATTGTTTTAAGTAATTTGAATTTTATTAAGATTTTTAATCTAATAATAACAAAATAAATTGTTTTTCTTTGAAAACTTATCAATTAATTTATTAAAACAACTCTGAGTTTTATAGGTTTCATAAAATGATTTTTATAAAATGATTTAATGTAAAAATGTTTTTTTTTAAAGATATGGACTACCCGGTTCGAACCCGGGCGGGTTCTGGGCGAGTAACACGCACAAACCACCAGACTAGTGGTTCACCTAGTGTTATATGGCCGGTTCTAATGGTGTTATACAAGATCCAACTTGTGAACCAGGTATTGTGCACACCAGACGCGAAAAAAGGAAAGGTGTGGGGTTGGGACTTGAACCCGTGACCTTTTCGGTTTGGGTCTTGCATCTTAACCATGTGATCTGGACTAATGCCTTGACAAAGGACTGATGCGTTAAATTTTTTACAGACAACCCCAACCTATCTTCTTTCCTATTACGCAACACGTAAACCCTAGCCCCAAATTACCCGTGATATTGTACTGATCGACAACGAAGCCATAGGGCTTTTGTTTCCTGGATCAAAACGAGCCTATAGGTACAAGAATTACCTGGAATGGTTGAGCAACGACCAAAGACGACTGGGACTTTGGGTTTGATGTTCTTCGACTAAGATTCGTGTTCCATAGGCGTATGATATGGATTTGAGTGTACAGAGAGTAAAAGGGAGGTGTCGCGATGATGATAGACTCGTTTTATAGGTTTAATTTCACGTAAAACGTACGAATTGATTTGGGTTTGAGTGTGGGACGGTTAAGGGTTTGAATTTGAAATCAAATCATTGATTTGGTTAAATTGTGTAGGTCCCTCTGGTGTGGCGGATCGTCACATGCAAGTATGTTCTTGAGTCGTACCGGGTGCGGAATACCCGTGACTAGGCGGAGAGTCTAACAACACAAAGTAAACCGACAAGAGAATCACTTTAAACTTTCATCTATTATAAACACTTGAAGGTTACAGAGAGAAATACTGAGTATACAAAGTCTGCGTATATGCCTGCGTACTTGTCTACTGTCAACATATCCTATTTATACACGACCTGGTCTCTGCGCACTTAGCAAGTGCGCAGGGCAAATTTCTCATGCGTACTTAGCAAGTGCGCAAGGTATTCTTGCGTACTTGCTAAGTACGCAGGAACTAATTCCTGCGCACATACAAGTGCGCAAAACACTTAGAGATTTCAGCAACAGTCAATATGTAAAAGTAAAAATACAACTCGATAACTAATACATACAGACGTTTACAAATAAAAACAAATACATACATGAAAGTACAAAACTAAGACTCTATCCAGAGTGTTTGTCACATGAAAGTGTTTCAACAAACTCTCCATTGACAACAGCTCTGGATCGTCTTCGGTCTTTAGTCTTCAGTCTTTGGTCTTTGGTCTTCACAGCTCTGCATCTTTAGCTTCCATCTTCTTCTTGTAGTCAAGGCAAAACTTGATCACCTTGTCATATTTAGAAGCAAGGAATTTCGTTCATTCGTCCGTATGCATGCAATACCTGTCTGCTAGTGCCTCCAGATCTTTCACTGAGAAGTTAATGAAGCAGACTTCATCAAATACTCTGATTAGTTCCCTCGGCACTAAGCATCCACTTTCTGAACGTACCTTTCCTTTCACCACAGCCTCACCCGTTTTAGGATCTACGTACCAGTACCATATGTCACCGAGGATATCCTGAGATAACTTGCTCAGGGGAATCTTGGTTTCACATAGCACTGGCTTGTATACCAGTTTCTTTAAGAATTTCTTAGTCATAGGATGTCTAGCATTCTTATCCTTGACTCGCTTGGGCACTTGAGGCTTGAATACTTCAAACATCCGAGATCTTGGTTCCCGCTGTAGAACCTGCCACAAACCCATCGCTACTGCGTGATTTGAGTGACCCAGCAGCTCTCGGTTTGCTAGATTCACAAGGTCGTATTTAGGTAAGGAGTTGAGCGCTTCACTAGTTGGTTTCAAGTATTGAACCCCCCAGATCGTTTGATTGCGAACAACTGCTTGTCTTCCTCGAACCTTACAGCCAAGATCATCCATGTTGCTCCTTGTTTGTCTATGATATAAGTCTTTTGCCAAACGGGAGCTGGACCCTTTGATGAACTAGCAGGCATATCTTTATCTTTCGGTGCCTCTGGATCCACAGGTGTAGGGTCAATTGGGGAGACTTCAGTCGATGCTTCAACGTTACTAGCAGTGTCGACTGAACCTGTGTCGAGCTGAGATTCAAAGGATGGCACTTCAAAGATCTCACCATCTTAGAACTCATACTCTCCTTCCCCGTTGCCCTTGGGAACTTCGATAACTACATCCTCGTCATCTTCATCCCAATCATCACCAGAGTCGATCTCTCCTTCTTCAAGATTGTAGAGAGCATAGATTTGTGCTTCCTTGGAATAGTCAGGCTCTAGGTATAAGATCTCCTCGTCAGATAGATCCTTTAGAACATCAGCCGCTGACTTTCCTTTGTCACCACCAGAGGTATCACCACCTTCCTGATGAGTAGACTCCCCCTCAGCCATTGGAATAGCAGAAATAGGCACGATTGCTAAAGCTTGGTGCTCACTTCAACTAGGACCGACTTTGGGATCCTTGTCATTGTCATCATCCTTAGTCAAATCAACAGGATGACATGGCTCATCACCAGTAGGTGTATATGTATTCTCTTTCTCTTTCTCCCCCTGAGCATCAAGCTTCTTGGTCAGATCAGCAATTAGTTTGACCATCAATTGATGCTCTTTCTGCTGCATATCAAACCTCAGCTCAAGAGCCGACCTGTGTCCCAGAATCATATTATTTGTCTTGATTAGAAGCTCGTTCTGGGCCATTACATTCTTGAGTCTCTCGTCTGTCCCCGTTCTCTGGCTTCTTAGAATTCTAACTTCGTCCACCAACGAATTAATCTGTGCCTGTTGAGCGTCGGATTCCTCCTTTGACTTCTGAACAGTTTCAAGCAGACCAACAACTTGGGTTTCCAGGATTTCTATCCTTTCTTCATTAGGATCAGGATATCTGGATGTAGACGCTTCAGCATTGTGAATTAGGGAGGAGAAGATAGTATCAAAATCAAACCCTTGAGTGAATTCTCCATAGTTGAAGGGTTGACTTATAGGTTCGGTGGTTATAGGGATTGTGGATGTAATAATGGTTGTAGGGGTGATGGAAGGTGTGATGGTGACTGACTCTGTGAGAATTGGAGTAGTCACCGCCACCAGGACAGATGTGACAGGGAGGGTTACTATCACAAGAACCTCCTCTGTGCTAGTACTGACTGCCACATCAGGTTGTACTCGTGGCCTTCTCCTCTGTTGCCGGTATAATTGCTGTGAAGGTGGGGTAGAGGCTGAATTAGTACCTACAGCCGAAACTTGTACTTGCTACTGGGCACTGACCTCCACCTCACTAGGAATAGCATGTTGCTGCCTATCCCCCTGTTTTTGTTTATACTTTCACGCCTTTGTCTTTGAATAGCAGCGTCAGAGTCAGAATCTGGCTCATATTCACTGCTTGATGACTGTCGCTTTCTCTTTAAGAATGACTCAGGAAGGGTCACCTTTGTCATTCTCCTCGGGTGTGCCTGTGATGGTGCATCATCAGAATCAGACTCTGTCTCTTCGGAGTCGGATCCCTCGGCACCATCATGACCTGCTTCTTCGTCTCCACTTTCCGACGATTCATCCACACTTTCAACTTCCTCTTCTTGTTGTTGTTGTTCATCCGAATGTTCACTTAGCTCTGGCTCTCCAGTCAGCCGGTGCCACATATGCTTCGTTTACCAGGTGGCTAAAGAGTGCGGTGTGCTCAGGGGTAGGTTCTACACTCCCTAGCTTTAATAATTGATCAAACACCCTCTTGTCCACCCTCTTAACTTGTAATCTCTCCCAAGTAGCAGGGAGGTTTGGCAACGCATCGTCAATCAGTAGTTGCACAAACCTTGGGTATAATAAGAACCTGAACCTCTCAGCCGTGTTTATCTGATCATTAATGGCTTTGAATATGTATCTTGAGAAGTTGTAGCCCTTATTGAGAGATTAGCCAACCATGGCTGCGCAAGATCATGACCCATTGCATCCTTTCCAGCCTTTCTTGAGGAGATGCACATGATTATGACGTGGGAAAAATATCTCAATTGATCGAGCACCCACATTTTCTTGTATGAAGCATAATCTCTAACACCGACGTACCCCATTTTTTGCCTCCAACAACCATCCACAAAGTAGTCTGGATAGGCTGTTGGATCGGTGGAGAGATCTCGGAATTGCAACACCCATCTAATTGTGTCTTCAGAAAAGGCAATGACATGACCCGCCACGGTAGCCCTTATAACATTGGGGGTTACCGTGCAATCATGCTCCGTGGTCTCCCAGAACTGCTCGAGATATGGTCTTGAAACAATTGGGTCTGTAGAAATAGCATAACTGATTCTTGACGGTTCAAGAATTCAATTATCTCGCGGTACTGCAATGCAGCACCCTTCCATTATGGTTCTGTATTTGCTAGAAGATTGAACTCATTTGTAAACGCACGAGCCATACCTGCAAAAACACACAGAAAACACAATAAGAACAACAAGTTTCATTGGAATTGCAAACACATGATGTGACATTTCGGATTTTCGATCGCACACTTGTAAAATGTTTATCGTGTAATCATTCTCAAATTAAATAAAATACAAGTGTTTTTATTTAATAAGTATTCTATTTTTATTTTTATTTTTATTTTTACGGATTTGAATTAATTAAAATTTTACAAGCTTTAAAACTTATATAAAATATTATATAAAAATCTAAAATTAAAAGTTACACATCAATAAAGTAACCTATTTAAATAAGATAAATAACTTTTATAAAAATTATTTATAATAATAATAATAAAATAAGTTTATAAAAACATTTTTGAATTAATTTGATTTAAAAGAAATTAAATTAATTTATTTAAATAAAAGTTCAGGGGTTGTTTTGTAATTAATCAAACTAGAAGGTTTTAAAACTGAAATCGGTTGAGGGGCTGTTTCTGGACAATTTAAACTACAAGGACCCATCCGTACTTATTTCAAGGACTAATTTAAGTCAAACCAAACTCCAGGGACTAAAACTCCCAATTCCTAAATCGTTTATCCGGTCACCCCCTTCGTTGGTCCGGCGGGTAAAGCCATTTTCCGGCGAACCCCCGACAGGGCTGTCCCCTGCACCTCGACAGCCGCTACAGGCATCCCTGAGCTCGTCTTCTCCACGCGAACAAAAGGCCCCGACCAATTGGTCTCCCCAACATAAGGATCGTCTGATCCTGTTGGTGGCCGAGAAACCCACTTTCGAATTCACACCCGACAGACCACCTCCACGCATGTTGAATGTCTGGATAGTTTCGTCTCGTCCAGACTAGTGTCGGAACGTGCCCAATTGCACGTTTTAACAAATAAATCAAGCTCGGCTATAAATAGCCATAGTCGGACCTGCTCGAGCTCGCGACCCCTTTTTCACCCACTCTCACTTCAAATTGAAGACGGCATTGTGTTCATCGCCTCTGAGTGAAGCTGTGACCAGAGCCTTAGAGCCCAATTCCATCCCGAAGCTTGAATTCCCATTCTTGATATTCTCGAATTAAAAGCTCTGCCGTTCGACCCTTTGCGACCAAGTAAGAATCCTCAACTTAGTTTCTTTACTTTCTGTTATCATAAGGCAAACCGAACCAATCGAAATCACGACTCCAAACCATCAATTACCGGACAAACTAATGTTCTAAAAGAATTACTGTTTTAAATTGCTAAAGTCTGGACCATCGAAACTACTTAGTTTCGATTGAGTAAACGGTCAATCAAAACTAATAGTTTCGATAGATAGTAGTTTCGACAGCCTGTGTATCACTTATAAATGATCAATCGAAACTAGTAGTTTCGATAAATGGTAGTTTCGACAGCTGAACATCACTTATAAATGATCAATCGAAACTAGTAGTTTCGATAGACGGTAGTTTCGACAGCCTGTGTACCACTTATGAACATAGTTTCGATACCTGTCACAACTATAAAACAGTTTCGATCAAATCAGTAATTTCAAGTAAATCTGGACCAACTTCTATGCAAATACCACTGAGAAATGCTATTATAAACCTATACACAACTAAATACTAATACGCACATGTATACATACAATGATACCCATTTATCTACATAGGGTTTCAACGTGCTTAGACTTCAACATCTTTATCACCTACACGCGTGGAAAAAAATACCCGCTTGCAAGGTGAGTTACATAGCCCCTATTTTACATTTTCATACGTTTTGGGGTGAAACATTATACATGCTACTCACATTGTTTGTACGTGTTATACATGAGACTATATGCTTATTCTTTGGATGTACATACATTTAAACACAAGACAACCAACTGTAATATTGATAGATCTATTGTGCCTGACCAGCCCACCCGGTTAGGGTGTTTATTACTGCATACTCGGATATAACCGCGTGTTATATTCAAACATATCGGATATAGTGGGTAACTATATTCAAACATACCGGACTTAGCTGTTGTGCTCTGTTCAAGCGCGTCAAACTCGGTTTGAATTGTGATTAAATAAATGATACATCAAACATACTATGTTTAACAAGATAAACAATGAGTTGCAAAACGATTTACAACTTCTATTTACCGGATTTACTAAACCTATGTACTCACCAACTTTTTAGTTAACACTTGATTTAAATAATGTTTCAGGTTTGGATATGTGACTACTTGCCGAAGATTTCTCCACTTAAGGACTATGGACCTAGTTAAATTAATCAATGTTTTGAACTAGACTAGGTTATTTGAAATGTATCGTATTTGGATCTTGTTGTCTTTAAATTTAATTAATGAATTGTGTAACCTTTTAGCTATCATGTGCTTTTGAACAATCATTCCATCGTCGGCCCCGATGATTCCGCCATCGGTCGGGGTGTGGCAGATTGGTATCAGAGACATGGTTATAGGGAATTAGGTTATTAGACACGATGACCTAGACTATAACCCTAGGACTCCCTTTTATGTGTTATGTGCTAAATGATTAATTGCTATGTGAATTATTTGTAGTTAGGTATTATTTGAATTTTCCCGAGTTTGGTACATGAGACTTATACACATACATACAAGACTTTGATACATGATACATACCTTACATACATATTTGACAAACAAACTTATGCAAACAAATACACTACTCATCCTTATCCATACTCTTTCCTAATCCATATAAATTGCAACATTCCTACACATTTTATACTTATAGACTCTCAAGTCTATTAAAATCTTGAAAATCTCGTCAACGACTTAATTTCTTGAAACCAGTAAAGGACACGTGCAATCTGGAAGGCTGACACCTGTACATTGGGTTTTCTGTCTAGGAAAGCATTTCGTATAAATCCAAATAAACGGACCCGTATGCTTTCCTGGGAATTCCTGAAGTAAGTGTTTACCTATAGGCTAAAGCATGTCTCTTTGAAAGTTTTGAGGGATTATTTAACGTTGATACGTCAATGTATTCGCAAGGATACGATCCAAACTTAAACTCAAAATTTGGGGACATTATAGCAAGATAGGAAGAACTAGACGAACATGTAAAGCATATCATTATTACGGGTGCACACGTAATAACGATTTGTAATGCACGCAAGTCCCGGCAATTCCTATTATGCAAATAATGATCTATAACATCATGTCCTACCCGGAATAGACAACTTAGTTTCCCCCATCAACTTAAAATAAATACACATGCACTGGCACGCGTCATGATGAATCCCGTTTTTCTGCTTACATTATTTCCCGCTATAACCCATATATATCCATCTTATCTAAAATATCATTGTCTTTTCTTATGGTGTTAGAATGCCTCCTCGACGTGCAAACTCTAGCACTTCTAACCCGGATCTTGCTACTATTCTTGCCCAGCTGGTAGGGCAAATGACCCAAGCAAATAACAACAGTGACGGGTCTCACAACATCCAAGGGAACGGTGGTACCAACCCGCCTCACTGCACGTTTAAGCACTTTAACTCGTGCAATCCTACAAAATTCTTCGGGACTGAAGGTGCTACCGGCCTACTGCAATGGTTTGAAAGCATGGAAAGCACGTTCCTAAACAGTGACTGTCCCGATAATCTTCGGGTTCGTTATGCCACAAGTGTACTCCAAAAGAGAGCCCTCACCTGGTGGAACGGTGAGAAACGCACTCGTGGTGCCGAGGTTGCTACATCCTTATCATGGGATGATCTGAAGAAGGCCATCACTGATGAATTCTTTCCTCGGAATGAAATGAGGAAGCTCGAGGCTGAGTTTTGGGATCTTGCCCAAGACAGCGGGGATAATCTGGCCTACACCACCCAGTTTCAAGAGCTAAGTCTGCCGGTGCCTCATATGATCACTCCCTTTGCTCGGAGGATTGAAAAATACATAGGCGGCCTGCCTATGCAAATTCAAGATGCTGTTCTAGGAAGCAATCCTCCTACACTTGAAGCTGCTATCCGCCTATCTGCTACACTATCCGACAACCATGTCAAAGCCGGAACCTTAACAAGAAAGGGTTCCAAGAAGGTTGTTTCTACTCTTGCGGCCGTCAAAGATGTAAAACCCGAGTCTTCCAACCGCAACAAGAAACGAAAGGGTTGAAACTTCGCAGCCGTAACTCCCGCTGTGCCTGCTATCCAAGCGGCCCCTTTGGGTCAAAACCCGAAAACTTATCAGGGCCCGAATCCCCAATGCCAGACCTGCAAGTACCATCATCCTGCCAACCTACCATGCCGATTGTGTTCAAGCTGCGGACGATATGGACACGTGGTCACTACCTGCTGTACCCGTCCTCCCATCCATCAAGCTGCTCCAGCCAACCGTCCCATCTATCCGGCACCTCTCAATGGTCGGGCATGTTACGAATGTGGAGATCCAAACCATTTCCGTGACCGATGCCCAAAACTTCATCATCAAGGTGTTCCTCAAGGACGAGCGTTTAACATAAACGCTAATGAGGCTCAAGCGAACAACGACGTGATAAACGGTACGTTTCTCGTAAACAATCATTATGCATCCATTTTATTTGATACCGGTGCCGATAGGAGTTTTGTGTCTCTTACCTTTGAATCTCGACTTGCTAAACAAAGAACGAAACTTGACAATTCATATTCAGTGGAGATAGCAAACGGAAAATCTATTACTATAAATTCTGTTATCCGCAACTGCAATCTCGAGCTTAATAATCATGTGTTCTCCGTTGATCTCCTTCCAATTCAATTGGGAAGCTTCGATATTATAATTGGCATGGACTGGTTATCCAAGCACCATGCCGAGGTCATTTGCTACGAAAAGTGCATTCGTATACCTCTCCCTTCGGGTGACACGTTAGTTATTTTCGGTGAAAAACCGTGTCGTGGTCTTCAACTCATGTCATGCACATTAGCACAAAAGTACTTGCGGAAAAAGTACGTTGCTTTCTTGGCCCACGTAGTTGACACGAAAGATAAGGGTAAGAAATTGCAAGATATTCCGATCATTCGAGACTTTCCCGAGGTATTCCCCGAGGACCTACCCGGCCTTCCTCCTCCTAGACAAGTGGAGTTTCGTATTGACCTTGTGCCTGGAGCAACTCCCGTGGCAAAAGCCCCCTATCGTCTTGCACCTTCCGAGATGCAAGAGCTTGCAAGTCAATTACAAGAACTCTCATCCAAAGGATTCATCCGCCCGAGCCATTCACCTTGGGGCGCTCCCGTGCTGTTCGTAAAGAAAAAGGATGGATCGTTTCGAATGTGCATCGATTATCGTGAACTCAACAAGCTTACAATTAAGAACCGTTATCCCTTACCCCGTATCGACGATCTTTTCGATCAACTTCAAGGTTCAACATGCTTCTCCAAGATTGACCTTCGTTCCGGATACCATCAACTTCGTGTTCTCGATGAAGACATTCCGAAGACTGCCTTCCGGACTAGATATGGTCACTACGAGTTCATGGTCATGCCATTTGGTTTTACTAATGCACCTGCAGTCTTCATGGACCTTATGAACCGTGTATGCAAACCTTATTTGGACAAGTTCATGATCATTTTCATTGACGACATTCTCATCTATTCTAAAACGAAAGCGGAGCATGAACAACATCTTCGTTTGATTTTGGAAATCTTGAAGAAAGAACAACTATACGCCAAGCTCTCCAAGTGTGAATTCTGGCTAAAGGAAGTTCAATTTTTGGGACACATAGTCAACGATAAGGGAATTCATGTGGACCCGGCAAAGATCGAGGCGGTAAAGAATTGGAGTACTCCTAAGAATCCTACCAAGATTCGTTCATTCCTTGGACTAGCAGGTTACTATCGTCGCTTCATCCCAAATTTCTCCAAGATTGCGGTTCCGCTCACTGCCTTGACTCATAAAGGTAAATCTTACGAGTGGGGACCCAAGCAAGAGGAAGCTTTCCAAACTCTAAAGCACAAGCTCTGCAATGCTCCTATTCTAACTCTTCCTAGTGGTAATGACGACTTTGTCGTTTATTGTGATGCATCTAACTAAGGTCTTGGTTGTGTTCTTATGCAACGAGGTCAAGTAATTGCATACGCATCACGTCAACTCAAAGTCCATGAGAAGAACTATACGACCCACGATCTCGAACTTGGTGCTGTCATTTTCGCCTTGAAAATTTGGAGACATTATCTTTATGGCACCAAATTCGTGGTTTTCACCGACCACAAAAGTCTCCAACATATTTTCAATCAAAAAGAGCTTAATATGAGGCAACGACGATGGGTTGAACTTCTTAACGATTACGACTGCGAGATTCGCTACCACCCCGGCAAAGCAAATGTTGTAGCCGACGCCTTGAGTCGTAAAGAACGTATCATGCTTCATAGTGTTTGTATTTATAATGATATCCAAGCCCGTATTCTTCAAGCACAACACACCTCGGTTACCGAGGGAAGCATGTACCAAGAAATGGCATGTGGTGTAGAACTCTTGCTAGAAACCAAAGCCAACGGTCTATTGTATTACTTGGACCGTATCTGGGTTCCCAATCGCGACAATCTTCGTATATTTTTGATGAATGAGTCCCACAAAACTCGATATTCGGTACATCCCGGAGCTGATAAAATGTACATGGGTCTCCGTCAGCAATATTGGTGGCCCGGCATGAAAAAGGATATTGCCCTCTTTGTGGCAAAATGCCTAACTTGTTCTAAAGTGAAGGCTGAACACCAGAAGCCTTCCGGTCTCCTCGAACAACCTGAAATTCTCGTGTGGAAGTGGGAGAACCTTGCTATGGATTTCATCACCAAACTCCCACGCACTTCTAGTGGGCACGATAGTATCTGGGTTATTATCGACCGACTTACAAAGTCTGCTCATTTCTTGCCTATTCGTGAGGACTATCGAGTCGAGAAATTGGCTCGGATCTACATTGATGAGATCGTAAGTCGTCACGGAATCCCTTTGAACATCATCTCCGATCGTGATTCGCGTTTTACTTCCCGATTTTGGCAATCATTGCAATCAGCACTTGGTACTCGTTTGGATTTAAGTACGGCTTACCATCCTCAAACTGATGGACAAACCGAGCGAACAATCCAAACTCTCGAGGATATGCTTAGAGCTTGTGTCATTGACTTTGGTGGCAATTGGAATTCTCACCTACCACTGATCGAATTTTCCTACAACAACAGCTACCACACAAGTATTAACATGGCGCCGTTTGAAGCTCTTTATGGACGAAAATGTCGTTCACCGATTTGTTGGAACGAAATTGGTGAAGCACAAATCACCGGTCCCGAGCTTATCCAAGAGACCACCGATAAAATCTTTCTTATTCGTGACAACATTCGAGTAGCAAGGAGTCGGCAAAAGAGCTATGCCGATAAAAGACGAAAACCCTTGGAATTTCAAGTTGGGGATATGGTCCTCCTAAAGGTATCACCTTGGAAGGGCGTAGTCCGATTTGGAAAGAAAGGAAAACTCGCACCTCGATATGTGGGTCTATTCAAGATACTCGAAAGGGTAGGAAAAGTGGCCTACAAACTCGATCTTCCTTCAGAACTCATCAACGTTCATCCGACTTTTCATGTATCTAATTTGAAAAAGTGTCTAGCCGACGAGAATCTCCGCATCCCACTTGATGAAGTGCGCATTGACGAGAAAATGCACTTTGTTGAGAAACCCGTGGAAATCATGGACCGAGAAGTCAAGAAACTCAAGCGTAGTCGCATCCCCATTGTCAAGGTCCGTTGGGAGTCTAAACGTGGACCCGAGTTCACTTGGGAACGTGAAGACCAAATGAAGACCAAGTATCCGCATCTCTTTTCATAGCCTCCATTAGTTGAATTTCGGGGCGAAATTCCTCTAACATGGGGAGACTGTGACATTTTGGATTTTCGATCGCGCACTTGTAAAATGTTTATCGTGTAATCATTCTCAAATTAAATAAAATACAAGTGTTTTTATTTAATAAGTATTCTATTTTTATTTTTATTTTTACGGATTTGAATTAATTAAAATTTTACAAGCTTTAAAACCTATATAAAATATTATATAAAAATCTAAAATTAAAAGTTACACATTCAATAAAGTAACCTATTTAAATAAGATAAATAACTTTTATAAAAATTATTTATAATAATAATAATAAAATAAGTTTATAAAAACATTTTTGAATTAATTTGATTTAAAAGAAATTAAATTAATTTATTTAAATAAAAGTTCAGGGGTTGTTTTGTAATTAATCAAACTAGAAGGTTTTAAAACTGAAATCGGTTGAGGGGCTGTTTCTGGACAATTTAAACTACAAGGACCCATCCGTACTTATTTCAAGGACTAATTTAAGTCAAACCAAACTCCAGGGACTAAAACTCCCAATTCCTAAATCGTTTATCCGGTCACCCCCTTCGTTGGTCCGGCGGGTAAAGCCATTTTCCGGCGAACCCCCGACAGGGCTGTCCCCTGCACCTCGACAGCCGCTACAGGCATCCCTGAGCTCGTCTTCTCCACGCGAACAAAAGGCCCCGACCAATTGGTCTCCCCAACATAAGGATCGTCTGATCCTGTTGGTGGCCGAGAAACCCACTTTCGAATTCACACCCGACAGACCACCTCCACGCATGTTGAATGTCTGGATAGTTTCGTCTCGTCCAGACTAGTGTCGGAACGTGCCCAATTGCACGTTTTAACAAATAAATCAAGCTCGGCTATAAATAGCCATAGTCGGACCTGCTCGAGCTCGCGACCCCTTTTTCACCCACTCTCACTTCAAATTGAAGACGGCATTGTGTTCATCGCCTCTGAGTGAAGCTGTGACCAGAGCCTTAGAGCCCAATTCCATCCCGAAGCTTGAATTCCCATTCTTGATATTCTCGAATTAAAAGCTCTGCCGTTCGACCCTTTGCGACCAAGTAAGAATCCTCAACTTAGTTTCTTTACTTTCTGTTATCATAAGGCAAACCGAACCAATCGAAATCACGACTCCAAACCATCAATTACCGGACAAACTAATGTTCTAAAAGAATTACTGTTTTAAATTGCTAAAGTCTGGACCATCGAAACTACTTAGTTTCGATTGAGTAAACGGTCAATCAAAACTAATAGTTTCGATAGATAGTAGTTTCGACAGCCTGTGTATCACTTATAAATGATCAATCGAAACTAGTAGTTTCGATAAATGGTAGTTTCGACAGCCTGAACATCATTTATAAATGATCAATCAAAACTAGTAGTTTCGATAGATGGTAGTTTCGACAGCTTGTGTACCACTTATAAACGGTCAATCGAAACTAGTAGTTTCGATTGAACATAGTTTCGATACCTGTCACAACTATAAAACAGTTTCGATCAAATCAGTAATTTCAAGTAATCTGGACCAACTTCTATGCAAATACCACTGAGAAATGCTATTATAAACCTTTACACAACTAAATACTAATACACACATGTATACATACAATGATACCCATTTATCTACATAGGGTTTCAACGTGCTTAGACTTCAACATCTTTATCACCTACACGCGTGGAAAAAAATACCCGCTTGCAAGGTGAGTTACATAGCCCCTATTTTACATTTTCATATGTTTTGGGGTGAAACATTATACATGCTACTCACATTGTTTGTACGTGTTATACATGAGACTATATGCTTATTCTTTGGATGTACATACATTTAAACACAAGACAACCAACTGTAATATTGATAGATCTATTGTGCCTGACCAGCCCACCTGATTAGGGTGTTTATTACTGCATACTCGGATATAACCGCGTGTTATATTCAAACATATCGAATATAGTAGGTAACTATATTCAAACATACCGGACTTAGCTGTTGTGCTCTGTTCAAGCGCGTCAAACTCGGTTTGAATTGTGATTAAATAAATGATACATCAAACATACTATGTTTAACAAGATAAACAATGAGTTGCAAAACGATTTACAACTACTATTTACCGGATTTACTAAACCTATGTACTCACCAACTTTTTAGTTGACACTTGATTTAAATAATGTTTCAGGTTTGGATATGTGACTACTTGCCGAAGATTTCTCCACTTAAGGACTATGGACCTAGTTAAATTAATCAATGTTTTGAACTAGACTAGGTTATTTGAAATGTATCGTATTTGGATCTTGTTGTCTTTAAATTTAGTTAATGAATTGTGTAACCTTTTAGCTATCATGTGCTTTTGAACAATCATTCCATCGTCGGCCCCGATGATTCCGCCATCGGTCGGGGTGTGACACATAACTCAGTATAGCAGTTACTCAATGAACTGAATTTCCAGACTTAGAAAATTTCACAAGTGTTGCTCATGCGTACTTAGCAAGTACGCAGGAATTTGTTCTTGCGTACTTAACAAGTACGCATGAATTACTTCTTGCGTACTTGTTATGTGCGCAAGAATTGCACTTGACAATTTTTTTAGAAATCCCAAAATTCAACAGATGATAACATTGATGTGGATCAGGTCACCACAAGGTCGAAATCAGTGATCAAGACCCATGGAACCAATATCAACACCAATCAACTGCTATTCTTGTCACAATTTTGACCTAACTGGCGACACAGTCAAACCGACGGTCAAATCCAAGCCAAGGTCAAAAATTAAGAATCGATAAGGAAGATTAAGGACTAATTAAGGTTCGATTGATGATTTTAAACAAGTTTTAATTATCATGTTTTACCAAAACAATCAATCATTTGACTAAAATCACGAATTAAACCCTAAAACTTTTTAAAGTCTAAATCGGTCCAAAATTTGTGATTTTGTGGATGGAATGCCTCTAGATTCTCACCAATTGATTGTATAACGATGATGATACTAGTAACGGGACGAAAAATCGGTTAAGAACACTCGAATTTTTGAGTAAAAATCACAGAGGGAAATGAACAGGCGAAACAATTTGAATGAGATAAAAAAATCTAAAAATTTTCTAACTCCTATTTTTATACCCAACACAAAAAGGTCTTGCGTACTTGCTAAGTGTGCAAGACTTAACTCCTGCGAACTTACTAAGTGCGCAAGACTTAACTCTTGCGTACTTGTTAAGTACGCAGGGCTTACTTCATGCGCACTTGTCAAGTACGCAGAAACCCTTATGTGCGCAAACTTTCAACTCAAAATATGAAGATTTCAAGTCAAATAACGAACAATATAAAAACATTCAATCAGGAGGATTCAAAATCAATTCAGGAAGGTTAAACACAAATATTTTTGGCTTTTCTGATTAAAATTGAACTGTACACAAACTTAAAATCTTTTTTGATCTTTTCTAGATAGAAATATACACATATTCACACAAACTATTTTTGATCAAAGACATGAGCAGAGGATCATATCAGACTAACTTATAGCAAAAACGATACAATATAAACATCAAAGAATATGAGATCATGTCATTGATTACTATTTATTCATCCGTAATAAGCACATAAACAAGTAATTCAAGTTGACAATATTATAAGATTTGAAACCATAAGCATCTTTGTATCACGTTCTTGTGTGTTAAGGTATTAATTATAAGATATACAACGTGTACCCCACTGATATGCAACAGTAATGTAAATTGCACTATCTCAAAGCATCTAAGATTTTCCCAATGATTTTCTAAATCTCCAGAGTGAAGTGACATCACTTAGCACAGAAAAAATCAAGCAGAATCCATAAGGATTATCAGGAATCATAAGATTCATAATCGAGTGATTCATTTGTCTTGGTTTCATTTGATTTCTTCGTTTAATATCGGTATGATGATTCAGGATAATGAATATGGTGTTTGATCTTTAGGTAAGGGAATCCAACTTTTATATGGATTTGATTTCAATGAATCATGAGTGATTCAAGGGTGAATACATGCTCAACGGTTGATGTAGAGACATGTCTTGATTCAAACTCTCTTTGCATACTTGTGAGTATGGGCAGTGAGATGAACCGCATTAATTGTGCTAACGACATAACCCGAAACTGATCTCAGAAGAAAATTATTGCCAAAATCTAACATCCTTTATCTGATGATGATCTTTTCTATTCTTTTACGCACGCAAACATGGGTTCAAATCACAGTTGTAATATAGATTTAGTTTCCACACTACTAGTGATTCAAAGACGCATACAGCCTACTGACAATTCAAATTACTTGTAAATAAATAGATTAAAAACATGATAATTTAAACAATTAAGTAAGCATGACGCAATCATTTCCCATATGAGCAGTCTATGGTGTTTAGATCATTTCTGATGTACTATCATTTCCTCTTTTCTCAAGTTAACTTTGAAATTTTCTCCATTTTCTATTTTGTTTTTGATTTTGTAAAATATTTTGAAGAATAAAAGAACTATACAGAAAATTTAAATGAAGTAAAATTTAACTTTCATGAATTGAATTGATTTAAGAAAACAAGTTTTCACTCAAGATTGAACATTCCTATCAAGTTGACAAGATGCTCAAAACGGGATCGATCAAATGCCTTAGTGAAAAGGTCTGCAAGATTGTCATCCGTGTGAACCTTTACAAGTTCAATTAAATACTTTTCAGCACAATCACGGATGAAATTATGGCGAATTTCAATATGTTTCGTTTTGGAATGTTTCACTGGGTTATTTGTGATGGACATGGTGGCATTGTTGTCAATAAACAGAGGAGTTCCAGTGAAGTTCAAGCCGTAGTCTCTCAATTGCTGCTGAATCCACAATATTTGAGAACAACCGCTCGTCGCAGCAATGTATTCTGCTTCACAAGTTGAGACAGAAACCGTTAACTGCTTCTTACACTGCCAGGAGACCAGTCTGTCTCCCAAGAATTGACATCCACCAGAAGTTGACTTTCTGTCAAGGTTACAAACGCCATAGTCTGAATCAGTGTAGGCTTTGAAGTCAAATGACTGCTGCTTAGAGTACCATAGACCCAATCGGGGTTTCCCTTTCAAGTATCTGAAAATTCTCTTCACAGCTATCATGTGGGACTCCTTCGGTTGTGACTGAAACCTTGAGCACAAGCACACAGCAAACATTATATCGGGTCTTGAAGTTGTGAGATACATAAGTGATTCGATCATCCCACGGTACAATCTGGAATCCACATCCTTTCCATCTTTGTCAGGATGTAGACCATGATTGACGGGGATACGCGTGCCATAATTACTGCTATCATTCATCTTGTATTTTGACAAGATGTCCTGCACATACTTGGTTTGATGTAGATAAATGTCATCCTCTCTTTGACTAACTTGCAGACCCAGGAAGAACGACAATTCACCCATGTTACTCATTTCAAACTTGGACTTCATCACCTGCTCGAATTCCCTACACATCCCTTCATTTGTAGATCCAAAAGTAATGTTGTCGACGTAGACTTGTACAAGAAGAATGTCACCTCCTGCTTTCCTAATGAAGAAGGTCGAGTCAATCTGTCCACGGTCGAAACCATTAGATAGTAGATGCTTAGATAAAGTCTCATACCATGCCCGCAGTGCTTGATGAAGACCATAAAGTGCTTTGTCGAGCTTATATACTTTATTGATATTATGCGGATCTTCAAAGTCGGAAGGTTGAGTGACATAGTCCTCTTCATGAACTTTTTCATACATGAAAGCACTCTTCACATCAAGTTGATAGACCTTGAAGCCGACAAAGGTGGCATAAGCCAAGAACAGTCGAATGGCCTCAATTCTAGTAACTGGGGCATATACTTCCGTGTAATCCAAGCCCTCATGCTGATAAAAACCCTGAACAACCAATCTCGCTTTGTTCTTCACCACAACATGACGATCATCCGTCTTGCATTTGAACACCCATCTGGTGCCAATTGGTTGTACGCCCCTTGGCAAGTCAACCAAATCCCACACATGCAACTTTTGGAATTGAGACAATTCATCTTGCATCGCCTCAATCCAGCAGTTGTCAGCGAGAGCCTCCTTCACATTCTTCGGCTCTAACTGGGACACGAATGCAACATGTAGACATGTTTCCATGACACCAGTGTCAAGTATCTCCGAGTACAGATTAGTGTTCTCAGTAATGGTTCGATGACGAGTTTGAACACCGGCATGAGGATCACCAATAATGTTGTCAATTGGATGATTCTTATGCACTCTCGCCTCTGGTACATTCGGTTTCGGAATTTATGAATCGAGGTCCGTGCTTAACTCCCCCGTATCCTTTAGGAACAGTAAATGCATACGTGTCACGTTTCTATGGGATTAGATGGAGATAACCAACCATAACATGCCACGTGACAGGCTATGGTTTAAAATCTTTTTTAAACCGCAGTCATTTTTATTGATATATAAATTTGGAATGAGAACAACCAAAAGGTAAGTTGATTGAGTTGGTAGGGTAAGATGGCTTCTTAGCATCTAACCATGTTCGAAACCCCATCTTTCCTTAGATTTCATTTTCTTTTTTCTTTCTCTATTTCCAATTTGTTTTTGATGCCATTGTTTTATGTAAATTAACTTGCAAGTTCCCTTCACATCACCCTTTTTTTAATTCAATTAAATATGCTTACATGTTTTAATGAAAAAAAGAATATGATACTTTTAATTTTATTGATGATGTTGATTGTATTACATAACTTTTTTCCATTATATATCTATATGAAAGTAGCACAGCTAGGAATATTACTATATTTTTATTGGACCGTTATGTCAGGTGACACGTGATGATTGATTTTTTTTCTTTTGTTTTTGAAAAAGAGGATTTCTTTCCCCTTGATAAAAACAATCTGGTCCACGTTCAATGCCAATCAATCATTTAGTGGAGCTGGTAAAGCGTGTGTGGAGCGGCTCCTCCCCTCCCCATGTGACCTGGGTTAACTAATTTTAGGTTTTCTGGTCTGTTTGTTATACGCGTTTTGATATTTGCTTGCGAAATTCTCGGCGTAAAGCGCGCGGAGAAAACCATGTAGTTAAGATAATTTGTATTTTAGCCCATGATTATATAAACCCAATTTACATAAATAACACATGAACTAAGTAATTAATCAAAATAAACCTTTATTTTCACCGAAGTTTATTTCAATCAGTGTTGTAAAACTCGACCTAGGCTGCCGAGTACTCGGCGAGTACTCGGTAGGGTGCCGAGTCGTTTTTCTTCAACTCGGTCAACATTACTCGGAATCGGTCCAACTCGGTCAACTTGGATATTTGATGTTTTTCACCGATTGTCGCTGTTTTTTTACCGATTCTTGTTGGATTTTCTCTGTTTTTCACAGAAATACACTGAAAAGCGAGAATTAAATGATTACTATGTCTATAATATTAAAAAAAATGAATATCAATTTTTGAAGTACTTTAGTATTTGGACATTTATCCTTTTGATTTATATTGATATTCACGTATTTTGTAATAAATATTAGTAAACTTATGATATGTGACACATATATAATTTTCCAAAAATTAATTTATATATAATTTAACATGTCTGAGTACTCGTAACTTTTCAGTCGACCGACCTGACAGCGCCTAGCGACTTCTGAAACCATGATTTCAATTAATAATAATAATTATTATCTCCGAGGATAACCAACTACTATTCTATAATTATGACCTACGTACTTGATTCGCTTACGACTAACATGTTAACTTGATACGTTATTCGTTGTGTGGCTTTACAAGATTAACTTCAATTCATTAGGAGTATTGTATTATATTCATGGGCACATAAGATATTAAAATACGTCTTTGTTACTAAAGTCACCAGGTGTTACACATATTCACAAATAAATATTAAGTGGGTTCAACATAACAAAACACGATATTAAATGGATTCAACGTAACACGACATGAATATATTTATACCTCGTGTTTGGGTTAAAGAATTTTAGTCGCCAACCCCAGACCCATCATCCCACCAGCCTAACACGGTTGACACCCGTATCTTTGATGCTGTAATATTTGTTGTAGAGAGAGACAGGATTGAAAATTTAAAAGAGGGGATAAAAGAAAATCATACAAGTTGCTCTATCTTTTTAAGAACATGAAAGTTAAAGAATGTGAGAGATGTTTTAAATTTACATTTTTACCCTAAATTAATCATGCGTGCGATGTACATGGTTAATTATAGCATGTGAGACTTGAGAACAATTGATTTGCCAAAGGTGTTACCATTTAATTTTCAAGCTATATTATTTTTATCAAAAACTAGATGTTACCGGTAACCCTCTGACTTGTAATATTTCTCTAATTTCATGTAATCTAGAGATTGATCAAAACTGTCACTGGTGCCATATGAACATGAAAGTTCAGCTTACGACTTCTTGTTTTGGGGGGGTCATCTCTTGGCGTATTTTATAATATATTCAACCGTGAACTTTGAAAATTTTATTTTATTTATTAAATAAATTGTCTTACCTTAGTATAAAAAAACAAAATAATAGACTTCAACAACTTAGTTGGTAAAACTAACATACTACTTTAACTATAAGAGACTACCTCTGAACCGGTCAGAGGTATAAGGTGTTTGTTTTAGATTTTGCCAGTCTCTTAATAGTTCATTCAGCATCTTAATGGTTCAAATAAAAAACAATACTAAACCATTAAGAGATCTTAATGAACCAAACAGCCCCTATGAAACAATAGAATTTGATAGACAAATTGCTAAACGTACCCCTAATTTTTACTTTTACGAGTTGCAATCCATCACGTAAATTGTTACATAAGTTATATTCCGCGTCCTTTAAAGACTAAAAGATAAAGATGATTCCTTTTTTTTTAAATGCAAACTTTATAATAAAACACACCCGGTTAGGTTAGCAAACCGTTAACCCAGAGAAAAAACGAAAACCAATAGAATCATTACGACTAGAACATCACAAAAAAGACATTGAGATAATAGAATCAAGTAAAAGTTCGTTATTTCCTTCACTTCGCCCATACGTTTCTTCATTGTGAACTTTCCAAATACTCCACCAAGACGTATAAACGATAGCTTCAATCAGTTTCTTCTTAGGTTTGGAAAAAGAACTCAACTCTAGCCTAGGACTTCTAGCATCCGGGAAAGAAATGTCAAGCCACCTCCCAATACCACTCCGGTTATACTCAAGATGCAACTTTACAATCTCAAAACACATGCTCCGGAGATGGTATGTTTAGCTAACCCCTATATAAATAATATAAAGATGATTCCTTTGATGTCTTCAAAGGGGAGTATATTTAAACTTTAGAGGACAAACTGTAAAACAAAATCCTTTGAAATTGAGTTTCGTCAATCACACAATATATGAGACAAATTACTATCAAACCAAGTGGATGTTTGGCGTAAGAACGTAATTTTGTTTTGGTTTGTCATTGACGTTGGGCGCTTGATTAATTCATCCGTTCCTAAGGACGCTAAAGGACCAAATTATGGGTCCACCAACTCCTTAACAGGGATGTTAAATGGTCTTCTTTTCGGGTTGACGGGTCGAACCTGAAACGAATCTTAAAATTTAACATGAACTTGAGCACAAGGTCCAGAAAATCATGTCATGCATTCAACATCAGTTTTCGCGAGATGACATGAAAGTAACCCGAAACTTTATTTTGGTTGTTTTCAAAATTTGCTTGCTAATAGTCAAAGTTTTTTCATGAAATACCTAATCAAATTAATTATGACATCTAAAAAAAGCAGTTAAAAGATTTTAAGAATGAACGGATTAACCGCTATTCTTGATAAGAACCCGACTACCCGACTCATTTAGTTAAACATGTTAGCAAGTTCATTTCAAAAATAACCCAAACCAATTTAGACTAAATTTAAAACTTAATAAATTTAAAACCGTGAATTGAAGTTCTGTCTGCAGCATCATGTCAAAAAACCTTTTCACATTTGCTATATATATGTATCCATCACCAACTTGAGCGTCGTGTCAAAAAGCCTTTGACATTTGCTAAATATGTATCCGGATCCATCGCCAAGTTGGACTTTTTCGCCATGTAATTTTTTTATAGCAAATTTGGGACTAGCTCACTTGGTACAGCCGTAGGGGTGTCAATCGTGTCGGGTTGATGGGTTAGCGGGTTGATGGGTTTCGGGTTGTCGGGTTGAATTCTTCAACCATAACCCAACCTGTATATTTATTCTTGTTGTGTCGACCCACTTAAAATCGGGTCGTGTTTCAGGTCGACCGTTTTGTTTTTATTAATGAATATGAGTAATAACTAGCGAATTAGTAACAATATAAACAATTAATAATCCAACTAAAATGAAACTTTTTTTTGTAATTGGTGTCCTTTTTACTGTTTTTGTTTCTTTATCTTTCATTCTTAATGAACAAACTTGTTTTAAATATTTAGGTCGAGATTAAAAGAAACGAATAAAAAGATTGGAGAATAGTTTATTAAAACTAGAGTTAATTTCGTTTTTGCTCCCTGTGGATTGACCATTTTAACCATTTTGTCTCAATAGTTTGAAAATGGTCAAAACACTCCTTAAGGTTACCATTTTGTTGTTATTTTGCTCCCTGACACTAACTTTATTAAATATTTCAGTTAAAATTAAAAATATTTTGGTATTTTTTCAGATAAGTATTTAACTATTTATTATTAACCTCTTTTCTTTTTTTCTTTCATTTATCCTGATTCCAAACACTCACCCACTTAAAAATGCTCTCAAGATTTAGAGAGAGAGAGAGTGAAACCAGGAGAGAGGAAGGGGAGGAGACCAGCCACATCCGACGGCTCCTCCGGCGGAATCCAGCGACACCAACGGCGGTTGCGTTAAAGTTTTTATAAACAATTGTAAATGAACATCATTGTGTTTTGAAAATTAACCTTTAATAAAAAAATAAAACTCCATCAACCAATTCCATTTTACCACTTTCAAGAAATAAGCAGACTTCATTGATCCTCCATGGCACATACAAACAAAAAAAACAATTGCAAGTTTATGAATCAAATCCAAAGCTTCCATTTGATTACGCAGACAAAACAAACTATTAACACACAATTTATACAGAATTGATCACCGATTAAACCCATTTCTCACAGAATAATTTTATCAAACACCTGGTGGTGAAACCCGATGAGATCGGATGCTTCTCTGTCGATGCAGGTGACTGAAATAATGGTGATGACGGGCTAGGGTTCCGCCCTAGCAGTGGTGACAGCAGGCGGCGGCCGTCATTTCCGGCTATCCCGCTATTCCGGCGGCTCTCACAGCAGTGACTGGCGGCTAGTGGTGGCAGAGGTGGTGGTCGGCTGTGAGTGATGGTATTTCCGGCGGCTGAGATGAACTCCGGCAAGCGATGGCGGCTGTTGAAACCCCCAAATTCAAACCCTAAATCAAAGCTGGGGGTGGTGGTAGCAGGTGGTGGTGGTGTCGAAGATCCCAAATTCAAACCCTGAATCGATTGGTGCGGTGTTCATTGTGTTGAGGGGGTTGGTGACGGTAAGAAAGAGAGAAATAGAGTGGGAGTGGTGGTAGGTGGTGGTAGGTGGTGGTAGGTGGTGGTAGCATGTGGTGGTGGCTGGTGGTGATAGCATGTGGTGGTGGTGGTGGCGGCAGGTGGGGGTGTAAAAGATAGAGTGAGAGTGTTATATATATATAATCTTACATCGTGAAATTACCAAAATACTCTTACTTTTAACTTAAATATTTAACGAAGTTAGTGTTAGGAAACAAAATGGTAACCTCAAGTAGTGTTTTGATCATTTTCAAACTATTGGGACAAAAGGATTAAAATGGTTAAACCACATGGAGCAAAAACGAAGTTAACTCTTAAAACTAATAAACTAAAATTGTTGGGATTGATCCACTTATTAAACTAAATTAATAGATCAACCCACTTATTAAGCGGGTCGTGTTCGGATTAACCCACTTTTTAAACGAATTGTGTTCGGGTTGACCCATTTTTTAACGGGTCATGTCATCCGATCCAAAACCTGTTTTGTTTCATGTCAGGTTAGGGTCGTGTCAGAAATTGCCACCCTGGGTAATTTAGTAATAGGGTAGACTTTTCGTTAAAAAACAAATTCTCTTAAACACTCTATAAATACCACCTTATATTCATTACAACTACTTAAACTTTCAAGACATACTATTTGCTCTCTCCCAAGAACATGAGAAAATATTATCATCTCCTTATGTTTGGGAGATCAAAAGGTCTCTCAATCTCAAATAAAAAATGGTTTCATCAAAGTGTTTTCATTAGATCACAACACCTTCTAAGCCACCCACCGCCACCATTAGACATGCACGGTGGTACATTTGGTTATGTTACCCAATACCTTCGTAACCATCAACATGCACGATTCTCAACCTTACACGAGATCGCACTCCCCGAACATGAGCCGCTCGATTACCAAGTGTCCGTAAAGGGTAGAGATGTCATTTATGCAGTTCATCATGAGCCTAAGATCGAATACTGGCTCCCTCAGTCCAACCTAGACCTACTCTTGCCGCCACTCGAAGCAGGCGTTTTCTTTTGCTACAAGAATAGGGAAGACACTTCGATGTCACCCGAGACTGTAGTGAAGATTATTAAGAATTCTTTGGCTGGGGTATTATCGACATTTTACCCGCTTGCTGGAGAGATAGAGGCTAACAGTCAAGGGGAACCGGAAGTGTGGTGCAACAACAATGGGGTAGAATTTGTGCATGCTCATGCTGACGTGGAACTCAAAACCCTAGATCTGCACCACCCAGATGAAACAGTGAAAGGAAAGCTGGTCCCCAAGATAAATCGCGGAGTGCTTGCAGTTCAGGTAAAACAACTCTCGGCTATAATAAGTATGGAAAAATATATTTTGGTCGTAAATTTGTCAAAAAAAAAATTAAATATAAAAATATATTTGGGTCATAAAAGATTCATAAATTTGAAAAATAAACAAGTAAAAATAAAAGTATACGACCAGATTTAAAAAAAAAAACCATGAAAATTAGACGAAAAAAAAGACGGTCATAAATGCGGAGTTTTCATGCCGTGTTTACGATCTAATAATTTTTATTTTTTGAAAAAAAACATAGTAGCATATTATTTTACGATATACTAGTTTGTATTTAATATAATATAATTGATAACTACTCAATAACATATATATATATATATAAATAATTATATATTTGTATAGATAAATAATTAATGATCAAGTCATCAAGAGTTAAGCCACGCTAAAGCTTAAACATGTAAAATTATTCAGAGATTGAATTATAAGCATATAACTTACTTACGAGTTGAATTCAATAGTATCCTTAAAACTAAAGAAGCCGAATTTAAATAGCCAAGTTTGAGTTTCACTTAGACTCATTTAGACCCTTACATATAATAATAATATGGAGTTATTACAATAAAACAAACCATTATATACCTTTCTTTAATCATGTGAACATTTTTAAACATTTTAAAATTAATTGAAAACACATGTAATCAAAATATACCGCTAAATCTCCAGAATTATAATATATATTGCTAAACATCAACATCCGAAGTCTATCTTATTTTATTATTGATTTTACGTAATTTATAAGCGACGAGCTTCTTATTAATTTAATGGGAGAATTGCATATATCTTCTTCTAAACTTGTAAAATTGCATATTTACAATACTCTTCATGTATGATTTAAAAAAATATGTAATTTTGTAAGTTTAGAAGGGAATACACAATTTTCCCTTTCATATACTTTCGTGGGTGCATTTTTATGGTTGAAACTTTATATAGTTTAAGGTGTCAACTTTCTTGTTAATTTCACACATAACCAAACTAATTGAAGAATTAAATTGAATGAATTATATTTATATCAATCAAACAAACTAGCTAATTAATTAGGGTGATTTGCATATATCCTCTTGTAAAATTCATTAATTGAATATTTATCTAACCTAAAACTAAAATTACATATATCCTTTTATAAAATCCATTAAATGAATATTACCTAACATAAAACCAAAATTACATATATCCTCTTGTAAACTAAATTTAATTGCATATTTACCGAACCCAAAAACCAAAATTGCATATATCAAATCCCTTAATGAAAAAATATCAAATTTACCCATTTTAGTTATATTTTTTTTTGTATTTCGTTACTAACTTTTTTTAACATTTTTACTAAGTTCCTTTTTTTTGCAATTTTTTATTATTTTCATTCGTCTATGTTTAATCTACTATTCTTTGTCATGAGCTTTTAGAGTAAGAATCATAAAATACGAGTGACAATCATCAAGATAAAAATAAAATGTCACAGTTTTAATACATTACGGTAAAAAAAATGATGTAACAATAATGGGAAAAAATAGATGCGAAAGTTTTGACATATTACGATACCAAAAATTCAATAGCTCGACTTTGATTAGTTATTTTCACAAGATTTTGTAGCCTTTCCATGTGTTGTTTATTTGTTGATGCTTGATGTTGATAAGAACCTTCAGATGTCAGATTAGAACCTTCAAAAATAGTCATTAGCGAAGTAAAAAAACAAAAAGAAATTGTAAAAGAAACAAAAAAAACTAGTTAAAAATGGATAAATATGAAAATTTGGATTCTATCGTTTATTTTTAATAAAATAAATCAAAATGGGTAAATTTGAACGTTTTTCTATTAAGAGAGATGATATATGCAATTTTGGTTTTTAGGTTGTATAAATATGAAATTAAATTTTGTTTAGAACGGGATATATACAATTATTGAAAGTTTACAAGCCAGGGGATATATGCAATTATCCGATTAAATTAACATGTTATATGGATAACATATTTAACATGGATAACATATTTGTATTGATAAAAAGTTCATATGTCAGTTATATTTGTAGTAATAAAACAAATTAAAAAATGTATATAATATTAATCAAGCAAAATCAACGAATTAACTAAGATTAACATTTGTTGGTACACTATATATACACTCACGAGTTGTTTAATAAGTACACTAAAACCCAATCTTTTCAGAACCGGACCGGACGTCAAACCGGTCTCCTTATCGGTCCACTGGTCGGACCGGATTTAAGAATCAGATCACATCATAAATATTATAAAAATAAATTAATTCAAACAAACATTAATCCTTCAAAGACCACCAACAAGTCAATTCCAATACTTTTAAACTAACAATTAGCTACGAAATATGAATCCAAGAGACTTAAAAGAGATAAAAAAATAAAATAAAAAATAAAAAACCGGCCCGACCGGTCCGACCACCGATTTTCCGGTCCGACCGCC
Organism: Smallanthus sonchifolius; assembly: GCA_023525975.1. Lineage (NCBI taxonomy): Eukaryota > Viridiplantae > Streptophyta > Magnoliopsida > Asterales > Asteraceae > Smallanthus > Smallanthus sonchifolius. The sequence continues at coordinate 93,696,553 of CM042026.1, forward strand.
TGGTCGTTGCAGGACCGTTTCAACACATGTAACCGGACCGGTCAGACCACCGGTTCCCGGTCCGACCGGCCGGTCCGGTCCGGGTTTCAAAGCATTGCTAAAACCTTAAAGATATACATAATGAACATAAAAAAAATTGAAGTTCAATACGACTCATAAAATGAATTTATTTATCATATTATTTTTAACAAATTATATGTTAAACGATACACTATACATAATGAACTTAAAGATATACATAATGAACATAAAAAAATCGAAGTTCAATACTACTCATAAAATGAATTTATTTATCATATTATTTTTAACAAATTATATGTTAAACGGTACACTATACATATTTCACCACTGATTCTAGGTAAACAAATAAATAGAGCGAATAATAAAAGAAATAAGTTCATAATTTTATAAGAGTAAAAGTTACTAATAAATAGAAAGAGAAAATAAAGTAGTTTGAAAGGATCGTCCACGAAATTGCAAATTGAGATAAAACTCACTTTTTTTAAGACATAAAATACTTTCAACAAATAATAAAGATTTAACAATTATAAAATTATATTTTAAGATAAAATATAATTAAATTCTTTTTATAAATTTGGTAAATTTTAATAAAATATTAGAATATAAATTTTAGATATTTAATTATTTAAAATCAATATTATTTAATTGGAGATAGAGTTATTTAATGGGAGATTGATGCGAGAAATAAAAATCTAAAATTCACCAGAAGTCGACACGTGATAGATAAAATTATTTATTTATTAGAATAAGGATGATATAACTATAACTGTATCTTACGAATCAAGACTGGCTATTGCTAATTTACATGACATGATATTGATTTAACTTGATAGTATGACATAATTATGAAATGAAACAGGTGACAGAATTCAACTGTGGGGCAATAATATTATCATGTGCTTTCGATCATCGTATAGCTGATGGCGCCTCCTTAAACATGTTCTTAGTCGCATGGTCCGAGTTTTCCATGTCCAAGAAAATTTCCAACATCCCATCGTTTCGCCCTTCAACCCTTAACCCACGACACCCAACTTATTATGACACAATCTATGACAAGTTGTACCTTCCCATATCATCGCTCCCTCCACCTCCTTCCTTTGAGGACAAACTGCATAGTCGCATATACTACATTCGTGCTGAATCGATCAACAATCTTCAATCTGAAGCAAGTTCAAAAGACACTAGAAGAAGCAAAATCGAGTCTTTTATAGCATTCATGTGGAAGTTAATAGCTCAAGAATGCCAAAATGAACGAAACACAACATCTAGAATGGGTGTTGTAGTTAGTGGACGACAATTTTTAAGTGGGAATAACGAGAAAGAATCATCCATGTTAACAAACCACTTTGGAAATATACTCTCAGTTCCATATGGAGTGATAAATAATCACCATCTTCAAGAAATGCATCTTAATGAAATCGCAAACAAAGTTCACGAGTTTGTGACTCATGTAACAACAGAAGAACACTTTAGGGGATTGATTGATTGGGTAGAGTCGCGTCGACCTGAGCCAGCGGTTGCGAAGATATATTTCAAGTTACAAGAGAATGATGGGGAGGGTATAGTTGTGTCGTCTGGTCAAGGTTTACCTATTAATAACATGAATTTTGGATGGGGCCAACCAGATTTTGGGTCGTATCATTTCCCTTGGGGTGGTCAGACGGGATATATAACTACAATGCCGAGTGCCAAGAAGAACGGAGATTGGATTGTTTATGCGCATCTCAAACAAAAGCATTTAGATTTGATCGAGAGCAAGGCACGCCATGTCTTCAACCCGGTTACACATTCTTATTTAACGCTTCATTAATCTGCAAGTCGATCGGTTCAATAGTTCTCCGCATGTTTATTCTCACCCCGTGGCAATTTTCTTAGTTTCTATTCTGTATTTTTCGTTTGTAGGGTTTTAAGACATGTGATCAAATATATTTTCCATTAAGTTCTTTTAATGTATTAAATTGTGTCATAATTGATGTCTGGTTGCATTTAAACCCGGTAAGTAGGGTCGACTAAACCTTTTTGGAGGCCTAAAGCGAACTCCAAAATTGAGGCCCTTTCCAACTTTCATTTTAATGCGAAATTACTTAACCATCCAAAGTATGTAGCCCGGTTCTAATCACACTACATCAAATTGGGCCTATTTATTATTATGTTTATTTAGTCTTAAAACAATATTACATTTGGTTTGTTTATGTTTTATTTGGGCCGGAGGCCATAGAACTCTAATATCGATATGCTTAACGCCGTGATAAAGAGCTTGGTGGTTCGGAAGTTATCCAAACTTTCCTAATTGATTTTTGGTTGGAAAACCGTATGATTTGAGATGTTTTATTCATGAATGTGCGCATTAAACTTGACATTCACACGTCATAGTTTTTATTGTTGTTCATGACATGATTCAAGGTGGTTAATATCGTATTAGGTATGCAAAGAATTATATAATTAAGTAATCTTGGCAGGAGCGTAACTAGTGAGAAGTTACATAACTAGTTAGAAGTTAAAACAAAACTTAATTAAGTTAAGAACACTTTCATTTTGATAATTCTTAGTTCGTCATGAATATCGCAAACCCAATATTTAATAACTAGATATTTTATAATTATGCTTTGTTATTGTTTTGTGAAGTAAATTTCGTTTTAAGTCCTTGTGGTTTGCTTAAAAAATCGTTTTGAGTGCAATAGTTTCATTTAGACTTTTTGAGTACTTGTGGTTTCATTTTCATTTCAATTAATGTCAGACCACAAATCTTGTTAGAATGATTCTGTTAAATTTATATAAAAAGACCAAAATACCTTTGTTAATAAATAAATAAAAAACCAAAAATATATATCCATTCATCCTCTCCAAACACAAAACCTTTCATTCCCATCATCATCATGTTCCTCCACCAAGCACCGCCATATCTAGGTCTATCGGAATCAACGCCTGATTTGCGAGACACCACCAGCCACCCCGCCGACCAGACCCACCACCACTACGCAACCCCTACCATAACCCTCCTCCTCCCCCTCCCCCTGGTCGTCATCTCCGGCAAAATCGAACCAACCACCGCCACCCTCTTCCTCCCCAACACCACTACCGTTACCGATCTGAACCAAAATGGGGGGTTTTCAACCCTAGCCTACCACCGTCAACGCCGAAAAAACAGGGGTGGTCGAAATGGGGGCTAAATCGAACCAACCATCGTCTCTGGATCCCTAATTCTCTGCCGGAAAAACGTTCTTGCCAGATCATCCTCCACCGCCGCCGCCTTCCTACTTGAGTACACCACCACTGCCGCCACCTTCCTGCTTGAATACACCACCACTGCCGCAAGGTTAAACCAGAATTGGAGAAGAAAAGCTAAGAATTAGGAGAAGAGAATAACTCAAACAATCTGATGATTTCATTCATGATTCGATACCAAATATATAATCAAACAAAATACTAAAGACACCCCCAACTAACAATAATAGCCACTAACCCCCTTAACCTAATTGACTAAATACTAATAAAAATAAATAAAAATAAAACGTAACAATACTCCCCACTTAAAAACATTCTTGACCTCAAGAATAAAAAATTAACAGAAAAAAATTGCAACATCCATGGACACTTTGGGTTGACCTGTTCCACGGTGGACGCCATTCAGTTCGTCCAATGGCATTCGGGGTTGTGTCAATGAGACGCCACGGTGGATGCCATTCACGTCTATCGGTTGTATCGCCTATCGATGTCGATTCTTTCTTTGCGGACACCGGTTTCGTCGTCTGCTTCAATAGGCTCAGAACTACTGATGGTGCGGTTTTTGGAAATGGCACGGGTGTAATTGTTAGCGATCGTTTTGGGTGCCGGTTTGGGGAGGTTGAAGGCGTTGCTCGCGTAGATTTTTGGGCAGTTTTTGGTGCAACTTTGATGGATGTTACGGGTTGTGGGACTATTTTAGGTGTAGGCGGAGCAGGTTGGGGATCGGTTTTCTTAGCTAGATTTGGTGTAGACGACACAGGTAGTGTGGATGACGCGGCTGAAGCTTGTTTCTGCTTCGATCTGGTTGGATCCAATCCTAATGCCACCATTATCTGTTCCTGTTATTTCATCGCTTGCTCCTGTTGTTTCATGATGGCGGCTAGGGTTGTCCGGAGGTCAGAAATCGCCTTGTCATGATCCTTGAGAGCCTTGTCTTCATCTTGATTACGGGTGTTCATCATGGTAGCGGTAGCGAATCCGATTAGGATCGCCTGGAGAAAGCTCTGATACCCTTGATAAGGTTAAACCAGAATTGGAGAAGAAAAGCTAAGAATTAGGAGAAGATAATAACTCAAACAATCTGATGATTTCATTCATGATTCGATACCAAATATATAATCAAACAAAATACTAAAGACACCCCCAACTAACAATAATAGCCACTAACCCCCTTAACCTAATTGACTAAACAATAATAAAAATAAATAAAAATAAAACGTAACACGCCGCCTTACCTTGTCTAGGGTTAATGGAGGTGGTATTCATCTGGTAGATCGCAGGCAGAAAACGCTAGGTCTTCGTACTAAATGCTACAAGTGTACAAGTGTTCAAGGGCAGTTCTGTAGTGATTGCTTGTTTATGAGGTTAATGTGACGTTTCGGATTTTTCGTTCTCGCACTTGTATTATATTTATCATGTAATCATTTTCTATTAAATGAAATGCGAGTGTTCTTATTTAATTTTGTACAAAATATATATATTTTTTATTTTATAATAATTAAAATTTTATAAGTTTTTAAACTTATATAAAATTTTATACGAAAATCTAGATTTAAAAGTTGCACAACCCATTTAAATAATACAAATAATCTTTTTATAAAAAGTTATTTATAATAATAATAATGAAAATAAATTTATAAAATATAAATAGATTTAAAAGAAATTAAATTAATTTATAAAAAGTTTAGGGGTTGTTTAGTAATTAATCAAACTAGAAGGTTTTAAAATTGAAATCTGTTGAGGGACCATTCCTGGACAAATTAAACTACAAGGACCCATCCGTAATTATCGCAGGGACCTAATTAAAACGAAATCAAACTCCAGGGACTAAAACTGCCAATACCTAATTCGTTTATCCGGTCACCCCCAGCAATAGTCCGGCGGTCCAAGGCTTTCTTCGGCGAACGCCCGACAGGGCTGTTCCCTGCACCTCAACAGCCGACAAAGGCTTCTCTGGCTTCGTCTCCCCCACGCGAACAATACCCCTCGACCAATTGGTCTCCCCAACATAAGGATCGTCTAATCCTGTTGGTGGCCGAGATACCCACGTTCGAATTCGTGCCCGACAAGCCACCTCCACGCCTGTTGGATGTCTAATTAGTTTCGTCTCGTCCAGACTAACGTCGGGACGTGCCCAATTGCACGTTTGAACATAAGAATCAAGCCCGGCTATAAATGGCCATGGTCGCCCCTGCACGAACTGGCTACCCTCCTTCCACACACTCTCACTCCAAATTGAGGACTCCATCACCTTCGTCGACCCTGAGTGAAGCTGTGACCAGGATTACAAGAGCTAATTCCACTCAGAAATCGATCCCCGCTTGTGACTTTTTCGAGTTCCAAAGCTCTGCCGTCCAGGCCCTTCGCAACCAAGTTCGAACCTCATTTCGGTTCCATTAGCTTCTGTTATCATCAGGTAAACAATCCCAGTCGAAAACACGGCATTCGCACGAGGGTTACCGGGCAAACCCAGTGTCCTCGGACACGGTTTGCCGGTCACCGAGGACCAGCGATCAACTTTTCCTTTGTGTACTTAAATTATTCGATACACACATAACCAGCGATGGGCAGTAGCCCGGCTGGTTATGCGTGTGTGTGTTCAAGTTGCAGGTCGCGGGTTCGAATCCGGTTGGCCTTCGGCCCATTTTTTTTTACTTAAGTTTTTATTCTATTTATTTTATTTAATTAACCTAACTTATTTTAATATCATTTTTATACAATAAATACTAAAATGAGTCGGTTTACTCGTTCGTTTATTTTAAAATCGATTAAACTATATTTTTATAAACCATCCCATTTTTTTGTAATATTTTTTTATAAACTTATTAAAATACATTATAATATATAAAATGTCCTATTTTTATAAACCGTGTAATATTTTTATAAACTTATTAAAATACATTATGATATACAAAATGTCCTATTTTTATAAACTTTGTAACATTTTTATAAAACTTATCAAAATACCTTTTCACATATACAATGTCCTATCTTTATAAGTCTTGCAATATTTTTTAATAAACTTGTTAAAACAAATTTTAATATATATATAATATATGATTAATCAAATAAAGAATTTTCTTTTATTTGTTATTGTTATATATAAATGCGTTAAACATAATAAATATTTGTTTAAAACAATATATATATATATATATATATATATATATTTATGAGTTAAAGTTCTACAAAACCGTTATCATTTTCTATCCCATTTTATACAAATAATTATTAAGGATATTATTATAAAACCTATACTCATTAAATACGAATACGCTCATAAACATACAATAATACTTATCCATCCACATAGGGTTTCATCGTGCCTAGGTTTCAACATCCTTATCACCCGCACTCGTGGATTAACATATCCGCTAGCCAGGTGAGTTACATAGCCCCTATTTTACATTTTTATAAAGTTTTGGGGTGAAACATTATACATGCTACTCACATTGTTTATACGTGTTATACATGAGACTATATGCTTATTCTTTGGATGTACATACATTTATACACAAGACAACCAACTGTAATATTGATAGATCTATTGTGCCTGACCAGCCCACCCGGTTAGGGTGTTTATTACTGCATACTCGGATATAACCGCGTGTTATATTCAAACATATCGGATATAGTGGGTAACTATATTCAAGCATACCGGACTTAGCTGTTGTGCTCTGTTCAAGCGTGTCAAACTCGGTTCGAATTGTGATTAAATAAATGATACATCATATACTATGTTTAACAATATAAACAATGAGTTGCAAAACGATTTACGACTACTATTTACAGGAAATACTAAACCTATGTACTCACCAACTTTTTAGTTGACACTTGATTTAAATAATGTTTCAGGTTTGGATATGTGACTGCTTGCCGAAGATCTCTCCACTTAGGAACTATGGACGTAGTTAAATAAATTAATGTTTTGAACTAGACTATGTTATTTGAAAAGTATTGTATTTAGAACTTGTTGTCTTTAAATTTAATTAATGAATTAGGCAACCTTTAGTTATCATGAGCTTTTGAACAATCATCACATTGTCCGCCTCGATGATTCCGCCATCGGTCGGGGTGTGACAGATTGGTATCAGAGCCATGGTTATAGGGAATTAGGTTATTAGACACAATGACCTAGACTATAACCCTAGGACTCCCTTTTATGTGTTATGTGCTAAATGATAAATTGCTATGTGAATTATTTGTAGTTAGGTATTATTTGAATTTTCCCAAGTTTGGTACATGAGACTTATACACATACATACAAGACTTTGATACATGATACATACTTTACATACATATTGGACAAACAAACTTATGCAAACGAATACACTACCCATCCTTACCAATACTCTTTACTAATCCATATTAATTGCAACATTTCCTACACATATATTACTCTTAGACTCTCAATTCTATTAAAATCTTGAAAACCTCGTCAACGACTTAATTTCTTGAAACCAGTAAAAGACACGTGCAATCTGGAAGGGTGACACCTGTATATTGGGTTTTCTGTCTAGGAAAGCATTTCGTATAAATCCAAATAAACGGACCCGTATGCTTTCCTGGGAATTCCTGGAGTGAGTGTTTACCTATAGGCTAAAGCATGTCTCTTTGAAAGTTTCGGGAAATTAATTAACGTTGATAAGTCAATGTATTCGCAAGGATACAATCCGAGCTTAACCTTAAAATTTGGGGATATTATAGCAACATAGGAAGAACTAGACAAACACGCAAAACAAATCATTATTTCGGGTGCACACGTAATAACGATTTGTAATGCATGCAAGTCCCGGCAATTCGTATTATGCAAATAATGATCTATAACATCATGTCCTACCCGGAAAAGATGACTTAGTTTCCCCTATCAACTTAGAATAAATACACATGCACTGGCACGCGTCATGATAAATCTCGTATTTCTGCTTACATTATTTCCCGCTATAACTCATATTTATCCGTCTTATCTAAAATATCATTGTCTTTTCTTATGGTGTTAGAATGCCTCCTCGACGTGCAAACTCTAGCACTTCCAACCCGGATCTTGCTACTCTCCTTGCCCAGCTAGTAGGGCAAATGACCCAAGCAAATAACAATAGTGACGGGTCTCACAACATCCAAGGGAACGGTGGTACCAACCCGCCTCATTGTACATTTAAGCACTTTAACTCATGCAATCCTACTAAATTCTTCGGGACTGAAGGTGCTACCGGCCTACTTCAATGGTTTGAAAGCATGGAAAGCACATTCCTAAACAGCGACTGTCCCGATAATCTTCGGGTTCGTTATGCCACAAGTATACTCCAAAAGAGAGCCCTCACCTGGTGGAACGGTGAGAAACGCACTCATGGTGCTGAGGTTGCTACATCCTTATCATGGGATGATCTGAAGAAGGCCATGACTGATGAATTCTGTCCTCGGAATGAAATGAGGAAGCTCGAGGCTGAATTTTGGGATCTTTCCCAAGACAGCGGGGATAATCTGGCTTACACCACCCGGTTTCAAGAGCTAAGTCTGCTGGTGCCTCATATGATCACTTCCCTTGCTCGGGGAATTGAAAAATACATAGGCGGCCTGCCTATGCAAATTCAAGATGCTGTGCTAGGAAGCAATCCTCCTACTCTTGAGGCTGCTATCCGTCTATCTGCTACGCTATCCGACAACCATGTCAAAGCCGGAACCTTAACCAGAAAGGGTTCCAAGAAGGTTGTGTCTACTATTGCGGCCGTCAAAGATGTGAAACCCGAGTCTTCTAACCGCAACAAGAAACGTAAGGGTCGAAACTTCGCAGCCGTAACTCCCGCTGTACCTGCTATTCAAGCAGCCCCTTTGGGTCAAAACCCGAAGACTTATATGGGCCCAAATCCCCAATGCCAGACCTGCAAGTTCCATCATCCTGCCAATCTACCATGCCGATTGTGCTCAAGCTGCAGGCGATATGGACATGTGGTCACTACTTGCCGTACCCGTCCTTCTGTCCATCAAGCTGCTCCAGCCAACCGTCCCGTCTATCCGGCACCTCTCAATGGTCGGGCATGTTACGAATGTGGAGACCCAAACCACTTCCGTAACCGATGCCCAAAACTTCATCATCAAGGTGGTCCCCAAGGACGAGCGTTTAATATAAACGCTAATGAGGCACAAGCAAAAAACGACGTGATAAATGGTACGTTTCTCGTAAACAATCATTATGCATCCATTTTATTTGATACCGGTGCCGATAGGAGTTTCGTGTCTCTTACTGTCACACCCCCAAATTCCACTAACGGAGTATTACCGTTTGGGAAGTGACAAACCAGGATCTCAGACATTAGTTACATTGAACGACTCTACATGGGACTCAAATGAAAATATCCTTTTAAATCAGAGTATCAATGCGGAAGCGTAAAGAAAGTAAATGCGCAAAATACACGCGCCCAAAACCAAAGTCCAAAAGTCCAAACGTTCAACCAAACAAAGTACATTAAAATAATTCAATCAACATAAATAGACACAAAGCAAAGCAGTTGAATCCCATGCATGCCCTAACGTGCACCTGTGTCTTAACTTAGCGTCCTGAGAAAACATGTAAGAAAAAGTGTCAACACGAGGTTGGTGAGTTCACAGGTTTCAAATAAATAAGTAAACGTTACCAGATTTATGACCTTTCAATATGTATCTATAGGTAGCTAACCTATGTTCATGTTTTAGCTCAAGTGCTCGCAACCGAAACTGACTGTTTGTTTGTTTATTGCCTCCTGCCAGGTTCTATCAATACTGGCCATGTGAATAGGCTAACATTTCACCCGTTCGATATCCGATCGAGTTAGCGCGACTAACGCGGGTGGGATTTGTCAAACCCAGTAGTACTACTAAACATTACCTCGCTAAGATCCATATTAACGGTTCGAAATAAGATGAGGTCTTTCTGTGATAGCATGTTACACTTAGCTTTAACATTGATAGCATATGAAATACAAAATCTAAAATCAGTTTAAGCATGTTTTCTCTCCCAAGTTAAAAGCAGTAAAAAGGGGCCGTGAAACTCACCTGAACTTGAGTAAGGATTTGAATCACACAAGGGAAAAGTTGGAACCAAGTGTGTAAGTCTCAAAAGACTTACGAATGCCCTAAAATTATAAACACATAAAATTAGGGATAAAGGAAAATGGGAAATGTGACAATGATACGGATTGAGAAACGTCCTAAAGAAACGCTCTAATATTCAAGAGTGGACGAAAGTGTCCACGGAGTTAGGAATTACTTTACACGACGAATGACACGAATAATAATAATTATAACCGGGTGTTTTGTCATTCACAAAAATTAATAATAATATATGTATACGAGTAACTAGTATAACCAACTATATTATTATTTAGTCTCAATCGACACACGATGTTACAAAATGATTTGAAATAATATAAATATATATTATTTACTAATACGGGTCACGGTTTGAAAATAATATAAACATATTATTTTTATATGAATTTATGGTTTAAAAATAATATAAACACATTATTTTCACTTGATAATAATAACAATATATTAATTATAAAAGTGGGTTTAATATATAAAAATATGTTAATAATTCAAACCCGAGCCTACGGGTTATTTTTCGGGTTAAAACCCATTTATATAATAATATAATATTAAAAGGTTTGATTTTTATTAATTAAATATTAACAGAAAAATGTTTAAAAACAATTGTGGGAGCCCGGCCTCGAACCCGGGTCTCTCCCACACACGCACATCGCTCTAACCAGTCCGCCCGCTAGGGTCTTCGCGATGGTATCCAGTTCCGATTTCTTTTAACAACTAAGCCCAACGAGGTTTCCTTCCCCAAACATACCCCCATCGAATCCCGTCCCAAACACTGAATTTTAATCGCGAACAAGGTCAGAATTCATAGGGGTTTTGATGCATAGATGATGGCGAGACTGATGATGTAACTAATTATAGAATTGGTTACGATTTCGGTTGTTAATTTCATTCAAAGAGAGTCGAAACTCCGGGTTAAAAACACAGATTTGATTCGACTAAATTCTGTATTAAAACTTGATGAATTTAAGGGGTTTTTAACAAAGATTGAACTGCGAATCTAACTATATAATTTAATTTGATTGAGGTTAAGTCTAGATTAGGGTTCGATTAAACTCAATACGTGATGAACCCTAGAATCGGTTCATCACAGATTCGATGTTACATACATGAATTAACATAGGGCTTTCATAGGGTTGATTAAGGCGATTCTAACCATACTGTTTAATTGGATTAACATTGAGTCTAGGTTATAGTTTGACTAAAACGTTTTCAAATAAAATTCCAGAATCTGATTTTGTAAAATTTGATGTTGTTTGATTCAATTGATAGGGGGTTTTCACTATACTGAGCATTCCGAAACTACTGGTATGATTTAATTTCAATGAAAATAAACCTTAAATCAAAAGCCCCAAATCCGATTTCTTAAGAACCCTAGAATCGGATCTTGATTAAATCAATAATGTAAGCCCTGATTAGGATAGGGCTTTCATTCTATAGCATGAAACGAATCTAAAGAATGTTTCAATTACCTGTTTGAATATCGGATTGACAGAGCACGAGTAAAACAGGGTTCGACGGCTGTGGGTTGATCCTCGTCGTCTCTGGTTGTTTCTCCGGCGCGGCTGGTGTGTGGGAAATCTTCTGATAGTCTCGTAAGAGGTTTGCAGGCGATTGATTTGAGAGTAGAATACAAGGATTAATCGAATTTGGTGATCGATTACAACGAGGCCGACGGTTATGAATATGATTATCATTATTTGTGTTTAATTCTATTAATTAGTATGATTAAGGCTTAATGATGATCGGTTAAAGCATTTAGGTGTTCATCAATTACAGAATTTGATTCAATTCAGTTATAACTCGCGAATTTGGAAATCAAAGAGTCTAATTTTGACTTTACAAAGTCAACTGAATACAAATTTGTCAAATTTGACTTTAGGGAGTCAAATTATTCAGTTTGGTTTATTTACACAACTAGTCCCTGTAGTTTTGAGTTGGATTTGTGACCGAATTAGTCCTTGGGGTTAGATTTGACTAACGGGGTTAAGTTTTCAATCAGAAACTTAACGGAATAGTTAACGGAATTAACTGAAAAATCTGGATTGTCACATCATTCCCTAGTTGAAAGAATTTTCGTCCCGAAAATTAAAATAACAACAAAAAAAAAATTATTTGGGGTTTCACATTATTCCCTAGTTGAAATAATTTTCGTCCCGAAAATTAAATAGTACCTTAGGGATTTGACGCGGAGTGCTTGAACAGATTAGGATATTTGCGCATCATCTGATCCTCGCGCTCCCACGTAAATTCCGGTCCGCGTTTCGAGTTCCAACGAACTCTGACAATAGGGATCTTACTGTGCTTTAACGTTTTAACTTCCCTATCCATAATTTCCATAGGTTCTTCGATGAAACGTAACTGTTCATCAACGTGTAGTTCCTCTAGAGGAACTGCGAGTGATTCGTCTGCCAGGCATTTCTTTAAATTTGAGACGTGAAAAACGTCGTGTACACCACTAAGTCTTTCAAGTAGGTCCAGTTGATACGCGACTGGTCCGATTCTCTTTAATATTTTGAAAGGTCCAACGTAACGAGGATTCAGTTTACCTCGTTTTCCGAAACGAATGACACCTTTCCAAGGTGAGACTTTGAGTAAAACCATGTCACTTATTTGAAATTCCAAAGGTTTACGACGCTTGTCGGCATAGCTCTTTTGACGATCACGAGCTGCCGCCATACGATTTCTAATTTGAACGATCTTTTCGGAAGTTTCAAATACAAGTTCAGGACCTGTGAGTTGGCTATCCCCAACCTCGGTCCAACAAATGGAAGAACGACATTTCCGTCCATAAAGTGCTTCAAATGGAGCTGCCTTGATGCTAGTGTGATAACTGTTGTTGTAGGAGAACTCCACCAATGGTAGGTGAGACTCCCAAGTGTTACCGAAATCGATCACACAAGCTCGTAGCATGTCCTCCAGAGTTTGGATAGTACGTTCAGTTTGGCTGTCAGTTTGAGGATGGTATGCTGTGCTCATATCTAGACGCGTGCCTAATGCTTTATGCAATGATTGCCAAAAACGGGAAGTGAATCGTGCATCACGATTTGAAATAATAGAGATTGGCACTCCGTGCCGAGAGACCACTTCTTTCAAGTATACTCGAGTGAGTTTATCCATTTTGTCAGTTTCTTTGATGGCTAGGAAGTGAGCAGATTTTGTTAGGCGATCCACAATTACCCATATAGTATCACATCCGGTAGGGGTTCGGGGTAATTTGGTAATGAAGTCCATGGATATTTGTTCTCATTTCCACATGGGAATTTCAGGTTGTTGTAGGAGACCGGACGGTTTTTGGTATTCAACTTTGACCTTCGCGCAGGTCAGACACTTACTAACGTAAGTGGCTATATCGGCCTTCATCTTTGGCCACCAATATAGTACTTTTAGATCATGGTACATTTTATCGGAACCCGGATGAATGGAGTAATGAGATTTATGAGCTTCATCCATGATTAGTTCCCTTAAATTTTCGAACACTGGAACCCATATTCGTTCGACAAAGTAACGAATTCCGTCAGATTTTACTTCAAGTTGTGCTTCCATGCCACGTGTACTTTCTAACGGTAGGTTATCTTCTTTCAAGGCTTCAAGTTGAGCACTACGGATTCTGTCAGGCAATCCAGGATGAATAGTGAGTTGTAACGCTCGAACTCGTTTGGGTTTCGTTTCTTTTCGGCTTAGTGCATCAGCCACGACGTTAGCTTTACCCGGATGATACCGGATCGCACAGTCGTAATCATTTAAAAGTTCAACCCAACGACGTTGTCGCATGTTCAACTCCTTCTGCTCGAAGATATGCTGGAGGCTCTTGTGGTCGGTGTAGATGGTGCATTTGGTACCGTACAAGTAATGTCTCCATATCTTTAGTGCAAAAACTACTGCTCCCAACTCTAGGTCATGAGTGGTGTAGTTTTTCTCGTGAACCTTTAACTGACGTGAAGCGTATGCGATTACCTTTTCGCGTTGCATTAAGACACAACCCAAGCCTTGGATGGATGCATCACAATACACCACAAAATCATCGGTTCCTTCCGGAAGAGCTAAAATAGGTGCACTGCAAAGTTTCTGTTTGAGATGTTGGAAAGCTGATTCTTGATTATCGCCCCAATTATAAGCTTTTCCTTTTTCAGTTAGGGCGGTGAGAGGTTGCGCAATCTTTGAAAATCCTTCGATAAAACGACGGTAATATCCAGCCAATCCCAGAAATTGTCGCACCTCAGTCGGAGTCGTCGGTGCTGCCCAATTCTTGATGGCTTCTATTTTGGATGGGTCGACATGTATACCTTTTTCATTTACCACATGCCCTAGAAATTGAACCTCTCGAATCCAAAATTCACACTTGGAAAATTTAGCATAAAGTTTCTCTTGCTTAAGTAGTTCCAAAATTAGACGCAGATGTTCTTCATGATCTTCCTCGTTCTTGGAATAAATAAGGATGTCATCGATAAAAACGATAACAAGCTGGTCAAGGTAAGGCTTACACACACGGTTCATGAGATCCATGAATACCGCAGGTGCGTTGGTTAGACCGAAAGGCATGACCATAAATTCGTAATGGCCGTACCTTGTCCTGAATGCAGTTTTAGAGATATCTTCTTCTCGGACTCTTAACTGATGATAGCCGGACCTAAGGTCTATTTTGGAATAGAAACTTGATCCTTGGAGTTGATCAAAAAGGTCATCAATACGAGGTAAAGGGTAGCGGTTCTTGATTGTAACTTTGTTCAACTCCCGGTAATCAATACACATACGGAACGTACCGTCCTTCTTCTTGACAAATAATACCGGAGTTCCCCACGGTGATGAACTAGGTCGGATGAAACCTTTATCCAATAAGTCTTGCAACTGAGTGGACAGTTCCTGCAATTCACTGGGTGCTAATCGATAAGGTGCCCGAGCAATCGGTGCTGCTCCGGGTGCTAGGTCAATTTGGAATTCAACCTGACGGTGTGGTGGCAGACCGGGCAGATCCTCGGGAAATACTTCCAAAAATTCACGCACAACGGGAATATCTTCGATCTTCTTCTCTTCTGACAGTTGTTCAGCAACAAGTGCCAAAATAGCCGTATGCCCCTTCCGAAGACATTTTTGTGCTTTCATGAAGGATATAATGCCCATGACTGCACCAACTCTTTCGCCTTGGATGGAAAGGGTTTCTCCATTGGAGAGAGGTACACGTACAATCTTCTCACGACAGATAATTTCGGCTTGATTTTTAGACAGCCAATCCATACCAACAATTATATCGAAACTACCAAGTATGACCGGCATAAGGTCGATATCAAATGTATGTGTAGCTAGCTCAAGTTTACATCCTTTAAGTATGTGAGTTGCCTCAATTATTTGCCCGTCAGCTATCTCTATTGTATACTTATCTTCTAATAGAGATGAAGTTCCTTTTATCATATTACTAAATTTCTTAGATATAAAACTTCTATCAGCACCGGTGTCAAAAAGGACAGAAGCAAAGAAATTATTTACGAGGAACTTACCGGTAATCACATTATGGTCATAACGGGCTTCTCCAGATCCTAGTACGAAGGCTCGTCCCTTCGCACCATTTCCCCCCCCCATTGCCATTATTACCACCATTCCCATTGTTATTGTGGTTAGGGTCGTGATTTCCATTACTCCCTTTCTTCAACTGAGGACAGTTTTTCCGAATATGCCCTTCCTTTCCACACTCAAAGCAAGCCCTAGTAGACCCTGGTTGTTGAAAGGGTTGTTTAGTTTGTAATTCACCCCTACAGTCCTTGGCAGCATGGCCTATTTTACCGCACCTCTGGCAACGATTGCAGAACCCAAAGTGGTGTAAGTTACACTTGTTACACTTCGGGGACTTCCCCGCATAACCACCCTGGTTTTGGCCAGAAGAGGTCGACTGATTGAAGTTCTTGGTAGGCTCGAACCTACGTTGTTGTTGTTGTTGCTGTTGGTTAGATTGTTGCTGGTTGGGTTGGGGTCCTTTGGTGTGGGAGTTAGAGTGGTTGTGGGTGTTGAAATGGTGATCGAACTTGCGTTTGTGGCTGTCGGTGGGTTTAGCAATTGAACCTCTTGGAGGTAAAGTTCCCTGTGTCACTGCCTGATCGGTCAATTTGTGGGCAAGTCTGATGGTCTGTTGGATGGTGGTAGGGTTGGATGAGGTCACCATGCTTTGAATCTGAGGTACCAAACCTCCAATGTATAGTTCAATCCGTTTGTAATCCGGAGTCACCATATGTGGGCACATGGTGGCAAGTTCGTGCGAACGGGTGGTGTAGAGTTCAATTTCTGAACCCTCCATCTTAAGGTTCCAGAACTCTCCTTCTAGCTTTTGAATTTCATCTCGTGGGCAGTATTCTTCTTTCATCATGGTTTTAAATTCCTCCCACGGGAGTCCATTTGCCATTGCTAGTCCTAACATTTGCACTTGGGCATTCCACCATGTTAGGGCCGGGCCTTCTAAAGTTCCAGCAGCAAATTTTACTTGGTTAGCTACGGGGCAGTTGCACATGGCTATTACTGATTCAACCTTCTCAAACCAGCGAAGTAATCCAACTGCTCCTTCAGCTCCACTAAAGGTGTGGGGCTTGCAGTCCATGAATGCCTTAAAAGTGCAGGCTGGCTGTTGATTTTGTTGGTTTTGCTGATTTTGCTGGCCTGGATTTAGAAATACGAATTGAATTGGAATTATAGAGTTTAGAAAGATATTCTTAGGAAAAGGGATTGACACTACTAGTCAATAGTTGAAAGCATTTACCTACAGCATTATGTGCTGCTAGGGCCTCTGCCACACTATTGTTTATCAAAGCTGCTAGTTCTGCTGCCGTCATGTTGATGGTACCACGACCACCGGTACGGCCTCCTCGTCCTCTTCCAGACATATTTCTTCACAATCACAAATGAAAACAATGAGAAATATATTGCATATTAAACATTATTCAGGTACGGGTAAGGAAATACAACATCTAATATTTTGAAAATTAAATAAATTGTAAGGCTACAAAATAAATAACTCAAATATTAAACTTCTCATGCTTTTATTGGATGGGAACAGCCTTACCCATCTAGGTTTGAAAGGGGAAATAACATAAGCAAAAACAAACATGAAAAGGAAGATAGAATAGGAAGATCCTCAAATATCCTCGTCATCAGAAGAGACATATGACTGTGCATCATCAATCTCCACTCGCTCTTCCTCAGCTGGTCCCCCCTCTAAGGGTTCCTCCTCGAAGGGCACCTCCTCAAAGAGCTCTTCCTCAAAGGGTTCCTCCTCATCGTCAGATACTGGAATGTCTTCCGGGTGTAGGGCCGCTTGCAGTTGGGCTTCCAAGTGAGTCACCCTCTCTTGAAGGCCTTCAGCAGTGTGGTTAGCCACATGTAGCTGAGCTTCCATAGCAGCTAGTCTCTCCAGAACTCCTTGCATATCATCATCCATAATGTCAGCCCTCGTCTCCAGGTGTGCTACACGATTCACTAAAAGGTTGTGGACATGATCCGTCGCAGCTAGTTCGGTAGTCAAATCTTCTATTCCTACCCTATTCTTTTCCACTTGTTTTCCATTCTCTAGGAGTTTAGGTATCTCCTCGGTGGCATCTTGTACAAAACTTAATTCCTTTAACATATAAGACACAAATGCTGCGAAGGCTTGTTCCATGGTACATGGTAAGCTAGGCAGTGTAGGCGATGAAGATGTGGATGCAAAGTACGGTGATGGAACATCTCCCATCTCGATCCACCTTTGGATCATATGTGGGTACATATCCCAATTGAGAGCATACTCCAATGCCCGTGCGTTGCTTGGTTCTCCTTGCTCAATTGAGGTAGTCCGGCGCCTTTTGGGCTCCGGGGATGAGGGTACAGGTGCCTTATGCCCTGATGCGTTAGGTGATGGAGGTGGTGTTGACGACATGATCCTGCAACATTTTGTATAAGTACTAGACATCCAAATGACATGTAACTAATGTGTGAGGCTATAGTCTAGTATGCAATCCTAGTTCTCTATAACCAATGGCTCTGATACCAATCTGTCACACCCCCAAATTCCACTAACGGAGTATTACCGTTTGGGAAGTGACAAACCAGGATCTCAGACATTAGTTACATTGAACGACTCTACATGGGACTCAAATGAAAATATCCTTTTAAATCAGAGTATCAATGCGGAAGCGTAAAGAAATTAAATGCGCAAAATACACGCGCCCAAAACCAAAGTCCAAAAGTCCAAACGTTCAACCAAACAAAGTACATTAAAATAATTCAATCAACATAAATAGACACAAAGCAAAGCAGTTGAATCCCATGCATGCCCTAACGTGCACCTGTGTCTTAACTTAGCGTCCTGAGAAAACATGTAAGAAAAAGTGTCAACACGAGGTTGGTGAGTTCACAGGTTTCAAATAAATAAGTAAACGTTACCAGATTTATGATCTTTCAATATGTATCTATAAGTAGCTAACCTATGTTCATGTTTTAGCTCAAGTGCTCGCAACCGAAACTGACTGTTTGTTTATTGCCTCCTGCCAGGTTCTATCAATACTGGCCATGTGAATAGGCTAACATTTCACCCGTTCGATATCCGATCGAGTTAGCGCGACTAACGCGGGTGGGATTTGTCAAACCCAGTAGTACTACTAAACATTACCTCGCTAAGATCCATATTAACGGTTCGAAATAAGATGAGGACTTCCTGTGATAGCATGTTACACTTAGCTTTAACATTGATAGCATATGAAATACAAAATCTAAAATCAGTTTAAGCATGTTTTCTCCCCCAAGTTAAAAGCAGTAAAAAGGGGCCGTGAAACTCACCTGAGCTTGAGTAAGGATTTGAATCACACAAGGGAAAAGTTGGAACCAAGTGTGTAAGTCTCAAAAGACTTACGAATGCCCTAAAATTATAAACACATAAAATTAGGGATAAAGGAAAATGGGAAATGTGACAATGATACGGATTGAGAAACGTCCTAAAGAAACGCTCTAATATTCAAGAGTGGACGAAAGTGTCCACGGAGTTAGAAATTACTTTACACGACGAATGACACGAATAATAATAATTATAACCGGGTGTTTTGTCATTCACAAAAATTAATAATAATATATGTATACGAGTAACTAGTATAACCAACTATATTATTATTTAGTCTCAATCGACACACGATGTTACAAAATGATTTGAAATAATATAAATATATATTATTTACTAATACGGGTCACGGTTTGAAAATAATATAAACATATTATTTTTATATGAATTTATGGTTTAAAAATAAAATAAAAACATTATTTTCACTTGATAATAATAACAATATATTAATTATAAAAGTGGGTTTAATATATAAAAATATGTTAATAATTCAAACCCGAGCCTACGGGTTGTTTTTCGGGTTAAAACCCATTTATATAATAATATAATATTAAAAGGTTTGATTTTTATTAATTAAATATTAACAGAAAAATGTTTAAAAACAATTGTGGGAGCCCGGCCTCGAACCCGGGTCTCTCCCACACACGCACATCGCTCTAACCAGTCCGCCCGCTAGGGTCTTCGCGATGGTATCCAGTTCCGATTTCTTTTAACAACTAAGCCCAACGAGGTTTCCTTCCCCAAACATACCCCCATCGAATCCCGTCCCAAACACTGAATTTTGATCGCGAACAAGGTCAGAATTCATAGGGGTTTTGATGCTTAGATGATGGCGAGACTGATGATGTAACTAATTATAGAATTGGTTACGATTTCGGTTGTTAATTTCATTCAAAGAGAGTCGAAACTCCGGGTTAAAAACACAGATTTGATTCGACTAAATTCTGTATTAAAACTTGATGAATTTATGGGGTTTTTAACAAAGATTGAACTGCGAATCTAACTATATAATTTAATTTGATTGAGGTTAAGTCTAGATTAGGGTTCGATTAAACTCAATACGTGATGAACCCTAGAATCGGTTCATCACAGATTCGATGTTACATACATGAATTAACATAGGGCTTTCATAGGGTTGATTAAGGCGATTCTAACCATACTGTTTAATTGGATTAACATTGAGTCTAGGTTATAGTTTGACTAAAACGTTTTCAAATAAAATTCCAAAATCTGATTTTGTAAAATTTGATGTTGTTTGATTCAATTGATAGGGGGTTTTCACTATACTGAGCATTCCGAAACTACTGGTATGATTTAATTTCAATGAAAATAAACCTTAAATCAAAAGCCCCAAATCCGATTTCTTAAGAACCCTAGAATCGGATCTTGATTAAATCGATAATGTAAGCCCTGATTAGGATAGGGCTTTCATTCTATAGCATGAAACGAATCTAAAGAATGTTTCAATTACCTGTTTGAATATCGGATTGACAGAGCACGAGTAAAACAGGGTTCGACGGCTGTGGGTTGATCCTCGTCGTCTCTGGTTGTTTCTCCGGCGCGGCTGGTGTGTGGGAAATCTTCTGATAGTCTCGTAAGAGGTTTGCAGGCGATTGATTTGAGAGTAGAATACAAGGATTAATCGAATTTGGTGATCGATTACAACGAGGCCGACGGTTATGAATATGATTATCATTATTTGTGTTTAATTCTATTAATTAGTATGATTAAGGCTTAATGATGATCGGTTAAAGCATTTAGGTGTTCATCAATTACAGAATTTGATTCAATTCAGTTATAACTCGCGAATTTGGAAATCAAAGAGTCTAATTTTGACTTTACAAAGTCAACTGAATACAAATTTGTCAAATTTGACTCTGGGGAGTCAAATTATTCAGTTTGGTTTATTTACACAACTAGTCCCTGTAGTTTTGAGTTGGATTTGTGACCGAATTAGTCCTTGGGGTTAGATTTGACTAACGGGGTTAAGTTTTCAATAAGAAACTTAACGGAATAGTTAACGAAATTAACTGAAAAATCTGGATTGTCACACTTACCTTTGAATCTCGACTTGCTAAACAAAGAATTGACAACCCTTATTCCGTGGAGATAGCAAACGGGAAATCTATTGCTATAAACTCTGTTATCCGCAACTGCAATCTTGAGCTTAATAATCATGAATTCTCTGTTGATCTCCTTCCAATGCAATTGGGAAGCTTCGATATTATAATTGGCATGAACTGGTTATCCAAGCACCATGCCGAGGTTATTTGCTACGAAAAGTGCATTCGTATACCTCTCCCTTCGGGTGACACGTTAGTTATTTTCGGTGAAAAACCGTGTCGTGGTCTTCAAATCATGTCTTGCACATTAGCACAAAAGTACTTGCGGAAAAAGTACGTTGCATTCTTGGCCCACATAGTTGACACGAAAGACAAGGGTAAGAAATTGCAAGACATTCCAATCATCCGAGATTTTCCTGAGGTATTCCCCGAGGATTTACCTGGTCTTCCTCCCACTAGACAAGTGGAGTTTCGTATCGACCTTGTGCTCGGGGCAACTCCCGTGGCAAAAGCCCCCTATCGTCTTGCACCTTCCGAGATGCAAGAGCTTGCAAGTCAATTACAAGAACTCTCATCCAAAGGATTCATCCGCCCGAGCCATTCACCTTGGGGTGCTCCCGTGCTGTTTGTAAAGAAAAAGGATGGATCATTTCGAATGTGCATTGATTATCGTGAACTCAACAAACTTACAATTAAGAACCGATATCCTTTACCCCGTATCGACGATCTTTTCGATCAGCTTCAAGGTTCAACATGTTTCTCCAAGATTGACCTTCGTTCCGGATACCATCAACTTCGTGTTCTCGATGAAGACATTCCGAAGACTGCCTTTCGGACTAGATATGGTCACTACGAGTTCATGGTCATGCCCTTCGGGTTGACTAATGCACCTACGGTTTTCATGGACCTCATGAACCGTGTATGCAAACCTTATTTGGACAAGTTCGTGATCGTTTTCATTGACGACATTCTTATCTATTCTAAGACGAAAGCGGAGCATGAACAACATCTTCGTTTGATTTTAGAACTCTTGAAGAAAGAACAACTATACGCCAAGTTCTCCAAGTGTGAATTCTGGCTAAAGGAAGTTCAATTTTTGGGACACATAGTCAACGATAAGGGAATTCATGTGGACCCGGCAAAAATCAAAGCGGTAAAGAATTGGAGTACTCTTAAGACTCCTACCGAGATTCGTTCATTCCTTGGACTAGTAGGTTACTATCGTCGCTTCATCTCAAATTTCTCCAAGATTGCGGTTCCGCTCACTGCCTTGACTCACAAAGGTAAATCTTACGAGTGGGGACCCAAGCAAGAGGAAGCTTTTCAAACTCTCAAGCACAAGCTCTGCAATGCTCCTATTCTAACTCTTCCTAGTGGTAATGACGACTTTGTCGTTTATTGTGATGCATCCAACCAAGGTCTTGGTTGTGTTCTAATGCAACGTGGCCAAGTAATTGCATACGCATCACGTCAGCTAAAAATCCATGAGAAGAACTATACGACCCATGATCTCGAGCTTGGTGCAGTCGTTTTTGCCTTGAAAATTTGGAGACATTATCTTTATGGCACCAAATGCGTGATTTTCACCGACCACAAAAGTCTCCAACATATTTTCAATCAAAAAGAGCTTAATATGAGGCAACGACGATGGGTTGAACTTCTTAACGACTACGACTGCGAGATTCGCTACCACCCCGGCAAAGCAAATGTTGTAGCCGACGCTTTGAGTCGTAAAGAACGTATCATGCTTCATAGTGTTCGTATTCATAACGATATCCAAGCCCGCATTCTCCAAGCACAACACACCTCTGTTACCGAGGGAAACATGTACCAAGAAATGGCATGTGGTGTAGAACTCTTGTTAGAAACCAAAGCCAACGGCCTATTGTATTACTTGGACCGTATCTGGGTTCCCGATCGCGACGATCTTCGTATATTTTTGATGAACGAGTCCCACAAAACTCGATATTCGGTACATCCCGGAGCTGATAAGATGTACATGGGTCTCCGTCAGCAATATTGGTGGCTCGGCATGAAAAAGGATATTGCCCTCTTTGTGGCAAAATGCCTAACTTGTTCTAAAGTGAAGGCCGAACACCAAAAGCATTCCGGACTCCTCGAACAACCTGAAATTCCCGTGTGGAAGTGGGAGAACCTTGCTATGGATTTCATCACCAAACTACCACGCACTTCTAGTGGGCACGATAATATCTGGGTTATTATCGACCGACTTACAAAGTCAGCCCATTTCTTGCCTATTCGTGAGGACTATCGAGTCGAGAAATTGGCTCGGATCTACATTGATGAGATCGTAAGTCGTCACGGAATCCCTTTGAACATCATCTCCGATCGTGATTCGCGTTTTACTTCTCGATTTTGGCAATCATTGCAATAAGCACTTGGTACCCGTTTGGATTTAAGTACGGCTTACCATCCTCAAACTGATGGACAAACCGAACGAACAATCCAAACTCTCGAGGATATGCTTAGAGATTGTGTTATTGACTTTGGTGGCAATTGGAATTCTCACCTACCATTGATCGAATTTTCCTACAACAACAGCTACCACACAAGTATTAACATGGCACCGTTTGAAGCTCTTTATGGACGAAAATGTCGTTCACCGATTTGTTGGAACGAAATTGGTGAAACACAAATCACCGGCCCCGAGCTTATCCAAGAGACCACCGATAAAATTTTTCTTATTCGTGACAACATTCGAGTGGCAAGGAGTCGGCAAAAGAGCTATGCCGATAAAAGACGAAAACCCTTGGAATTTCAAGTTGGGGATATGGTTCTCCTAAAGGTATCACCTTGGAAGGGCGTAGTCCGATTTGGAAGGAAAGGAAAACTTGCACCTCGATATGTGGGTCCCTTCAAGATACTCGAAAGGGTAGGAAAAGTGGCCTACAAACTCGATCTTCCTTCAGAACTCATCAACGTCATCCGACTTTCCACGTATCTAATTTGAAAAAGTGTCTAGCCGACGAGAATCTCCACATCCCTCTTGATGAAGTGCGCATTGACGAGAGGATGCACTTTGTTGAGAAACCCGTGGAAATCATGGACCGAGAAGTTAAGAAACTCAAGCGTAGCCGCATCCCCATTGTCAAGGTCCGTTGGGAATCTAAACGTGGACCCGAGTTCACTTGGGAACGTGAAGACCAAATGAAGACCAAGTATCCGCATCTCTTTTCATAGCCTCCACTAGTTGAATTTCGGGGCGAAATTCCTCTAACATGGGGAGACTATGACGTTTCGGATTTTTCGTTCTCGCACTTGTATTATATTTATTATGTAACCATTTTCTATTAAATGAAATGCGAGTGTTCTTATTTAATTTTGTATAAAATATATATATTTTATTTTATAATAATTAAAATTTTATAAGTTTTTAAACTTATATAAAATTTTATACGAAAATCTAGATTTAAAAGTTGCACAACCCATTTAAATAATACAAATAATCTTTTTATAAAAATTTATTTATAATAATAATAATGAAAATAAATTTATAAAATATAAATAGATTTAAAAGAAATTAAATTAATTTATAAAAAGTTTAGGGGTTGTTTAGTAATTAATCAAACTAGAAGGTTTTAAAATTGAAATCTGTTGAGGGACCATTCCTGGACAAATTAAACTACAAGGACCCATCCGTAATTATCGCAGGGACCTAATTAAAACGAAATCAAACTCCAGGGACTAAAACTGCCAATACCTAATTCGTTTATCCGGTCACCCCCACCAATAGTCCGGCGGTCCAAGGCTTTCTCCGGCGAACGCCCGACAGGGCTGTTCCCTGCACCTCAACAGCCGACAAAGGCTTCTCTGGCTTCGTCTCCCCCACGCGAACAATACCCCTCGACCAATTGGTCTCCCCAACATAAGGATCGTCTGATCCTGTTGGTGGCCGAGATACCCACGTTCGAATTCGTGCCCGACAAGCCACCTCCACGCCTGTTGAATGTCTAATTAGTTTCGTCTCGTCCAGACTAATGTCGGGACGTGCCCAATTGCACGTTTTAACATAAGAATCAAGTCCGGCTATAAATGGCCATGGTCGGCCCTGCACGAACTGGCTACCCTCCTTCCACACACTCTCACTCCAAATTGAGGACTCCATCACCTTCGTCAACCCTAAGTGAAGCTGTGACCAGGATTACAAGAGCTAATTCCACTCAGAAATCGATCCCCGCTTGTGACTTTTTCGAGTTCCAAAGCTTTGCTGTCCAGGCCCTTCGCAACCAAGTTCGAACCTCATTTCGGTTCCATTAGCTTCTGTTATCATCAGGTAAACAATCCCAGTCGAAAACACGACATTCGCACGAGTGTTACCGGGCAAACCCAGTGTCCTCGGACACGGTTTGCCAGTCACCGAGGACCAGCGACCAACTTTTCCTTTGTGTACTTAAATTATTCGATACACACATAACCAGCGATGGGCAGTAGCCCGGCTGGTTATGCGTGTGTGTGTTCAAGTTACAGGTCGCGGGTTCGAATCCGGTTGGCCTTCGGCCCATTTTTTTTTTACTTAAGTTTTTATTCTATTTATTTTATTTAATTAACCTCACTTATTTTAATATCATTTTTATACAATAAATACTAAAACGAGTCGGTTTACTCGTTCGTTTATTTTAAAATCGATTAAACTATATTTTTATAAACCATCCCATTTTTTTGTAATATTTTTTTATAAACTTATTAAAATACATTATAATATATAAAATGTCCTATTTTTATAAACCGTGTAATATTTTTATAAACTTATTAAAATACATTATGATATACAAAATGTCCTATTTTTATAAACTTTGTAACATTTTTATAAAACTTATCAAAATACCTTTTCACATATACAATGTCCCATCTTTATAAGTCTTGCAATATTTTTTAATAAACTTGTTAAAACAAATTTTAATATATATATAATATATGATTAATCAAATAAATAATTTTCTTTTATTTGTTATTGTTATATATAAATGCGTTAAACATAATAAATATTTGTTTAAAACAATATATATATATATATATATATATTTATGAGTTAAAGTTCTACAAAACCGTTATCATTTTCTATCCCATTTTATACAAATAGTTATTAAGGATATTATTATAAAACCTATACTCATTAAATACGAATACGCTCATAAACATACAATAATACTTATCCATCCACATAGGGTTTCATCGTGCCTAGGTTTCAACATCCTTATCACCCGCACTCGTGGATTAACATATCCGCTAGCCAGGTGAGTTACATAGCCCCTATTTTACATTTTTATAAAGTTTTGGGGTGAAACATTATACATGCTACTCACATTGTTTATACGTGTTATACATGAGACTATATGCTTATTCTTTGGATGTACATACATTTATACACAAGACAACCAACTGTAATATTGATAGATCTATTGTGCCTGACCAGCCCACCCGGTTAGGGTGTTTATTACTGCATACTCGGATATAACCGCGTGTTATATTCAAACATATCGGATATACTGGGTAACTATATTCAAGCATACCGGACTTAGCTGTTGTGCTCTGTTCAAGCGTGTCAAACTCGGTTCGAATTGTGATTAAATAAATGATACATCATATACTATGTTTAACAATATAAACAATGAGTTGCAAAACGATTTACGACTACTATTTACAGGAAATACTAAACCTATGTACTCACCAACTTTTTAGTTGACACTTGATTTAAATAATGTTTCAGGTTTGGATATGTGACTGCTTGCCGAAGATCTCTCCACTTAGGAACTATGGACCTAGTTAAATAAATTAATGTTTTGAACTAGACTAGGTTATTTGAAAAGTATTGTATTTGGAACTTGTTGTCTTTAAATTTAATTAATGAATTATGCAACCTTTAGTTATCATGAGCTTTTGAACAATCATCACATTGTCCGCCTCGATGATTCCGCCATCGGTCGGGGTGTGACAGTTAAGTACAAGATTAAGTTATTTTATTAGAAAACAGAACATGACCATTTCTTCCTAGTTTAGTTATAGGCAGATATGGTCTTTAAAATTTTTTAATTTTAATACCAGGGGTAGTTTGGTCTTTTTACAGAAATTTTGGATTGCGTTAGAGGCCTGGAGTTGATTGGGACAATTAATGAACCAGAAGTAATCAAAAAGTCCGATTAAAACTATTGAACTCATATCATCGGGCCTGTGATGACATAGATATATGTAGAAGAATGGAGGTATGTAAATCGTATCATCAATTTTTGTTTAAGTTGGCTCATCATTCATACGAATATGATGTTTTGTGTGGTTATTTCAGGGTGCCATTGTCATAGCCGATCCAGTAAAAAAGGTACAATTAAGCTTCTTTGTCTTCATATTAGTATCCAGTTGTATTGTTATTGGTGTTTCTGTATCTTTTACATCTATAACACACACGGAATGCTTGTCTATTCCATGTATTTGCTGCTCAGATGATGATGATGATGATGATGACATGTCTTCTTATATGATGATGACAAGGATGAAGACCTCAATGATGCAGTGGACAAAATGTGTAAGGTATAAGTTTCATGTTTCAAAATGTTCAGTATATATCTTGTTCTATGGTCGTCATAGGATTACATCTTCCCTACTGAGATAGCGGAGATATCTTTTCGTCTGGTTAAGGAGCGTTACATTTTAAACAAATCCCGTCTTGACGATACTCAAGGCAGCTGGTCAGGTTGCTCTCGGTTTCTGGCATTTTGTCAAGAGTATAGATCAAAGTTTGACAGGTTTATGGAGAAGTATTCAAGAGTTGGCATTTACCCTATAAAATATGAGTTACCGGACTATGGTGCTAAAACTTGCCCAATTGCAATGCTTGATGTTCTCAAAAGCTATAAAAACTTCAAGAGGTTTGATACTGTTGTGGACCATTCGGATCATCTTTTTTCTACTTCACCTATGGGGCAGGCAAGTGTGTACCCATTTTCATTGGATTATAATAATATATTCTTTTGTTAATCACTTTGATACACATATGATATGTGTGATGTTTTTCAGCATTCACATCTTTGGACTCAAAGGATGCAACAAGAGTGGAAGATTCTTGAGGAAGAATTGCCTGGTATGTATTAGGAATAGATCTTTTATTTATACTTGATCTTCAAACTAATTTTCTTTTATTTAGACACAGAGACAATATTTGTGAGGGTTTATGAATCGAGGATGGATCTTTTAAGAGCTGTAATTATTGGAGCAAAGGGGACTCCATATCATGATGGTCTCTTCTTCTTTGATATGTATTTCCCACCCATGTATCCTCTTCAGTCGCCGTATGTTCCCTTTTTTGTTCTTTATCATGTATATTCGGTTAATGGTGTGTTATTATTATTATTAATATTTTTTATGTTTTATTTTCTCTAAGCTTGTGCGCCATCACTCTGTTGGTTTTGCTATGAATCCACATCTGTTCGAGTGTGGTGAACTTCGCTTCAAACCTATAAGAACATGGACCCTCCCGAGTCAGGGTATCTGGGCGTCTTTCACTTTAACTGTGCGCCAACTTCTGGTCTTCATACAGGATCGCGTTTTGAACGCAGACCCTTTGTTCCACCAACATGCATTTCTAGATTCTGGACCCTCTGTGGTTGCAGAACACTTTTCTATACTATACAACGAGGACATCCTGATAAAATCACTCAAAACAATGATCTATATCATGAACAAGCCACCCAAGGTAAGATTTTATGTTTTGTTGTTCCTACTAATTGTATAGCATCTTTGCATTGTTAACTAATGATGGATGATGCAGAACTTTGAGGCTCTTGTAGTTGGGCATTTTCGCAATCGCGAGTGCGATATCCTAATGGCATGTAAAGCTTATATGGATGGCCTGCAAGTCGGTGGCGTGGGTAACAACGAGAGCTGCTGCTGCTCGATTGAGTTTCGGAATGATGTTATTTCATGCATGTGTCTCCTTGTTAATGCTTTTAACAAAACCGGAGCAACTGAGGCTAACAACTCCAGCCCTCTATGTGCACCAACCCCTGTGAGTCTTCATGGTTATATTTTCGTGCTTATAAGTATCATTTGTGTTTAAAGGAGTGATTCTCGTAGGATACGGTATTTAGGATTTAATATTGTACTGCCATGGTCTAAAGGTTTATGGGTCAAAACAGGTTGACGGGTTGTCAGTAGGTTATAAATGGTTTAAACGAGTTGACAGACCAACCTATTTAATTTTAGTAACAACAATTAGTTCAACTCGAATACTACCTATTTATTTATTACATGTTAAACGAGCCAACAAAACAAAACATGATTGCTTTCATATTGTGTCAAGAACATGTTTCACATATATTTTTTTAATCTCTTGCCTTTCTATTAAAGTGTTAGTTATCTTGTTATTTTATATTTGTAACTATATAATCTGTTGCCTCAATTTAATCATTTTTTTTCTTTATGTTGACGGAAATTGGTCAAGAATTACTCTTTACTTTCTACGAAAATGATACGGTCAATTGTTGGATCGTCTCCTGTTTACAAAGCATAGTTTCCAATTTCGTCAGCTGTGATCCCTCCTTATTTATCCCTCCTTATTTATCTTTATGCGCAATGTTTTCAGAACCTGACAGACAACGAACCAGCCGCCCTAGAGGTTTAGTGGTCGGACTGGATTTAAGAACCGGATAACTTCATAAATAATATAAGTATTTAAGCTGTGTATATAGTTACAAAATATAAAAATATTTTATGTTTTGAGATCAATTTATAATTTTCATGACATATGAATACTTAAATAAATAAAATATGTAATTTGGAATACTAAATTAATTAAAAAAATGAGATTTTGAAACGAATTTTTTTTTTTGAAATCCGGTCTGACTACCTGATCCAGTCGGTAACCAGCCTGTTCAAACAAAAACGGTTCAAATAGACATAATCAGTGTGACCGGTTCCTGATTCGGTTCGGTTCTAAAAACCATGCATCAATGTAGTCTGACACAAAGAAATATCATTCCTTGGAAATCGATCAAGAATAACCATTTAATTTCTTCGAAAATGACGCAGTCAATTCCTGGATCTTCCATTATGTACAAACAAGAGCTTTCTAGATTGTCTGCTTCAACATCCGTTGTAATCTCCCTCTCACCCATCTACCTTTATGCGTGTGGCGTAGATGATCATTTTAGGGTTTAGGGTTAGATGATCCAATGTATTTGTGCTTGTATCTGCTAATTCTGTTTTGTGTCAGGCTGTCTTTGATGAAATAGATTTAGCCGACAGAGTAAAAAAGGTATAAGCTATTTTGTCTTTGGCTTCCATGTTTCAAATTAGTATTGCTATGCCTATTTGTGTTTGTGTTTCTGTATCTTGTTCAGTTTTACAAGCGATTTTACATCTATACGTGGTTGATTGATTATTGTTTTTGTTTTGATTTCTGGGGTTCCAAGATGAAATTTTCGGAAATTTTGCAGACACCGCTAGGTTCTCTGAATTCTTCCATGTAAGTCTTGTAAAAGTTGTTAGATTTGTCTCCTTCAGTTGTTGATGGTTTTCAAACACTTGCAGCGAAATTTTCTTATGATCCAGAATAAAATTCCTTTTAAGATGTAATTAATTTGTTGATAAATGTGAAGGTTAGGGAACTTGATTATTTATATGCTCATGTTAGTTAGTAGGCAGAAACGATTCATTCCTTTTCTGGGCTTAGAACTGGTCTTCAAATCTTTCCCTGTTAGGTAAAACATGAAAATGTTTGTGTTTAGCTATCTAATTGGATTATACTGCAATAGCCACTTGGTTCGTACGTCACAAGTTTCTGATTTGATTTATTAATGTCTTTGTTTGGTTTATGCTATCTGCAAGGGTTAACTAATGCTTCAATTACTCAGAAAAATATGGTATATTTCTAACACAACCCACCTCACACATTTGCAGTATCAATGAGTCTTTCAGATCAAGGGAGGGGGGTAGGTCTGGCACCGGTTGAAGAAACTACACACGAGATTAAAAACAAACCAGAGCTTCTGAGACCGCCTGCTTCAGCATCTGCTGTAATCTCTCTCTCCATCTACTTTTATGCGTGTGGATCCAATGTATTTGTGCTTGTATCTGCTAATTGTGTTTTGTGTGGTTATTTTAGGCTGTCTTTGATGAAACAGCTGGCTATATTTTTTGGTGGCGTGGGGTGGTGATGAAGACGGTGGTGGTGGCGGCGACTAGTACGTTATGGTGACACGTAATGGTAAGTTAACAGGTTTTATAAGAGTGACATGTTCTTACCCGTTGCATAATTTGAGTAGACCCAACTTGACCCGTTGCATAACTTGAGTAGACCCAACTTAACCCATGACTAAAATTCTTTTATCCAAATCAACCCATTTCTTGTTGAATGGGTCATAATTGCGAGGTCTAGTATGGTCCAAGAAAATGCATAAACCAGTGAAGCCCAATCCAGGTTTTCGAAAATTGGGCCTGAATTGAGGTGCATAAATCGGTCTGCGCGGTTGGAAGTTGGAACATTTGCATTAGGGTTTATTTCACCCCTTTTCGGTCTCACTCTCACACATCGCAGCGGCGCTCAACTGTACCCTCTACGAGGGTATGAATTTAGCGTGTTCTAATCCTAATAACTGTGTTTTCAGATCTATGGTGGAGGCTCACTACGTGAGTCCCATCAAGTTGAAAGCACTTTATCAGATGTACAACACAACTCTCATTGAATCTTTCTACACCGAAGCTACACCTTAGGAGAGGAAGATATTCATTGATGGTTTGTATTATGATTACAAGAAAAGACTCGATCATATGGTGAGAGGATCGGCAGTGGACCTTTTATTTATTTCTTCCAGGTGGGTTGAAAAGCTTAACGAAATTAGGTTACTTGAGGAACAACTCAACAAGCTCAAGGAGGAAAACCACGCTGTTCTGAATACCACAGGAATGAAGCAACGTCGTATTGAGGCTATTATGAGACGAGCAAAAAAAACTTATTCAAATTGGTGAGCTCAAGGTGCACTTCCACCTCCTTAATAAAGGTGATGCCTAATTTTAAGTCTTTAACGTTTGAATGTTGAAAAATAATGATCAAATTGAACAAGTAAATTAAAACTATATTTAGCACCAAACCAAAAGTAAGTAATTGAAAATATGGAGTGTAGTTTGGGCCTTTGTATGGTTATGGCCCTGTAGGTTGTTCTTTGTTAGGTCATAGTCGGTTTTAATTTCGTGTTCTGTTTTGACCAGTTTTCGGTTAATCGGTTTTTGGCACGGGTTTGGTTAACCGTGTAATGAATTTAAAAACCCCTGATAAGTCAAATATTAATCAAATGCCTTACCCCTTTTTTTTCGTATCTGATTCCATACAGTATGCATTACACATAATCATTGTCATTTAAGATTATGGTCTTTCATTCTCTAAGATTATTTCATTCTACCTTTATAATGGAATTTAAATAAAGTTTTGACATGAAATATAGCAAATCTGTTTTTAAGTCACTGCATAATAAGTTGATAACCAAACATAATTGGAGAATTGGTATGGTTGGGTTAAATCAGTATAATACTTACATAGCCGTCTAATATGTGTTGTAGTCGTGGGAGTTTATTTTGGATGGGATGTGCATGACAAGTTTTTGATTCATCTTGATTCAGTTTTTGATCCATCTTAATATAGTTTTTGATCAATCTTGATACAGTTTTTGATCCATCTTGATGCAGTTTTAAACCTAACAATACCGTATGTAAATCATGATCATAACAAAGTTGTTATTTAAGATTAAATATGTGGTGGGTAACTTTCAATTTTTTTTATTACATATTCTTTCATGGTGCACATCGGTGGTTATTTGGGGTGAGCAAACATAACAGATGCTTTCAGTTTGGCCCATTAGTGTTTTTTGAGAACGGCTAACTCACACGTTAGACGGCTCAACCATTTTGGGGCTTAAAACGAAGTAAAAAATCTATGGCCATTTTTTCTGTAACATCCCAAAAATAAAACGACAGTTATAATAACAGAATAAACAAACAAGGCATGACGGGTCGGGCCGGATGGGCCAGCGGGCTAGGGGAACCTCCCCTATAAATAGCCTATGTCACCCTTTTTCTCTCATTTGCAACATCTAGAGAGAGAAACCGTAGAGAGAGAAAGTTGGCGGATCGACATTGATTTATGTTTATGAAGTGTTATGTTTTATTATTACATTATTTTACGTACGCTTTTTATTAAATGAAGTATGAAGTTATGTTTTTGGCAAATTATTTGAAGTTAAAGTTTTATATTAAAACTAGAACTCACCAGCGTAGCTGACTTTTTAGTATGCACATTCAGGTTAAGGCAGGTTATGATAATGGAAGGTGATGCTGAGCGGCTTGATGAGTTACCCGAATGATATGAAGACTGGCATCACGTTATGATTAGTTTATGTAATAGACTATGTTATGCTTCCGCATGTTGAAAAATGTTATGAGTATGTTTTAATGAAATTTTTCGCTGCGTTATTTGATATTCAAGTTAAGAACTGTTTGTGAATGAGTAAATCCAACAAGTGAGGCCTCCCGGGTTTGGGGCCTTACAAGTTGGTATCAGAGCAATAGTTTGAGAGATTCGGACACTCCCAGTGTCTGAACTTAAACTTTGAATGGGACCGAAAGCGGATGCCAGTACGGGTAACTCGAGCCACAGCATCAGGTTTGAAGGTAGTATATATTTACGTATATAGTATGCTTTAGAAAGGGTTAGGTAAGGACTTGTGTTCTGATGGAATCACAATGGTGGTCAAATAGAAATCGAAAGATAGTGTAATGGTTAATTGCAGATGGTCAGTGTATATTAACATCTTACAGTGCTTATTGAATTTTATTTGTTAACTAGCGTGATGACGTTGGATTCCTTGTCTTCTAGAACGAAATTGCCGGATGAAAGAGCGGAAGGCGTGGTGGGGGCCATACCGGTGGTCGTACCGGCGGTCGAAATGGTGGGCGTAGCAGGGCCCCCGCGCGCCAAGAGTATAGTGAAGAAGGAAGTGTTCACACTGAACCGGCGGTTAGTGTGCATGGAACCGAGCAGACACTGGTTAAAGAACAACCTTTCACTTTTGAACCAGAAGTGAGGGGAGCTATAGCTCGAGAGTTCACAGAGTTGATGAAGACTTCTCTACCAGGTCTGTTAGCTAAAGTATTAAAGAAGGTTAATGGGGAAGGTGGGTCTAACACGGCGGATGATACCTCGAACACTGAGGCAATCAACGCACCGCTTAACCGTGGTTGCGACTATAAGTCCTTTAAGGCATGTGACCCACCGGTCCTGACTGGGAAGAAGGACGCGGTGGCTACTTTTGATTGGGTAATCCGTATGGAAGCTGCCATTCGCCTGAGCGAGTGTCGAACGGATCAAGTTGTAAAATTTGCTGCTACCTCTTTGAGAGAGGAAGCATCCCATTGGTGGGAAGGTGTACGTCAAGCAAAAGGGAGCGAGGTTATGGACGCAATGATGTGGGCTGATTTGAAAACCTTGGTGATCAAGAATTTCTACTTAAGGAACGAGATTGAGAAGGTAGAGAGGGAATTTATGGGTTTGAAGGCCGGGAGCATGACGCACCGGCAGTACACAACCCGATTCAATGAACTGGCACGTCTGGTGCCACATCTTGTCAAGACTGAGGAAAGAAAGATTGCATGCTAAATTCAAGGACTACCGGACCAGGTCCGCACCTATGTTAAGGCAAACGCCCCTACTACCTATGATTCGGTAGTAGAACTGAGCGGCGTGGTATTTGATGATCTGGCGCTGAATGATGTTGCCATCGAAGAGCTTAAGAAGAAGATGAGTTTTCCCACTAAGCGATCGGGTGGGAAGCAGTTTGGGGCTCGGGAGAAACATGCCAGGGTAGGCGAGACGGAAGTCTATGGAAGATGTGGGGTAAGGCATGCGGGTGAGTGTCGGTTAGAATCGAATCTTTGCTTTAAATGCGGCAAGACCAGACATTACTCCCGTGAATGCCCGCAAGGCTTCAAATGCTACAATTGTGGGGAGAATGGTCATATGAGCCGGGAATGCACCAATCTCAGGATAGGTGAAGCTGGGAAGGGGAAAGGCCCGGAGAAGAAAGAAGAGAGGCCCCGAGCAAAGACTCAAGCCTATGCGCTGACGCAGGAACAGGCTAGAACGGACCCCGACGTGGCGTCAGGTACGTTTAACCTTGACAACACTTTTGTATCTGTGTTATTCGATTCAGGTGCCAGCAAAAGTTTTATATCTGCGACTTTTTGTAAAAGGGTAAAGTATACTGTGAGTAAACTAGAAAGGGCCTTTAGCGTAGAAACCGCTGAGGGTAGGGACTGCGAGAGTAACCGATGTAGTTGACAACTCCATGATAAAAATAGAAGGTCATAGGTTCCCTGTCAGATTGTTTGTTATGGTTTTGGGAGGGTTTGATGTCGTGTTAGGTATGGATTGGCTAATTGCCAATGAATCGCAAATTATATGTAAACGAAAGATAATCCGACTCAAGGCTCCGGATGGTAGCAAAGTCGAGGTTTTTGGAGATCGTGATGCCTCGATGCCAAACGTCATCTCGATGATTAAGGCAACAGATTATTTGAGGCGTGGATGCGAGGCTTATCTGGTGTACGTAATTGACAAGTGTAAGGAAGTGAAGGAACTAGACGATGTACCCGTGGTACGCGAGTACCCGGAGGTGTTTCCAGAGGACTTGCCTGGGATACCACCCGACAGAGAAATTGAGTTCCGAATTGACTTAGTACCAGATGCCCAGCCCATGGCTAATGCTCCATATCGACTAGCACCAGTGGAGACGGAGTTAATGGCACAACTAGACGAGCTACTTGAGAAAGGATTTATCCAACCGAGCATCTCGCCGTGGGGTGCTCCGGTGTTGTTTGTGAAGAAGAAAGACGGTTCAATGAGAATGTGTATTGATTATCGCGAGTTGAATAAACGTACGGTGAAGAACAAGTACCCTTTACCAAGGATCGACGACCTGTTCGATCAATTACAAAGCGCAAGTTGGTTCTCGAAAATCGACATTCGGTCCAGATACCATCAGTTGAAGGTGAGGGAAGAAGACATAACGAAAACTGCATTTCACACGCGTTATGGACATTTCGAGTTTCGCGTAATGTCTTTCGGATTAACGAACGCCCCCGCAGCGTTCATGGATTTGATGAATAGAGTTTGTCGACCAATGCTGGATCGATCGGTAATCGTGTTAATCGATGATATCCTCATCTACTCCAAGAATGAGGGTGATCACGCGTGTCACTTGAATGAAGTATTAGAAGCTCTGAAGAAGGAAAAGTTGTATGCTAAGTTCTCCAAATGCGCGTTCTGGCTTAAGGAAGTCCAAATCCTAGGTCACGTCATTAACCCGAACGGCATCATGGTTGACCCAGCAAAGATAATGACGGTAAGGGAATGGAACATTCCTAAGACGCCAACTGAAATCCGCAGTTTCTTGGGATTGGCAGGCTACTATCGGAGGTTCATCCAGAATTTCTCAAAAATAGTTTCGCCATTGACAAAGTTGACTCGGAAGGAAGTAAAGTACGAATGGGGTTCGACCCAGGATGAGGCGTTTAAGGAATTGAAGGAGAAACTAACCCAAGCTCCAGTCTTAGCCCTTCCCGAAGGCAATGAAGACTTAGTGGTATACTCTGATGCTTCGGGTCATGGATTGGGATGCGTGTTGAAGTAACGCGGGAGAGTGATCGCGTATGCGTCACGATAGTTGAAGGTTCACGAAGTCAATTATCCAACTCACGATTTGGAACTTGCTGCTGTCGTTTTCGCATTAAAAATCTGGAGGCACCTTGGTTTTAAAAAGCGAGAAGCGCACCGAAGCGACAAGGTCTAAATCCGAAGCGCAAAGCGCAAAAGCGGACCGATTTTCGTACGCGAAGCGCACATGTTTAAAATAAATCTATAAATTATATATAATACACTTATAACTTATAACACCTAAAACACATTAATATAAACATCTAAAACACCATAATATATAAACATGTGGGCTATTTAATTAGTTTAGGCTCTTATTGGGTCTATTTGTTTTATTTTTATTTGGGCTGCATACTTATTTAGATAAAAGCCAGGGATGTACAAAAACTTAGATGTTAAGTAAGTGGGCTTACTTAAGCCCAAGTCAGTGGTATATGTCCAGCCCCCTTATTAGGGTTCTTATTAGGGTTCAGTGGTAGATGTCCAGCCTCTATTAGGTTTACTTACTTCATTACAGCCGCAAGGGCTGGAAAAGGCCATTCAGAACAGGTTCTGTAGTCAAGAAGAACGCAAACAAACAGCAACAAGGGCTTGAACAGTTGCAGCAACACCCCCTGGTAACCATTCAGAACCGGTTTCGAGCATATCAGTCGATTTGTAAGTCCATTTGTTTGAAATACAAACATCTGTACAAGAATCGCATGTCTCAGTGCGATTTTTTTTCAAAAAAATGCGATTTTTTTTGCCAGTCTTGTACGTTGCTCGAGTTGTGTTACATGACTCGATGAGGCTGCCGCCCCTGCTCGAGTTGCGAGTACTCGCGCTTAAAGCGCGATTTTTAAAACCAAGGGAGGCACTACCCTTACGGGGTGAAGTTCACTATTTACTTCGACCACAAAAGTTTGAAGTACTTCTTCGAACAAAGGGAACTTAATATGAGGCAGAGACGATGGTTAGAACTATTGAAAGACTATGACTGTGAAATCATATACCATCCTAGAAAGGCAAACGTGGTGGCTGACGCTGTAAGTCGAAAGGATGTGCCTGCTCCTATTAGAGTGAAAGCTTGCTAGTTGGTGGTGACATCAGATGTGATGAGGGAAATCGAAAGAGCTCAAGATGAAGTTTTGAAGGAAGAAAACATAAAGAAGGAAAGAATGGTTGGTCAACTGGACAAGTTGGAATATAACACCCTTGGTGTAAGAACACGTTTTGGAAGGGTATGGATACCTACGGGTGGCGAGCTTAGAACCAAAATCCTGGATGAGGCTCATAAGTCTCGGTACTCTATCCATCCTGGTACCAATAAAATGTACCAAGATTTGAGGAAGGAATACTGGTGGCCTGGAATGAAACATGAGGTGACAAAGTACGTAAGCAAGTGCTTGACTTGCTCACAAGTAAAGGCTGAACACCAGAAACCATATGGAAAGATTCAACCACTTGATATACCGGAATGGAAGTGGGAACACATTACCATGGACTTCATAACCAAGCTACCTCGCACAGCTAGAGGTCATGATACCATTTGGGTAATTGTGGACCGTTTAACGAAGAGTGCTCATTTCCTACCAATTCGCGAGACGTTCTCGTCGGAAAGGTTAGCAGAAGTGTTTATTAACGAAGTAGTAGCAAGGCATGGGATGCCTTTGACGATCGTATCTGACCGGGACACACGATTCACATCGAGGTTCTGGAAAAGATTTCACGAGGCGATGGGCACGAGGCTTAATATCAGCACGGCATACCACCCACAAACGGATGGCCAGTCCGAAAGGACCATTCAGACATTGGAGGATATGCTACGCGCTTGTATTATCGATTTTGGCGGCAGTTGGGACAGTCATCTGCCGTTAGCCGAATTCTCCTACAACAATAGTCATCACACGACTATAGGTATGCCGCCTTACGTAATGTTGTATGGGAGAAGATGTAGGACCCCGGTTTGTTGGGGTGAGATTGAACAGAAGGAATTAGGAAGTCTCGAAGTCGTAAGAGAGACGTCGGAAAGGTTTGATCAAATCAAAGCACGAATGAAGGCCGCACAAGAACGTTAGAAATCCTATGCGGATAAATGACGAAGGCCTATTGAGTTTGACGTTAGGGACAGAGTAATGTTGAAAGTGTCACCCTGGAAGGGAATCATACGATTCCGAAAGAGAGGAAAGTTAAGTCCGAGGTTTGTCGGACAATTCACGATAATGGCACGGGTTGGGGAAGTCGCTTATCGGTTGGAGTTGCCTGATGAGTTAAGTGGGATTCATCCTACCTTTCATGTATCACCCTTGCAAAGTGTTTGGCGGATGAATCGGCTCACGTACCACTTACCGACATCGAGGTCGACAACAGCCTTAATTACATCGAAGAACCCGTGGCCATCTTAGACAAGAGGGAGAAGCGTTTGCGTAATAAGGTTATCCAATTGATAGGTTTCGGGGACGAAACCTATTGTAAGGGGGGTAGACTTGTAACATCCCAAAAATAAAACGACAGTTATAATAACGGAATAAACGAACGAGGCATGACGGGTCGGGCCGGATGGGCCAGCGGGCTAGGGGAGCCTCCCCTATAAATAGCCTTTGTCACCATTTTTCTCTCATTTGCAACATCTAGAGAGAGAAACCGCAGAGAGAGAAAGTTGACGGATCGACCCGAGATTGAAGAACTGTGTTACTCCAGAGCTCGTGAAAAGAACCTCCGGACCAGAAACTCGATTCATGTAACGATCGGACCTAAATCAGAGTTTTTTGTTCGTTTTTTGGTTTTTCGGGGTTTGGGTGGAAAGGTAACGTTTTACGGATGAAAGTGAAAGATAAACATAGATTTGAGTTCCTTAATGGAAAGCAAACGTTTTGAAGTAAACAAGTTCGGGATCTTGACGTAATCAGACCCGAAGGCGAAAGTTAGAGTTTTTGCGAAGGAGCAGATCCTGCGTACTTATCAAGTACGCAGGAGGAGGATCTTGCGTACTTATCAACTACGCGGGAAGGGGGTCCTGCATACTTATCAAGTACGCAGGAAGGGGATCATGCGTACTTATCAAGTACGCATGAAGCGAGGTTTGCGCACTTATTAAGTACGCAAGAGCAAGGCCCTGCGCACTTGCTAAGTGTGCAGGCATCAGGCTGATTAAGTAAAGTCTGTATGTTTAGAATGGTTAAACCGTTAGAGTCGGGATTGAGTCTGATGTGTATTTAACTAATCAATTCAGATCGGAAGTGACGTTGTTGGACCTTTGTTTAGGACAACCCAGATTAGCTTATACGGTGAGTTCTAAAAGCTCTCTTTTAAATGTTTTAATAATGTTTTTGGGCTGGTGTGCATACGTAACGATGTGACTATTTTATAAAACGATGTTTATGAATGTTGTATGTGACGTTTTATAAAATGACGTTTATGAACGTTGTTTTGGAAGGAAGTGCTATGAAAGAAGTGTTTATGAAATATTTTGCCAAAAGAAGTTTACGAAGTGTTTATGAATGAAGGAATGATTTTTAATTAAACGTACGAATGCTTTAACTGAAGTTTTGAATTAAAAGAAGTGAATGTTTACGAAAGTCACAAACGAACGAATCTGCCAATATTCCTTAGGGAATGAAGGTTATGGGTATGGGAAGTATGTTATGGGCCTTTACCTTTTAGGGGCCTTTGTGGCTGGCCAACTGTTTTACAACTGGGGCGATGACGGTTGCCAAGGGGATTATCGTGATCCTTGAAGTTTGGTGCGATTTACATTACGGGGTAGTCGTGCTTGATGTTTGGTACTTGTGCCCTACGGGGCGCAGTGCTTGAAGTTTGGTACGTGTCATCCTTGTGATGCCGTGCTTGAAGTAGTGTTGAATAACCTAAGTATCGGGCCCTAGGAGTTCTTCACCCGAAGGACATTACGGTGATTGATGGGCCTAGTGGTGGTGATCTTTAGGTTATTCAGCTAGTATGTGACGTTTGGATTTGACGGTTACGAGAAGACGCATATTCGATATGTTCGTTGACTTATGTTTATGAAGTGTTATGTTTTGTTATTGCATTATTTTACGTACGATTTTTATTAAATGAAGTATGAAGTTATGTTTTTGGCAAATTATTTGAAGTTAAAGTTTTATGTTAAAACTAGAACTCACCAGCGTAGCTGACTTTTTAGTATGCACATTCAGGTTAAGGCAGGTTATGATGATGGAAGGTGATGCTGGGCGGCTTGATGAGTTACCCGGATGATATGAAGACTGGCATCCCGTTATGATTAGTTTATGTAATAGACTATGTTATGCTTCCGCATGTTGAACAATGTTATGAGTATGTTTTAATGAAATTTTTCGCTGCGTTATTTGATATTCAAGTTAAGAACTGTTTGTGAATGAGTAAATCCAACAAGTGAGGCCTCCCGGGTTTGGGGCCTTACATTTTCAAACTCTTGAATGGTTATACTCGCTACTAGTACATTTGGAATTCTTTTAGCTAAAAACATTGTCAGACTTATTAAAATTATATTAGAGAATTTTATGAGAATGTTATCTGTCCGTAGTAATATCAACTAAAATTAATTGTACCAGTCCATCCAGAATTCTTTTAGCTAAAAAAAATGATACAAACTTATTAAAATTATATTAGAGAATTTTATGAGAATGTTATCTGCCCGTAGTAATATCAACTAAAATTAATTATTTAAGTTATAAATGATTAAAAATTAATAAGTTTGTGACAATTTTTTTAGCTAAAAGAATTCCAGATGTACTAGTAGCAAGTATAACCATTCAAAATTTTGGAAAAATGGCCATAGATTTTTACTTCGTTTTGAGCCTAAAATGGTTGAGCCGTCCAAGGTGTGAGTTAGCAGTTCTCAAAAAACACTAATGGGTCAAACAGAAAGCATCTTTTATGTTTGCTCACTCCTAATAACCACCGATGTGCGTGATAAAAGAATATGTAATAAAAAAAGTGAAAGTTACCCACCACCTATTTAATTTAATCTTAAATAACAACTTGTCAAGATCATGATTTACATACGGTAATGTTAGGTTTAAAACTGCATCAAGATGGATAAAAAACGGTATCAAGATAGATAAAAAACTTTATCAAGATTGATAAAAAACTTGTCATGCATATCATAACCAAAACAAACTCGCACATCTGCAACACATATTAGACAGCTGTGTAAGTATTAAACCGATTAAACCCAACCATACCAATTCTCCATTTATATTTGGTTATCAACTTATTATGCTGTGACTTAAAAACAAATTTGCTATATTTCATGTCAAAATTTTCTTTATTTAAAATTCCGTTATAAAGGTAGAATGAAATAATCTTAGAGAATGAAAGACCGTAATCTAAAATGATTATGTGTTATGCATACTGTATGGAATCAGATAGGAAAGGGGGGGTAAGGCATTTGATTAATATTTGACTTAATAAGGGTTTTTAAATTCAATACGCGGTTAGTCGAACCCGTGCCAAAAACAGATTAACCAGAAACTAGTAAAAACATAACACATAATTAAAACCGACTATAATCTAACAAAGAACAACCTACAGGGCCATAGCCATACAAATGCCCAAACTATACTCCATATTTTCCATTACTTACTCTTGGTTTGGTGCTAAATATAGTTTTAATTTACTTGTTCTTTCATTATTATTTTTCAACATTCAAACGTTAAAGACTTAAAATTAGGCATCACCTTATTAAGGAGGTGGACGTGCACCGGCTGTCTTGAGCTAATCAATTTGAAGAAGTTTTTTTTTGCTTGTCTCATAATAGCCTCTATACGACGTCGCTTCATTTCTGTGGTATTAAGAACAGCTTGGTTTTCCTCCTTGAGCTTGTTGAGCTGCTCCTCAAGTAACCTAATTTCATTTAGCTTTTAAACCCACCTGGAAGAAATAAATAAGAGGTCCACTGTCGATCCTCCCACCATATGATCTAGTCTTTTCTGGTATACTCCATAATACAAACCATCAATGAATATCTTCCTCTCCTTAAGTGTAGCTTCGGTGCAGAAAGATTCAATGAGAGTTATGGAGTATATTTGACAAAGTGCTTTCAACTTGATGGGAGTCACGTAGTGAGCCTCCATCATAGATCTGAAAACACAGTTATTAGGATTAGAACACGCTAAATTCATACCCTTGCAGAGGGTACAATTGGCGCCATTGCGATGTGTGAGAGACATGAAAGGGGTGAAATAAACCCTAATGCAAATGTTCCAACTTCCCACCGCGCAGTTATGACCCATTCAACAAGAAATGGGTTGATTTGGATAAAAGAATTTTAGTCATGGGTTAAGTTGGGTCTACTCAAGTTATGCAACCGGTCAAGTTGGGTCTACTCAAGTTATGTAACGGGATAAGTTGGGTCTACTCAAATTATGCAACGAGTCAGAACATGTCACTCTTAATTATGCAACGAGTCAGAACAGGTCACTGTTATAAAACTTGTTAACTTACCATTACGTGTCACCATAACATACTAGTCGCCACCACACGTCATCATCACCACCCCACGCCGCCACTCCCACACCTCCTTCGCCGCCACTCCCACAGCGCTACCACTGCTTCCAGCTCCACCTGCCTTTACCGTCGCCACCATCTCCGCCTCCTCCAACGACAACTTGAAGTGTCGTTTTTAATATATAAAAATATAATAAAAATATTTTTAGGATGGTTTTACGAGATCAGGTTTTAAATTTATAAAATGATAAATACTCAAATTTAAAACACACACAATAGGTAAGTGTACCTATCGCAGCGTAATATAGTTTAGGTAAGAACCAAGTATCGAACCAACGGACACGGTCGAATTACAATATTCAACTTTTGTTAACGTTTAGCCGGTTTAATTAGTGAGTGAGTTTTGTGTGCTTGTGGAACATGAAAGTAAATGACAGAAAAGTAAATGGCGGTAAAGTAAATAGCAGAAAAGTAAAAACATGCGTGAAGTGTGTAACAGAAATGTAACGAACAGAATAGTAAATAACAGGAAATGAAATAGGTCGGAAATGATCAGGTTACCAATTGTTTTGCTTTGGGTTTCGAATCCGCTTGATACATGATAATGTTAAGTTGATTAATCCAGTGATATGACTACTATAAATGTGTGACCCGGGTCACCGCTAGAGACTCGTTCTTACGACATTTGATTTGCAAATTTAAAAGCTTTAACAAGTGGTAGTGCCCTCAACCCTTCGAATGGTCATCTCCGGGTTGGTTTAAGACATCGAACGCACAATGCTTTGTATTAGAGTCAAATAGGTGATTATATTTTGCTCACCGAGAGGCGGTGTAACAATGGGAACAAGTATAAAGACGTACCGTTCCCAACATGAGTTCACCAATTGTTGGTCGCATAATAAGTTCGTATAAAGACGTACGACCATACTACTGTTGACCAAGCCTTGGCTTATCAATCTCTGCTTGTATAAAGACGTACAAGTTTCAAAAGAAGTTTGATTAAAAATGTTTTACGATCTTACACTTTAAAATCAAGAACATTCACAAATATAAAGACGGATTTATATAATAATAAAAGCCCACCGAAATGGTGGTTTTAAGGACGAATGGTTAAAGACATAAACACATCACTTGGATTAATACGTTAAACATTAACATCCACTAAATTTCATTTTCACCCTAACAATATAAAGATTTAAGCCACGAATGGCCATACTAACTAGCATAACGCTGAGTTTCGTAGGCTCCCCTATTGCGGAACAAGAAGGAAGAGCCCCTCCACTCACTACTCTCTACTCTAACTA
This sequence comes from Smallanthus sonchifolius, assembly GCA_023525975.1. NCBI lineage: Eukaryota > Viridiplantae > Streptophyta > Magnoliopsida > Asterales > Asteraceae > Smallanthus > Smallanthus sonchifolius. The sequence continues at coordinate 93,741,256 of CM042026.1, forward strand.
CGAAATAAGCTTTCAAATGAGGTATGGATGACTGTTGTAAGGTGTAGATGGGTGTGTAAGGGATGCTTCAATGAAGAACTCAAGCCATCTATTTATAGCCCTCAAAATGAGCAATGCACAACCGTGCATTGGATTGCATGGACGTGCAAACACCTCGGTAATCAAACAAGGTATAAAGGACAGTGTACTAGAGTCTCAAAATGTAAGGGATGGGTGTGTAAGGGATGCTTCAATGAAGAACTCAAGCCATCTATCTATAGGCCTCAAAATGAGCAATGCACGGCCGTGCATTGGATTGCACGGGCGTGCAAACACCTCGAGAATCAAACATGGTACAAAGGACATTGTACTGGAGTCTGGGGAGGCCAGACAGGCTTTGCACGACCTTGCAAAGGGATGCACGGCCGTGCATCCCTTTGTCTGCTCCCCAGGCTCGTCTTTTAGCTGCTGGTTGACTTGTGTTGACCTGGTTTGACTTCTTGGGGGTCAGTGCTCGGGTTTGGTCTTCCAAAAGCTTGATTTCTTCATGTTTTAAGCTGGTTTTTGCTGTGTTTATCTTGGAGCACCGAATAACCTACAATTGTGAAATATTAACGTTTTAAGTATCAATTACAAGGTTATTAATCAATTTGTACCATAATATGGGGATTATTACGCATGCAAAACATGTATAATTTAGTACATATCATAATACCACACACTTAGACTTTGCTTGTCCTCAAGCAAAATCATGCATGATCATACCCATAACTAAAAACTGTATAAGGGAAATGGAACTCCAAGTAGTTGGAAATTCCAGTATAACTCTTGAGTTGCTTATTCTCTTTTTGTATTTTTCTATGATAGAATCAATGACAAGCCTACTAGAACTTCAATTATGCATAAATTTTCACTCCTCACAATGTTCACTCAACTCTAGGGTTAAAAATGTATGGATAATGTAAGTTAAGCGGAACACTCAAGTTCGAATCGAATTATGCAATGGTCATAAGCTTGTATGCAAATCAAGTATACACCAATTAACTAATTAGTATGTATGAATCAATAGAACTTTTAAGAGGGTTGTAATGTGGCTAAAATAAAAATAAAGGGTGAAAATGAAAATCTTTTTGGATTTGTAGAGATTTAAAAGGTTTGAAGGGCTGCAACTATCGTGAAACACATAGCTACGACTTCATGTCTTAAAATGGAAAATGTTAGCAGGTCCCTCTACAGTACTCAGATCATGAGGGTATAACTAATCTGAGGGCTCGTTTATGGTCAGTTTGTCAAGACCAAAATCTCTTATCATTCTCAACTCTTTCCTCACTGCGTAGTACACATTACTGCCTTTTCGTACGGATCTTTTGGCATGTAGCCTAACAGCTCCTACTTTGATCAGATGTGTATACTCATGCTGGGAATGAGTTTGATTCTTGCTACATTTTCCATCGTGGCTCCAGTTGCCACACTTCACACATTTGTCGTATCTTTTGGCTCTTCTTTTAGCGGCACTTTTTGACAAGCCGCAGAATGGTGGCAGTTGTTCTTTCTTGCGCCACCGTTTTCTTACATCACTAGTTACTTTGAAAATGTTCTCTCAGAGTTCGGATGGTAATTCAGGCTTTACGAAATGAAGGCCAAAAAGCAAATTGAAATCAAAAGAATGCATATCCAACTCTTTAAGGACTAACCGGTAAAAGACCAGCTTCTTTCTTTTTCTTATCTCCTTTTTCTATATATATATATATATTTTTTTTTGAATCAAGACAATTTCTTCAAGAATTCTTTTTCCTCAAATTTCTTGCAATAATATTTTGTAGGTCCCGGGAGCCTCGTCGCGCAGCGGAAATAACACGATCTGTTCTGTGATTTGTGTGGGAACAAAGAAACTAGACAGAGAAACACGAACACAGACAAAAGATAATGAAACGAAACGTAATCCATAACAAAGAAGTCATCCCGTATTACAGACTACATACCGAAGGAACACACATCTCTCATCTAAGCTCACGGTCTAGGGGTCGGGAGAGCTCTTCCCGACCCGGATAAACCTAGTTCCAGAGTTCCACCTACAAATGAAGACAAGTCTTCTATTTATAGGCGAAGGAACACTTCATGCGTACTTGACAAGTACGCAAGGCAAAAGCCTTGCGTACTTACTAAGTACGCATGGTTTGGTCATGCGTACTTGACAAGTACGCAAGGCAAAAGCCTTGCGTACTTACTAAGTACGCAGGACCAAACTGGTGTGCGGGCTAAGTACTCAGGAACACCCTCCCGCGTACTAGCCACGTACACCGATACATAGAATTTAATCTATAGTTACAAAACATTCTTCTACATATTTCCATAAATTCTTTGCAGATAGTTCGGCTGTTTCTTCCTAATACATCCACCTTCTTGTATATTCCAATTCTTTTGAGTAAAGCAGATTCTTTCCGAAGTTGCCTCAATGGTAATAAACTTGAAATAACGACATAGGATACTTTTTCCCATTTGAAGACAGTTAGCCAATAACCGGTGTTTACGAATAGCTGGTTGGTTGATAATTGTCGGTAGTAGAAAAGAAACGGCTAAGGCTCAAAGGGCTATCTAGGCGGATTATATTTTTGGGATTTTTGGGTTTAAGGATAAGGGTAATAAAGTCCTAGGTGGCTCAATCACTTTCATACTTCTACTAGTTCATGGTCTTGATATGTATAGGTCACACAAGTTCTAATTATGCATAAAATTCAATCGAAAAACACTCAGTAATGCCAAACGTAAGAGCACGCGAATAATTATATACTGCGCCAAAAATTTGGTGCTGTGTAATAGGCTTGATTTTCCTCACATGAAAACGGATGGGATAGGGTTTAGCGAATCGTTATGAATAATATTCATTTGTTTCTACTTGCCATGTATTCATTTTATTTAATTAGGTGCAAACTCAAAGAGGTTTTAAATATTAGGGTTTAAAATTTTGAAAATTTTTCGGGTTTTACAAAAGGTAGGTTTTTGTAACGTTTATCACAAGTTGAAATTTTACTGCTTTAAGGTTACAAGTAGTTCTGAATCTCTAATTCCCTACCCCACACTTAAAACTGTGCATTGCCCTCAATGTACAAATGCGTGTAATGAAATGCTATGCAGGAATTTAAATGCATGAAGTTTTAAGGGAAAAGAAACTGGTACTCCCCCGGTCAATTCGGTATATAACCTAAGGCCAAAACTTATTGCTGCTGTCAGCACTTTGCTTTAAAGATTTCATCGAATTACAAAGAAATTTGATGTGGGTTTCGATTCCGTAGATTGTAGAGATGGAAAATGATTCCTCAAAGGAGTAGCGAGGCTATTTGGTGATGTTATTCTACCTGATACAAAAAGAAAAATAAAAGGTAGTAGTTAAGCTACCATGGTCCTAGTATCGAGAAGGCATACCTGAAGGCTGAAGTAATAGAAACTTAAATTTGAAAACACCAAACCTGAGATCCATGCTTTTTTCCGTATGCACCAACTTCTCAATTTATTCATGATCATCGGGTTGCCTCCCGGAAGCGCTACGTTTATTTAAGGGTCGTTGGCCAGACCTGTACGTGCTTCGTGAATTTCCAGTTTAGTGCTCGTGGTGGAATAATGAGTCAAATGGGTGGCTTGTAATATGGAGAGGTTTATCCAATCCATTTGATAACCATGCGTACAATGATAATAAGCTGATCCAAGAATTAGTGGAGTCCATCCTGGACTAGCTAGACAGAGAAAAACATGGTAAAAAGTGTTCAAACTTGAAACGGTCATAACTTGAGCTACGTTTGGAATTAGAGGGCCCCCGACCAGGGGGCTGAAAAACGCCGTAGGCGGTTTGTCCTAGTGGTCCGAGCAAAAATCCCCCATTAAGTGGACTAATTTCACAAATAAAAGATTTTCCCCAATTTTTTTAATTTTTATACCTTCAACTTTTTAGTGCTAAAACGGGTGAATCATTGATTTATATATTTTCAAACTCTATTTATAGTTTTAATTTTAGTTTAGATGGATTGTTTTGAAATTTTGAAAATTTTTATAAACCTGCCAAATTTAGAATGCTCTATAAAAGAGCACTTAAAGAAAATAGTGTATTTAAATCACGCCACCACCATTTGAAATTTCCTAGACCAAACTTCAAGAAACCCATGTAGTGAAGGAGACGGTCACCCCGATATGATAATTTCGTCACGTAATCTTCGTTGGATGAACGTTGCTTTTTCCATGAGAAGTGGTCCTCAGAGTGATATGCCCTATCTTGTGGCTTATTATTCATGGAATGATTCACTGATATGCTTGGTCACAGGCCAGCTATCACTGTTGCAAGGAAGAGGTGCCATCATTGTTAATTGTTTGTTGGTGATTACATCCTCCTTTGCTTCCATATTTAGGATTCCCACCAATTCTTCTTCTAACTCCCTTGATTGTTTAGCTTCCAGCCCCTCAGAAAGTCAGGAAGTGATTGTAAATTTGCAGTAGCCCTCTCCTCCGAATCATCCGGTCTCACCTCTGACTGATCTATGCTTGTGAAGATGGAAGGTTCTTGCTCCTTAGAGTCACTCGACCTTACTAGAGATGCTGGAACTATAACTTTCGATTCTTAGACTTTGAATTAATCATCTTGTTGTCTATTTGGATAGCTTTTTAGGATCTGAACCTTAATTTCTTCCAAATGACGAAACACTTGTTGTTCAGTTGAATATAGGAGTTGATCCTTAATTTCTTCCAAACGACGAAACAGATTTCCAGGGGCCCATGAGTCGGAATCTAGAGCTGAGTGTTGAATTTATTGGGGCGGTGTGGTTTCCTCACATGGTTGCCAGTAGGGTTGGTGAAAATTTGTGGAATACCCCTGATATTGATAACAATCTTGAGTGTAATAGGGTTCCCCACAGATCTCACACCAAACCTCCGAGTAGTGGTATTCATAGTCGTCTTGGTATCCTCCATAACAACTCTCGTAGTTGTAATCCATGAAAGTTGCTATAAACAATAATCAAAACAAACCATAGAATAGAAATGTTAAGGTTAAAAAGGCTAATCCGTTAACTTGAATCTTTCTTGAAATCACCGTGTCCCCGGCAACGACGTCAAAAACTTGATTTGTCGTTTTTAATATATAAAAATATAATAAATATATTTTTAGGATGGTTTTACGAGATCAGGTTTTAAATTTATAAAATGATAAATACTCAAACTTAAAACACACACAATAGGCAAGTGTACCTATCGCAGCGTAATATATTTTAGGTAAGAACCAAGTATCGAACCAACGGACACAGTCGAATTCCAATACTTAACTTTTGTTAACGTTTAGCCGGTTTAATTAGTGAGTGAGTTTTGTGTGCTTGTGGAACAGGAAAGTAAATGACATAAAAGTAAATGACGGTAAAGTAAATTGCAGAAAAGTAAAAACGTGCGCGAAATGTGTAACAGAAATGTAACGAACAGAATAGTAAATAACATGAAAGTAAATAGGTCGGAAATGATCAGGTTACAAATAGTATGGCTTGGGTTTCGAATCCGCTTGGTACGTGATAATGTTAAGTTGACTAACCTAGTAATATGACTACTACAAATATGTGACCCGGGTCACCGCTAGAGCCTTGTTCTCACGACATTTGATTTGCAAATTTAAAAGATTTAAAAAGTGGTAGTGCCTCCCGTTAAGGACAACAATTACCCTCAACCCTTCGAATGGTTATCTCCGGGTTGGTTTAAGACATTGCACGTAAAATGCTTTGTATTAGAGTTAAATAGGTGCTTATATTTTGCTCACCGGGAGGCGGTGTAACAATGGGACCAAGTATAAAGACGTACCGTTCCCAACATGAGTTCACCAATTCTTGGTCGGATAATAAGTTCGTACAAAGACGTACACCCTACTAGTGTTGACCAAGCATTGGCTTATCAATCTCTGCTTGTATAAAGACGTACAAGTTTCAAAAGAAGTTTGATTAAAAAGGTTTTACGATCTTACCCTTTAAAATCAAGAACACTCACAAATATAAAGACGAATTTAGACAATAATAAAAGCCCACCGAAATGGTGGTTTTAAAGACGAATAGTTAAAGACATAAACACATCACTTGGATTAATAAGTTAAACATTAACATGCACCAAACTTCATCTTCACCCTAGCAATACAAAGAGTTTAGCCACGAATGGCCATACTAACTAGCATAACGCTGAGTTTCGTAGGATCCTCTATTGCGGAACAAGGAAGAAGTGCCCCTCCACTCACTACTCTCTACTCTAACTACGAAATAAACTCTCAAATGAGGTATGGATGGCTGTTGTAAGGTGTAGATGGGTGTGTAAGGGATGCTTCAATGAAGAACTGAAGCCATCTATTTATAGGCTTCAAAATGAGCAATGCACGGCCGTGCATTGGATTGCACGGGCGTGCAAACACCCCGGGAATCAAACAGGGTACAAAGGAAAGTGTACCGGAGTCTGGGGAGGCCAGACAGGCTTTGCACGACCGTGCAAAGGGATGCACGGCCGTGCATCCCTCTGTCTGCTCCCCAGGCTCATCTTTTAGCTGCTGGTTGACTTGTGTTGACCTAGTTTGACTTCTTGGGGGTCAATGCTCGGGTTTGGTCCTCCAAAAGCTTGATTTCTTCATGTTTTAAGCTGGTTTTTGCTTTGGTTATCTTGGAGCACCGAATAACCTGCAATTGTGAAATGTTAACGTTTTAAGTATCAATTGCAAGGTTATTAATCAATTAATACCATAATATGGAGATTATTACGCATGCAAAACATGTATAATTTAGGACATATCACAACTCTTCACTCCCGATGTATATCTGGATGAATCAAATAGAATTTGAGTTATATATATATGTTAAAAATCGTTGTTTTAGACGATGCATATGTAGAAAGCCCTTTTTATAGTATTTACTAGCAATTTTGATCTTTCTTTACTTTTTTCTTTCTATAGTGGAGATAGTCGCATGTAATGACAGATCACGACAATATTATTAAAAGCTTGTGGTAAGAATGGGTTTCGTTCGAGCGCTCGAAAATAATATTCCAAAGCTTTCGTGTGTAGAAACTCTGTTATAGCCATTTCTGTACATTCAATGTACTCTACGGATAGAAGAATACATAGAGGTGAACATAGTAAAATATGAAATTGAAAGATTTCGTTGAAATTGTTCGTTTGGAAATTTCCCGAAAAGCTAGTCATAGGTTCCTCTCTCCATCGGAACAATAGGGACGTTATGCTAATTACTAAACTTGTTGAAGAGATGAAATATAACCAATGTATATCTTTTTTATCAGAGGTTGAATCGATCATCAGAAGAAGAATTAGGCTAAAAATTAGGATACATTCTGGGAAAATCAAACTTACATCGAAGAGAAGCAAATGAAAGGCTTTCGGTGGATATCACATTCATTCCGGTACCGTAGTAGGTAAACTTGAAGGGGAAAGAGAAATCACTTTGGGCTTTGTTGATTTACTGCGTGATGATTTTATTGAAAAAGATAGAAGTCGCGGTATTTATTTCACCCAAGATTGGGTCTCTCTACCAGGTGTTCTGCCTGTAGCTTATGGGGTATTCACGTTTGTCATATGCCTGCTCTAACCGAGATCTTTGGGGATGACTCCGTACTAAAGTTCGGTGGAGGAACTTTAGGGCACCCTTGGGGAAATGCACCTGGTGCCGTAGCTAATCGAGTAGCTCTAGAAGCATGTGTACAAGCTCGTAATGAGGGGCGCGATCTTACTACTGAGGGTAATGAAATTATCCGTGAGGCTACCATATGGAGTCCAGAACTAGCTGCTACTTACGAAGTATGGAAGGAGATCAAATTTGAGTTCCAGGAATTGACGTAGGACCCAATTCTATTTCTTTGATACATCTATTTATTCCGATGAATCTGAAATAACTGTTTTACTGTTATAGAATACATTTCTCCACTAGAATCCAATGGAATTTGGAAATGAAGATATTTTTATTTGAAAATTCTTTCAATTCAAATAAAAAATGCGTTGTAGGACGATCTATAAAACAATTGATACCGTTTCATTACTCAACTAAATTAGGAGTGCTTCTAAAGTCCACTTCTTCCCCATACTACGAGTGAGGGAAGGGATCATGAGAAAACTATAAACTTAGGCGAAAACCAAGAAAATCACTTACAACCAATCAGATATTTTAGAATTTATTTAATTTTTTTTTATCTTAAAGGGTATTTAAGTAAATGTACATCCAACCTATTTTTTGATATTTATTATATTAATGATATTCCCTTATTTTTCTTCATCAAAATCGTTTTTTTTTTAGATTTGCGATCCCAATTGTTGAAGGTTTTTTTTATCGCATCCTCACTAATTTCTTCAACATCGACATAAGAACAACGACGCCATTGTTGAATGTTTTGATCACATATTATTTTTTATTTTTGGTTCTATTTTACAGGTTATAAACTTATAATCACCTTGATCGTCTTATAATTTTTTTGGTTTGATTATAATGTAGCAGGGATAGATTTTGACATGAGAAATTAGATTACGAGCTGCACGCAATTACATATATTTTTTAAGGGATTTTTAAATGGCACCCATTGTAGATTGCATGGCATCAAGTTTTGTGTGCAGAAGAAAATGGCAGTATTTGTTTGTGACGATGATGACGAGGATAGTTACATATATTTTTTTGTGACGATCATAGAAATTGTCAAAATATTAATCAGAACAAGAGAATCCATCTTGAAAACCAAAGGCTCTAACTATGGTTTTTGTCTATCATTATCTTCTTTATTTTGGTTCGATGGTTCCATGTGTTCACGCATTACACTACGCAAACATGTGTTTACATATACGTAAACACTCACTTACGTATATGTAAACACGTTTGAATGTGGGTGTTGAAATCGTAGTTTTTTATTTGAATTGTGATTTCAACTGTTATACTATCTGGAACAACTTCAGATGATGTTCATCGTGTTAGTCTTCATTTTTTTCGTATGACCTACATAAACGTAACTCGGTTCTTCGTCCCATTTTTTGTGTTCTGATGACCCATTCTCTGGGTTACGTATATGTAACTCGGTTCTTTTTCCGTGTTACATAATTTTTGTTGACACATGTTTACATATATGAAAACATGTTTACACATACGTAAGCATATATTCTTTCTCCATTTTATTATTTATATTGACACAAGTTTACATATACGTAAGCATATATGTAATTATTAAAAAAAAGCCGTTCAAATGTTCTTCAATAATTAGTGTAAATCTTGAGTTTTGATTTTAGTTGGAGATTGGGGGAGAGAGAGTTTTTTAAAGAATTTTGATTGTTTCCAAAATAAAAAAAATTACAATCTACCTAATATACCCCTATAACATTTAATTAAATTCATTAACTATTAGATATTTACAGATTTGCCAATGATTAATCTTATCCATAGATCAATTTCAATCAATGGTCAAGAGTTAAGAGTTGGTTTTCGCCTAACCCTTGGTTTTCCCTGGAACTCTCCCCGGTATATATATATATATATATATATCCTTATTAAATAATCAAAGCTCAAGAAGAGGTTATTGCAAGATACATCAATTAGAATGTTAGAACAATTAAGTATATCAATTTTAGAGGGTACCAGTAAAAATAGTATAATAAGAGGAAAATATACTTACAATGATAATGTATGAATACATAGATAGATATGAATACAACGGAGAGATATATATGAAAGCGGAGAGATAGATATGGACGGAGAGGAGGAGGTTTTTTATTTTTAATTTTTTTATATATTGGGATATAATATGAAGAACTGGAAAGAGACTAAGGTTAAAGGTTAAAAACTAAAGAGGGACGAAAATAATTTAGTGTGCCATAGAGAGATTGAAAATTCTTTGATATATTCAAATTTTTTGGTGTCTTTACAAACGAAACAAATGCGTCCTTATATAGGCAGGGGAAGGCTAAAAAGCTAAAGCGCAGTAATGCGCACTAAATCTAAAAGATACAAAATAAAGAAAAATCAAAGAAAATTAACGGATACAAACTAAAGAAATAAAACGACAAAATATCTTTATGAACAATAATATTTGTAACATCCCGAAAATAAAATGACGAGTTATAATAACGGGTAAACGCGAGACGAAAGGAATAAATGAACGCGGCATGACGGGCCACGCTGGATGGGCCAGGCGAACTTGAGGGTGGCGCATAAGGGGGAGAAGCCTCCCTATAAAAAGCCCAAGTCACCTCCAATTCTCTCATTTGCAAGAATCTAGAGAGAGAAACCGTAGAGAGAGAAAGTGATGGATCGACTTGAGATTGCAAAGGAAGGATTCTACAGTGCTCCTGAAGATAACCTCCGAATCAGAAGCTCGATACAGGTAACGGTTTGGCCTAGATCTGAGTTTTTGTTTACTTTGGGGTTTTAGGGTTTTGGATGAAAAGGCAACGTTTTTACGTATAAAACTTGAAAATGAACATAGATCTAGCATTTAGAAGGAAAAAAGAACGTTTTAGATGTACAAAGTCGGGATCTTGACGTGATCAGATCTGCATGCAAAAAGTTAGGGTTTTTGCGGGGAAGAAGGTTGCCCGCAAGCCGGTCCTGCGTACTTATCAAGTACGCAAGAAGCAGGTCCTGCGTACTTATCAAGTACGCAAGAAGCAAAGCCTGCGTACTTATTAAGTACGCAATAACAAGGCCTTACGCACTTGCTAAGTGCGCATGCATCACGTCCATGGGTATATATAGCTGGCTAATGAAGTAAGTATGTTCGCCTAATTCAGTATGGTTAACCCGTTAGAGTCGGGATTAGGTCTGATGTGTATTTAACTGCTCAATCCAGATCGTACGTGACGTTGTTGGGCCTTCGATTAGGACAACGGAGACTAGCTTATCATGTGAGTTCTAGAAGCTCTCTTTTAAATGTTTTAAATAATATTTTTGGGCTGGTGTGCATACGTAACGATGTGACTATTTTATAAAACGATGTTTATGAATGATGTATGTGATGTTTTGTAAAATGATGTTTATGAACAATGTTTTGGAAGGAAAGGTTATGAAAGAAGTGTTTATGAAATATTTTGCCAAAATATTTTGCGCATGGTGGGGGCCATACCGGTGGTCGTATCGGTGGTCGTAACGGTGGGCGTGACAGGACCCATGCGCGCCAAGAGTACAGTGAAGAAGGGAGTGTTCGCACTGAGCCAAAAGTTAGTATACCCGGGACTGAGCCGACTCATGTCGAAGAACAACAATTCACTTTTGAACCGGAAGTGACAGCGGCTCTGGCACGCGAGTTCACTGAGTTGATGAAGACTTCCTTGCCGGAACTACTGGCAGAAGCATTAAAGAAGGTTAACGAGGCGGGCGGGTCTAACACGACGGTTGGTACCCCGAACACTGAGGCAGTGAACGCACCGCTTACCCGTGGTTGCGACTATAAGTCCTTTAAGGCATGTGACCCGCCGGTCCTGACTGGGAAGAAAGACTCAGTTGTCACACCCCGACCGATGGCGGAATCATCGAGGCGGACAATAGAATGATTGTTCAAAAGCACATGATAGCTAATGGATGCATAATTCATTAATTTAGTTAAAGACAACAAGATCCAAATACAATACATTCCAAATAACCTAGTCTAGTTCAAAACATTAATTTATTTAACTAGGTCCATAGTTCCTAAGTGGAGAGATCTTCGGCAAGCAGTCACATATCCAAACCTGAAACATTATTTAAATCAAGTGTCAACTAAAAAGTTTGTGAGTACATAGGTTTAGTAAATCCGGTAATAGTAGTATAAATCGTTTTGCAACTCATTGTTTATCTTGTTAAACATAGTATATGATGTACCATTTATTTAATCACAATTCAAACCGAGTTTGACGCGCTTGAACCGAGCACAACAGCTAAGTCCGGTATGCTTGAATATAGTTACCCACTATATCCGATATGTTTGAATATAACACGCGGTTATATCCGAGTATGCAGTAATAAACACCCTAACCGGGTGGGCTGGTCAGGCACAATAGATCTATCAATATTACAGTTGGTTGTCTTGTGTTTAAATGTATGTACATCCAAAGAATAAGCATATAGTCTCATGTATAACACGTATAAACAATGTGAGTAGCATGTATAATGTTTCACCCCAAAACGTATAAAAATGTAAAATAGGGGCTATGTAACTCACCTGTCTAGCGGATACGATGATCCACGAGTGCGGGTGATAAAGACGTTGAAAACTAAGCACGATGAAATCCTATGTAGATAAATATGTATTATTGTATGTTTGTATGAGCGTATTCGTATCTAATGAGTATATGTTTTATAATAATATTCTTAATATTTATTTGTATAAAATAGGGTAGAAAATGATAACGGTTTTGTAAAACTTTAACTCATAGAAATATATATATATATATATATATATATATTGTTTTAAACAAGTATTTATTATGTTTAATGTATTTTTATAACAAATGAGAGAAAATTCTTTACCATATTATATTTGTTTTTAACAAGTTTATAAAAAAAACATTTACAAGACTTATAAAGGTGGAACATTTTATATATTAAAATGTATTTTAATGAATTTATAAAAATATTACAAGATTTGTAAACAGTGGGACATTTTATATATCATAATGTATTTTAATAAGTTTATAAAAATGTTACAAGATTTGTAAAATGGGACATTTTATATATTATAATGTATTTAATAAGTTTATAAAAATATTACAAGATTTGTAAAATGGGACATTTTATATATTATAGTGTATTTAATAAGTTTATAAAAATATTAAAAAAAAATGGGATGGTTTATTAAAAATGTAGTTTAATCGATTTTAAATTAAACGATCGAGTAAACCGACTCGTTTTAGTATTTATTGTATAAAAAGAGTATTAAAAATAAATTAGGGTAATAAAATAAAATAAATAAATGAAAAAAGAAATAAAAAAATTGGGCCGAAGGCCAACCGGGATCGAACCCGCGACCTGCGCCTTAAACACACACACACGCATAACCAGCCGGGCTACTGCCCATCGCTGGTTATGTGTGTGACGGGTAATTTAAATACACAACAGAGAAACTGGTCGCTGGTTCTCGGTGACCGGCAAACCGTGTCCGAGGACACTGAGTTTGCCCGGTGACTCTCGAGCGAATGCCTAGATTTCGATTGGAATAGTTTAACTGATGATAACAGAAGCTAATGGAACCGAAAAGAGGTCCGGACTTGGTCGCGAAGGGCCTGGACGGCAGGAACCTTGAACCGAAAATGTCTAAAACGGGAATCAGACTTCTGGATGGAATCAGCTCCTGAATTCTTGGTCACAGTCTCTCTCAGGGAAGACGAAAGTAATGCAGTCTTCAATTTGGAGTGAGGGTGTGAGGAAGGATGGTAACGAGTTCGAGCAGGGCCGACAATGGCTCTTTATAGCCGAGCCTAATCCTTATGCTCAAACGCGCAATTGGACACGTCCCGACATTAGTCTGGGCAAGGTGAAACTAACCCGACAGTCAACAGGCGTGGAGGTGGCCTGTCGGGCACGAATTTGGACCTGGATGTCTCGGCCACCAACAGGATCAGACGATCCTTGTGATTGGCAGACAAATTGGTCGAGGGGTCTGGTTCGCGTGGGGGAGACGAAGTCAGAGACGCTTTTGTCGGGCGTTGAGTTGCAGGGAACAGCCCTGTCGGGGTGTTCGCCGGAGAAAGCCTTGGACCGCCGGACAAATCGAAGGGGGTGACCGGAAATGCGAATAGGGTTTTGTCAACTTTGGTCCCTGGATTTTGATTTTGATTTAAAATAGTCCCTGAGATAATTACGGAGGAGCCCTTGTATTTTGATTTGTACACCTTTAGTCCCTTAACTGAATTCTGTTTTAAACCTTGTAGTTGGATTAAATACAAAACGACCCCTACACTTTTATTAAATAAATTAACTTAATTTCTTTTAAACTTTAATTAATTTAATATTATATTTTAAATGTTTTTATAAACTTATTTTATTAAAATAAATTATTTTATATAAAACAACTTATTTTTTTATCAAATCACTTTATTTGTTTACAAAGCCATTTATTTTTATAAAATTTAAATAAATTTATATAATTTTGTAAAATTCAAATATTTTTAATATTTAAATTAAAAATACATAATTTATATATTATTGACACATTAATTTGAACAAATGCACTTGTATATTATTGAATCTAAATTGTTTACAAATACAGGATAAATTTATACCATCATTTTAAATATTTAATTTATTAAAAATAATTGATATATTTTTTTCATATATTTTTAAGACTTTAATTTAAAAATACATAAGTTGAAATTTGTAAACACACCCTTTTGTATAAACTTGGTTAGATACACGTGTGCATATTTGAATAAAATGTTGAAATTTTTACGTGTTAATATATTATAACTGAAATTTTAAAATGTCACATCAGTGGCTACGTTTGACTGGGTTATTCGTATGGAAGCCACCATTCGTCTGAGTGAATGTCGACCGAATCAAGTCATGAAGTTTGCTGCTAACTTCTTGAGGGAGGAAGCATCTCATTGGTGGGAAGGTGTGCGTCAAGCCAAAGGGGACGAGACTGTTGACGCAATGATGTGGAATGATCTGAAGACTCTGATGATTAAGAATTTCTGTCCAAGGAATGAGATCGAGAAGGTAGAGAGGGAGTTTTTGGGGATTAAGGTCGGAAGCATGACTCACAGACAGTATACCACACGATTCAATGAACTGGCACGTCTGGTGCCACATCTTGTCACAACTGAGGAAAGAAAGATTGCCTGCTACATTCAAGGGCTTCCGGACCAGGTCCACACCTATGTTAAGGCCAACGCCCCTACTACTTATGATTTGGTAGTAGAACTGAGCGACGTGGTGTTTGATGCTCTAGCGCTGAATGTCGTTGCCATTGAAGAGCTTAAGAAGAAGCTGAGTTTTTCTGCTAAGCAATCGGGTGGGAAGTTGTTTGGGGCTCTAGATAAACAGGCCAGGATAGGCGATACGACTATCTGTGGAAAATGTGGAGGAAGGCATATAGGTGAATGTCCGCTAGGCTTCAAATGCTACAACTGTGGGGAGAGTGGTCATATGAGCCGGGAATGCACCAAGCCCAGGATGGGTGAAGCCGGGAAGGGGAAAGGCCCGGAGAAAAAAGAAGAGAGGCCCCGAGCAAAGACTCGTGCATACGCGCTGACGTAAGAACAGGCCAGAGTGGACCCCGACGTGGCATCAGGTACGTTCATCCTTAACAACACCTTTGTTTCAGTGTTATTTGATCCGGGTGCCAGTAAGAGTTTTATATCTGCGAGTTTTTGTAAACGAGTGAAGTACACTGTTAGTAAGCTAAAAAGGGTATTTAGCGTAGAAACCATTGAGGGTAGGATTGTGAGAGTAACTGATGTAGTTGACAATTCCACGATAAAAATAGAAGGCCATAGATTCCCCGTCAGGTTGTTTGTTATGGTTTTGGGGTTCGATGTCGTGTTAGGTATGGATTGGCTAACTGCCAATGAAGCGTAAATTTTATGCAAACGAAAGATAATCCGACTTAAGGCTGCCTAATGTCATCTCGATGATTAAGGCAGTAGATTACCTGAGGCGCGGATGCGAGGCTTATCTGGTATACATGATTGACAAGTGGAAGGAAGTGAAGGAACTAGACGATGTACCCGTGGTACGCGAGTACCCGGAGGTGTTTCCAGAGGACTTGCCTGGGATACCACCCGACAGAGAAATTGAGTTTTGAATTGACTTAGTACCAGATGCCTAACCCGTGGCTAAGGATCCATATCGACTAGCACCAGTGGAGATGAAAGAGCTAATGGCACGACTAGACGAGTTACTCTAAAAAGGATTTATCCAACCGAGCATCTCGCCGTGGGGTGCTCCGGTGTTGTTTGTGAAAAAGAAAGACGGTTCGATGAGGATGTGTATTGATTATCGTGAGTTGAACAAACGTACGGTGAAGAACAAGTACCCTTTACCAAGGATCGAAGACTTGTTTGATCAATTATAAGGCGCAAGTTGGTTCTCAAAAATCGACCTTCGATCCGGGTACCATTAGTTAAAGGTAAGGGAAGAAGACATACCGAAAACCACGTTTCGCATGGATTATGGACATTTCGAGTTCCGCGTGATGTCCTTCGGATTGACGAATGCCCCCGCAACGTTCATGGACTTAATGAATAGGGTATGCCGACCGATGCTGGACCAATCTGTAATAGTGTTCATCGATGATATTGTCACACCCCAACCGATGGCGGAAACGTCGGGGCGGGACATGTAGATTGTTCATAACCTCATGGTTTACTAAAGTTGAAATAATTAAATAACCAATTTCATTTCATAGTTCAAGTAATCAAGTACAACATTTACAAGAATCAAAATACACGAATATCTTTATTAAGTTTAAAACTAGGTCCTCAATCCTAAGTGAAAGCAACTTGATCAACTCACATATTCGTACCTGAAACATGATAAAAACGAGGTCAACTAAAAAGTTGGTGAGCATACATAGGTCGATCACTATCGATTTCTTCTCTGTTTCAGAACAGATTCTGTAAACTCCTATTTATAGACACAAACTCTGCAATAGGCGAACTTAACAAGTTCGCCTCAAATAGACTAGGCGAACTTAACAAGTTCGCCTCACATGAGACTAGGCGAACTTAACAAGTTCGCCTCTAATAGGCTAGGCGAACTTATCAAGTTCGCCTCTAGTAGAACTTGTTCTATCACTTAGACAAAATCTATACAATTACATAAATACATAAAGACAATAAGACCTAAACTATTACAAAGCATTTGTCATACATTCTATGTCCTAACAGACTCCCCCTTGACAATAGCTTGATCTTCTGTCTTCAGTCTTTATGACGAGCTCTTCCAATTATCCGGTAATCTGCTTCCTGCATGCGCTCCATATCTCTGACAGATCTCCAACACTCTTTTATACTGCAATCCTTGTTCTCTCCATTCATCAGTAAACATAATTTCATTCTTTCTTAACGTCCTCTAATTTTTCTTTGAGAAGTTAATAAGATTCATTACATCGTAGAAACTAACAATGACCTTATTATCTTTATCGTCAATCTTAGCTTCACCAGTATTCACATCTACGTACCACCATTTCATATTCCCCAGAAAATCTTGTGGAATTTTCTTCAATGGTATCTTCTGTACAACACGTACTGGCTTGAACTTATATTTCCAAGTCACAATCTCAGTCTTTTGATCTACAATCTTCACTCTTTTTCCTTTCTGTGGCTTTAATCTTTCATACTTCCCTGATCCACCTTCTCTTTATATCAGGTTGGCAATCACATCGGCTAATCCACACTTTTATCTATTAATCAGTGGTTTCGTAGCTAGACCATTCATTTCACACCATGGCAAGGTATTAAAATACTTGATCCTAGGCTTTAAGTATTGAACACCATCAGATCTTTTAAGAGCAAACAACTTCGTGGAATCATCATAAACCAACTGATGATTCTTCCAATACACCTCTCTTTATTCACATATCTTTCTTTCTGAGCAGGTTGTATAGGTGACTTTGGTAGTACTTTCATCCAACTGTTAACTACTTCTTTCCACTGTTCTCTAGTCATTCATGTATTTCTATACATCACAGGTTCTTCATTCGGCTTAGGAGACACAGGATGAGTAGTATGAGCATTAGTATCTTTCTTGGATTGAGCAGCATCATCAGGTGTAGTGATATCTTCAACAGAGTCCATAGAATCTGTTACTCAATCATAAGAAAACTCAGGAATAACATCATCTTGGATGAAGTTATACGGTTTTTTCAGACCATCACTTCCTTCATATGTAACTTTATCTTTACTCTTTTCTATCTCAATCTCTACAATCTCTCCTTCTTCAACTTCATTATCCATCACATCCTCTTCCATATCATCAAATAATTCATCAATATCATCAAGACATTCTAACTTCTCAGCTTCTTCTTCTTCAAAAGCAGCAAAGAATTCCAATAACAAAATTTCTTCATTCACTCCAGAATCATTCTTGGTTCCTTCAATATTTCCTGATGTAGACTCCCCCTGAACTCTTGATATTGGATTCACGTCAGCGTATTGACGATCACCGTCAATATTACCACTAGGATCATTGTCATCATCATTCTTTCGTTGAATTGACTCAGCATGACAAGTATCAGGTATCCTTAACTCCCCCTGAGCATCAAAACGCTCAACAAGTTTGGACACCAATAACTGCATGTCAGCAATCTGTGTAGCTTGAGCTTGAAGGACCAACTGTCTCTAAGTATCAGTAGACACAAGAGTATCTACCTGAGTCTATAAAGCAAGCACCTGTGATTCAAGGAAGGTAATCCTTTCAGAATCAGAAGGCTTTGAAGGACCAGCGTCAGATGAGTTTGGAACATGTGGAGAAATCACCGGAGATGGATGTTTAGATGTAGGAGGTGTAACCAGTAAGGAAGCAACAAAAGTAGCGTCCTCAACACCTTGAGATGAATGAGCAACAGCAATAGAAGCAGACATAAGCTTCTGAGCTTTTGGAATCGGAATAACATCGCTATCCGAGTCAGAACTCTCATCGATTAAAGTTCTCTTTCCAAGTACTGATCCAGAAGGAGGATTCCGAACAGACTTACGCCTTGGCTTTCTAGCTTTAGATTTAATACGTTTCCCCGCATTTGCCAATGGCAAAGTAGCCAACTCTCATAATGATCTGAGCTAAAATCTCTAGACGAATCAGAGTCAGTAGCCTTAGAATCAGGTAAAATAGTATCACCGGAACTCGTATCCACCACATTCCCTTTAGCTTCATGAATGGGTGAGTTCACAGCTTCATTATCAAAATCTTCCATATTCATACCCAAATCTTATTCATTTTCCATAAACTTGTATCAGTAAAAGACACGAACTGATCAAACCGATCTTTCCAGTTAGAATAATCTGCAAGACTTAACAATTTGGGTGGTTTCGGAGGTGTACCAATCTCGTTATCGTAATTTAACATATTAGTCACTTGCACCATATTTGCCATTTAAAAAAAAAAAATTCAAGTGTTGAACAAATACTCCCCTTAGGCGAAGATAATAAGTTCGCTTCAAAGCCAAACAAGCGAACTTGATAAGTTCGCTTACCCAAGAAAATCCGGTAAGTTCGCCTACTGATTAAGTTCGCCTTAACCGAGAGAAGCGAAAGTTCGCCTGCAACAAATATCAGCAAGTTCGCTTACTGCAACTGTAACAAACTCAACAACCCAAACACGAACTCATAGCGCCGAAAATCATCATTTCTCATAGATTTGTTGGAATTTAAAGAAATTGGACCATAGGATTTAGTATTTTATGAATTAGAACACTTCTATCGGATTAATTTCACCAAAATCCACCTCAAATCCACGAAATCAGCAGCAAAATCAACTTCAAGAACTTGAAAACTCCATGGATACAAAAACTTCTAAAAATGATCAATTTCTTGTCAAATTGTACACAAAATCGTCTCTAATCACCAAGAATCAAACACAAATCACGAGCAAAAGCTCTGATACCACTTGTAGGTCCACATGACTCATCTCAGATCGATCTCGTGACAGGACGTATCGATAACACGGAGTGCGGAATCCTTCGTGTTAACATATGTATATGAATTGACAATAGAAACAACAGGTAAATAAACTTTCTCTTTGTATATCACCAAACACAGAGTTTACAGAATACTCTTGGTCGATCACTATCGATTTCTTAACAAGTTCGCCTCAAATAGACTAGGCGAACTTAACAAGTTCGCGTCACATGAGACTAGGCGAAGTTAACAAGTTCGCCTCTAATAGGCTAGGCGAACTTATCAAGTTCGCCTATAGCAGAACTTGTTCTATCACTTAGACAAAATCTATACAATTACATAAAAACATAAAGACAATAAGACCTAAACTATTACAAAGCTTTTGTCATACATTCTATGTCCTAACAGCTACAGTGCTCTAAAGTGAAGCTGGAGAATGAAGACGTTCTCAAAAAGTTTATCAGATCTCTTCCAACCTGCTGGACACTCTATACAATGTCAATTAGAAGAACTGAAAACTTGAAAACTCTAAAAATGACTGAGCTGTATGGCATGCTAAAGACATATGAATTAGAAATGATTCAAGCCAAAGAAAGAATCTCAGGTCAATCAACAACTTCATCAACAACCACCACTTCATCTTCACTACACTTTGACCACTCAGCTCCCAGTTCTAGTAACTATTATCCTCCCATTGTCACCCACCCTCAGACTCCCAACTCACCATTTCTTCTTGAAGCTCCACCTCAACCGAACCCAACTGCGGCACAACCTAGACAAACCCATCATGGTCAAGCAAGTCAAGGCAACACCACTCCTGCTCAAACTGCTGCCTGTGCAGCTGTTGGAATAACAGATTTTGATTGGAGCTTCCAGTATGAAGATCTTCCTGCCAACAACCAAGCACTCATGGCAGACACAACAGAGATACCACCTCAGGTATATGAACATCTTTGTACTCAAGCTTGCATTGATAAGGTTCTAGGATACAGGAATCATAACCAAAACCTTATAGATCAAAACGAAGAGTTTCACCAAATGAAATCTGAATTTAAAAATGTTGAAAACAGTTATAAAGAAAAGATTAACTGCCTAAAGAAAGAGATTTCATCACTAAAACATGAACAAACAAATCTTGAAACTCAGATTGATGATCTATTGGTTAAGTTAAAAGCTACAAGAGCTGAGTTGGCAGACAAAAAGTTCATGTTGACAAATATGAGTTTGCATCCAAAAAGCTGCAAAGACTTTTGGATGCTCAAAGTCATGAAAAGGTGACTGTTGGCCTTGGGTTTCAAGCTGAAAAGCCCTACAACACCGTCCCCCCACCAGCTGACTATGTAACCATCCATGAACCAAACTTCAATCTCACAAATCTTGACCATGCAAACCGAAACCTTGATCCTTCCAAAGAAGAATCAATCGTGCAAGACTTCAATACCCCCTCTGAATCTGAGTCCACATGCTTAGAATCCACTCAAACAAGTGAAGCTCCATTACTCCCTACCAATGAAGTAATTCTCAAAACCACCAAAACTGGTAAAGTAATCCAAACCAATGGTCCAAGTCCCATTATTCCCTCTATACCAGTAACTCCTCCCACTAAACAAATCAAAATTAGCTATCCTCTTGAAGGAAGAAAGTTAAAATTTGAATAGGGACAATCTTCAACCTCCATCATTCCTCAATCAAAATCCAATCAACCCAGGAAGGTGTTTGACATTTGTCTTGCACCTGGAGAGACACCTCCATATGTTCAGAAAACATTGGAGGAAGCCACTTTTGAACAAAACAAAGCTCATCCCTCGAACATCAAAGATCTATTTAAAAGAAAAGATTATGTATACTTTCAAAGAGATAAATCAGTTAAATCATGTTTTGTCTGTGGCAAATACAATCACACTGCAAGCACATGCTTCTACTACCTTCAGTAGCAAAGAAACCTCAAGCAAAATTCTTTTGAGAAGACAAACAAAAACAATAAGGTAAGAAGCTATGAAGCCAAAACAACTCAATTCAGAAAGTCTCTCTCTCCTCCAAGAAAGTAGCTTCAAAAACCTCAAAAATCTTGCATCATATGTGGTGAATCAAACCACTTTGCTGCTGATTGTAAATTCAATCCTTTCAGCCAGATTTTTCAACTAGCCTCTATAGCAGTTCATGCTACTCCAAAACATAAGCCTATCTATAGAAGAACTCCCACAAAGAAACCCACTTTTAATAGAAAGTTAAAACAAGAGAAGCATGTATATGTTGAACCATCAATAGCCAGCAAAAATGCTGCTGATCATGTAAAGTTAAAGAAGCCCAAGAACAAGTCATCAGCAGCAACCAAGTTTGCTGCTGATCAGCCAAAGCCATCAGCACCAAAAGTCACATCAGCCGCTGATAGAGTAAAAGGGTCTGGAAAAATCACTTCCTCAACAATGGAAAGCCAAGTCCACTGCTTCTATCTCTTAAAGCATCATCATAGGATCCATTGAATGAAAGCATACTGATGCTATTGGCTCAAAGCCACACTTACCCAGGTTTACAAGTTCTTGGGTTCCTCCCTCTAACTAGATCTCTCTCATATGCAGGGACAACCAGATCACAAGGATAACACCTGGGTTGTAGACAATGGTTGTTCCAGGCACATGACCAGCAACAGGTCCATTCTCTCCAATTTCAGACATTTCAATGGAGGATATGTTGCCTTTGGGAGTGATTCAAAGGGAGGATCTATAACTGGACAAGAAACCGTGTCCAATGAAAGAATGAGTATTGAAAGGGTAAACTTTGTCAAAGAATTGGACTTCAATCTCATGAGTGTGTCTTAGATCTGTGATCAAAAGCATTGGATGCTTTTCACAGACAAAGAATGCTTTGTGCTCTCCCCTGGTTTAAGCAAACCTCCTCCAGAGAAGATTTTATTAAATGCCCAAAGAAAAGATAACCTATATGTGCTTGACATGAGTGAGGTCACTCCATCCGACAGTATATCTTGTTTTCTGTCCAAGGCATCAGTTGATGAATCAACTCTCTGGCATAGAAGATTAAGCCATGTTAATGTAAAAACCATCAACAAGTTGGTGAAGGGAAATCCTGTCAGAGGCCTTCCTGAAAAGGAATTCCAACTTGAAGTATATTGCATAGCATGCCTGAAGGGGAAGCAACACAAAAGTTCTCACAAGCCCCATGCAAGTGCATCGTCAACTGACTCGAGATAAAGATGGACAAGACACTGATCAACATCAGTACCGTGCAATGATAGGATCACTCATATATCTAACTGCATCAAGTCCAAATATCATGTTTGCAGTATGCCTGTGTGCAAGATTCCATGTAGCTCCAAAGAATACACACCTTCAAGCAGTCAAGAGAATTTTTAGATACCTAAAGGGAGCCCCAAGACTTGGGCTATGGTACTCTAAAAATGACAAATTCAACCTGTATGCATACACTAATAGTGACTATGGAGGATGCAGCTTGGACAAGAAGTCCACATTAGGGGGATGTCAGTTTCTGGGAGGAAGACTGATTTCATGGTAATGCAAAAAAACAAACTTGTGTATCAACCTCTACAGCAGAAGCAGAATACATTGCAGCTCCCAGTTGCTGTGCACAAGTCATCTGGATACAAAATCAAATGCTGCATTATAGGATGACTTTCATGGCAACTCCCATTCACATTGACAACATGAGTGCTATATCAATTACAAATAATCCTGTGCAACACTCCAAGACAAAGCACATTGACATCATGTATCATTTCATAAGAGATCAAGCTGAGAAAAATAGAATCATTTTAACCAAAGTTCATACCAATGACGAATATGCTGACTTGTTTACAAAACCTTTTGATGAAGCTAGATTTAGATATTTAGTTGAATCCATTGGCATGATGAACTTTGATTAAAATTTGCTCCAAAATTTTTAAATAAAATGTGTTTTTCTTCTGTTGTAAATAAAAATTAAAAGTCAGCAGCAAACTTTTTTTTGCTGCTGACAGGTTTAAGCTTCAGCAGCAAAGAATTTTCCTCTGACTGCCTTAAGTTATCAGTAGGAACAAGTTTCCTGCAGACAGCTTTAAGACAATCAGCATCAACATTTTTGTTGCGGACCATTACATCCATCCGCAGCAACCAAGTTTGCTGCTGATAGGCTTAACCATCCACAGCTGCCAAGTTTGCTACTGATCGGTAAAATGGGTCCAAATTAACTTTTACCCGTTTTAAAAACCACCTTCAGTCTTTACCATGGCTGCTACAGTGTGTTACAACTGTAAAACAGTGAAAAGCAAATGGGTTGTACAGTGCAAGTAAATCTGCTTTTTCCCTCCTTTGCCGTAATAACACAAATCAAATTTCTTCCTCACCACTTCACATTCAATTATGACCTAACCCTCATCTTTTCTCTCAAGCATTCAAAGCTTTCCATACTTAACCACCTTTCAAAATCTTCCTCCTTTCCCTCCAAACCATACTAAAATGGCAGAAGTTGATATCAACAACCCCGATGACAAGTTCTCAACCTACCATAATCTCACCGCTTATCTTGTCGAAGGAAAGAAATATGAAGGGTCTGACGACATGATTGACTTCCTCTGTCGATCAAAAATTCACTTTGCACTAATAGTCAACCCCACAATCTATATCCCTCACATGGAGGATTTCAGGAACACTGCCGTTTACTCTACCGAATAGGGGACTCCCCAAATCAAAGCCACGGTAGACGTCAAAGACATCACCATCACTGAAGCCACACTTAGAAAACTCCTCAAGCTTCAGGACGAGGGGGCCGCCATCTCATACATCAAGATGCATAAATGAGGACCTTTGTATCCATAGGGTACACTGGAAATTAGGACGAATAAACGATTGAGAAGGCACTGATGGGTCCTCCTTGGAAGTCCTTAGAAGAGAAGTGGATGGCATCAAGTGAGCTCTGCCCTTGCGCCTGCAGTTCATGGTATGGTAACTGGACAGGGTTTCAATTTTGCTCATTTAGTATTCGAAGGTTTGAGATATAACCTTTAGGAAGGTGCAAAACAAGCCTTCTTTATGTACCCATGGTTCTTGCAGGAAGTTTTTAATCATGAACTAAAAGACCTTTCAAAACCTACAAGAATCTAGTTAATGCTAGGTCATAAAAATAACATTTTTCAAAGTATGAGAGTTGTTTCCAAAAAGTTCTCAGAGGTCAATGTTCCATTGTTATCTACAATGTTGAACAAACAAAGCACCCAGGGTGACAGTTCAACAGTCCCAGCTGATACTGATCCCACACCCTCCACTTCACAACCTGAACATACTTCTGCTTCCCTTGATCGAACCCTTGTGCAGCCTATTACGGGTGCACAGGCACAACAAATACTTACCCCAGTCCCTGAAGCTCAACTGGAAGACAGGGCCCCAGTTGAGGCAAGTTATACTATAAAGCGAAAAATTAGCAAGAAAACTCCTTCTATTCTTGTCTCACAGGCCTAATCCCAACCCAAAAGCCCTCATTCAGAATCCCAACATTCTGATGAGAGTACCAAAAGGGATAGCCACATTATTAGGGATACTTCCTTGGAAGTCCCTCTATTAGGATCAAGATCACATCCCAGATCCATAGAACAACCCTTTGAGCCTATACAATCTTCATTTTCTTTGAACTTAAGTATAGAGGCACCATGTCAATATGATATACCTTCTCCAACTGCCACTATCTCGAACGTACTGATTGACTTGACTGCCAAAGTACCCAGCCTAAGTTCATCACCTTAGAAGGTTCACTCTGGAAGTACTGAAAGAGTGAATGTGGAGAGGGCTATCACTACTACTGGTTCATCATTGACTAGGAGGACAGTGATAACATCATTAAGTCCCAAACCACGACAACTCATGGTGAGGATGTTTCTTTTGAAATACTTTTCACTGAGAGGAATCCCAGGCGCCAAGAAAACCAGGGTGATGGGGATGAAGAGGCTAGGCCTAAGGCCCCATCTAGTTCCAAGGATTCCACAACTATTGATGAGGACAGACTGAAACTGGAAAATCTGGAATGCACGGCCAGGGTGGCTATGCTAGAGGCTGAAGTGTCCAAACTAAGGCACCAAGTCTCTATGTATGAAGCCCATCAATGCCAAGTGTGACTTCTCCCTCCCTTGTATCAGTGGGAACCCAAACAGACGCAACTCTATGCACTGATGCAACCAAAAAGGGGGAGATAGTTACTACTGAAGATGACAGAGATAGCTTGGAGGATTGGATACAAGAGTAGGTTGCCTTTCAAAGAACACTATTTCAGTCCGCCTTTGTTCAAGTACAAGATTTGATGCCTCCTAGAGATGAAGAGGAAGAGATCTCTGAGGAAGGGAAGTTAGTGACCAGGGCTGTAGACGAAGTATTCCCTGGGGAGATGGAAATTGAAGATGAAGATGAAGAAATGCCTCTCTTAGTCACTATACTTCCAGCTACTGCTTCTATCTCAAGACAAGCTATATCCCCTCATTTCCCACTAACTGCTCACAACCTGTAGTTTGATTCCATTATGTCATGGGGATATGATGACCTATCTAAAAGATTCTGGATGGGCTGGGAATTTACTGGAATCAAAGACCTTATCTTGGATAACTTAAATCTGCTGGAAATCCTTACCCTACATCTAACTGAATGTATCAATACATCTGATAATCTATCTGTCATGCTTGCCATTGAACACTTCCATGACATATGTGAAGATAACATGCCCAGATTTAAGAACTTTTTTAAGCTTACTAAGAAAGTGGCATACAAAAAGTTTGAGGATGAAGTAGCAGAGTCCTCCCAAGCAGCTCAACAAAGACAGGCTCAAAGGTCTGAATTAATAAGAAGCAGGGTGTTGACAGAAGACCAAGTTCTATGCTTAAGAAGATTCTTATATAATGAAGTTGTCAAGGGTTTGGAAGTGCATGGATGGGCAAGCACCGGGTCTTCTGGCTTTCAGTTCTTTCTTTGTGATGGATCATCCGTTATTATCAACAATATTCAAGAAATCCTTCTCCTCAACCCAGACTTCATGTACAAGGTCTTTGAACTCAAGACACATATCTGCAACATCAACTCCTTAGAAAGTCAAGAAATGATTAAAATTGTCAAAGCTTTTCTTGAAAAGGAGGGATGGATTGCAATGGATGATTCTAGCTTAGACCTATCCACTCCCTCCTCACCAACTGCCATTCTAAATACAGCAGAAGAATAAAAAAGAATGGCTGAACAGAATACTAAAGAGGAATATATGACTGCATATGGAAATGAATGGGAGAAGGATGAGAATAAAGAAGTCCCTTCCTCTTTGTCTGTTCCTCAAATTACCAATGAAGCTGAAGCTGAGATCTCAACAGCATCTCTCACATCTGCTGTTGTGATCCATGAAGCTGAAGGAGAGGCATCCAATAAAGACAAAGAGAAGGGTATCATGACAGAAGAAGAAAATAGGATAGAGCAAGAAAAGATAGAGGTGGAAAGAAGAAGAGAAAGAGAAGAGGAGGAGATGGCTGAGATTAGAAAGGCTCAAGAAAGAAAAACTGCCATGCTCCTTAGAGAACAACAAATCCAGTTGCATGCTAGGCAACTGGATAAAACAAGAGTTCAAGTTCCTCCAGGTTCACAAATAAAATAAGATGAAGCCTTTGCTCTTCATCTGCAGGAACAACTAAATAAAGAAGATGAAGAAAGGGAGAGGAAGAGAAAATAAGAAGCCAAGTTCAGAATCACTAATTCTGAACTTGCTAAAGAAATGAGGGAAGAATGGACAGAGGCTTTGATTTCTCAAGGTGAAGATGCTGACTACCTTGAGAAATTATCAAATAAAGAAATATACAGAGCCTTCATGGGATAACAAGGTAAACTGGCAACTAAGAAAAGGGCTGAAGAAGAAGAAAAGGCCATACAAAAATCTAGAAAAACCATTGCCTTCAATGTCAGATCCCATGAAGAAAGGAAGGTCATGATGGACTTCCTAAAGGCTAGAGGAGAAAGTGGAAAGAGGCTGCTTCCCATGAGCTTCATGAACCTACAAGCCTTATATGTCAAAGTTAAGAAGGAAGAGGAAGAGAGACTGGGGAAGACAGACTCAAAAAGAAGGGTAAACACTTAAACTGATGAAAGAAAACAAAAGAAACCCAAGCCTACTCTCTCATCCACTCCTTCCTCTGTCCAACAACCTTCCACCCTCCCTCCTAGACCTCCCTCCTCTCCTCCCAAAGAGTCCAAATCCTCTCACTCAGCTCCTCCTCATTAACAGCCTCCCAAGAAGAAAACCAAACCTACTACCACACCAGAAGATTCAAGAGAAATTGTAGTATGGTTCTACAGCAATCAAGACCAATGGTTTGAAGTTTTCAGGGGAAGGGTAGAATTAAAAAGAACAATCTACAGATCGGTTGATGAGGTGATGTAGCTTCCAGATTCTAATCTTCAGAGAATGATGGAGCTGGGTGAAGCTCATGAGCCTGGAAATGATAGTGGAAGACATCTGTTGCTGGTGATCAAGCATCACTTCAACCCCAGCAAAGATGTGGTTATTGATGTTAAACCTTTTCAATCCCACTATCCATTTATCAGTTGGTCCTACAATGCTGCTCAAGAAGAGTACACGTTGATAGATGTCAAAGGTCAGAAGATGAGATGTTCAAGCAAGACCGTCTTCAGCATTCCAAGCAAGGAGATCAAGACTCTATCTGAACTCCCTCTTGACAATCCAAGCATGGACCCGAAAGGCTGTGAGACAGCAAGGATTGTTGCTCACATGCAAAAGCTTTAGCAACAAAGGCAATAAGATTGTTTTGGTAGCATCAGTCTAGGGGGAGTTTGTAGAGATAAAAACTGATGGCTACAAAATTCTCTACGTAAGATTGCTGCGGACTCCACAATTTTGCTGCTGACTTACAAGTTGCTGCAGATAAGGCTAAGTGGTGCATATATTTATGTTCTCCTGTTTATGAACAAGTTTCTTGCTGATAGCCTTATCTGATGAAGTCCAAAGTTGCTGCTGGTAGGCTTCTCAGCAGCATCAAACATTTGATGCTACTGATAAGCAAATCATCAGCAGCTTTGACTTTGGCACTGACACCTCTACCGTAACACTGACACACCTTTCAACATAAGGAATGTTATTGGTGTAGATGATAGAAGACAATGCTTCTATTCTGATCTGTCTTATAATGATTTCTGAGAAGACCTTAGTTTTGCTGTTGTCTTTTCAGTGTAGAAGTCTTTTCACTGCAGTTGTCTTTTAGCTACTTGTCTTTTAGTTGTCTACCAATAGTAGTGTAACTTGTAACTGTTAAAGATCAAAGAGTTGTGTTTGATCTGATCCTTAGAATCAAGGGTCTGTCTTGATTCTAAGTTCCTTTATATATATTGTATCTTTTCATTTTACAATGCTTTCTTTGTAAACTTCTAAACATTGAAGATTAATACACTTTACATTTATCAGTATTATACTTGTTTTCTTGTTTATATTGGTTAGTTGTTATTGTTTCCGCCAATCTCAACTAAGAACAGAATCATCTTGTAAACAACGATCCTACATTTGTAGAGATAAAGACTAATGGCTACAAAATTTTCTAAGTAAGATTGTTGCGGACTCCACAATTTTGCTGCTGACTTACAGGTTGCTGTAGATAAGGCTAAGTGCTGCAGATAGTTGTGTTCTCTTGATGATGAACAAGTTTCCTGCTGATAGCCTTATCTGCTGAAGTCCAAAGTTGTTGCTGATAGGCTTCTCAGCAGCATCAAACATTTGATGCTGCTGATAGGCAAATCATCAGCAGCTTTGACTTTGCCACTAACACCTCTGCTGTAATACTGACACACCTATCAACAGAAGGAATGTTGTTGGTGCAGATGACAAAAGACAATGCTCCTATTCTAATCTGTCCTATCACACCCAACCGATGGCGGAAACGTCGGGGTGGGATATGGAGACTGTTCATGAGCACATGGTTGACTAAATTGTAATATATTAATTTATTTCATTTCAAACCAAACAAAATCCAAACAAGTACAAGAGATTGAAAATACATAACAAGTTCATAATTTGATTAAGTAGGTCCTCAAACTTAAGTGAAAGCAAGCTTGTTCAACTCAAATGTTTGAACCTGAAACATAATTTAAAAACAGGGTCAACTAGAAAGTTGGTGAGCATACATAAGTTTTGGTATCACAAAAATGATTTCAAAATGTTTTATACAATTCATATGATACATGGCATATAAGGCATTTATGGAGAATCTATAGTTATACTAGGTGTACAATCAAACCTTGTGACTGAAGGGCATAACCCGCATGTTATCCTAATGTAGGGCATAACACCTAGTGTTATCCTGATGTGTTGTCGGTAACAAACACCCTACCCTGGTGGGTTTGTCAGACTTAATAGATCTATCTTTGTTAACCGTTGGCTTGTACGAGTTGCGTCATCTATGTGTAGTATTAACTCATAGCATTCAAGCATAATGCATAAATAGTCACATGAAATCATAATGTAGAATTGTATTGTGAAATATTGCAAATAGTTTCAGTGTAAATCATGTTCACCCCAAAATGTACAAAAATGAAAAAGGGGTTATGTAGACTCACCTTGATATCGGAACTTAAACTTGAACTAGATCGGGAGGGCGAGTGAACTGGTTTAACAATGTCCAAATTAAATAATTATACAATTTAATATCTAGAAATGATTAAAAGGAGATAAGAACGGAACAATTTGGGACTTAGGGTTTCGGAATGGGTGAGTGATCATGGATACAAATAGAGTTTGAAATGAGGTTTTATAAGGTTTATAAATAAAAGGAGGACATGTGTCAATAATAAGTATTATTTGCACAAATAGTATTATAATAATTATCTTAGTAAATAATTATTTAACAATGTCCAAATTAAATAATTATACAATTTAATATCTAGAAATGATTAAAAGGAGATAAGAACGGAACAATTTGGGACTTAGGGTTTCGGAATGGGTGAGTGATCGTGGATACAAATAGAGTTTGAAATGAGGTTTTATAAGGTTTATAAATAAAAGGATGACATGTGTCAATAATAAGTATTATTTGCACAAATAGTATTATAATAATTATCTTAGTAAAGTGTTTACATTTTTAAGACGATGCCAAGGGTGGTTAAAACTAGGTATTAAAATGATCCTTATTTCGAAATATTATATAAAATGATATTTATAAGGGCATGTCTGGAAATAAATAAATTAATTATGTGATTGTAATACGACTATTTATGAAAATCCAATTAGCAAGATTAATTCTAAAAGAATCATATAACTATTAATATCATATTATTTGTGAGAATATGTTGCATTTACTAATAACACAAATAAATAAATTTATTTTATTATTAATGCTTAATAATATCGTATTATTAAATAATATGTCTTTTAAAGGTTTAGTTTATATACATTGTTATAACCTTTTTCGTTTTAAGTATATCTAAGACGTTACAAAACAAGATCTATATAATTTTAGAAGTCACGTATAATAAGATTTGTGATAACCTAAAAAAAAAGTTTTGTAAAATACTTAAACATGTATTTATATGGTAAAATCCTTGAAGGTTTTTAAAATGAATTGGCTTTTGGCAATATAATAATAAGTGTTTACCTAAAGCATATATATATATATATATATATATATATATATATAAACAAGTATAGATGTCAAAATTACTTGCATGCCTTGGTTATGGTGTATTTTACCATTAAAATTTTCTATAAGAATGATATATGAATGTAGGTGTGAGTAAGAAAAAGAGCAAAATCACAAAATTTTAAAGGAAAAAAAACGGGCAGAGATGGGGGTCGAACCCGCGACCTGCTATGCAGAAGGGAAGTGACTTAACCAGTTATGCTGGGCTTGTGCCTTAATCAATAGGGAATACTACATTTTATAAAACAGCCTCAAGCACCTTCTTCCCCAAACTAAGGATTTGAAAAACCCTAACCCCAAACCAAGCAACATATCGTGATTCTTTCAAAGGGCTTTTGATCACGGGTTTGAAATCAAGCAGAGAGGTACGAATCTTACCTAGAATTAAACTCGATTCGTCGCAAATTCGTGAGACGACCTTGCATAGCGTCGGTTGCGACAGGGAGGAGAAAGAGAGTGAATTTGAGAGGTGGTTTCAAGTTGTAAGATGGTAGGGGTATTTATAGTGTGCTTAAACGCGTTTTACAGCTGGAGAAATCGAATGTGATCGCGTGATTGGAGGTTGAATTACGATTTTGTTTCAAGTTTCATTCCGTAAACGGGTTTTGAATTATAGTGATTTAGGAGTGAATGTTGACGTTTTTTAGTTGCAAATACGCGTGCGTGATTCCAGGTTACGTGGTTTGTCCGAATATGGTATCCATTTTGATTGAAATTGGTTGATTCGTGATTTGGGTTTGCGATTTTGACTTTTCAAAGTCAAAATCATGGAAAGGAATACCAGGGTTCAAGGAAGAGGGGGGGGGGGGGGGGGGGTATTAAATAAAAGGGGTTTAAGGCTAATGCCTTTTTCTTTAATAACCAACTAAGAATTTTTATTCTTTTGAACTTATAAAACTTAAATTTATATTTATCATTGTTTATTTTTTATTACAACATAATACTTTATTTTTAAAATTTAAAGTTTATAAACAATATATATATATAAGATACCTAAAATTGGAAGTTAACAAAGTTAAAACACTAAATTGTTACGACATGATTTGAAGTATACTTACGTTATATGACATGTCACAAATGTTATAATTGAAATAAAATGTTACATGAAAATAAAAATTACGGATGTTACCAAATGATCGCTAAGTTGCTCGTTTTATTGATACTTTATAAAATCCAACGGTACAAGTACAATTTGAAAAATTAGAGATGTTACATGTCCTGCAATGATTTCTGAGAAGACCTTAGTTTTGCTGTTGTCTTTTCAGTGAAGAAGACTTTTCACTGCAGTTGTCTTTTAGCTACTTCTCTTTAAGTTGTCTACCAATAGTAGTGTAACTTGTAACTGTTAAAGATCAACGACTTGTGTTTGATCTGATCCTTAGAATCAAGGGTCTGTCTTGATTCTAAGTTCCTTTATATGTATTGTATCTTTTCATTTTACAATGTGTGCTTCCTTAGAGCTTTCTGTGTAAACTTGTAAACATTGTAGATTAATACACTTTGAATTTATCAGTATTATCCTTGTTTTCTTGTTTACATTGATTAGTTGTTATTGTTTCCGCCAATCTCAAGTAAGAACAGAATCATCTTGTAAACACCGATCCTACAAGTGATCACGCATGTCACTTAAAGGAAGTGTTGGAAGCCGTGAAGAAGGAAACGTTGTATGCTAAGTTCTCCAAATGCACGTTCTGGCTTAGGGAAGTCCAATTCCTAGGTCACGTCATTAACCTGAATGGCATTATGGTTGATCCAACAAAGATAATGACAGCAAGAGACTGGGACATTCCTAAGACGCCAACTGAGGTTCGCAGTTTCTTGGGGTTGGAAGGCTACTATCGGAGATTCATCCGGGATTTCTCGAAAATAGCTTCTCCTTTGACAAAGTTAACTCGGAAGGAGGTAAAGTACGAATGGGGTTCGACCCAGGATGAGTCGTTTAAGGAATTGAAGAAGAAGCTAACCCAAGCTCCAATCTTGGCCTTTCTAGAGGGCAATGAAGACTTGTTGGTATACTCTGACGCTTCGGATCAGGGATTAGGGTGCGTATTGATGCAACGTGGGAGAGTGATTGCATATGCATCACGACAATTGAAGGTTCATGAAGTTAATTATCCGACTCACGATTTGGAACTTGCTACAGTCGTATTCGCATTGAAAATCTGGAGGCTCTACCTTTACAAGGTGAAGTTTACTATTTACTCCGACCACAAAAGTTTGAAGTACTTCTTCGAACAAAGGGAGCTTAATATGAGGCAGAGACGATGGTTGGAACTCCTGAAAGATTATGACTGTGAAATCATATACCATTGTCACACCCCCAAATTTCAGCTAACGGAGTTTTACCGTTTGGGAAGTGACAAACCAGGATCTCAGACACTAGTTACATTGAACGACTCTACATGGGACTCAAATGAAAATATCATAACAATCATAGTTTAATGCGGAAGCGTAAGGCCATGATGGCCATTATCTTGCCTGTTGACGGACCTTGCTGCTGGTGCTGAGGGTAGTTGAATCTATCGCCAGCGTGTTCCTGGCGGTAGTGGGGCTGGGTGGTGAAGTGTTGGCGCACGTAAGTGGTAGCCATGGATTTGATCTATCGATTGAGGTGGAGGAAATGGTGTTAATAAATATGAAGGGGGGAATGATGGTGATGACACGTGTATGATGACTTGGCATTATGAGGCTTTGCATGAACTACATGCCCAAAAGTCCAAATGTCCAAATCAGACACAATTCAAAATAGTCCAAACAATTTAATAAGACAACAATCAAATAGAAGAATACCATGCATGTCCTAAGGTGCACCTGTGCCTTATCTTAGCGTCCTGAGAAAACATGTAAGAAAATTGTCAACACAAGGTTGGTGAGTTCACAGGTTTCAGTTTATAGAAGCGTTTAACAGATTAATGTACATTCAATATATAAATCAATAGGTAGCTAACCCATAAGCATGTTAACTAATGCGCTCGCAACCGACAGCTGACTGTTTATATGCCTCCCACCATCATGGTGCATGATTAGTTCAATATTGCACCCGTTCGACCTCTAATCGAGTTAGCGCGACTAACGCGGGTGAGGTTTGTCAAACCCAGTAGTACTACTCAAATTACCTCGCTATGTTCATATTAAGGGTCCGATGTGAGGACTTAAAGGATAATGTGTACGCACAGTAATACAAGTGATATCATATATGAATTACAAAAATCAAAAGCATTTACGACATATTTTCTCCCCGGTTTAAAACAGTAAAAAGGGGCCGTGAAAACTCACCTGAATAGCGTAGGCACTATCACACAAGAGATAAGTTGGAACCACGAGTGTAAGTCTCAAACGACTTACGAATGCCCTAAAATTATAAACACTTAAATTAGGGACCAGTTGGGATTTGTGACGACAACACGGAAGATTGAACATCCTAAGGAAACGCTCTAATGATTAAGAGTAGACGAATGTGTCTACGGGAATAAGAATTCTTTAATTAGTAATTAAGATGTATACGTTACGCGACGGATGACAAAATTATATAATAATTATATTCGAGCGATTTCGTCATTACATAATGGCCTACGAAAACAATATAATACATATATTATTACAATAATTAATTATGCGATAAAATAATAAATTTATTATTTTATTCGAAGATAATAACGAGTGTAAAATATTATAAATAACTACATTATTTATTATTTTAAAACGTTACACGAAACTAGTAAACGAGGTGAAATAATATAAAAATATATATATTATTTTATACTAGGAGTTATGGGATGAAAATAATATAAATATATTATTTTATACTAGGTTATGGCTTGAAAACAATATAAATATACTATGTTTAAAAGTGGAATTAATAATGAAAATAGAACATAAATCCAAACCCGAGCCTACGGGTGGTTCCCAGGGCTAAAACATATTAATATAATATTATAATAATATAGGGTTTGATTTTTAATAATTTAATATAACCAAAAAGTGCCTCAAAAATAAAATGTGGGAGCCCGGTCTCGAACCCGGGTCTCTCCCACACACGCACACTGACTTAACCAGTACCGCCCGCTAGGGTATCACGTTAGATACCCGGTTCTGTTTGGTTTTATCTATTAAGTCCAGTGTATCCCCTTCCCATATAACCACGCGACTAAACCAGCCCAAATCTGTCGATTTCGATGATGATCGACCAAAACATCATAAGGGTTTTGTTCGTCAGTCGATTACGAGTCAGTGGATGTGTTTTAATTCAAAAATCGTTAAGTTTAAGACCGTTAATTTCATGTTTGAACATAAGAACCCTAAGATATGAACACCAAATCAAATTGACTGATTTCGATGATAGAACTAGTAGAAATCATTAGCCTTTTACAAATCGAAGCATTGCGAATCTGTTTGTATAGTTTAATTAGGTTAAAAATGTGTTTAAGATCAAAAACCCCAAATCGTTTCAAGAACAAACCCTAGATTATGGATTTTGAATAATTCGATGATATGAAATCAAATTAGCATAGGGATTTCGATGAGTGGATGATTGCGAACCTGACCATGACCTTTAATTGGATTTAGATCGTGTTCAGGTTGGAGTTAGATTAAACTGAAATGGGTATAAACCCTAGAATTCGTTCGTAACCAAATTGGTGTTGTAAGCCTTGGAAATGTTACGGCTTTCAATTAACAGAAGAAAACGAAGGTAAGGGTGTAGGAGATTACAAGAATTGATGTCAAATTGTAGGTTCCCGACTAGAATGAGCTCCGACTTCGAAGTGCTTAGTCCCCGGCGGCTCTGGTTGCGTCTCCGGCGAATGTGATATGTGCAAAAGCTTCGCAGGGTCTTGTTTGTCGTGTGCAAAAGTTCAATTTGTGAGAGTAATACATGAATTTGTTCAATTTGATAATCGATGACGATAGGGACGACGGTTACAGGTTTAATGAGCATAATTGGGTTTAATTCGAAAGTAATGACAATGATTAAGGCTCAAAGATGTCGAAACTGTTAATAATTATCAAATCAATTACGAAATTATGCAAAGTTTTGTTACAATTTGTGAATTAAGATCAATGTTTGTGAATTTTGACTTTATGAAAGTCAACAGGAACAAATCTTTCAATTTTGACTTTTTATAGTCAACCGATTCAGTTTAGGGATTTGGCAGGATAAGTCCCTGAAGTTTGAGGTTCAAGAAATGACAGAATTTGTCCTTGGGATTTAATATTGAGTTAACTGGGTTAGGTTTTAACAAGAAACTTAACGGAATTTACTAACTGAGTTAACTTGAAAAGTCGGATTGTCACAACCATCCTGGAAAGGCAAACGTGGTGGCTGACGCTCTAAGCCGAAAGGATGTGCCTGCTCCTATTAGAGTGAAAGCTTGCAAGTTGGTGGTAACATCGGATGTGATGGGGGAAATTGAAAAGGCTCAAGATGAGGCACTTAAAGAGGAAAACATAAAGAAGGAAATGATGGTTGGCCAACAGGACAAGTTAGAATATAACGCCCTTGGTGTTAGGACACGTTTTGGACGGGTATGGATACCTATGGGTGGCGAGCTTAGAACCAAAATCTTGGATGAGGCTCATAAGTCTCGGTACTCTATCCATCCCGGTACCAAGATCTGAGGAGAGAATACTGGTGGCCTGGAATAAAATATTAGGTGACGAAATACGTAAGCAAGTGTTTGACTTGCTCACAAGTGAAGGCCGAACACCAGAAACCATATGGGAAGATTCAACCACTTGAGATACCAGAATGGTAGTGGGAACACATTACCATGGACTTCATAACCAAGCTACCTCTCACAGCTAAAGGTCATGACACCATTTGGGTAATTATGGATCGATTAAAGAAAAATGCTCATTTCCTACCTATTCGCGAGACGTTCTTGTCGGAAAGGTTAGCGGAAGTATTTATTAACGAAGTAGTAGCACGGCATGGGATGCCTTTGACGATTGTATCTGACTGGGACACACGATTCACATCGAGGTTCTGGAAAAGATTTTACGAGGCGATGGGCACGAGACTTAATATTAGCATGGCATACCACTCGCAAACGGATGGTCAGTCTGAAAGGACCATTCAGACACTGGATGATATGCTCCGCGCTTGTATTATCGACTTCGGTGGCACATGGGACAGTCATCTGCCGTTAGCCGAATTCTCCTACAACAAAAGTCATCACACGAAGATAGGCATGCTGCCTTACAAAATGTTGTATGGGAGAAGATGCAGGACCCCGTTTGTTGGGGTGAGATTGGACAGAAGGAATTAGGAAGTCTTGAAGTCGTAAGAGAAACGTCGGAAAAGTTTGATCAAATCAAAGCATGAATGAAGGTTGCACAAGATCGTCAGAAATCCTACATGGATAAACGACGAAGGCCTATTGAGTTTGATGTTGGGGACAGAGTAATGTTGAAAGTGTCATCTTGGAAGGGAATCATACGGTTCAGAAAGAGAGGAAAGTTAAGTCCGAGGTTTGTCGGACCATTCAGGATAATGGCATGGGTTGGTGAAGTCGCTTATCGGTTGGAGTTGCCTGATGAGTTAAGTGGGATTCATCCTACCTTCCATGTATCACACTTGCGAAAGTGTTTGGCGGATGAATCGGCTCACGTACAACTTACTGACATCAAGGTCGACAACAACCTTAACTATATCAAAGAACCCGTAGCCATCCTAGATCGGAAGGAGAAACGTTTACGTAATAAAGTTATTCAATTGGTTAAAGTCCAATGGAAACATCGAAAGGAATCGGAAGCCACATGGGAAACGAAGACGGATATGAGGGAGTCGCACCCTCAACTATTTGACTTATGATAGGTTTCGGGGACAAAACCTATTGTAAGGGGGGTAGACTTGTAACATCCCGAAAATAAAACGACGAGTTATAATAACGAGTAAACGCGAGACGAAAGGAATAAATGAACGCGGCATGACGGGCCGGGCCGGATGGGCCAGGCGAACTTGAGGGTGGCGCATAAGGGGGAGAAGCCTCCCTATAAAAAGCCCAAGTCACATCCATTTCTCTCATTTGCAAGAATCTTGAGAGAGAAACCGTAGAGAGAGAAAGTAAAGGATCGACTTGAGATTGCAAAGGAAGGATTCTCCAGTGCTCCTGAAGATAACCTCCGAATCAGAAGCACGATACAGGTAACGGTTATCTGAGTTTTTGTTTACTTTCGGGTTTTTGGGTTTTGGATGAAAAGGAAACGTTTTTACGTATAAAACTTGAAAACGAACATAGATCTAGCATCTAGAAGGAAAAAACGAACGTTTTGGATGTACAAAGTCGGGATCTTGACGTGATCAGATCTGCATGCAAAAAGTTAGGGTTTTTGCGGGGAAGAAGGCCGCCCGCAAGCAGGTCCTGCGTACTTATCAAGTACGCAAGAAGCTAGTCATGCGTACTTATCAAGTACGCAAGAAGCAAAGCCTGCGTACTTATTAAGTATGCAAGAACAAGGCCTTGCGCACTTGCTAAGTGCGCAGGAATCAGGTCCATGGGTATATATAGCTGGTTAATGAAGTCAATATGTTTGCCTAATTCAGTATGGTTAACCCGTTAGAGTCTGGATTAGGTCTGATGTGTATTTAACTACTCAATCCAGATCGTACGTGACGTTGTTGGGCCTTCGATTAGGACAACAAAGACTAGCTTATCAGGTAAGTTCTAGAAGCCCTCTTTTAAATGTTTTAAATAATATTTTTGGGCTGGTGTGCATACGTAACGATGTGACTATTTTATAAAACGATGTTTATGAATGATGTATGTGACATTTTATAAAATAATGTTTATGAACGATGTTTTGGAAGGAAAGGTTATGAAAGAAGTGTTTATGAAATATTTTGCCAAACGAAGTGTTTATGAATGAATGATTTTTAATAAAACGTATGAATGTTTTAACTGGAGTTTTGACGTAAAATAAGTGAATGTTTACGAAAGTCATAAATGAACGAATCTTCCATTATTCCTTAGGGAATGAAGGTTATGGTTATGGGATGTATGTTATGTGCCTTTACCTTTTAGGGGACTTTGTGGCTAGCCAACTGTTGTACAACTGGGGTGATGACGGTCACCAAGGGGATTATCGTGATCCTTGAAGTTGGTACGATTACGGGGTGGTCGTGCTTGAAGTTTGGTACTTGTGCCTTACGGGGGGCGGTACTTGAAGTATGGTACATGTCATCCTTGTGTTGCCATGCTTGAAGTTCGGTGGTAAATGACCTAAGTGTCGGGCCCTAGGATTCCCACCCGAAGGACAGTACGGTGGAAGGGCCTAGTGGTGGTGATCTTTAGGTCATTCCACCGGTATGCGATGTTTGGAATTGACTGTTATGAGAAGGCGCAGATTCGATATGTTCGTTGACTTATGTTTATGATGTTATGTTATGTTATTGCATGTTTTCGTACGCTTTTATTAAATGAAGTATGATGTTATGTTTTTGGCAAATATTTAAAGTTAATGTTTTATGAAAAGCTAGAACTCACCAGCGTAGATGACTTTTTTTAGTATGCACATTCAAGTTAAGGCATGTTATGATAATTGACGGTGATGCTGGGCGGCTTGATGAGTTACCCGGATGATATGAAGACTCACATCCCGTTATGATTATCTTATGCTTATGTTTATGTATTAGACTATGTTACGCTTCTGCATGTTGAACAATGATTATGATTATGTTTTAATGAAATTTTCCGCTGTGTTATTTGATATTCAAGTTTAAGAACTGTTTGTGAATGAGTAAATCCAACACATGAGGCCTCCTGGGTTTGGGGCCTTACAATATTCGAGCTGTAATCTTATCGGGTATATTCTTCTGTATATCCACGCGTCTCCTATTATTGATCTTCTACGTCATGGCTTGCGTCATCTTTTTAGAAGTCTCTCTGTGTGATGTCGATAGATGGTGGTGTTCCTGGGTCATCATCTATGTCTTCACTTCCTTCTAAGTTGATTATATGATCTAATTCTAGAGTATATCCTTCACCTACAAATGGCAAAAGCATGCTCCAGTTTAGATCGGAACAAATCTGTACATAATGAACTTCTCCTAATAATTTGAACCTTTCCCAGTGAAAACAAATAGGTAATACTAGGGTTTGTTAATGAGTGAATCAAAAGCCTGTGTCTGTGTATCCCTATCTATTAACCATGTGATGTTGACAAAATTTGGATTTGTAGTAACTTCAAGGTTTTGTAAATGGTTTTGGTAAGGGAATGTAGAAAAAAAGGCTTTGTGTGTTTGTTATGTGATCAACAAAAAATCTTTTGCGGGCTGGTCTGTACGTGTATTCTGCTGCATAGGGAAATGATGAGAAAATTTTACAACCAACTGTGGGGATTTTTGAATGTGATGCAATGTTTCGTGCGATCATTGTGAATTTTTCTTCTAAACGATCAAGCAGTTTTTCTGTCTTTTTGTTTAATCTGAATTCAATAAAGTCAATCATACCATGGTGGTAAATTAGAACAATTTGATCGTCAGTTATTTGTATAGGAAGGCTAATCTGTACAAGAAGAAGACCCGTTCCTTCTCCTTCGTCATTTGTTCTTTCTACAATTCTAACTCCTGCGTTTGATGTTTCTTGAAACGCATGATTAATATTTTTTTGTTGAAGTTCCAACATAATTATAGGGAATTATGAACAAATTTTTTGTGAGATTATGTGTTCAAATTCTGGAAACATGTTAGTAACTGGTTGTAAACATTGCCTCCAAGGTGTGTCAAGCATCCTTATTCTGAAAGAATCATAACTTATGTTTAAAGCTGGTTTTTCTTTTTTTCTCGAGTCTGTGTATGTATTGTTTATTTTTTGCCTCAAGTATAGCCACCTTCTGTTTTATTATGCTATTTTCAATTTGGGCTTGTATAGAATGTGTATCTTCTCCCCTTTTCATTAATTATGTCTGAAGCTTTGTAATAACCTCTTTTTGAGCATTGATTATTTGCTCATGATTAGTCTTTGTTATTTCAGAAAATGTTAGAACCTCTTATGGTTCGATGTAAAAGTTGTTTGTTCCAAAATGTTCCCTAGCCGTTTTTAAGGCTTCTACAAAGGTATAGAAAACTTTGTAAATTGGATTTGGACACTTTATAAACTTTGCAATTGTTTCCCATTTATTAAAAATTTCGATCTTTGTTCCTCTAAAAATTATATAGTGAGTAAATTTGGACTGTTGTTTTTCAGGATTTTAAAGCTTTGTTCATGAAAATATATGCTCAAAGCATTTAAGATCTCTACTTTAAATGTTGAAACATGTGGCATGGTTTGAATATGCCAAATGTTATCTAACAAGCATTGCTGCTTATCTGTTAGTTTCATTCCAAAAATCGGATGAAACTTTGTGTTTGGATCATTACATTGTTGTAGACCATAGCTTCCAAATGCAATGTCCGAGCTCTGTGTAGGGTTTGAGTATGTATCAATCCTTTGTCTAGCTTGTTTATTTTTTGGTCGTGGATTGGCAGGACCTGGCTGTATACTGAATTGTGATACCGAAGGACGGTGTCTAGTCCAGTTATTGATACTGGCAACTTTCTAGAGCTGTGTATTTTGTCCGCTTTTATAGCTTGGCTCATAAGCTTCTCTGTCTGTTCATCTTCTGATGAGATACTCATCGGAGAGACTGTCTTTCTTTGATATATCAGCTATCCCAATACCTTTTCCTTTAATACGTTCAAAATTTATAGTGTATCCATGACCTTGAATAATATTTTGTAAATTAACCCATCGGGTTCTATTCATTTTCTTGCTTTGGTCATTTTTAATAAACTTCAGGATTGCCTCGCAATCTGTTCTAACTGTAAATTCTTTGTGTAAAAAGATTTTAAATTTTTCTAAAGCATAAATTAATGCTTGTATTTCAAAATCTATGTTTGTCGAGTTTGTCTTGTTTTGAAAATTTCCACTAGAATATGCACAATTTTTTTCTTCTAGTTTGGGTAGGCATTTGTTTCGTTTGTAAAGACACCACAAAATTTGAATATATTGAAGAATTTTCAATCTCTCTATGTCACACTAAATTATTTCTGTCCCTCTTTAGTTTTTAACCTTTAAACCTTAGTCTCTTCCTAGTTCTTCATATTATATCCCAATATATATATATATATATAAACCTCATCCTCTCCGTTCATATCTATCTCCCAGTTGTATTCATATCTCTCTCTGTGTTCATACATCATCATTGTAAGTATATTCCCCTCTTATTATGTTACTATTTTTACTGGTACCCTCTAAAATTGGTATCAGAGCAAAGACTTTATTAAAATCTAAAAGACTGAGACAGTTCCATATTAAGACAGTGTGTCTTGCTTAAGTCCTATTTTATATGGAAACCCGCTTAGGTGAAGATTATGGGATTATCATTTCTTTGATAATAAGTAGGACTAAGGTCCAGATATCTGTTAAATTTATGTTTCTTTTATGTTAACGAGATGTAAGAAAATATTTTAAGGGAAGACTAATAGGTTTTAAGAGTTATACTAAAGAGTCGGAATTTCTTAATCATAGGTTCACAAAGCGAGAAAAAATGACTTGATTTTTTAAATTTAGAATTCATTAATAGACTTCATCACAAAAATATT
Source organism: Smallanthus sonchifolius (assembly GCA_023525975.1). Taxonomy (NCBI): domain Eukaryota; kingdom Viridiplantae; phylum Streptophyta; class Magnoliopsida; order Asterales; family Asteraceae; genus Smallanthus; species Smallanthus sonchifolius. Next base: position 93,784,057 of record CM042026.1, read on the forward strand.
AATACAAATAATTACGCTCTGATTTGTCGTATAAAAGAAAACTATAATCATAGCTTGCACACAGATAATATACATCTGAACGCTTTAACTGATTTAGTAATAAATTTAGGTATAAATTTACAAAACGACTCAGTTGCTAATAAACAGGTACTAGAAAAATTAATAAAAAGTGTAAAAAATAAAACGGAAGAATATAAAAGATATATAGAAAATCTAGATTATATTAAGGATCAAAACAATCAAATTATTAAAAATATATAAAAACTCGAAAAAGAAAACCAAGGAAATTGGAAGTTAACGACGATATAAATAAAATCATAGAAGCCATAAACAAGTTAAGTATAGAAGAAATTAAGATAGATAGAAAACCAAAGCCTTATAAACATTGGCAACCTAGAAAATGAATAACCAAAAAAGTGGTTTTTTAAGAAAAAGTAGAATACTACAAGAAGCTAGGAGTTCTACAAGTAATATATAGGATACTATAACCTCAGACACTTTGCTAAACATATTAATTAGACGAGGATCCAACAACACACAACACATAGTACAAATAGAAGAAGAAATAGATTTAGATAAAAACATAAATCTATACAATCAACATCAGTTAGACATCTTAAATCCTAGAGTATTATATCAAACAGGAATGTTAAATATAAATACAACATTAATACGAAGTAGTAGTGAAGAAAATATAAGGGTTACAGACAAAACAGTAACAATAGATTTAATTTCACCAGAAACTATACAAAAAATCAAATAATCTGAAAAAAACTTCGTACATACATGATTAATAGTTATACGAGTAAAAGCCTTAGGAAGAAAAAACTTAGGCACAAAATTATTAGCTTTAATACTAGATAAAAGTTGGAAAACAGATTTAAAAAATGCCGTAATCTCAAGAATGAAGGTTGACCTTAGTCAAAATACAACTTTATTTTACTTTACACCATGAATTATAAAAGATATTAAATACCTACAAAATATGAAAATAGCTCTACAAACCAAAGGATATGATAATTATGAAGATAATAAGATGGTTATAAGCATAGGAGTACTAGAAAAAGCTAGTAGTAGATCAGGAATGAAGTATAAAGTAAATATAGAAGGAATCGTACAAACGATGGCATCAAAATCTATACAAATGATAGATCCAGTCACAATTAATCCCGAAGAATTAGCAGGATTAGAATGGAATATACAAGATATACAAGCAAATGAAAAATCAAATCCTAATACACAAAAGAAGTATCATCTATGAAGGATTAAACAGATTACAAAGTATAAGATTTACAGATTTTAAGCAAAAAATAAATGAAGAAAATAGCAGTGAAACCATTACAGAACATAATTTTATGAATATAGAAATAGATACGGAAAATGATAAAGAACGAATATACGATATAGAAACACAAGAAGATGAAGAAATAAACACAGAATTCTTACAATTCGAATAGGGATTATAGCATAATATAGCATAATAGACTATTTAGAAGAAGATGAATTAACAGTCTTTAAAACAGAAGAAATAAATAAAACAATAGAACAAATCATAGACAGAAAATTCACCGAATTAAAATTCATGAGGAAGTAGATAATATGATAATAGATTGTATAACAGAATTAGGAATGACTTATGAAGAAAGTTATAAAAAACTACAAAATTACTACAATCTAACATTAGTTGAAGACATTTTACAAGGTAAAACTATGATAGCAGAATTATATAAATAAGAACAATCTTTTATGGATCAAGATATGAATCCATTAAAAAGAGTAAGATGGAACCAAACAGATGGTGAATTTTCACACGAAACAACAGGAAGAGAACCATGGTTTCCCCCTACCATAAATTACCAACAAGAATCTAACTACAAAGGCAAAGGTAACAGGTTACCAATAGGACACATACATAGTGGAATTATATTATTACTTGAACATCAAAAACAACAACTTTGGATAGATGAAATTTTAACATGGGAACAAACTACAGTTCGCATGTGGGAAACAAACAAAAAAGATAGTATGGACATGTTTGCCTACTTAGAAACTACATTAGGCCCAATAGCTTTAGGTATTTGGCAAAGTTAAAAAACACAAGATCCAGATAGTATAAACACACTAAAAGCCCTAGGAGATAACCTATATAATTTTACATCCCAAATTAGGACTCTTATCCTAGGAGTAGACCCAGCAAAGAATAATAGCCTAATACAAGATACATCCATTAGAAATTTAGAACAATTAATTATAGCCGACATGAAATATATAAAATCTATGTTTGTCCAGTTTGTCTTGTTTTGAAAATTTCAATTGGAATATGCACAAATTTTTTTTTCTAGTTTGGGGCTGTATTTGTTAGGTTTACAGAGAAGGACGGCTCCCCATCCGTCTTTGCACCCATCTGTTTCAACAATCATATAATCTGTAACTAGCGGTAGTTCTAGTTGTCCAATAGTTTTAACAACATTTTTGATTTTTTGAACTAATTTAATGTCTTCTGTATTAAAATATCTTTGTCCATTTTTGGTAGTTTTACTCTATAGGGGACCTACTAATTTTGAAAGGTTTGGGATAAACTTTCTAGCGTAGTTTACTAATCCCAAAACGGCTTGTATTTGTTTTAAATTTTCAAATTTTTCCAGAAAGTCTAAAATTTTGGTAGAGATATGTGACTGTAATTCTATCTTTCCATTGCCTAATTCTAGACCAAGAAATGATATTTTTATTTTAAATAATTCCATTTTCTTTTTCGAAACTACTATACCATGTTTTTTAATTTCTTCGAATACTTGTTGCAAATGCTTTTCGTGTTCCTGTATATTTTCACTTGCAACAAGAATGTCATCAATGTATACTAAACAAAATTCAAAATTTAAATTGTCCATGAATCTTTGAAAAATAGATGGAGCGTTCTTTAATCCAAAACTAAGAACATTCCATTCATACTGTCCTTTTGAACATGTAAAGCCTGTCCAGGGTTTAAAACTTTCTTCTAGATGTAACTAGTTATATCCAGATTTTAGGTTGAATTTTGAAAAGACTTTTTTCTTTTGTATTAGGTTTAATAGACTATCTTTATTAGAATATTATAACCATCGTCTTCTGTGTTACCATTTAAACGCTTATAGTTATAAACTATTCTTGTTTTTCCTCTTCTAATTTCGTTGCGATTTCTTACTAAAATTGTTGCTGATCTGTGTGGACTATCAGATTTTCTTATTAACCCTTGACTTATCATTTCTAGTATATGTTTCTTAAATTCGTCTTTATCTGATGGGCTATATTCTATGTTGATTGTTCTAATTGTGATACCGGGGTTTTTGAGTTTAAATTTGCATATATATATATATATATATATATATATATATATATATATATATTTTACTTTGTATTTGTTTTAAATTTTCAATTTTTTTCGGAAAGTCTAAAATTTTGGTAGAGATATGTGACTGTAATTCTATCTTTTCATTGCCTAATTCTAGAACAGGAAAAGATATTTTTCTTTTAAATAATTCAATTTTCTTTTTCAAAACTACTATACCATGTTTTTTAATTTCTTCGAATACTTGTTGCAAATGCTGCTCGTGTTCCTGTATATTTTCACTTGCAACTGGTATAACAGATTTAAAAGAGGACATAATCTCAGGAATGCAGGTTGACCATAGTTAAAATACAGCTTTATTTTACTTTACACCAGGAATTTTAAAAGATATTAAAGACCTACAAATTATGAAAGTAGCTCTACAAACCAAAGAATATGATGATTATGAAGGTAATAACATGGTTATAAGAATAGGAGTACTAGAAAAAGCTAGTAATAGATCAGGAATGAAGCATAAATTAAATATAGAAGGAATCGTACAAACGATGGCATCAAAATCTATACAAATGATAGATCCAGTCACAATTAATCCCGAAGAATTAGCAGGATTAGAATGGAATATACAAGATATACAAGCAAATTAAAATCAAATCCTAATACCAAAAAAAAGTATCATCTATGAAGGATTAGACGGATTACAAAGTATAAGATTTACAGATTTTGATCAAAAAATAAATGAAGAAAATAGCAGTGAAACCATTACAGAACATAATTTTATGAATATAGAAATAGATACGGAAAATGATAAAGAACCAATATACGATACAGAAACAGAAGAGGATGAAGAAATAAACACATAATTCTTACAATTCGAACATCAAGAGGCAAATTATAGCATAATAGACTATTTAGAAGAAGATGAATTAACAGCCTTTAAAACAGAAGAAATAAATAAAACAATAGAACAATAGAGGATCAGGATCCAACAGCACACAACACGTAGAACAAATAGAAGAAGAAGTAAATTTAGATAAAAACATAAATCTATATAATCAACATCAGTTAAACATCTTAAATCCTAGAGTATTATATCAAACAAGAATGTTAAATATAAATACAACATTAATACGAATTAGTAGAGAAGAAAGTCTAAGGGTTACCGACAAAACATTAACAATACATTTAATTTCACCAGAAACTATACAAAAAATCAAACAATCTGGAAAAAACTTCGTACATACAGGATTAATAGTTATAGGAGTAAAAGCCTTAGAAAGAAAAAACTTAGGCACAAAATTATTATCTTTAATACTAGATAAAAGTTGCAAAATAAATTTAAAAAAGGCCATACAAGAGGATGAAGAAATAAACACAAAATTCTTACAATTCGAATATGAAGAGGTAGATTATAGCATAATAGACTATTTAGAAGAAAATGAATTAATAACCTTTAAAACAGAAGAAATCAATAAAACAATAGAACAAATCATAGACAGAAAATTCACTGAATTAAACATTTAAGAGGAAGTAAATAATATGATAATAAATTGTATAACAGAATTAGGAATGACTTATGAAGAAAGTTATAAAAAACGACAAAATTAATACAATCTACCATTAGTTGAAGACATTTTACAAGGTAAAACTATGATAGCAAAATTCTATAAACAAGAACAATCTGTAATGGATCAAGATATTAATCCATTAAAAAGAGTAAGATGGAACCGAACAGATGGTGAATCTTCACACGAAACAACAGGTAGAGAACCATGATTTCCCCCTACCATAAATTACCAATATATATATATATATATGTATATATATATATATATGTGTGTGTATATATATATATAGGGGGATGTTCAAATAAAAATTGTTTTTCGCTAAAAAATGATAAAAACTTAAGAAACAATTTTAAACGAACTCCGATTGAGCTCATTCCAGTGGCTTTGGAACCGTCTCGTCGAACTCTACCATCTTAACTTTTAGGGTTTAGCTTTTAAGGTTTAAATTTTAGGGTTGAATTTTATGGTTAAATTTTATAGTTTTAGCCTTAGGGTTTAGGTTTTTTTTTGGGGGGGTGGGGAGTTTAGGTTTTTTGGGGGTGGGGTGGTGGTTTTAGGCTTTTCGGGGTGGAGTTGGAGGGAGGGTTTAGGTTTTTGGGGTTGCGGGTGGAGGGGGGTTTATGTTTTTTTTTTTGGGGGGGAGGGTTTAGGGTTCGATAAGACGGTTCCAACACCGCTGGAATGAGCTCAACCGGGGTTCGTTTGACTCATTTTTTTAGTGTTTCTTAGCGAAAAACCACTTATTAGTGGAACCTTCCTATATATATATATATATATATATATATATATATATATATATATATATATATATATATATATATATATATATATATATATAAGAAGTGGGTCAAACTAACTCCGATTGAGTACATTGCAGCGACGTTGGAATCGTGTCATCGAATCCTAACCCGGACCCAAAAACCTAAACCCTCCTCCATCCGCACCTCCAAAAACCTAAACCCCCCTCCAACCCTACCCCGAAAATCCTAAAACCACCACCCCCACCCCTCAAAAACCTAAACCCCCCACCCCACCCCCCCCCAAAACCTAAACCCCCCACCCCCCCCCCCAAACCTAAACCCACCCCTACCCACCTAAATCCCACACCCACCCCCAAAAACCTAAACCTCCCACCCCCACCCAAAAAAAAACATAAAACATAAAAACTAAACCTTAAAAGATAAAACCTAAGTCTAACCCATAAGGCTAAAACGCTAAAATTCAAACGTAAAATCGAAACCTTAAAAGCTAAACCCTAAAAGCTAAGATGGTAGAGTTCGACGAGAAGGTTCCAACGCTGCTGAAATTCACTTGATATCGTTTCTTAAGGTTTTTGTCATTTATTAGATTTTTTAACGAAAAACTACTTTTTATTTGATACTCCTCTTATATATATATAGGGCAAGGTTATAACAAAAACCCACTGCACTTGAGAAAACCCACTAAACCCTAATTTTTACATATGTAACACATCAAACACAAAGACTTTTTATTTTTGGGATTGATTGTACATTCAATTTTATCACTTTTGATGAAAAAATATAAAAAAAAGCGATGAGCGTTTTTAAAAAAAAAAATTTAAACTGTCTGACGCTTTTTACATATGTAAACTTGCTGACATGTTGCTAATGTAAGAAAGAGAAAACGGGAAATTTTGCTATTTTTTTTTTTACGAAAATTATTTTTTTATTAGTATAATCAATCCAAAAAAAAAAATTTTAAAAACTTTTTTAAATTATGTCTAAAAAGTCGATTGTGTCTAAAAAGTGTATGTGTGTGTGTGTGAAGGTTATGCTAAAAAGTTGATTGTGTCTAAAAAGTGTAAGGGATCCACTACAAAGTGGGTTTTGCATAAAGGTAGGACGTGAAAAGAAGATCATCACTTCGTGCATGACATACATCAATATCTTCCTGTTGGTTTTGAGAATCTTCTTTGCTAATAGAAGCTCAGGATTCAAGGTTTTTCTTTTGAAACATATTAAGCACAATTTGATTCGATAAACAGAAAATATTTGCAACAGAAAGTAGAGCATTATCAATTCAAATCATATTGGTATATACTTTCTTGGTAGAGTACAAGCCAACATATTCTTACTTTAAATAAAACTTGTGTGTTGTTATGATTTATGTTTTCTTTGGTCTAGATAAAACTAACATGAGGTTTTACTTGAAATGCCTATGAAAATACAAACATAAAATTTGGATTCTTTTGGCTTGAGATCATCCAGGATATATGTAGGGGCAATATGGAGCTTTCATTCTTGCAAAAGGTTTAAGCTAAAGGTGAGGGGACGACTTGCTTTTATAGCCAAAAGGAAAGAGAAATCCAATAATTGTTCAGTTGCCGTACGGTCGATGGCACAGTCAGACCATGCATGACCATATTCATTCTGCCCAATTTTGACTTTCAAAATTTGATCCTTTGTGATGAGTGCAAAACATTATTTTGACTATTATGCAAAGTTTGAGCATTTGAGAGATCTAGATCATTTAAGAGAAGTTGATTTGTGCCAAGTATGGTAAGCATCTTTTCTTGCATATAGGTTTGGACTTTTGTCTCTACTACCTAGAAGGTTTGAGCATTTGAGAGACCTGGATCATTTGGAAATGTCTTTGTCTAAGACACGGGAGAAGTTGACTTGTGCCAAGTACGGTAAACATCTTTTCTTGCATATAGGTTTGGACTTTTGTCTCTACTCTATAATTGAGTCATAACTAATGTAACACCCCACCCCCGAATCATAGTAATCAAAACATAAGACATAATTTGAATGTTATGAGTGCATAACCGAAAGAAAGTTCAAGAGCCCTAGGGTTGAAATGTTTATTATATATTATTTAAACGGCCAAATCCAGACTAACTAGCATATGCTACAAAAATGGCTAGCTTCCTCTGTTGTGAATCCTCAAGTTCAATTCTTCTCTTTTACACTATGAACCTGTCTTGCACAAAGATTTTTGGATGAGTTGAAAGCCAGGTACGGATAAAAAGGCACAATCAGTTAAGTAGTATAAATGATACGATGCAAAGTAAGTAAATAAAGTAATCGTATTATAAGGACGTACCCACAGAGCCGAATCATAAACATACTATAGGCACGTAGAGCTGCAGACTCCATATACTAACCGTGTGATGGAGTGTGGGCTTACACATCTATTGGATTCATATGCCCAATGAACAACAAACAATAATATTGCTATTGATATATGATCCTAAAGGGTCACACACTAATCAATTATCAAAGACAAGTCTAAACGTTTTTACCCCGTCAAGATGTATACATTAATTATTAGAAGTACTAATTAATAAGAGGGGATCATTTTTTTATTTTAATATATATTTATGTATATGTAAACAAATGATCCAACGAAATTACAACTGTGCAATTTATTCTTTCTAGTTATTGTAATGTAACATTTCTGATTTTCATTCCAGTATAATTAATCATGTTTGAAATCCAATTCTAGTGCAATGGTTATCCTATTCGTACAAACAATCAAACCATAAGTTCAAAGCAAATTCACAAATTTTTACACTTGTATATAGAGGTGCACAAACAAACCGGATCCGGATCCGATCCGAAAGATAATCCGAAACCGGATCCGACCCTAACCGGATAAAAAAGAACCGGACCGGATTTTTTAGGATCCGCCGGATCTAGAACCGGTTCCAAGGTTTTATCCGGACCGGATAAAAATCGGACAAAAATCGGACAAAATGGAACCGGACAAAATCGGACACAAAAAAATCCGGAAAAAATCCGGATCCAATCGGATAAAACCGGATAAAATCGGATATTTAGTCAGATCCGGTTCCAAATAGGTTCCACCTCTCTACTCCCAAAACCGGATCTGATCCGGAACCGGTTCCCTCGTGTCCGGTCGTTGACCAACGTTGACGGATCCGGATCCGAAAAAAATCCGGTTTGTGCACCTCTACTTGTATACATTAATAAAACACTATATATATATATATCTATATATATGTGTGTGTGTGTGTGTATGGATGTATGTATATTTATATATATATATATATATATATATATATATATATATATATATATATATATCACACAAGTACATACACATATATAAACACACAATTGACAAGTGATCCCACTCAATGGTTTGAACCCTAACATAATGGTTTGAACCTTAAAGTCGTGAAATTGAACCTACACCCAAAACAATCTCGCCTGTTTGACTTTTTGAAGTCAAACAGGGCCGAATCCTCAAAATCCAAGTCTCAATATCGACCCAATCGATTCCTACGGGTTTCCATCCCACATACATGTATTAAACGACCCAATCTCGGCCTAAGAAACAACTCAATTCGATCGATTAAGCGGCAGATTCAAATTCGAACGGATTTGACTTTGGATAGTCAAAATCCATATCAATCCGCAATTAATTCGTGAAATCAACGCGTCTTAATCCCGCAAATCACTCGCACGCCAATCACGTACATACCTAGACCATTATCAGGACCAAATTCACTCTCAAATCAGTGAATTAACGCGTAATCCATTACCACGACTATTACGATCAAATTAAAATCAAATCGGCCTTTACGAACGGAATTAAACGAATTAAACCTCTCTCTCACTCGCGTATACCTCCACACAAACTCTCCCAACCTTTGATTAATCCGCATTTCACCTCTGGACGCCTGTCGATCACCAAGATCAGTCGAGGAAATCGTGTAGCCGTCTGCACTCGTTGCCCAACCTCTAAGGGTAAGTTTTAGATCGTTAGAATCGTAATCGAGTCCTGATCATTAGCCCCTTATCAATTCGCGTTCATATAACGCATCGAATTCAATTATGATTTGAGTTCATGTCGTGTTCTTGCGTTTTTCTGATTTGGGGATTTAATGAATTTACTTTTCATATTTAAATTATTTTGTTCCTGTTATAATCAGCGAGCCACCCGGTCCGACTGGTTAAGACCTGTCGCACCCCAACCGACGGCGGAAACATCGGGGCGGGACATGTAGACTGTTCATGAGCACAAGGTTGACTAGATTTCAATATTTTAATCATCAAATTTCATATCAAACAATTCAAACACTACCAAATTCAAACAAGTACATAAATGAAATACATAATATTCTTTATTTAATTTAACTAAGTCCAAAGCCTATGTGTAGCATGTCTTGATCAAACTCACACATTAGCACCTGAAACATGAATAAAATAAAGTCAACTAAAAAGTTGGTGAGCATACACATGTTTATATATAGATAGTGTATAGATATAAATAATCAAATCCTTATATAACATGATAAAATAAGGCATTTATGGGGAGTAACTATTGTGTAACCAAAGTACAATCAAACATTTGTAACTAGCATGCAAATTGTGTTGTCGGTAACAATCACCTCAATTTGGGTGGGTTTGACAGACTCAATAGATCTATCAACAGTCGGCTTGAATAGTTAATGATTGCACATAAATTGCACACAAACAGTTAACACACCTAGCACTCAAACATAAAGCTCAAATTTTGCATACATGAATGTAAAGAGGATTCGTGTTTGTGTAGTTTGTGTAAATGTAAACAATTGTGTGTATAGAGTTCACGTTTCACCCCAAAAAGTGTAAAAGAGTAAAAAGGGCTATGTAATACTCACTTGATTCAAAGGTGTAGCTAACACGAGAGACTAGGTAGCAACGTGATCCTTGTAACGCACAACGTTAACCTAAAGTGTATTGCGTGTGAACATGAATTAATAGAATGTCTAATTCAAAGTTTAGGGTTTCAATGGATGTAAATATTAGGAATTATATAATGAGTTCGTGTCGAATTATGAAAAAGGGGTGTGTAGGTGTTGAATAAAATGAAAACAATTTGAAATGAATAGTTTTTAAATTAGGGTTTGGATTTGAATAACTAAATCAAATAATTATTATTTAATTATCCTAGTTACAAAATAATGTAGTTATTCGGTTTATTTAAGTATAGCCTAAATAACCAATTTTTGTTTTAAATATAAATTAAATAAATAATTGTTACCTTATTTATTTATTTATAAAGGTATGTAACTTATTCATTTAGTTATAAAAATAGCGGGCGTATTATATTAAATATAAATTAAATAAATAATTTTTACTCTATTTATTTATTTATAAAGATGCGTAAATATGAAGTTGTGTAAATAATATTTATGTGTATAGTTTAAATGATAAATATACATTTAACTTTGTAGGTTATAATAAATAAATTTTATTTATTTTTTTATCATTTAGAAATAAGTATTTTGATTGTTTTAAATAAAGTTAATATTTTATAACTTTTATAAAATCAATTGTTTTTATTTGGAAATTAATTTAAATATTTAGATTTTTGTTTTAAAAATTTAATATACAAGTTTAACAACTAAATTTGAAATAAAACTGAATTTATATTAAAAATTAATAAATCTGGTTTTATTCTGTTATAAATATTGCAAGGTTTATAAAAATATTTTTTATAAAATTTTTGGAGTTTTTAAACTGATTTTAAAAAAAGATGCAGACCACCCGGTTCGAACCCGGGTGGTTTCTGTATGGATGGCGCGCGAACACCACTAGACCAGGGGACTCACCCGTGTAACATAACTGTTTTTAAACGTATTAACATGGACTTACAGTAGAACCGGGTTAGGGTTTCAAGGTTGCGCAAAAAGGGTTCAGTGTTTATGGGTTTCGAACCCACGTCACCTGGTTCGGCGGCGCAGTGACTTACCGGCCGGACCAGGTGGTTTCGCTGATAGATTACGGATTCTAAATAATTAAAACAGGATATTAAAACAAACCAGAATTCAAATACGATCCAACCTGCCATGAACCCTAGCCCCAATCGGTCTCGATATGTTCTGTGGACACGAATTGGTAAGGGGCTTTTGACAAGGATTCAAAAACGAATCGAATGAGAGTAATCTTACTTGTTTTGGTTTAGGCACGAATACAGGCGGCTACGGGTTTGCTCCGACTGTTCTTTGTGCTCGATCGACGACCAGAGGTGATATGCAGATTGATATAAAGTTCAGAGAGTTTGTAATGAGTTATGCGAAGATGAATGAGTGGTTTAATTCGATTAATTTCACTCAACCCATACGATTTGATTGTGATTCGGTGGTAACGGCTGTCGAGCGGAATTACGCGTCAATTAGGTCGATTAGGATTGAATTGAGTCCAGTTTCTGGGTATAGGTTCATGCGTGTAAATCTTGCGCATGATTTGCTGTCATCAATAGTGCCTTAATTCGCAAATTACTTCCCGATTTAGATCGGTTTGACTAAGAGAAGTTAAACACGTTTGAATTCAAAATATTCCGCATTTTTGGATTGAAGTTAACATCCAAATGGGCCTGAGGGTGGTGTAGGATCAACTAATTGTATACGGGAAATCCAATTGCACCAATTGGATCCGAGGCAGTTCTTAATCGGGGTGTTCTTGGGCTATTGTGACTTTGAAAAGTCAAAATCAGTCATGGGTCTTGATTTGGGGTCAACATTGAGGTCAAAGGTCCAATATCAAGGGTGATGGTTCAATTTGAGGGTTCACATGGGGTAGGGGGTTTATTGGTACCAAAAGGTTCAAGATAATTCATTTTTTTTATAAAAATCTAGTTTATTTTAATTATTTTATAAAAGAATGAATTGTATATATATTTTATAAAATAATAAATTGTATAAATGAATTGGTATATATATACATATATTTATAAAAATCTAGCTTCATTTGATCCTCACGTTCCCAAGTAAACTCAGGACCACGTTTAGATTCTCAATGAACTTTGAAAGTTGGGTTGAGGAGTACGATTGTTAACAAGGTTCGGGTGTGTTTCTCAAGGTCAGGTACGAATGATGATAATGAACTTAGTTTTGAAATGAACTTAAGGAGAAGACTGTCGAATAATAATTTGGATTTTGAAGGTGAAATGCATTGCTTGGTATGGATTTGATGGGAAGTTGATGTTTAGGGTTCGTTTAAGATGTAGTCCGGTATGCTAAAAAATTGTCAGTGGATAAGAGATTTCACAAACATTGGTCTGGGTCAAAACTTCACGTAATACGAACAACGCTACTTCTGATAATATGATAGGACACTTAGATGTAGGAAGTACCATCGGCGTATCCACAATGCCCTTGTCATATTACATCAGTTTTGTTGTTACATATCATGATAAGTTTTAGGTCACAACACACGACAAAATTTACTATGTTTTTCATGCGCTGATTTTTATAATTATGTGTGCACCCGTAATTACTCAAATCATCGCATGCTCTGTATAGATCATTCCGTTGTGTGCGGGTCAAGAGGGGCACAATTACACTTCGCTCATGTCTATTTCTTTCACATAAAAGTTGTTAAAAAGTAACTATGTCCTTAGGTAGGCAGATCAGTTAGCAACTAAGGAGTAATAAGATAGTATGACTTAAAGTTTCATAGTTTACTCGTGTTTGAAACAAGAATACGTCAACACCGAGTTGTTTTAAAGGGCTACAGCCTCCTCGTGTTTGAACAAGAGTACGTCATACCCCGAGTAGCTTCAAGGTGTTATGGTTTCCAAGTTTGGTGAACAAAGTGTATGACCATTCTTTGTGTATAATGTGCTCAATCATTTGTAACAATTGCAAGCAACTTAGTTTCGCGTATAATGTAAACACACAAGTCTCATGTATGATCTAGTGTCACGTAGCTTGTAATCAAATAGGTTTCATGTGTAGCATGAACAACTTAGCATCATGTATTTTGTAAATCAATAAGCCATCATGTGTAATGTAAACAACATAGTATCATGTGTATTGTAGGAAATGAATTTCATGTATGGTGTTGACAACTTAGCATCATGTATTTTGTAACTCAATAAGTTTCATGTTCAATGTAGTCAATCTAGTATTATGTACCAAGCAAACAATTGTTATGTAGCATGTATATTGCAAACAACCAAGTTCCATGCGTTCAACCCAGTAGCATGTGTATTGCAAATAAACAAGTTTCATGTGTTATGTGATCAATCCAGTAAATCGTGATTTGTAAATAAACTAGTTTCATGTATTATGTGATCGATCCAGTAAATTGTGATTTGTAAATAAACTAGTTTCATGTATTATGTGATCGTGTTGTGTATCTTGTGAACGCGCATACGTAAATTATTGAATTCCGTGTGTGATGTATACTAACGTGTTTTGTATGTGATCGAGTGTTGCGGACAAGCGTGTTGTTTGGCGTTCATGTATAATGTGGTAGTTAGGTTCTAGCTTTTTTTTTTTCAATCTCGTTGAGGTTTGTAGGGATGGTTAACGACTATGCGAAATGGGTCGTCTCTTGATGTGGCAAGTGCACTCATACATTATTGAAGGTGTAGGGTAACGAGGAGGTTCTGAAAATATTCCGAGTAATGTGTTTATGAATATTTGTTTGTAATTAAGAAGTGGTTCATAGATGGATAGGAGGGTGAAAGTAATGGGTTGAATAATAGATAATTACACGAAAGCCTTTTTACAAAAATATTTAAGAAAATGGTGGTTAAATAATTTAACCCATGATTTACAATGGATAAACAAGTAGTTGTATATTAATTTAACCAAGGTTTAGAAATACTTGATTTAACGAGAAAAGTCATAATTATTTATCAATTTGAAATACTGCTTTTATAAGACAGGTCGTATTAAGTTTCCTTATAAGGTGAAAAGGTTTACGGAAAATTTATATTTTTGATACTATCTAAAAGTTTGATAAACATTTTGTTTGAACAAGATAACGAGGTTTGTTTAAATCAAATAATAGGATGATTTGTTTACGAAGGAGATTGCGGGTAGTGTACTAAATTGTGGTGAATGAGAAAGGTGATACTTGGAGAATTTTGATGAAAATATGATGGGTGTAATTCACACTCAACGTATTGAATCAATGAATAATAACTTTAAAGTTGGAAAATATAAAATTTAGTAAATGCTGAAATGTAAAACATGATTCAAAACACAGGAAAATGGTCCTCAAACTAGAATTTTTAAGACAATAAATAAAAAAATAATTCTGTTAACGCCTCTTGTAGCTTTCCACTAGAAGGAGAATAATTCCCAAGACGAGCACCGCTATGGTCACTCGGGTAGCCGATCTGGCTTCAGCTTTAGCTGTCTCCGTGCGATCCTCCAGTATTTCTTTTTCTAGGATGGAGATTAACTCCTTTTGGTACCCTAATTGGTTTGCTAGGCTATCCATTCTTTGTCTTTGCAAGTCGTGCATTACCCCCTGCTCCATCCTTTGCCTCTCAAATTCTGAGGTCCTTACATATTAGTGCATGTCATTGATTGGAATTCCCATAGTACTAGTGGGTGCCATGATATGCCTTACCCAAGGGTTAAGGTGATACGGGTCGGGCACCAGATACGGGTCTCTTAGTGGCGGTGATAATTGATTGTGGAGATGGGGTGTCTGATACTAGTTCCTGGGTGCGGGTGATCCAGATGTTCGAAGTCTTGGGCCGGTGTTCCTAATCCAATCCGCCCTTACATCAAACCTTGGTCTAGCTGCTGGGGGTGTTGGTGACCGATACACGGGTGTCCCGATGTCTTCTTCCCAACCAGACTCTGCTCCAGGACGGTAAACCGGGGAGGAAGGAGAGTAGGAGTCCATGTCTAGCAGAAAACCATGAAAAGGTTGTAAGTGATAATGAAACATTGGGTGTCAAATATAGGAGTTCTCATAGGTTTAGAGTTTGACTAGTCATAACACCGAGTCTTCACACTAGTATTTTAGAAATACACTTGACCTATAAGCAATGCATCCCTGAGGAGAATTCCCAGGAAAGAGGGGTGGGTCACTAAGACACACTTAAGTACCCTGTCTTTCCTTAGTCAGAATCCCTCATGGGCCTACACACTCTTCCAGCCATCATGTATTAATAGCACTATGGTTGGGCTCATGGTCATGATGAGAATTGTTGTGGACTGGGCTTTGAGGCCCAAAAGTGAGGCTTATATATTGTAGTAGGCTTGTTCTTCTTGAAGGGTAAGTGTGCTTCTTGTTAATTATTAATGGGCATTAGGCCCAATAGTTTAGATTTAGATCACAAGAGGTGGTGACATTATATGTGTAAGTCTAAGGGTGCATGAAAGGCTAAGTGTGTGTTAAAACTTAGGATAGCACTTAAATGAATCAAATAGATAGCATGAATATAGCATAAAAGTTATCAGGCAGTGTGACACATAAATTATTAAATATTGTATCAAGTAGTGTAATTACTTATGATAGCATGTAGGAATATTCACATAAGAAGTAATCATGTAGCATGTAGTAGCATGGCATAGTATGGGTGTCCTAAAGTTATAGTCTAGGTCAAGAGTGTCTAATAACCTAATTCCCTGTAACCAAGGTTTTGATACCAATCTGTCGCACCCCAACCGACGGCGGAAACGTCGGGGCGGGACATGTAGACTGTTCATGAGCACAAGGTTGACTAGATCTCAATATTTTAATCATCAAATTTCATTTCAAACAATTCAAACACCACCAAATTCAAACAAGTACATAAATGAAATACATAATATTCTTTATTTAATTTAATTAAGTCCAAAGCCTATGTGTAGCATGTCTTGATCAAACTCATACATTAGCACCTGAAACATGAATAAAATAAAGTCAACTAAAAAGTTGGTGAGCATACACAAGTTTATACATAGATAGTGTATAGATATAAATAATCAAATCCTTACATAATATGATAAAATAAGGCATTTATGGGAAGTAACTATTGTGTAACCAAAGTACAATCAAACCTTTGTAACTAGCATGCAAACTCGTTAGTATACATCACACACAGAATTCAATAACTTACGTATGCACGTTCACAAGATACACAACACGATCACATAATACATGAAACTAGTTTATTTACAAATCACAATTTACTGGATCGATCACATAATACATGAAACTAGTTTATTTACAAATCACGATTTACTGGATTGATCACATAATTCCTTGAGTGTATTGTGGGCGGTGAGACTGAGAGGTAATCCGTTCATTAGGGTACATTATCATAGTTGGGTTGAACGCATGGAACTTGGTTGTTTGCAATATACATGATACATATCAATTGTTTGCTTGGTACATAATACTAGATTGACTACATTGAACATGAAACTTATTGAGTTACAAAATACAGGATGCTAAGTTGTCAACACCATACATGAAATTCATTTCCTACAATACACATGATACTATGTTGTTTACATTACACATGAGGGCTTATTGATTTACAAAATACATGATGCTAAGTTGTTCACGCTACACATGAAACCTATTTGATTACAAGCTACGTGACACTAGATCATACATGAGACTTGTGTGTTTACATTATACGCGAAACTAAGTTGCTTGCAATTGTTACAAATGATTGAGCACATTATACACAAAGAATGGTCATACACTTTGTTCACCAAACTTGGAAACCATAACACCTTGAAGCTACTCGGGGTTTGACGTATTCTTGTTCAAACACGAGGAGGCTGTAGCCCTTTAAAACAACTCGGTGTTGACGTATTCTTGTTTCAAACACGAGTAAACTATGAAACTTTAAGTCAGGCTGTAGCCCTTTAAAACAACTCGGAGTTGACATATTCTTGTTTCAAACATGAGTAAACTATGAAACTTTAAGTCATACTATCTTATTACTCCTTAGTTGGTAACTGACCTGCCAACCTAAGGACATAGTTACTTTTTAACAACTTTTATGTGAAAGCAATAGACATGAGCGGAGTGTAATTGTGCACCTCTTGACCCGCACACAACGGAATGATCTATACGGAGCATGCGATGATTTGAGTAATTACGGGTGCACACGGAATTATAAAAATCAGCGCATGAAAAACATAGTAAATTTTGTCGTGTGTTGTGACCTAAAACTTATCATGATATGTAACAACAAAACTGATGTAATATGACAAGGGCATGGTGAATACGCCGATGGTACTTCCTATATATAAGTGTCCTATCATATTATCAGAAGTAGCGTTGTTCGTATTACGTGAAGTTTTGACCCAGACCAATGTTTGTGAAATCTCTTATTCACTTACAATTTTTTAGCATACCGGACTACATATTAAACGAACCCTAAACATCAACTTCCCATCAAATCCATACCAAGCAATGCATTTCACCTTCAAAATCCAAATTATAATTCGACAGTCTTCTCCTTAAGTTCATTTCAAAACTAAGTTCATTATCATCATTCGTACCTGACCTTGAGAAACACACCCGAACCTTGTTAACAATCGTACTCCTCAACCCAACTATCAAAGTTCATTGGGAACGTGAGGATCAAATGAAGCTCAAGTATCCACACCTCTTTGCCGATTCAGTAGCCTCAACTAGTTAAATTTCGGGGCGAAATTCCCTCAACATGGGGATACTGTAACATTTCTGATTTTATTATCTTTATTTTCAATCCAAAGTAACACATTTCAAATCCAATTCTAGTGCTATGTTTTAAATTCGTTTGTGCAAACTACTAAGCCATAGGTTCCCATACAAACTCATGAGATTCACAACATTCAAACCCTGTATATATATATATATGGATAAATGTATATGCCACATATAAAAGTATATATATAGATATATAAATTTCTTAAACCAAAATAGAACTCATAAAGGTTGATATATTCCTTATATATATAAATGTATTTACTTATGGATAAATAGGTAAATATATGTATATATATACCAATTCATTTATACAATTTATTATTTTATAAAATATATATACAATTCATTCTTTTATAAAATAATTAAAATAAACTAGATTTTTATTAAAAAAAATGAATTATCTTGAACCTTTTGGTACCAATAAACCCCCTACCCCATGTGAACCCTCAAATTGAACCATCACCCTTGATATTGGACCTTTGACCTCAATGTTGACCCCAAATCAAGACCCATGACTGATTTTGACTTTTCAAAGTCACAATAGCCCAAGAACACCTCGATTAAGAACTGCCTCGGATCCAATTGGTGTAATTGGATTTTCCGTATACAATTAGTTGATCTTACACCACCCTCAGGCCCATTTGGATGTTAACTTCAATCCAAAAATGCGGAATATTTTGAATTCTAACGTATTTGACTTCTCTGAGTCAAACCGATCTAAATCGGGAAGTAATTTACGAATTAAGGCACTTTTGATGACAGCTAATCATGCGCAAGAGTTACACGCATGAACCTATACCCAGAAACCGGACTCAATTCAATCCTAATCGACCTAATTGACGCGTAATTCCGCTCGACAGCCGTTACCACCGAATCACAATCAAATCGTATGGGTTGAGTGAAATTAATCGAATTAAACCACTCACTCATCTTCGCATAACTCATTACAAACTCTCTGAACTTTATATCAATCTGCATATCACCTCTGGTCGTCGATCGAGCACGAAGAACAGTCGGAGCAAACCGTAGCCGCCTGCATTCATGCCCAAACCAAAACAAGTAAGATTACTCTCATTCGATTCGTTTTTGAATCCTTGTCAAAAGCCCCTTACCAATTCGTGTCCACAGAACATATCGAGACCGATTGGGGTGGGGCTAGGGTTCATGGCGGGTTGGATCGTATTTGAATTCTGGTTTGTTTTAATATCCTGTTTTAATTATTTAGAATCCGTAATCAATCAGCGAAACCACCTGGTCCGGCCGGTAAGTCATTGCGCCGCCGAACCAGGTGGCGTGGGTTCGAAACCCATAAACATCGAACCCTTTTTGCGCAACCTTTAAACCCTAACCCGGTTCCACTGTAAGTCCGTGTTAATACGTTTAGAAAATGTTCTGTTACATGGGTGAGTCCCCTAGTCTAGTGGTGTTTACGCGCCATCCATACAGAAACCACACGGGTTCGAACCCGGTGGTCTACATCTTTTTTTTTAAAACAGTTTAAAAACTCCAAAAATTTTATAAAAAATATTTTTATAAACCTTGCAATATTTATAACAGAATAAAACCAAATTTATTAATTTTCAATATAAATTCAGTTTTATTTCAAATTTAGTTGTTAAACTTGTATATTAAATTTTTAAAACAAAAATCTAAATATTTAAATTAATTTCCAAATAAAAACAATTGATTTTATAAAAGTTATAAAATATTAACTTTATTTAAAACAATCAAAAACTTATTTCTAAATGATAAATAAATAAATAAATTTTATTTATTATAACCTACAAAGTTAAATGTATATTTATAATTTAAACTCTACACATAAATATTATTTACCCAACTTCTTATTTACACATCTTTATAAATAAATAAATAGAGTAAAAATTATTTATTTAATTTATATTTAATATAATACGCCCGCTATTTTTATAACTAAATGAATAAGCTACATACCCCTATAAATAAATAAATAAATAAATAAGGTAACAATTATTTATTTAATTTATATTTAAAACAAAAATTGGTTATTTAGGCTATACTTAAATAAACCAAATAACTACATTATTTTGTAACTAGGATAATTAAATAATAATTATTTGATTTAGTTATTCAAATCCAAACCCTAATTTAAAAACTATTCATTTCAAATTGTTTTCATTTTATTCAACACCAGACACCCCTTTTTCATAATTCGACACGAACTCATTATATAATTCCTTATACTCACATCCATTGAAACCCTAGACTTTGAATTAGACATTCTATTAATTCATGTTCACACGCAATACACTTTAGGTTAACGTTGTGCGTTACAAGGATCACGTTGCTACCTAGTCTCTCGTGTTAGCTACACCTTTGAATCAAGTGAGTATTACATAGCCCATTTTACTCTTTTACACTTTTTGGGGTGAAACATGAACTCTATACATAAAATTGATTACATTTACACAAACTACACAAACACAAATCCTCTTTACAATCATGTGTGCAAATTTGAGCTTTATGTTTGAGTACTAGGTGTGTTAACTGTTTGTGTGCAATTTATGTGCAATCATTAACTACTCAAGCCGACGGTTAACAATGATAGATCTATTGAGTCTGACAAACCCACCCAGATTGGGGTGATTGTTACCGACAACACAATTTGCATGCTAGTTACAAAGGTTTGATTGTACTTTGGTTACACAATAGTTGCTCCCCATAAATGCCTTATTTTATCATGTTATGTAAGGATTTGTTTATCCGCATCTATATACTATCTATGTACAAACCTGTGTATGCTCACCAACTTTTAGTTGACCTTATTTTATTCATGTTTCAGGTGCTAATGTGTGATTTTGATCAAGACTTGCTACACATAAGTTTTGGACCTAGTTAATTTTAATAAAGGATTGATGTATTTCATTTTATTTACTTGGTTTCATTTTTCATTTGTTTTGAATCTATGCAATGAATTTGAATGATTAATATATTGCAATTTAGTCAACCTTGTGCTCATGAACAGTCTACATGTTCCGCCCCAACGTTTTCGCCGTCGGTTGGGTGTGACAGATTGGTATCAGAGCCAGGTTATAGGGAATTAGGTTATTAGACACTTTTGATCTAGACTATAACCCTAGGACACCCATACAATGCTATGCTACTACATGCTACATGATTTCTTCTTATGTGAATATTCCTACATACTATTATAAGTAAATACACTACATGATACAATATTAAATAATTTATGTGTCACACTGCCTGAAAATTTTTGTGCTATATTCATGCTATCCATTTGATCCATTTAAGTGCTATCCTAAGTTTCAAAACACACTTAGCTTTTCATGCACCCTTAAACTCACACATATAATGTCACCACCTCTTGTGATCTAAATCTAAACTATTAGGCCTAAAGCCCATTAATAATAAACTAGAAGCCTACTTACCCTCCAAGAAGAAGAAGCCTACTACAATATATAAGCCTCACTTTCGGGCCTCAAAGCCCATTCCGCAACAATTCTTTTCATGACCATGAGCCCAACAATAGTGTTATTATTACATGATGGCTGGAAGAGTGTGTAGGCCCATGAGGGATTCTGGCTAAGGAAAGACAGGGTACTTAAATGTGTCTTAGTGCCCACCCCTCTTTCCTGTGAATTCTCCTCAGGGATGCATTGCGTATAGGTCAAGTGTATTTCTAAAATACTATTGTGAAGATTTGGTGTTATGACTAGTTAAACTCTAAACCTATGAGAACTCCTATGTTTAACACTCAGTATTTTATTATCACTTACAACCTTTTCGTTGTTTCTCTGCTAGACATGGACTCCTACTCTCCTTCCTCCCCGGTATGCCGTCCCGGAGCAGTGTCTGATTGGGAAGAAGACACCAGGTCTCCCGTGTATCGGTCACCACCACCCCCAGCTGCCAGGCCAAGGTTTGATGTAAGGGCAGACTGGGCTAGGAACACCGGCCCAAGACTTTGAACACCTAAATCACCCCCATTAAGAGACCCGTATCTGGTGCCCGACCCGTATCATCCTAACCCTTGGGTAAGGCATACCATGGCACCCACTAGTGCTATGGGAATTCCAATCAATGAAATTCACCAATATGTGAGGACCGCAGAGTTTGAGAGGCAAAGGATGGAGCATGAGGTAATGCACGACTTGCAAGGACAAAGAATGGATAGCCTAGCAAACCAATTAGGGTACCAAAAGGAATTAATCTCTATCCTCGAAAAAGAAATACTGGAGCATCGCACGGAGACAGCTAAAGCTGAAGCCAGGTCGGCTACCCGAGTGACCATAGCGGTGCTCGTGTTGCGAATTATCTTCCTTCTAGTGGAAAGCTACAAGAGACGTTAACAAAAAAAAAATTATTTATTGTCTTTAAATTTTCAGTTTGAGAACCATTTCCCTATGTTTTGAGTAATGTTTAACATTTCAGCATTTAATCAATTTTATATATTTCAACTCTAAAGTTATTATTCATTGATTTGACACGTTGAGTGTGAATTACAACAATCATATTTTCATCAAAATTTCTCAAGTATCACCTTCTTCATTCAATACGATTTAGTACACTACCGACAATCTCCTTCATAAACAACTCATCCTATTAGATTAAACAACCTCGTTATTTTCAAACCAAACGTTTATCAAACTTTTAGAGAGTATCAGAAATATAATTTTTCCATAAAAATTTTCACTGTGAAAGGGAACTTAATACAACCTATTTTATAAAAGTATTATTTCGAATTAATAAATAATTATGATTTTCCCCATTAAAGTAATTATTTCTAAACTCTGGCTAAATTAATATACGACTACTAGTTTAGCCAATAATTCCTCTTAAAAATATTCCCTTATTAGTAGTTAAAAATTTAAATTAAAAGATTTTTCCTATAAACTGTCTATCTACAACCAAGAACAATTTACAATTTCCTATTTTCAAACAAAGATCAGTTATTTGTAAACATATTTCCCTGAGTGTTTTCAAAACCCCCCTCGTTACCTTTCACTTGCCGCTTCAAGAGACGATCCATACCGCGTAGACGTTAACCATCCCTATCAACCTCAATGAGATTTAAAGAGCTAGAACTTAACTACCACATTATACATGAACGCCAAACAACATGCTTCTCTGCAACTCTTGATCACATACGAAACTCGTTAGCACATGTCACACACGAAACTCAATAACTTACGTATGCACATTTACAATATACACAACACGATCACATAATACATGAAACTTAGTTATTTTCAATGTATCCAATACTACAGTGACTACATAATACATGGAACTTGATTATTTAAAACACACGCTCTACTGGATTGATTACGGAATACATGAAGCATAGTTGTTTGCAATATACACTAAACTGATCACATGATACATAACAATTGATTGTTTGATATACAATACTTGATGGATCACATTGAACATGAAACTTATTTTGGTTACAAAGTACATGATACTATATGATACTGAATTGTTAACACCATACATGAAATTCATTTTTTACAATACACATGATACTATATTGGTTACATTACACATGAGAGCTTATACATGATGCTAAGTGGTTTACGTTACACATAAAACCTATTTGATTACAAGCTACATAGCACTAGATCATACATGAGACTTGTGTGTTTACATTATACATGAAACCAAATTACAATTGTTGCAATTGATTGATCACAATATACATGAAGTATGGTCATACACTTTGTTCACCAAACTTGAAAACATTAACACATTGAAGCTACTCAGGGTTTGACGTATTCTTGTTCAAACACGAGGAAGCTGTAACACTTTAAAACAACTCGGTGTTTGACGTATTCTTGTTCAAACATTATTAAACTATGGAACTTTAAGTTATACTATTTTTATTACCCTTTAGTTGCTAACTGACCTGCCTATTTAGGGACATAGTTACTTATTTGCATCTCATATGTGAAATCAATAAGACATGTACTCTCCTCTTAACCCTCACACAACGGGAGGATCTATACGGACCATGCGATGATTAGAGTAATTACGGGTGCACACGTAATTATAAAAATTGGCGCATGGAAAACATAGTAATTCATGTTGTGTGTGGTTACCTAAAACCTATCGTGATATGTAACAACGAAACTAACGTGATATGACAAGGGCATGGTGGATACGCCGATGGTATGTCCTATATATAAGTGCTCTGTCATATTATCAAGAGTAGCGTTGTTCGTGCCATGTGAAGTTTCGACCTAGGCCGATAATTGTGAAATACTTACAACTCTTAAACATATTAGGCTACACCTTAAACAAGCCCTGAACATCCAATTTCCATCAATACCATTTCAAGTAATACATTTCATCTTAGGGATCCAAAATATCATTCAACCGTTCTCTCCTTCAATTCATTATCATCATTCATATCCGCCCATATATATCAAAATCCGCATCCCGTCACTATATATATTCCTTAAACCAACCATCATAACATATTGAAAATTCAAATCCCTCACCTCTTTCCTGATTCAGTAACCTCCATTTCAATTTCGGGACGAAATTCCCTCATCATGGGGATACTGTAACATTTCTGATTTTCATTCCAGTATAATTAATCATGTTTGAAATCCAATTCTAGTGCAATGGTTATCCTATTCGTACAAACAATTAAACCCTAAGTTCAAAGCAAATTCACAAAATTTTACACTTGTATACATTAATAAAACACTATATATATGTGTGTGTGTGGGTGTGTGTATGTAAGGCCCCTAAACCGGGTGACCTCACTTGTTGGATTTACTCGTAAACATAGTCATAACTACTGAACTTAAATTAAAAACATTCAATTACAAATCATTCGTCGTTCAATTACATAACATAACAGCGGAAGTCTTAACACATATATTAAAGTGGGATGTCAGTCTTATGTCGGGTAACCTTCACGCCTTCGCACGACCCTTTCCTTTGTTACCTGAAATGTATACTAAAAGTCAGCTAACGCTGGTGAGTTCTAGTTTAAAGACAACCATACATAAAATTTATCTTATCATGAATATAATGTATATATGTATACTCGTACTTTTAAATATTCTTTACTTTGCTGTTCTCACATAACATTCTTTGAGGGTATATACATATGTACATACATACTTTCTTTGAGAGAACACATATTGGCCATAATCTTAAGGGTGATCAACCCGTCATACTTGTCGCGAATGTCACGAAGACATCGCAGTCAGAGCTACCGTCGTCGCCCGTTTCATTACCGTCCGGCTATACAAAACCGTCCGTCATATCATTAAATCCGTCCGGCAACCTTTGTCCGTCCGCTCTTTACCGTCCTACCGTCGTAGTCCGTCATTTTTATCCGTCTGCCCTAGGGCATCCGTTTCCCACGTGATCATTATGTATGCAACCGTTCTACATTAGTTAAGGTTTGCTTCGACCGTCCATTAATACCTTTTCATACGTCCTAGCTTGCGAAGGAACGTTTTTATCCCGGTTGCAAAATAGTCACGTGGTCGTCCGTCTACCGAAGTAGCCGTTGTCACAGAAGGGTTTATAACGTTTACATTCATTCATAACATGCAATATATATGTAATATAAAGCAAGATTTCATTCTTTATACGTTATGTCCTTCTTTCATTCATTCTTTATAGTCATACGCTTCATTCTTTATTCATAATTCATTTTCATATATAAATATTTATATATATATATATATATACGTATGATCACATTGACATTTATAACATTTATTCATTTAGTGTATACACTTCAGCCCCAAAACATTTATAAATCATTTGCACATAACATAGAAGGGGGCACATAGAACTCACCTGATGAGTAGTTTCCGAAGTACACTTAGCTGGCTACTGAGCATCACTAATGTTACTCACGATCTGTGTAATAAAGTCATACTCGTAAGGTAGTGCTCCTAGATGGCATTAGATATTACTATACTTGATCTTAGTAGTTTCGATGGGTTTACTTATATCGAAACTTGTAGTTTCGATAGGTTGCCTCTGTCGAAACTTGTAGTTTCGATAGGTTGCCTCTGTCGAAACTTGTAGTTTCGATAGGTTGCTTCTGTCGAAACTTGTAGTTTCGATAGGTAACTTAGGTGTAAACTTAGCTTCGGATCATGGCTCATATCGAAACTATGGTAGTTTCGAATGGGTCTGCATATATCGAAACTGGGTAGTTTCGATAGGTCTGCACATATCGAAACTAAGTAGTTTCGATGGACCTGCACATATCGAAACTAAGTAGTTTCGATGGGTCTGCACTTATCGCCTTCCCCAAAAATCCGAATGTTCTGCATGCGAATCTGATCATGTCGATATCTAAATTTTCTTTGATCAAAACGTTCGTTTTTCATTCTAGATGCTATACCTAAGTTCACTTTCAAGTTTCATATGCAAAATCGTTATCTTTTTAGCCAAAACCCGAAAACTCCCAAAACGAACAAAAACTCATAATGTGATCGAATCGTTACCTGGATTGGATTTCTGATTCAGAGGATATGATCACGAGAACAGCAGCAACGTTCTCCTGAATTCCCGAGTTGATCCGTCACTTTCTCTCTCTAGACCCGAGCTCTCCTTTCTCTCTCTAAAAGCTGCGTGAGTTGGGGAAATGAGCAGGGAAGAGGGCTGCCTTGCCTTTTATGTGCATGGGCTTCCCTCGGCCCACTGAAGCCGGGCCCAGGCCCGCTCCCTTTTTGTTTAAATATTCCAACTAAATCACCGGTCTCGCTATATTTATTCGTTTTATTATTTTTGGGATGTTACAAGTCTACCCTCCTTAAAGAGGTTTCGTCCTCGAAACTGTTCATACGTTAAAAAATTGAGGGTATAGTCCCCTCATCTCGTCTTCCTTTTCCCATGTAGCTTCTGACCCTTTTCTGTGCTTCCATTGTATCTTGACTAACGGTATCGACTTATTGCGTAGTCGTTTTTCAGCTCGGTCAAGAATGGCTATTGGTTCTTCTACATAATTTAGACTGTTATCCACTTCGATCTCGTCGTAAGGTATGTGAGCTGTGTCGTCAGCTAGGCACTTGCGTAAGTGCGACACGTGAAACGTAGGGTGTATTCCACTAAGCTCAACGGGTAGGTCGAGTCTGTAAGCAAATTGACCCACTCTTGCTAAAATCTTGAAAGGTCTGACAAACCTTGGACTTAGTTTGCCACGCTTTCTGAATCGGATGATTCCTTTCCATGGTGATACTTTCAACAGTACCATGTCCCCCACTTGAAACTCTAAATCCCTTCTTCTCTTATCCGCGTATGATTTCTGTCTGTCTTTTACGGCTTTCATTCTAGCCTTGATTTGATCAAATTTTTCAGAAGTTGCTTTGACCACTTCGAGACTTGCAAAATCCTTTTGCCCAATTTCCCCCCAACAAACTGGGGTTCTGCATTTTCTCCCATATAACATTTCAAATGGCGGCATGCCAATAGTCGTGTGATATCTGTTGTTATATGAAAATTCTGCCAATGGTAGATGGCTATCCCAACTCCCACCGAAGTCAATGATACAGGCCCGGAGCATGTCCTCCAAGGTCTGAATGGTCCTTTCAGACTGGCCATCGGTTTGAGGGTGGTAAGCGGTGCTGATGTTCAGTCTTGAGCCCATCGCTTCGTTGAATTTCTTCCAAAATCTAGATGTGAATCTAGTATCCCTGTCGGACACAATTGACAGCAGCATACCATGTCTACTCACAATTTCCTTGATAAATACTTCTTCTAGCTTTTGAGACGAAGAAGTCTCACGTATTGGCAAGAAGTGAGCACTTTTCGTCAAGCGGTCGACGATCACCCAAATGGTGTCATTGCCTTTAGCTGTTCACGGTAGCTTGGTAATGAAGTCCATTGTGATCTCCTCCCATTTCCATTCTGGTATTGGTAAAGGTTGCATTTTACCGCATGGTTTCTGGTGCTTGGCCTTAACTAGTGAACACGTTAGGCACTTGCTCACGTATTCTGTCACATCATTCTTTATGCCAGGCCACCAGTATTCTTTCTTCAAGTCTTGATACATTTTGTTTGTCCCGGGGTGGATAGAATAACGAGACTTATGGGCCTCATCAAGTATTTTGGCTCTAAGCTCGCCAATCTTAGGTATCCACATCCGGCCAAACCTAGTTCGTACTTCGTATGCATTTGTATCTAAGTTCCCTTTTTGTCCTACTATCCTCTCCCATTTCACATTTCTTTCTAACAGTGCTTCATCTTGTGCCTTTGTTATTTCACCCATCAAATCTGGCATTATGATCAGCTGACACGCTTTGATCCTGATAGGTGCCGATTCTTCCTTCCTACTTAAAGCGTCAGCCACTACGTTTGCCTTGCCTGGATGGTACAATATCTCACAGTTATAGTCTTTCAGTAGCTCTAACCATCTCCTTTGTCTCATGTTTAATTCCTTTTGTTCGAAAAAGTACTTCAGGCTTTTGTGATCGGAGTAGATGGTGCATTTAACTCCATACAGGAAGTGCCTCCATATTTTTAACGCGAAAACTATTGCTGCTAATTCTAGATCGTGCGTTGGGTAGTTAACCTCGTGAATCTTTAGTTGTCGTGAAGCATAAGCAATTACCTTTCCTCGTTGCATAAGTACGCAACCTAAACCCTGCCCCGAAGAGTCAGAGTAGACTACCAAGTCTTCATTTCCCTCAGGTAGAGTCAAGACTGGAGCTTGAGTTAATCGTGTCTTGAGTTCTTCAAATGCGTTGTTTTGAGTCTGACCCCATTCATACTTTTCTTCCTTCCGTGTCAGTTTAGTCGGTGGTGAGGCTATTCTTGAGAAGTCTTGAATAAACCTTCGATAGTAGCCTACCAATCCTAGGAAACTTCGTATTTCTGTTGGTGTCTTTGGGATGTTCCATTCCTTTACTGTCTCGATCTTTGCAGGATCCACCATGATGCCGTTTGGGTTTATCACATGACCTAGGAATTGGACTTCCCTAAGCCAAAACGCGCATTTGGAGAATTTTGCGTACAACTTTTCCTTCTTTAGCACCTCCAGAACTTCTCTTAGGTGACAGTGATGATCACCCTCGCTTTTCGAATATACCAGTATGTCGTCTATAAAAACTATCACTGATCGATCCAACATTGGTCGACATACTCTATTCATCAAATCCATGAACGCTGCTGGAGCGTTAGTCAATCCGAAGGACATCACGAGGAATTCATAATGTCCATAACGCGTGCGAAACGCGGTCTTTGGTACGTCTCCTTCCCTTACTTTTAACTGATGGTAACCCGACCTAAGATCGATCTTTGAGAACCAACTCGCACCTTGCAGTTGATCAAAAAGGTCGTCTATTCTAGGCAATGGGTATTTGTTCTTTACTGTCCTCTTGTTCAATTCGCGGTAGTCAATGCACATACGCATGCTGCCGTCCTTCTTCTTTACAAAAAGTACCGGAGCGCCCCATGGTGAGATGCTCGGTCTAATAAATCCTTTTTCGGTTAGTTCCTCTAGTTGAGACATCAATTCTTTCATTTCTGACGGAGCCAATCGGTAGGGGGCTTTGGCAACGGGCTCAGCTCCTGGCAGTAAGTCAATCTGAAATTCTATTTCCCGATCGGGTGGCAACCCAGGTAGATCCTCAGGGAATACTTCCGGAAAGTTGCACACCACGAGTACATTCTTGAGTTCTTTCGTTTTCATTCTATCATTAATAACATATGCCAGATAAGCTTCGCAACCGCGCCTCATGTAACTTTCGGCCTTGATCATCGAGATGACGTTTGGCATCGTGCAATTCCAATCCCCATAAACCGTAATTGGACTGCCGCTAGGAGCTTTTAGGTGTATTCTCTTACGTTTACATATGATTTGAGCTTCGTTGGCAGCTAACCAATCCATACCCAATACTATATCGAATCCTCCTAAGGTGAGAAGGAATAATCTAGATGGAAACTTATGTCCCTCTATTTCTATGATGCAATCCTCTGTTACTTGAAATACTGCCGAATTTTTACCCACGGCAGCTTGTACGTTAAAGGCCTTTATTATGGTGTTGATCGTGCAATCCAGTTTACGACAAAATGCATTTGATATGAAGCTTTTACTAGCACCAGAATCGAATAAAATAGCAGCACGTTCATCATTAACTAGAAACGTACCTGACACGACATCAGGGTTTCCCCTTGCTTCTTCCTCAGTTAAGGCATAGGCTCAAGTCCTTGCCTTTTGTTGTTCCTGTTCCTTCTCCTTTCCCGAACCAGATTGGCCGGCCTACCTGTAGTTCTTTGTCAGATGCCCAAACAATCCACATACTTGGCATTTGGCGTCCTTCCAACAATCTCGGGAGTAGTGCCCCGGCCTCCCGCACTTATAACACACGGTGGTGCCGATTCGACACTCGCCACTATGTTGCTTTCCACATTTCTTGCACGTTTCATATCCGTCCAACCTCGGTTTCTTAATTTCAGTTGTTTCATTCCCTCTTCCGGTGCCCCTAGACGGATTCTCCCATTTTCTCTTTTGTGTCATAGGTGCCGGGTCCTCGTTGGCATAATCGTCGTAAACGATTCCAGACAGGTTGACTACTGACTCGAAGGTCGAGGGTAGGTTGGCTTTTACGTGGACACGGACCCTTTGCGGCAGACCCTTGACATAGTATTTGATCATACGTTCTTCGGTTTCCACCAAGTGTGGTACCAGTTGGGCCAGCTCGTTGAACCTTGAAGTATATTGGCGATGAGTCTTGTCGCCAGCTTTGAAGTTTAGGAACTCGTTCTCCACACGATCAATCTCATTCTATGGGCAGAACTTTTGGATTACGAGCTTTTTCAAGTCTTCCCATGTCATTCTGGCAAGAGCATGTGGTGACTTTGTTCTTTGAATATTTCTCCACCAACCTAGTGCTTCATTGGTGAAAGAATGAGCAACATATTTAACCGCCTGGTCTGGTCGGCACTCGCTGATGTTGATTACAGCGTTCATTCTCTCAATCCATTCCAAAGTAGCCACCGAATCCTTGCGACCATCAAACTTGGGTGGGTCTCCATCTTTGAAACCTTTATAAGTGCACCCTTTAGTGCTTGACCCCACTTTTATCTCATCCCCGTCGCTGTCATATACTTTTTCTTCATGGTTTCCTTCATCCTCCTCTTTACTTTTCTTTATTGCCTCGGATAGTAGATCAGGCAATACCTTCTTCAAAGTGAGCACAACTTCACGGGCAATAGCATCCCTGACTTCAGGTTCCAACTGTATAGGCCCTGGACTGTCGTCCCTAATTGGGGTCACTTCTGTTTCATGCGCACTTTCGGTGTGCTCTGCGTGCACACTCTCTTCTTCTTCAAATCTTGGGTTCAACGGAGGTCTACCTCGTCGGCCAGTGCGACCGCCTCGAGGTCCTGTTCTTCCTCCACCAGCCATAGTTCTTAATTTCCTGATAGTTAAAATGGGAATACATCAATGTCATTTCTTCAGATCATAGTTTGGAACAGTACGAGCAAGGTAAATTCTTAATTACAGTGACCGGTTTGTGATTACTAATTTACATTGCTTTTCGGGTTCGAAACTCTTCAAATCAGTCGTGGCATTAACATCTATTTGTTCTAAGTTAAGGTATCTATTCCTATGCTAGAGCATTAACTTTATGACTTACTTACCGTGCTAGCGTTGGCGTTGGTTACCCATACTGACATCCGTGCCTTGGTCCCATAATCAGTTTGAGTCTAGACATTTAGGGATGTCTAAATCTCTCAAACTATTGCTCTGATACCAACTTGTAAGGCCCCTAAACCGGGTGACCTCACTTGTTGGATTTACTCGTAAACATAGTCATAACTACTGAACTTAAATTAAAAACATTCAATTACAAATCATTCATCGTTCAATTACATAACATAACAGCGGAAGTCTTAACACATATATTAAAGTGGGATGTCAGTCTTGTGTCGGGTAACCTTCACGCCTTCGCACGACCCTTTCCTTTGTTACCTGAAATGTATACTAAAAGTCAGCTAACGCTGGTGAGTTCTAGTTTAAAGACAACCATACATAAAATTTATCTTATCATGAATATAATGTATATATGTATACTCGTACTTTTAAATATTCTTTACTTTGCTGTTCTCACATAACATTCTTTGAGGGTATATACATATGTACATACATACTTTCTTTGAGAGAACACATATTAGCCATAATCTTAAGGGTGATCAACCCGTCATACTTGTCGCGAATGTCACGAAGACATCGCAGTCAGAGCTACCGTCGTC
Organism: Smallanthus sonchifolius; assembly: GCA_023525975.1. Classification (NCBI taxonomy): domain Eukaryota; kingdom Viridiplantae; phylum Streptophyta; class Magnoliopsida; order Asterales; family Asteraceae; genus Smallanthus; species Smallanthus sonchifolius. The sequence goes on from CM042026.1 coordinate 93,816,600, forward strand.
GCCCATTTCATTACCGTCCAGCTCTAGAAAACCGTCCGTCATATCATTAAATCCGTCCGGCAACCTTTGTTCGTCCGCTCTTTACCGTCCTACCGTCGTAGTCCGTCATTTTTATCCGTCTGCCCTAGGGCATCCATTTCCCACGTGATCATTATGTATGCAACCGTTCTACATTAGTTAAGGTTTGCTTCGACCGTCCATTAATACCTTTTCATACGTCCTAGCTTGCGAAGGAAAGTTTTTATCCCGGTTGCAAAATAGTCACGTGGTCGTCCGTCTACCGAAGTAGCCGTTGTCACAGAAGGGTTTATAACGTTTACATTCATTCATAACATGCAATATATATGTAATATAAAGCAAAATTTCATTCTTTATACGTTATGTCCTTCTTTCATTCATTCTTTATAGTCATACGCTTCATTCTTTATTCATAATTCATTTTCATATATAAATATTTATATATATATATATATATACGTATGATCACATTGACATTTATAACATTTATTCATTTAGTGTATACACTTCAGCCCCAAAACATTTATAAATCATTTGCACATAACATAGAAGGGGGCACATAGAACTCACCTGATGAGTAGTTTCCGAAGTACACTTAGCTGGCTACTGAGCGTCACTAATGTTACTCACGATCTGTGTAATAAAGTCATACTCGTAAGGTAGTGCTCCTAGATGGCATTAGATATTACTATACTTGATCTTAGTAGTTTCGATGGGTTTACTTATATCGAAACTTGTAGTTTCGATAGGTTGCCTCTGTCGAAACTTGTAGTTTCGATAGGTTGCCTCTGTCGAAACTTGTAGTTTCGATAGGTTGCTTCTGTCGAAACTTGTAGTTTCGATAGGTAACTTAGGTGTAAACTTAGCTTCGGATCATGGCTCATATCGAAACTATGGTAGTTTCGATTGGGTCTGCATATATCGAAACTGGGTAGTTTCGATAGGTCTGCACATATCGAAACTAAGTAGTTTCGATGGACCTGCACATATCGAAACTAAGTAGTTTCGATGGGTCTGCACTTATCGCCTTCCCCAAAAATCCGAATGTTCTGCATGCGAATCTGATCATGTCGATATCTAAATTTTCTTTGATCAAAACGTTCGTTTTTCATTCTAGATGCTATACCTAAGTTCACTTTCAAGTTTCATACGCAAAATCGTTATCTTTTTAGCCAAAACCCGAAAACTCCCAAAACGAACAAAAACTCATAATGTGATCGAATCGTTACCTAGATTGGATTTCTGATTCAGAGGATATGATCACGAGAACAGCAGCAACGTTCTCCTGAATTCCCGAGTTGATCCGTCACTTTCTCTCTCTAGACCCGAGCTCTCCTTTCTCTCTCTAAAAGCTGCGTGAGTTGGGGAAATGAGCAGGGAAGAGGGCTGCCTTGCCTTTTATGTGCATGGGCTTCCCTCGGCCCATTGAAGCCGGGCCCAGGCCCGCTCCCTTTTTGTTTAAATATTCCAACTAAATCACCGGTCTCGCTATATTTATTCGTTTTATTATTTTTGGGATGTTACAGTGTATATGAATGTATGTATATTTATATATATATATATCACACAAGTACATACACATATATAAACACACAATTGACAAGTGATCCCACTCAATGGTTTGAACCCTAACACAATGGTTTGAACCTTAAAGTCGTGAAATTGAACCTAGACCCAAAACAATCTCGCATGTTTGACTTTTTGAAGTCAAACAGGGCCGAATCCTCAAAATCCAAGTCTCAATATCGACCCAATCGATTCCTACAGGTTTCCATCCCTCATACATGTATTAAACGACCCAATCTCAGCCCAAGAAACAACTCAATTCGATTGATTAGGCGGCAGATTCAAATTCGAACGGATTTGACTTTGGATAGTCAAAATCCGTATCAATCCGCAATTAATTCGTGAAATCAACGCGTCTTAATCCCGCAAATCACTCGCAGGCCAATCACGTACGTACCTAGACCATTATTAGGACCAAATTCACTCTCAAATCAATGAATTAATGCGTAATCCGTTACCACGACTATTACGATCAAATTAAAATCAAATCGGCCTTTACGAACGAAATTAAACGAATTAAACCTCTCTCTCACTCTCGTATATCTCGACACAAACTCTCCCAACCTTTGATTAATCCGCATTTCACCTCTGGACGCCTGTCGATCACCAAGATCAGTCGAGGAAATCGTGTAGCCGTATGCACTCGTTGCCCAACCTCTAAGAGTAAGTTTTAGATCGTTAGAATCGTAATCGAGTCCTGATCATTAGCCCCTTATCAATTCGCGTTCATATTACGCATTGAATTCAATAATGATTTGAGTTCATGTCGTGTTCTTGCGTTTTTCTGATTTGGGGATTTAATGAATTTACTTTTCGTATTTAAATTATTTTGTTCATGTTATAATCAGCGAGCCACCCGGTCCGAATGGTTAAGACCATGCACCATCGGACCCGGTGGTGTGGGTTCGAAACCCACGACCCGCATGACTTGCCGGCTTTTTCACCTCATTTAAAAACCCAGACCCGGTCCCAACTCAGTCGCATGAATAAATCAATTCAGAACCAATTCAATTACCGGACCCCTCCCTTGGTCCAGTGGTTTGCTCGTCCGACCCACCCAGCACAGACCCGGGTTCGAGTCCCTGTGGTCTGTTTTAAAAAAAAACTCTTTTTAAGGCTCCAAATATTATAAAAAAATTATTTTTATAAACCTTACATTTATTAGAATAGAATGAAACAGATTTTGCAATTTTTACGTAAAATCTATATTTTTATAAATTAACTCTTAAAACACTCAATTTAAATTATGTATTTATTTTGAGTAAATTATTTATAAAATTTTGTGACAACTTTATAAACACTTTATACAAAGTTTTATAAAATTTAAATTTTATTTTAACACCTAAAAATATTTATAGTTTTATATACCTAAAGAATACATACCCATTTTAATTAAATTAAATTAGTTATCATATTCAATTCAAATGGTAAATAAATAAATAAATTTATTTATTATATAAATTACATTTACAAAACATACTTAGAATTTAATTAGATTTAAGATTTATTTTCATGAATCAATATTAGTTGCATACCTTTATAAATAAATAAATAAAGTAACAATTATTTATTAAATTTATATTTAAACAAAAATTGTTTATTTTGGTTATACTTAAATAAACCTAATACCTACACTATTTTCTAACTAAATAAATAAATAAAAATTATGTGACTTATTTAGTTATTCAAACCCTAAACCCTAAACCAAACTATTTTAAAACCACTTGTTCAATATTTCATTTTATACAACACATTTTCAAGTACAAACCACAATTTCCTACACTCTTATACATACTACAACACTACTCTTTGTACACACATCTAATCCAATCCTAGAATTTGACATAGACTTTTGTACACACTTTTAATTCAATATATATTACACACTAGGTTAATATAGTGTGTTACAATGATCACTTTGCTACCTAGTCTCGCGTGTTAGCTACACCCTTGATTCAAGTGAGTATTACATAGCCCATTTTCACACTTTTACACTTTTTGGGGTGAAACATAAACTCTATACATACAATTGATTACATTTACACAAACTACACAAACACAAATCCTCTTTACATTCATGTGTGTAAATTTGAGCTTTATGTTTGAGTACTAGGTGTGTTAACTGTTTGTGTGCAATTTATGTTCAATCATTAACTATTCAAGCCGACGGTTAACAATGATAGATCTATTGAGTCTGACAAACCCACCCAGATTGGGGTGATTGTTACCGACAACACAATTTGCATGCTAGTTACAAAGGTTTGATTGTATTTTGGTTACACAATAGTTGCTCCCCGTAAATGCCTTATTTTATCATGTTATGTAAGGATTTGTTTATTCGCATCTATATACTATCTATGTACAAACATGTGTATGCTCACCAACTTTTTAGTTGACCTTATTTTATTCATGTTTCAGGTGCTAATGTGTGATTTTGATCAAGACTTGCTACACATAAGTTTTGAACCTAGTTAATTTTAATAAAGGATTGATGTATTTCATTTTATTTACTTGGTTTGATTTTTGGTTTGTTTTGAATCTATGCAATGAATTTGAATGATTAATATATTACAATTTAGTCAATCTTGTGCTCATGAACAGTCTACATGTCCCGCACCGACGTTTCCGCCGTCGATTGGGGTGTCACATGTAACAATTTAGGGATTGTCCATACACATGCGTATTTCTGTATGACATTATATAGCTATCTTTTTGTTACAAATTAGTGGGAATACTATTTCTAGTTTGTGGGTACAAACTAGATAACAATTACGCAACACTTGCGAACAAAATTGATATTTTTATTCACCAAATGCTATGATTATTTTTTGCTTCTAAAAGTCTCTATGGAGACTGTTATGTGGCAGAAAAATATGATGCATTATGGACATATAACACATCAAATCTTAATTATCATGTTAGGTAATATGGTAAAAGATAAGGTTTTTACGTAATCCACATGCATGTGGATTTTACTAGATTTTGAAAGCCACCTGCATCTTTGTCTTTTTGCTACTTGGATCTCTCGGCTGAGGGTGTCTTTGGCAACAATGAGATTGCTTCTATATATGGGGAAACATCCAAATATAATGATGATAACATTAAGTGTATACATGGATAATATCCCTGCATGTGTATATATTGTGTATATATGAGTATGATGGAAAAGCTAGATCTTGTCATTACTTTTGGGTGCTGTCTCACAACAGCTTTGAAGTTTTTTTTAACCCAATTTCTCGACATAGTACACTGCCCAAAAACCACAAGAAATTCGAGCAAAAGAAGAGCAAAATGATGGTTAAGAACAACACACAAAATCACTCAAGTTCAAGTGATAGTTTGGTTATTGTTCTTGAAGAGTTGAAGTGTTCTAGTAGTATTATCCTTCATATTTATACACATTTTGAAAGTCCATTCATGTAACATCTCAAAACCCAACACTTGTAAGTAGGCCAACGAATGGGAAAGAAAAGATGGTGGGCTAGTATGGAATAGGCTTGGACCCAATGGGGTTGTGGGAGGAGGGGAATAAACCCTAGAAGCCTCATTCTAGCCCCCATAATCTGATTCAAACACTACAATTCGTCTAGAGAGAGAGAATCCTAGAGAGAGAAAGTAGAATGTTAAATGTTGAATGAATGTTTTGTTAAATTATGCTTTAAAGATGATTGAATGGTTAAATGTTAAATGTGAATGATAAGCTCTGTTTTCTTATGAATGTTTAAACCCTAATGAATGAACGACGAATGATAAACCATTTCCTAAAACGAATGATAAGCTGACTTTTAGTATGCATGTTAGGAAATTGATGATATGGATGATGAGTGGATGCCGGTTGGCTATTCCGAAGAGTTACCCGGCATGAGAGATCTAGCATCCAGTTGTGAATGTTTAATGAATGATGAATGTATTAAACAATATTTTAAATTGATTGTTAATTTGAGACAATGTAATGAGGTTTATTTATGCTGCTAATTGATGTTTGAAGTTTAAGTTATCTATTTGTTTTTGTGTAAATCCAACACGTGAGGCATCCCGGGTTTGGGACCTTACAAGTTGGTATCAGATAATTAGTTTGAGAGATTCAGACATCCCCGATGTCTAAACTTAAACTGAGAATGGGACCAAATAACGGATGCCAGTACAGGTAACTCAAGCCAAAGCATTAGACATGAGTGTAGTAAGTACGGTTTTCCCTTAGAAAACATTAGACTAGGAGAAGGGTTTTGATGGAATCATAAAGGTGATCAAATAGAAACCAAGAGGTAGTGTAATGGTTAATTGCAAATGGCCAGTGTATATTAACATCTTACAATGCTTGTTGTGTTATATTTGTTAATTAGCGTGATGACATTAGATTCTTTGTTCTTATAGGAGGAAATGGCAGGACGACGAGGCGGAAGACGTGGTGGGGGTAGTACCAGACGTCGTGATAGGACGCTTGTGAACCAAAGGCAGGGCGATGAGGAAAGTGTACATGTTAGTCCGGTGGTAAGCCGACATGCGCCCGAGAACACCCATGTGGCTGAACAACAGTATAGCTTCGAGCCTGAAGTGAAGATGGCACTGGTTCGGGAAATTGTCGAGATAATGAAGGCCACCTTACCTACTATGTTAACTGACGCAATGAAGAGCGCGAATGGGTCGGCTAGTACTAACCCGGGCGCCGAAGGATCTGTCATTACTGTGAACGACGCGCCGCCTTCTCGCGGTTGCGACTACAAGTCCTTTCGGGCGTGCGACCAGTCGATTTTAGATGCTAAAAAGGACGCGGTGGCTACGTTTTATTGGGTGATCCGTATGTAGTATAGAAATCTCTCAAGAACACTCAAATCTAAATCTGATTGTTGGCGGAAACAACAATCAAACAGCAAACAATATGCAATTGAAATAATAAAAACAAGATCAAATCACTTCAACGACCAAATGTATTAGAATTTGTTCTGATTATAGGGAAGACTTGACAGTATCAAAGGTTACATAATTACAAAAAGCTAAACACTATTTATAGACAAGAATACAATTGACCGTAAAAACTAACTAACTTCTATTCTTCTAGAAGCCAGCCTGGCATAATAGATTCAACTAACTCTAAAGTTGATCTTTATGCCTTCCGGAGCAGTCCTTTGAAGAAGAAACACAATGTGGTCCGGAGAGTAGTCCTCCTACTCCGGAAGACTAAATTTCCCTTCCGAAGTAGATAGACTCTCCGGACTAAACACTTAGTCTTGAATCTTCAATGTTCTTCTTTACTTAGCAACAATATCTTTACTTAGGTTAAATTTGTCCTCCGGGGTACTTTGCTCTCCGGAGTAGATCTACTCCTCCTGGGTAAGACTTAACAGTTTTTCTATGACATTACTCCTGAGCCACTAATATCTCCGTAGTAAATTGTTGAGCAAGTTGTTCTTCCTGAGTAGGACTTAGACTGATCCGGAGCTAGTGACCTTGTGATCTTTAGCTTTCTGAGTTCGAGTCTACAATCTCCCCTAAGCTGATGATCCACAACTCACTCTTTAATCATCATAAGGAATTCCTTTGATATACTTAGAGATTCTATCAAGAAGATTTGAAAAATCCTTTGCAAAAAATTCATGTTCAGGCCTATATGCAATCTTCATGGCAGCCAAAGCAAATACATATTCATGAGTAAGAGTTTTCATCTAAGCTAACTCATACATTCTTAATTACTCCATATTTTCTCCTCTCTCAACAACCGGTTCATGCATTTCACCCACATATGCTCTTGTAAAAGGCTGTAATGACACTGAATTCTTTGTATACTCTTCATAATGGTGGGATTCAATACTTGAAACCTATCAGTGAAGCGTTCAGCTCCCTGTCGAAGTATGATCTGGTGAACCTTGCAAACCGAGAGCTGTTTGGTGATTCTCATCACGCGGTGGCAATGGGTTTGTGGAAGACACTATAGAGAGAGGGAAGATCAGGGAACTTTGAAGTCTTCAAGCCTCAGATGCCCAAGAAAATCAGGGATAAAAGTATTAAACATCCTGTGAAAAACCGCAGTATAAAGAAGCTGGTTTACAAGCCAGTGCTGTGTGAAACCAGGATTCCCCTGAGCAAGTTATCTCAGGATATCCTTGGTAACATATGGTACTGGTACGTGGACCCAAAGACGGGCGAGGCAGTGGTGATTGGAAGAGTAAGGTCCGTAGGTGGAAACTTGGAACCAAAGGAACTGATCAGAGTTTTTGATGAAATCACTTTCATTAATTTCTCTGTAAGATCCGATGGTCCTAAATGACAGATATTGCATCTACACGGACGAGTGGACAAAGCTTCAAGCATCTAGATACGACAAGTTGATCAAGTTTTGTCTGGACTACAAGATGAAGATGGAAGCTAAAGCTGGTGGAGTTTGAAGACCGAAGACAATCCAGAGCTGTTGTCAAGTGGGAGTTTCTTGAAGCACGTTTGTGTGACAGACACTCTGGATGTTGTTTTAGCTTATGTACTTGTCTTTATGTATTTGTACTTGTATTTAAGTATTTGTATGTATTTATTATCGAGTTGTAATCACATATGTATGTTCTTAGTCTTGTCTGTTTCTGTTAAGTGTTGTGCGCACTTAGTCAGTGCGCAGGATGTATATCATGTGTACTTAGCAAGTACGCAAGAAAAAAGTCTGCGTACTTGCTAAGTACGCATGAGTTAAACCCTGCGCACTTGCTAAGAGCGCAGGCAACAGGTCTAGTATATATAGCTGTTAGTGACAGAATGTATGTACGCACTCATTCTCTCTGTAACCGGCTGTGATTATCGATAGACGAAGTTTGAAAGTATCTTGTGTCTTTGTTGTCGGTTTACTTTGTGTTGATTGATACTCCACCTAGTCACGGGCATTCCGCACCCGGTTCGACAAGGAACACACTTGCATGTGACAATCTGAGACACCCGAGGGACCTACAAACCCTAAGTTTTCATAATCATAATCAAAGGGTTCTAGGATGTAAATGACCATTCTTTACCTTTAGATTAGCTAGATTATCAACAATCTAACATCAATTAACCACATGCATCATAAATTTTTGGATTTCTACAAAACCCACCTACTAGCTCATCAAAGTTGAAATCAATGAAAGATAATCACTTACTTGATGTTAGGAAGGTGATGTGTGAGCCAAGACCTTCACAAATTCAAGCTCAGATGCACGATTTTGGCTTCAATTTCGTTTTCTCCTTTTTCTCTCTTGCACAAGAACGACCAAAACACAAATGAAGTCTTAATTTTGACTTCTTCTAGTCAAATGACAGATTTTGGCCATTTTACACCTTTAGCCCCTCAACTTCAATTTCACCCATTTCATTTCAAAATTAGATAAAAACTAATATAACCCCATTACTAACTTGAAACCCACTTGTTTCAACTTATTTCTAAAATATTATTTTCACCATAATATTTATTTATTTATAACGAAACCCGGATTTTGGTTCGTTACAAAACTAGTTCCAATGATCCAAGAAATAAAAGAGAACAAAGAAGAATCCCAACCCTTTGTTTGTGAATTAATTACCAACGCATGTGGATTATTTATTTTTTATTAAGTTACATATGTGTAACTGTCACACCCCGTCTAAGGCGGAAACACGGTTATGACAGTTGTATGAAAATCAAGAACACATTGTTTAATAAGAGAAACTTACTACGCATTCATCATTTCCAAAATATATAGTTTACATGACATTTAGTTTCAAAATACAAATTGAGATTTTCTAACAAAAGTCATCCTAACAAAAGATTGTTTTTCCTAAAATCTCCTTGTATTTGTATGCCATGCACTTCTAGTTCCTTCATGGATTACCTGAAAAATATGCTAAAAGTGGTCAGTTATAAAGCTGGTGAGTTCGTAGGTTTAAGTATAAGGTAGAAGTATAGATATTTGAACAACAATTTCAAATGAATAGTTGTTACGGTATATTGACTAGATGTGTATGAGAATAAGATACTATAAACATTGAGCCCGCAACTAAACCTGATGACCTAGTATGTTTGCCCCTGCTTAATGCCTTATCACGGAGCATTAATTCTTGTTTCTAGAATCGGAAATAAACATTCACCACGTTTTCTGCTGTTTTAAACGCGTCAGTCAGAAGGATGAATGGGGCGTCACCCCGATAGATCTATCAATATTTAACCGTCGGCTTAGTAAAGTTAACTAGTTGCGTTTCTTGAAAAAGGGGACTTGAGAAGTGATAATAATTCTAGTTCAGCTCAAGTTATATAGTCAAATAGACAAGCGAATAATCAATATAGTAAATAGTGAAAATAGATAGAGCATATTTTTCCCCCAAAAGTTTAAGAGAAAAAAAATGGGCTACGAAGACTCACCTAGTGTTGGTGAATTTGCGTTCTTGCGGTCGAAGTACGTCCTACTCGGGTCCTACAATGGTGGGACTCTATGAGTTTTATGGACTTTATATTGGATTAAGGTGTCATTTTGTATAAATGTTAGTTCTTGTTTTCTTGTATTTTACACGCTTGGATTTACGGCGGCAATTGCCAAGACATATAAGATTGACTTGTAATGGTAACGAGGTTTAGAAAAAAAAATGTCAAACTCTCACTAGGGTTTTAGAAATATAGGATGGATGAAAATAAGTAGATGTCACATATGTTTAAAGAGTTCTTTTAAAGGTTTCATTCTTGAAATTTCACAAACCGTTTTAATAATAGATTTAACGTTTTGATGGTTAAACTTGGCAAAACTCATACTTTATAATAAAAGTATATGTTTTAAGTTTTTATAAGGTTTTAAACCCTCAAATATTCTTGAAGAATATTATTCTTAAAAACTAGTCGTTTCACGACGGTTTTTCGATGGATTAATCTTACAAAAATACCATGGTCATGATTCTTGATAAAAATAGTAGTTTGATTACTCACATGGACTCATTTTATTTACAAGAAGAGTTCCAAAAGTTGGTCGAGTCAATAATGTGTGTTTAAAGATATTTTTATTAATCGTTTCGGTCGTAATTGCTCAAAATAAGTTAAAATTTTGAAAGTATAGCTATCCATCTCCAATCCTTATGAAATTTGGTTTATGGACTTGATAAAATATTAGAAATTTACTGGAATTTTTGTAAACTCATTTGAAATAGTTTAGTATTTTTCCAAAAATCATTTGAGATAGACTAATTTTGAAAGGATAGCTATTTATGTTCAAAAATTATGATTATTATTTTATAATAACCTTATGACTAGTAGGTCACTTGGTAAAAATTTGAGAATTTAATAAAAAGTCTAAGTATAAAAACGACCTTTGTTTCCGTAAGATTTCTTTTATTAATATAGCTAACTAACTCCAAAAATCATGAAATTTAATATGGAGCCTTTTTATAGTAGGTCGGAGTTGTTTCCAAAATATGGGAATTTTTAGAGGTCGAGAAGTTAAAATCATATTTTTGGGTCAAAAACCGGGTTTTTAAACGGTGTTTATTCTTGTTTAAGTTGTATGTGACTATATTAAACCTATTTAACTCATCCACCCTTTTAAATATTGTGTTATAATAACTTAAAAGACTTGATTTTGGTGTTTACCCAAACTATATTATGTCCATAAGTATTGTTAATAGTGTAAGAACATGAAAAATAAAGTGCATAATAAGTAAATACAAGGATTTAAATGGACTAGTTCTTGAGTGTTGAAGGTATGTTTATGGTTTGGCTCTAGTCATAGATTACCACTTGTTTACACAAGTATGATGGTATCATAACACCCATAAACCTTTTTGTTATCAAGATCAAGATCTAGAGAAAAGTAAAGCAAAAACATAAAGTATTTGGACTAGTTCTTTGATCTTTGAAGGTGTGTTTATGGTTTGACCTTAGTCATAGATTACCACTTGTTATCACAAGTATATGGTATCATAAAACCCATAAACCTTTTAGTTATCAAAGACCAAGCTCTAGAAAAAAAAGAATATAAAGTAAAGACATGAATACATGGACTAGTTCTTTGATCTTTGAAGGTGTGTTTATGGTTTGACCTTAGTCATAGATTACCACTTGTTATCACAAGTATATGGTATCATAAAACCCATAAACCTTTTAGTTATCAAAGATCATGATCTAGAATAAATGAAAGAAGGAAAGAAAGATAGAAACTTTAGATGAAAGAATGCTTACAAGCTTGAATGATTCAAGGCTTTGAGAGTTGGTCTTGCACCTCCCTTGAGCCGAGATTTTAGAGGGAAAGAAAGAGTGAGAGAGTTTGTGAAAGGTGCAAGTGAAAATGGGAGGATTTGGTCTTGTATTTATAGGGAAACAAGAGCATGGTTTGTGTATTAAAATATTGATTCTTTAGATTACATTGAGATAGAGTTGTAAGAAAAGAATGGGAGGTGGAGTGTTTGGGATTCTTGGCCGAAAATGGGGGATGGGGGTGGAGTGTGTAGGTGATTTTTGTAAGTGATTGGAATGATGGTGTTTTTTGTAGGTGGGTTTTGTACAAAAGTTCATGGAATGGTAGATTTTTATAAAAATGGTGGTGTTTTATAAATGTGATGAGAATTCTAGTCTTTCATAAGTGTGTGTGTAAATATACAAGTGTTATATAAAATAGATGAGATGTATTTATATAATTATGTAAGAAAGATTTATAGAAATGATTTATATAAGTATTTATATAAATATGACATGGAATTGATTGAATTAGGATTTCTAAATCATGTACACATGATATAGTCTTATAAAATATAGATGGACATAGTTTGGGTAATATTACCAAGTTTAATGAGATTAGTGTAGTAATTAGACATAGTTTGATTAATTAGACCAAGATTAAGGTATAATTAGGGTAATTAGTGTGAGATTAGACTTAATTAAGCTAATTACACTATGATTAGTGTATAATTAAGTAATTAATGTAGGATTAGACATAGTTTGACCTAATATAGGTGATTTTATGTCATAGTTTCTAGATTAGAGTCTTGAACTCTCATGTTTTCATGGAATTGGTGTAGAATAGATGGTAGACATAGTTTGTTGACCTAGTTTCATGTTAACTAAGTATTATTGGATGCACAAAGATTGATTAGGTATATGAATAATGTACAGACTATGAACCTGAAAATTGGGTAGGTGTCACAGTAACAATCCAGTAACATTTATGTAACATGTTATTTACGTATGTGTAACATTCTAGTTACATATGTGCTACCACTATGGTTTTTATATATATGTTACCAAGTTAGTTATATATATGCATCCACATGTTACATATATGTAACATAATAGTTACATATTTAACATTTCGAAGTTACATGCGAAAAATTACATGTTAAATAAAAAACATTATTATGGGAAGTAAATTAACATAATCTTGAGGTTTAAATATAAGAAGCAAAAAACTAGAATAAACATTCCATAGCCCCTTTCTTTGTCAAATAAACCACACCACCATCCGAGATTCATCATCGAGTCATCCTTTTAGATTAATCAGCTTGGAAAGAGAAAAATCCTCATGAGTAAAATATCACAAGCTCTGGGTAGTAAATATGTAATTAGGTAGAAATCATTGAGAAAAAACTAAATTAAAAGTGTAATCTTACTTAACGACTCAAAATGGTGCATCAGTTGTTCTAGAACCTCCAAACCTGACCCGACATATAAAAAATGGGCCGCATCTTCTGTCATAACCGCCATCGCCCAAAGAATTAAATCTTTAAAAACTCAATTAATCCCCACAAAATGAAGAACCCGAATAAGACAAAAACTTCTATCATCACCGCCACCGCCCAAAGAACAAAAACCTAAATCTTTAAAACTCAATTAATCCCCACAAAATGAAGAACCCGAATAAGACAAAAAACTGAGTAACCTGAAGTTGCGATGTATATGGCATGAGGTCAACGATCTTCTTCAAATGGAAATGGAAACGTGGTTGCTCTGCATTTCATCAGTTGTGCCACTCTCTCTCCATTTTTGCTTTGTGAATTTTGCATAGAAAAGTTTGATTTTTGATTTTGAATTTGATTTGTTGGCTGCATGGCAGGATTGTTACCAAGAAAAAAGGAGGATGAACTAAAATAAAAAATATATCAAAACCCCATATATGCATGAAACACACAAAGCTAAAAAAATATCAAAACCTCACCTTCTTGATGAAAGAATCTTGAACGATTTCTTCAATTTTCCACCTTTTTTTTTGAAAGAATCTTGTTTTTTTTCCAGCGCTTCTTTTTTAAAGTATCTTGAACGATTTTTTCATTTTCTTTAGTCGTTCTCCCAACTCCTTCGTCTTCAATCTTAACGAGGAGAAATGATCGAAATTTTGAAAGATAAAGATTGTGTGTATCAAAAGAAAAGGTGTTAGAAAATGTGATAATTGATTTGATGTCTTCTGAGCTTTGAGGCCAATACTTTTCAAGACAAAAAGTATCAAAATGTTAATTTACATTCTTACCCTTGTTGTACTTTTAAGATTTAATAAAATTTAAAATAAAATCAAATAAACCAAGATTAAATCAGTCATCCATCTATTTCAATCAAAGGCCTAAAATGAGTTTTTATAGTTTTCACATCTCACTAGAGTTTGCATTTTATCCTAACACATATATATATATATAGACCATTTTTCTTGGTTCCTCTTTTTTCTTAGGGGGAGGGGTTAGGGTTTAGATTTTTTGGGGTGGGTAAGAGGGGGTTTAGGTTTTTGAGAATATATATTGATAGTATAATAAAAAAGCGTCAATAATAAGGAGTTTTTGTTTTCACATGAAAGTAAATTTTCTTATGAACTCAACCCTAGAGAAAGGTTTAAAATGAAACCAAGAAAAAAAAGAGAACCATTTTCAGGCACAAATTCTGGTTGAAAAAAACAAAAGCCCCGGAAGCCCTTGAACTCGAACTCGTGCCTAAGCTTTAGTTTAGTGTAATGTTAAACCACTGAAGATATATTCTATGCATATATCATTACATCTAATTCAAAAACCTTTTAATATGTATATCTCTTATTCAAAAACCTTTTAATATGTATATGTCTTACACAAAAACCTTTTAATCTATTCTTTTGCTGTTTTCTTTATTTTATTTTTTTTAAACTTTAATTTTTATGGTTAAAACTTTAGGGTTTATTTTTATGATTTAGCTTTATAGTTTAACATTAGGGTTTAGCTTTTAGATTTAACGCTTAGCTTTTACGGTTTAGCTTTTATCGTTTAGCTTTAACGTTTAAGTTTTAGCATTTAACATTTAGCTTTAAGGTTTAGCTTTTAGTATTTAGCATTTACAATTTAACTTTCAGCTTCTTTTTTTCATTTTTTAAAATGTGTGTTTGAGAATGATTCCCTACTTCCCCATTGAACCCTCCCCTATATTAATATATATATATATAGGGGACAGTTCCACTAAAAAGTGATTTTTCGCTAAGAAATCCTAATAAGTGGGTCAAACGAACTTTGATTGAGCTCATTCCAGTGGCGTTTGAACCGTCTCATCGAACCCTAACCCGGACCCAAAAACCTAAACCCCAAAAACCTAAACCCCCCTCCAACCCCACCCCGAAAAGCCTAAAACCGCCACCCCCACCCCCCAAAAACCTAAACCTACCCCCAAAAAAAAAACTTAAACCATAAAATCTAAACCCTAAAAACTAAACCCTAAGGTTAAACCATAAGGCTAAAACCATAAAATTCAAACGTAAAATTTAAACCTTAAAAGCTAAACCCTAAAAGCTAACATAGTTCGACAAGACGGTTCCAACGCCGCTGAAATTAGCTCAATCGGAGTTCATTTGATATCGTTTCTTAAGGTTTTTGTCATTTCTTAAATTTCTTAACGAAAAACTAATTTTTATTTGATGCTGCCCCTATATATATATATATATATATATAAATATATTATTAGGGTTATTCGAATAGGTTCGAATAACAAATATTCAAACTTGAATTCGAATTATTTATTCGAATCGGATTCCGAAATTCGAATTCAAAATTTTTATTCGAATTTGATTCGAATCGAATTTCGAGTTATTCGAGTGCGATCCAAATAATACACCCCTATAGCCAACCCACTCAAACTAAAAACCAACTTAACCGAACAAAGCAACTCGACCCATACTCACCCATAGATTTAGTAAACCCTAGATATCACATTCATAAATACTAAAAAGAAAACATAAAAAACAGATGATAGTTCCAAACCCATCTGTGTCAAATCTAATATTACAACACAACATCCTACAAATATTCAAATGTCTTGCAAATCAAATGAAGTTCTTTAGGCAGACATCAGTATTACATGTTTTAAGAAAGTTCCGACACCGAAAATGGTATAAGGAGAACAACATTATTTCTACCTCTCTTTAAGTTCAGCTTCGAACTCGTGTAATTTCTCACAAATAGGCTTCAGAAACATCTTCATATCCTGGCGAATTCGTTGCTTATCTTCAACAAGAAGATCCTTGGCCTCATTTAGCCTCACTTCAACCTATCAGTGCAAGATTAATTATAAATTTATGTTCTTTGGACAAGAAGTGTTTCGGGTCGGCTCGTTTCAACTTGTATCAAAGTTTACCGTTTCCAAACCCGCACAACGCACCCACAAATGTGTGAAAAAAGCTGAATACAATTATTGGTTTTCACAAAAAGATATGATTTTTATGTAAATATATTACTGATAGAAATCAAGCCATTTGGCTCAAAAGTCATAATGTTGCCATTTTCAGGGTTCCTAATTCACTTGTGAAATAAGGAATGAAAAGATTACCTGCAAATCATCCAGTTCGCCGAACGAGAATTCTGCTAAATCCAAATTGACGTTGAACTTTTTCTTTTCTCCTCCAACGAGCCATTCCCCTGCTCACAAATTATCTATTTCTAAGTTCAAAAATTAACCAGGGTTGGTAAAATGGGCAGGTCGGGTTGGTTAGGTGAAGGTTAAATTCATTTATTTGGGACAAAACTGTTTAGATCAGGTTGGGTTGACCAACCACGTTTATTCGTTCTTATATATTGAACAAATTGAATTTATCAAATCTGGGTAAAATATATATCTTATTAAGATAATATCTAATTTCTTTAAATAAATTGATTAAAGAGAGTGAAAAGATTTGATAACACTTTGGGCCACTCTTTCCTATTGATCTGCTTGACCCGATTAGCGATTTCATTTTTGGTTAAGATTTTAAACTTGATTTTGACATGTTAGAAATAAACCAAACCTAAATTGACCAATTTTTGGTTACCTTTGACTCTCAATGTTATTTCATATGTGTACCCAACACGCTTCTTGTTCCTTACAGTCACCAAAAATGCCTGCAGAATTAATCAAATAAATGAGACAGAAATATAAACAAAAATGAATTTATATAAAAAGACCGCCTTTATTTTCTTCCATTTATATGGAAGCATGTAATTTCAGATTGTATTTTACTAAGAACAGTTCAAACAAACAAACAAACAAACATACCCAGTAAAATCTCACACCAAAGTAGGGTTTGGGAAGGGTGGGATGAGGACAAACCTCACCCCTATCACAAGGGATAGAGAGGCTACTCTCAAGAGAGACCCCCAGCTTACTAAGAACAATTCAAATATAGAAAATCTGCTATATATGAAACGGGTCAAAAGTTGCCTAACATGTATTCAAATGCTTACAATGTCCTAAGTCGTTTTACTTCAAATATAAATTCATCTTGTTTTTACGCCAATATAGTTTTCTAAATCATATTTATTAGTATACCATTTATAATTTACAAATTACATAAATGTAGACAAAACAAAGCTTCGGTGGTTTTCACCCAACCCATTTTGACCCGTTACCCAAGCTGCTCGACCTGTCCGTTTGGCCATATCTAGGAAAAATACTCACATCTCCTGTGCATCTCGATACTTCTGCAATTTCTGCCTTCCCAGAAGAGAATTCCAAGGAACCCACTGATAGAACTAACTCCTGAGGCAAACAAAATTCAGAAGATAAATACATTTGAATTTTGACTATTCTCGGTAACAAAAGTCAACCACATAAGCATCTGTATGAAAAGAAACAAACCTTGATTCTTTCAGTTGCCCATTTATTTAAGTTCTTCTCCTCCCATGTTCCAGCCTGTAAAAGATAATGTCATTAGATTTCTATACCACTATACATCACATATTTGAAAGAAATTCACAATTTTAGTAAAAAAAATTTGATAGTCACATAAGATTCTGGAAGAGTATGAAGATGATGATTAGAGTTTACACCACAAGCTCAAAACTATCAAACTAGTATCCTTCTGTTGTAGACAACAGTTTCTTGATGGCATAAACACTACAATTAATTTACTATACGCTTAATATCATAAAAACAAACATACTTTCTAATTTTTCACAAAAAATCCCTCTACATGATGGCATATTAAAGTCCTAAACATGTAAAAAACACAAAAAAAACTCCCCAACCCAATTTTGCTATATTAAAGATTTAAAGTTTCTACAGTTGTCTAGAATGCATGAACCTGGGAAAATTATTTAAAATAATGACTCGTTACCACTTAAATTGGTCAAAATAAGATTATACATTTTTTGTGCAAAAATGTTGAATGTCACTTCATCAAATTTTGGTGTAACAAACAAGTCATTATTTTGAATATTTTTTCACAAATATATGCATTCTGGACAAGTGTAGAAACCTTAATATAACAAAATTTTGAGGGACTTCTTTTTGTTCTTTTTACATGTTTAGGTGCTTTGATATGTCAGAACTATGTTGAGGCCCCCCCAACAATAGCTAAAACACAAATATATTTTATTTACTAATAATGCAGACATATAATTATGAACCGATTGCAAA
Organism: Smallanthus sonchifolius; assembly: GCA_023525975.1. Taxonomy (NCBI): domain Eukaryota; kingdom Viridiplantae; phylum Streptophyta; class Magnoliopsida; order Asterales; family Asteraceae; genus Smallanthus; species Smallanthus sonchifolius. Next base: position 93,834,979 of record CM042026.1, read on the forward strand.
AAATGAGATACAAAAAAAGACCAAATGATGACAATAACATAAAGCACGATAACATATATTCACAAATGGGCTAACCATAAGCTGGAACTTAAAGCAAAAGGACGGAATAAATCCAAACCGATTTATAATCTAGACGCGTAGAAAGGAACACGATGGTTGCATAAAAGTGCAAATACCATGAATATTAATATTAAACAAATTTATAAAATTGCAGAGGTGAGATCGTTGAGAGTTTGAGTCAATGGCATAAAATAACAGAAAATGAACAAAAGTATTGTATTCCAGAGACAATTCCGAATTTTTTGCTAAAATGGAGGATTTAGAGAAAATTCCGAAAGTTTCACCACTTACACTGTTTCACCATTTACTATTATTAGCATTGTTATCAAAGGCGCAAGGCGCACTCAAGGCGCACAAGCCTCGCCTGCGGCCTAGGCGCAAAAACAGCGAGGGCCCGGAGAAAAAAAAGCGCACTTAAAAAAAAATTAAAATATATTATGTATTGAAAAATAATATTATTTTTCAAATAAAATAAAGAAAAACTATTATATAACATTTAATATCATCTAATTAATACCAAAATGATCAAATACCTAGGAAATGAGCTTCAATCGGTAATGTGGAAGCTTTTATAAGCTCAACTATAACCTAGGAAATAATAATAAAGCTAAAAAAAATAAAACAAAAATTGCGCCTCAGTTCCTTAATGCGCGCCTCAGGCATAAAAGCCCTTTACCTGCGCCTCGCCTCAAAAATGCGCCTAGGCGCACGCCCCAAGCGCTTTTGACAACTATGATTATTAGTAGCTTACTATGACTATATTATAAGATCTTTGTTGTCTGTTGTTTCTTCACTATGTGAAGAACTCTATGGTTTCTTATATACTTTTCATGCCCAGATAGGGTTGTTGGAGCTGGCCTGGTAGCAGCCTGTCTATCCACCGGAATAGAGGTATGGTTTGCCTACATCCCACACTCCCCAAACCCTACCAATAGCTTTGCCATTGGTGAGATTTTAGTGGATATGGTTGTTGTTGTATTTTGGTTTCTTGGTGGAAAATGAAAGCAATTTGGTTTATAGAGGTCTGCCATCTCCACGAGCGGACTCAAGATTTTCTGCCAATGTTCCACGCACGTGGCAAGCGGACTCGAGCAAAGTGCGCAAAATGAAAGTTTTGCTTGAGTCCGCTCACGTGCGATTGGTAGAAAATATTGAGTCCGCTCGTGGAGATAGCGAACTCCCCGTAAACCAAATTGCTTTCATTTTCAACCCAAACCAAAATGAAAACTCAAAGTCCCCCATTCCAGCAAAAAATTCGACAACTGCATACGTGATTGATCCATAACTCCTTCTATACCTAATCAAATTCAAAAAATATCATATATTTCAAGTCAAGAAAAGTTTAATTTGTGCCCTTTTTATGCACAAATTTGGCACCTCAAAAAAGTTTAATTTCATATCAGTTTTAGCAATCATAGATCCATTCTTTGAACAATAGCTCAAACCAATCAAATTTTTCACAGATCAAGAACACATATAAACTACCTTGTTCCAAGCAGAGCCCAGATGATTAGAGGAATTAGACCCAACTGAAAGATCCTGGGCAGTGAGTTTCCGGGGAACAGGGAGTGGTGCAGCATCTTGTTTAACTTCTCTAACCCAATAAGTATAAGACGACGTCGTAGTGGATTCTGCACTCTGCTTCTCCGATGACACCACACCGCCTCCCTCCATCTATATAATGTTCGCCCCCTTTTACCCGAATAAAATCAACTTCTGAACAAAAAAACAAGAAAATCAAATTTTGTGACGTGTAATTGCCGAATTGGGGAAGAAATTCAAAACCCCCAATATCTAGGGCAAATAGAGATGGAAGATCAAACCTGATTCGGCGAATGTGTATGGGATTAGGATGAAGGGGTTGATAATGAGGTCAAAATTGATGGATGGAAAGGAGATCTTGTTTGACTGAGGAAGGTTCTGGAGGGTGAAGACTTTGTTCCGGTGGATATGGAGATTCCTAGAAGTTGGAGTATTTAGTCTAGAAACACCCATTGCATCGAACCCCTAACGCATTAAATGAGTTACTTTTTTCTTCTTCTTTTTTTTTAAGGCAGAATTTATTAAAAAATCAAGTTAGAAAATCTAGCAAATGGACATGAGAACAAACAGAACAAATAAAACTAAAGCAACTCACCGCCCATTAAAGATTGAAGGAGACCTAATTTTCTCAGGTTTGAACCCCTATCGCCCTCCTATTTTTCGCCCATAAGTAGCTTGTACATTTGAGTTCTTTGAAAAGCCACCGAAAGGATGCTCGTTTGCCCCCAAAGACTACCTCGTTCCTTATTTTTCAAATACTCCAAACTGTCGATAGAACCACAACTTGGAAAGCTTTTCATTTACCAGGAGCCACTGTAGAGGCTTTATAAAGCTCCAAAATATCTCTAATGGAAAAAACGAAAATAGGAGGGGTTTTATACCAAGTGCTAATGAATCCCCAAAGCATGGTGGCGTAATAATATGATGTAAACAAGTGCTCAGCAGACTCCACATTATGCGAACAAAGGGGACAACCAACCAGGGGAATATTCACCTTCCTTCTAGTTAAAGCTAGCCTTGTGGGAATTCTATCAAGTTCCACACGCCACGCGAAAATATTAACTTTCAAGGGAACTGAACTGCACCAATTCATAATGTAGCCGTCGGGTGTGCTTGTAGCCGGATTAAGTAGTTCGCGCATGGATTTTACCGAAAAGCCGCCCGTGTCGTTAGGTTTCCAACTCCAACCCCCATCCTTCTCTTCCACCAAGTCTTTGAAGTTTAAGTTTAAGTTCAGTTTGCTGAAGTGAACCTTCAATTTTTTTATTTTACCCCACACAATTGCCAAGCCCTTCCTTCCAAGGTTGCAGGTTGCTCCCCTAACATGCCCGTGGATGCTGCTTATCACCCCTTTCCATACACAGTTTCCATCCGAGATGAACCGCCACCACCATTTTGCTAGAAGGCTGAGATTAAAAGCTTTAAGGGACCCTAGGCCCAACCCCTTTATCCTTTGGAGCGCAGACCTTGTCCCATTTTACCCAGTTTATCCGTCTTGAGACCTCGTCTCCCCCCCCCCCCCCACACATGAAATTTCTTCTAATTTTCTCTAGCGTATTAATCACCATTACCGGAGCTTTGTACAAGGAGAAAAAAAAATACACCGGCAAACTATTAAGAACCTCATTGACCACCAAAGGCCCATCTAGAATGTTACACTTGGCGAGAAAAGCCATTTGGGGATCTAAAATGACAGACCCAATCACGAGTTTAATACGGTTAGTGAGGATTTTAGAGATTACCTTGTTAATACACCCAATGAGGGAGATGGGCCTGTGCTCGTTGAAAGATGTGGAGTTTTTTTACTTGGGTATGAGGTCAATGAAAGAAGATTTGTAGGCCTCGCTAATCACTCCATCTTCATAGAAAGCTCCAACTAGTTTCTTGAAAATCATCCTTGAGGATTTCCCAAAAGTGCTTGATGAATGTGAAATTGAAGTCGTCCGGGCCCCGGCCCTTATCCCCCCGCTATCCCAAACAGCCGAGCGGATCTCGTCATTAGAGAAAGGACAGGAGATAGAGGCCACCTAGTTTCTTTAATCCGGGACAGATCATCCTTGGCCTAGTTGGTAGGGTTTCCCGAAACCGAGCTTCAAAAAAACTGCGGGCTCCCTCCTTGATGTCGTTGGGGCATTCAGACCACACCCCATTTACAAAAATCCTATTAATCATGTTCGAGGCTTTTCTAGATTGACCACCCCATTCTAGATTGATGCTTGTGGATATACGGTTCGGGTTATCAACGATGATGCCCATTTCTTCGTAGGACATATTGACATTTTCGAAGGAAGCTGCAGAAAATTCCACCACTTTTCCAAAGAGTTGCCCAATCTTATTGAAAGTATCATCTTCCCACAACTGGATAGGTACCCAAGGATGTGTACCCAAGCAACCCGTTCAAATGGAATGACTTGACCATCCCAAATATGTAAATCTCTAAATAACAGTTCATGTTCCTTCCTTTTTCCATCAAGGAACTTCCTGGCCCTGACCGTAGAGCTGAATGTAATCATAACCTTTAATCCCCATAAGTATCGTAGTTCCGTCCCTAATGTTGGGATTCAGTGGTGATCAGTTTGACTTTTGTAAAAAACGGGTTTTGACAGAGAAATTAATTAATTCAGTTAATTAATAAATACGCAGCGAAAAATAAAATCATAACCTATTTAACAGCACTGACAAACTGGTTATGAACACGCAAACACAAAAAAAAATGTTTAATCTACCGATGAGATTAGTTATACCTTTGTGGTTAATGATTAATCGGTTGAGACACCGAGGTACAACGAACCGATGCTAGATCACGAACCAAAATCGCGAGAACGGGGCGGGTCAGGGTTGGCCGAAACTTGCAAAAACAGGAGCGATTCTTATCTTGCTAGCTGCTTCGAAAAAAGGCAAAAAGTCATAATCGAATTCTTCTTATTGCGGCTAGACCATTCGACCGACCAAAAAATCTTTGCCTTTGCGACTGATTTTTATTGTAGGTGTAAAACCTATTTTAGGTTTATTATTATATAATAATAATAAACCTTACTAGTTGTTTCTGGGCCCATAGTCCAATACGAGATGCAAAAGCCTGAACCCGTTTTAATGTTTTAATGAAAGATTAAAACAATATATATAATTATTATTTATAAACCATTATAAATAATAATTCCCGTCTAACGAATATATATAAAATATATCGTCTCGCTAACAGTTCGTAATTACCAGTTAAGCAGGTTAAGTGGATTTAATGTTCGTTGCCCTAGGTGTAACTCTTACGGGTCATAGCTCGGTCAGCCGCGTTGTCCATCGGGTCGGTCCATAAAATCCAACAATCTCCCACTTGGACGATCCACGATAAATCAATGCAAACAGTCAGCGGCGCTCTAGCTGCACATGGCTGTCCCCTAACAAGGTATGACGCTTTAAAGTCATTAACCAAATATCTCGGTGTTAGTAACGGCTAACTAAAGCAAGACAATAGACTTATGGTAATAGTTGTCATTCATCCTTTCCATATAAAACATCAATTGAATCAATGAGACATGGATTTAGTTCATTCTCATATGGCGTTCAATTATTATTGTTCTCGATCAAGAATCAAAGTGGTCCAATCAAACACACAGTAAGTTTGGGTAAGACCTCACACTTCACCAGTTTGAATCAACGAGGGCGCCACGATGCCTATTTGTTACATATAATGTAAGAGTACAGAATCCCTTATTGACTACATACAACTCCCACTGAACTTCAAAACTATTCCTACTCAAAGTCTTTATGACTGGCAGTTACGCGACAGTGTTTGACAGTGATTAAAGAATGGTTCTTGGTAAACGGAAGTTCTAGTACGTATCTCAGGTCAGAGGATACTAATGAGTATACCAATAGCAAAACATCTTATGACAAAGATCTATGAAGATGATTTGATGCGAGTTACATCCAACGTCATTCAAAGTGAGGTCTGTGAAGTTCGGAGTCAACTCCTTGAGCCGAAGTTCAGAATAGTCTTAATTCAGAGACGTTCCCACGAGTCTGACCGACTACGGATAATTAAGAATACAAGATTCATGGATTAAACGTATTAAAATCGAACACAGTTATAAGAATTCAGAATTGCATTTAAATCAGTAAACCAAAAGAATTCAAAAGTACAACTGTTTAAATGTTCGCACATTCAAAATACTAAATCAAAACATATCACTAGCAAATCTAAGACCAATAGCATCTCTGTGAAGATAATGCTTGTCCTGAGTCATGGGCTTAGTAAACGGGTCCGCTAGGTTTTGATCTGTGTCTACTTTGCTTATCACGATGTCACCATGTTCCACATTTTCCCGTATATTGTGGAAGCCTGCGTCAATGTAACATCTTACAGTGAGCTCTTCTTCCACTCCTCCAAATATTAAGAACATGTCTTTAGTCCTTCTTAAGTACTTCAGGATGTTCTTGACTACAGTCCAATGGGCAATGCCAGGACTTTGCTGAAAACGACTGGTCATGCTTAAAGCATACGAGACGCCAGGCCTGGTACATAACATAGCATACATGATAGAACCAATCGCCGAAGTATATGGAATTTCTTCTATACGCTTAGTCTCAATGTCCGTTGAAGGAGATTGCGATTTGTTCAGCACGGTGCCTTTAGTCAAAGGAACACCTCCTTTCTTGGAGTTTTCCATATGAAAGCGTGCCATGACTTTGTCTATGTATGTGCCTTGACTTAGCCCTAGAAGCCGTTTAGATCTATCCCTATAGATCTTGATTCCTAGAATGTAAGCTGCTTCTCCAAGATCTTTCATTGCAAAACAAGTTCCCAACCAGTGTTTAACATCGTTAAGCATAGGGATGTTGTTTCCAATGATAAGTATATCGTCCACATACAAGATGAGAAATGATATAGTGCTCCCACTAGCCTTTCTGTAAACACAAGGCTCGTCTTCATTCTTGATAAAACCAAATTCTTTGATTTTCTGATCAAAATGAAGATTCCAGCTTCGAGATGCCTGTTTAAGTCCATAAATGGACTTATTCAGTTTGCATACCCTACTAGGATACTTTGGATCAACAAAACTATCAGGCTGAACTATATAGACATCTTCAGAGAGATGTCCATTAAGAAAAGCGGTTTTGACATCCATTTGTCATATTTCGTAATCATGGTACGCGGCTATGGCAAGAAGTATCCTGATCGATTTGATCATAGCAACGGGTGAGAAAGTTTCATCATAGTCAATACCTTGAGTTTGAGTGAAACCATTTGCAAATAGCCGTGCTTTATAGGTTTGTACATTACCATGCATGTCGGTTTTTCTTTTGAAAATCCATTTACTCCCTATTGCCCGAGAACCGGGGGTAGCTCAATCAAGTCCCAGACCTGATTATCACGCATAGATTGCATCTCGGCGTTCATGGCTTCAAGCCATTTCTCGGATTCAGGATCTGAGATAGCAGATTTGTAGTTTGTAGGTTCGTCATTTGACTCAGCTACTAACAGGACTTTATAAGCTTCAAGATGCCATAGGTATCTATTAGGTTCTTTACGAGACCTTCTACCTCTGCGAACGCTTGTGTTTATGTCTGATTCATCAGCAACAACTTCTTGTTGATCAGACGCTCCGACTTCCTCAGCGGTTGTTTGTGTTTCTCGAATTTCTTCAAGATCCATAATATTATTTCTGGTTCCTCGATTTAGAAGATCTTCCTTGAGAAAGCGTCCTTTCCTTTTGATGGAAACAATGTTTGCATCAGGATAATAGAAATAATATCCGCTGTAGTAACCGACGAAAACAACTTTTTCGCCTCTGGGATCGAGCTTGTCATCAGAATCGCTGGTGACATATGCATCACATCCCCATACTCTAAGGTAAGACAAATTGGGTTTAGACCCGTGCCATATCTCATATGGGGTTTTGTCCACCTTCTTAGTCAGTGCCAGATTTACAAGGCGGGCGGCGGTCATAAGAGCATAACTCCAGAAGGAGTGAGGCAAGTTAGTTCTACACATCATCGATCGAACCATATTAAGCAGGGTTCGATTTCTCCTCTCGCTCACGCCATTAAGTTGGGATGTGCCAGGAGGAGTGGGCAGAGAAATAATTCCGTGCTCCTTCAGATGATTAAGAAATTCTAAGCTGAGATACTCGCCACCTCGATCTGATCGAAGTGTCTTAATAGATTTATCGAGTTGTTTCTCTACTTCGTTTTGAAACTCTTTGAACTTTTCAAATGTTTCATGCTTGTGTTTCATAAGATAGACATAAGCATATCGACTATAATCGTCAATAAATGAAACAAAGTATCTTTCATGATTTCTAGACATGGTTCTGAAAGGGCCACACACATCAGTGTATATAAGGCCTAGCGGATCCTTGGCTCGTTCACCAATATGGGTGAAAGGGTCCTTTGTGAGTTTGCCAGCTAAACAAGACTCGCAATTATCAAATGAGTCATGTCCGGTAGGTTCAAGAATTCCCTCGGATTGGAGTCTTTTAATGCGTACCTTGCTTATGTGGCCAAGTCGACAATGCCATAGAAAAGTATCATTAATTCCAGATTTGATACGTTTAGAAAGATTATATATGTTATTGTCAGTTTGAACGTCAATCTCATAAATACCGTTTTGAGGTTTAGCCTCAAAATAAAAGATATCATTTAAGTAGGCAGAAATAGCAATACCATTAAAAACGTACTTAAATCCTTGTTCAAACAATAAAGAAACTGAAATAATGTTTCTGGTTAAACCAGGTGCAAACAAACAATTGTTCAAAACAACCACAAGGTCAGAAGGACATGAGAGATGATATGTTCCAGTTGCAAGAACTGGTACTCTTTTCCCATCACCAACGATGAGCTCCATGTCGCCTTGTTTCAGCTTCCTCCAACTTTTAGACTCCTACAAGACATTAATGATGTGGTATCCACATCAAATACCCATGTGTTGCTAGAAACAGTAAAAATTTCAATAACATAAATGAGAATACCTGAAGATGTGCCCTCATGCCCTCACCACTGGCCCTCTTCAGCTTCAGCTTGGCTAAATATTCAGGACAGTTACGTTTCCAGTGTCCCATTTTGTTGCATTCAAAGCATTGGCGCTCCTCAGGAGGGGGTGCTTTTGAATCTTTCTTGTTATTGTTGGTGGCAGGCTTGGCAGCAACATTAACCTTCTTCTTGCCTTTGCTATTATAACCTCTTTTCTTGGGGTTAGGTTTTTTTAACACCAGCAGATCTGACCATCAGAACTTGATTTTTCTTTTCTTGGATATTCATCTCGGCCGTTTTGAGCATACCATGTAGCTCGGCCACTGTCTTCTCCAAGCCATTCATGTTGAAATTCATTATGAATTGAGCATAGGAGCTTGGGAGAGAGTTTAAGATGAAATCAGTAGCCATGTCATCCTTCATGGGATATCCAAGTTTGTTCATCTGGTCGATGTACCCTTTCATCTTAAGTACATGAGTACTAACAGGCGTGCCCTCTTGCATCGTGCAACGAATGAGCTGAGACATGGTTTCATAGCGTTCTTGTCGGGCTTGTTTCAGGAACATGCCCTTGAGTTGCTCAATCATGTCAAAGGCATCCAGGTCCTCCATGCTCTTTTGGAGCTCACGGGACATGCAGGCTAGCATAAGGCAGGCCACCTCAGTGGCATCATCTCTTTGTTTTTCCCAGGCCTTAGCGGCAGCCGTGTTACCATCGGGTGCCTCAAGGACTGGTGCATCGAGAACATAGAGCTTCTTGGCCATCTTGAGAACTATTCTCAAATTGCACTGCCACGAGAGAAAGTTGGTGTTATCCAGCTTTTCATTCTCAAGGATAGACTTGAGAGCGAAGGAGTTATTAGTATTATTATTTTCAGTAGACATCTGTCAAGATAAGCAAAGAAAATAAATTAGTATAAAGAAAGTGAAAAATCCTTATTAATTTATGACCCAATTACAGAAATTAGAATAAGGAGTGAGAATCTAGATAAATCAGTCACTAATGATAGCTGTGGCATACAACATTAGTAAGTGGGTAACTAGACTGACAATTAGTGTCAATTGTGGAAAGATGCACAGTTCTCGTGTATGAGGCCGCTAAGACAAGACATGTCTATTCATTGATACGTTTAACCTCATCTACGCCTACTTTTAATCTCTTGACAGTTGGGGCATTTAACAAGAGAGAAAAGTAATAGTCGTCCTAAAACAGGTACTTGCGGAAGGGCCGGATGTGTCAACGAAACCCTTGCGCCTTGGAAGGATAAACTACGCATCCAGTGCGGTGCTGTGGCTCCAAACACCGATGTTTCATTTTATGCTCCAAGCGTTCCTTATAATAGGATGGTATAGACCATTGGTTTTAAATATGGGTTCCAATTTTAGTGTTTACCGAATAGGGTCAAACACAACGAATGATTAAATCATACGTGTGTTGTAAAAGCCAATTTTACTATTTAAAGTCATGACAAATTTGATGAACCATTTCATCTCTCAGGACACTTAATTTTAAATAACCTATTAAAACTAAGTTTGTCGCGACTTGAATAACCAGTTAAAGTTAATAGTTGAAAACTATTAAGTTATAAGTTTTGAAATTAAATTTAGTTTAAATTGCAAAACTTTAGCGGTTATTTATTTTATAAAAACAAGCCAGTTGTTATTTTTATAAAATTCTACAAGTTGTAAAATTAGAACTTGTGGTGACAGATTGTGACATTTTAAAACTCCTTTTAAAACGTTTGGTGTTTGGGTGGTTTATAATAAATTTAAGTTATAAAAAATTAAAAGCAACCATAAAGCAATAAATATGTAAATCTTTTAGGGCCAAGTTTGTTTGATCTTGCTAGAGCCAGTTAGCAAGACCAAACGTGTCACGGGGTCCACAAAATTAAAACAACCACTAGGATGGACTTCCGTGCATCTGGTCGTCTCGGATGACTCTCACTGACTCCATGATTCCTGTTGCGTCTTCAGATTTGTCTTCGAGTTTTTATTACATTACATAAAATAAAAAAGCCTATTCTATTACAACTTTGAGCCATCAAAAGTGGGCCAAAACCATAAAACCAAAAAACTGAATAATAAACACAAACAACTCAATCACATGGGTCGAGCCAGATTTACATATTCAACACAATCACATACGGGCAATATATTTGGTCAAATAAAATAAAATAAAATGACCAAATTAATAAATAAAAAAATTGCCCTAAAAAAACATATCAGATCAGAAACTTCAAGATAGTTAAAGTTTGTGATTAATCTAACCGGTGAAACCAGATCGGTTCCGATTTGCGTGTTATAACCCAGGCTCTAATACCACTGTTGGGATTCAGTGGTGATCAGTTTGACTTTTGTAAAAAACGGGTTTTGACAGAGAAATTAATTAATTCAGTTAATTAATAAATACGCAGCGGAAAATAAAATCATAACCTATTTAACAGCACTGACAAACTGGTTATGAACACGCAAACACAAAAAAAAATGTTTAATCTACCGATGAGATTAGTTATACCTTTGTGGTTAATGATTAATCGGTTGAGACACCGAGATACAACGAACCGATGCTAGATCACGAACCAAAATCGCGAGAACGGGGCGGGTCGGGGTTGGCCGAAACTTGCAAAAACAGGAGCGATTCTTATCTTGCTAGCTGCTTCGAAAAAAGGCAAAAAGTCATAATCGAATTCTTCTTATTGCGGCTAGACCATTCGACCGACCAAAAAATCTTTGCCTTTGCGACTGATTTTTATTGTAGGTGTAAAACCTATTTTAGGTTTATTATTATATAATAATAATAAACCTTACTAATTGTTTCTGGGCCCATAGTCCAATACGAGATGCAAAAGTCTGAACCCGTTTTAATGTTTTAATGAAAGATTAAAACAATATATATAATTATTATTTATAAACCAGTATAAATAATAATTCCCGTCTAACGAATATATATAAAATATATCGTCTCGCTAACAGTTCGTAATTACCAGTTAAGCAGGTTAAGTGGATTTAATGTTCGTTGCCCTAGGTGTAACTCTTACGGGTCATAGCTCGGTCAGCCGCGTTGTCCATCGGGTCGGTCCATAAAATCCAACACCTAACTCTACCAAGCCGTTAAGGTGGTTCTTTAAATCATTTAGCACCACCAAATCCAGCACCTCCCCTACCAACGATAGTTTTTTTCACCCGGCGGTAAGTTTAGATTCCGTATTAAACGTTATGGAATGATATTGCTTTTCTCCGACCAAAACTTCCCTGAATGTTCCCCCTCCCACCGGTCTTGTTTCTACGTTCCGGCGGACTGTTTCCTCCTTCCTGTAGTTATGTGTTTGGGTATTTTTCGCACCCTAACCCGTCGGGTCAGCCCTGCCCGACCTTTGTCCAGACTTGTCATATTTGGCTACATTTTCACTCACCTTCATTCCCCCGATCAGAATCCTGAGCTTTTTCAAGCTTTTCCATATCCCTGACATTGGCATATCTTACAAAACCAAACTTACCTTTCGAGTTGTCTCTCTTCTTTGGGATGAATGCATCAACTATATGACCAAGGTTGCGACATTCCTCCCACAGATCCTTACCTGTGATTAAGTCTGGGAGGTTTGCTATGAAAAAAGATGTGACCCTCGGAGCCGCTTTCCTCCTATTCTTCCCCTTTGTTGTGTCCCAGTCTTCTTGTCTTCGGCCGCCAAACTCCCTCTTCGGTGGTCTTTCGTCCCGACCCCCCATACGTATAATCTGGCTCCGACTAATTGAGTTACTCTATAAAACAAAACTTTTTTTTTAAGAGCAAAGGGTATAGGGGTGTTCAATATTTGGTTTCAAACCAATTAAACCGATAACCGAATCAAAACCGAAACCATTTAAAACCAAACCAAATATGTAATTCGGTTTTTGGTTTGGTTTAGGTTTCAAGATTTTGAATTCGGTTTGAACCGAAAAACCCGAATTGTGTTATACCACTATTTTAATCCATATTTTATAGTTAACCCAATTCACTTATATCAATAACCAATACCCATATATGGATTATAAATCATTATTTGGTGAAGGTATGTTTTTGTTTAAATTTTCCTAAAATGTTGTGTTGTTTAAACCGAATAAGTTATGGCTACAAAAAAAAAGTTTAATTTTTTTTTTGCTAATTCGGTTTGTTAGGTTCAAACCGAACTACAATGTGGTTTTAGGTTCGGATTAGGTTTCCTCAAATATGGTTCGGTTCGGATTGTGGTTTCAACCAAAAAGAATACTAACTCGAATAACCTGACCCGATGAACACCACTAAAGGGGTATATCCTCACGTTGGTGCTGGCATGAGGGTCTTCACGGCATGAATCAACATAGCACATTGCCCCCTCGTTTGCGTGAGAGGGGCGTGAGTCTTGTGCATGAGGCACTTCACGAAGAGAGGAAGTAAATCTAGCCGTTTTTTTTAATTACCGTTTAAAATTAAAAATATATGTAATTATTTATTTATCTATATATATATATCCATTTAACCACAAATAAATCTTACAACTCTTTACAAAAAAAACACCCAATCACACAATTCTTATATTTTATTTTAAAATATCATCTTCATCTTCAAGCGACGAAGCCGGATTGGCAATTTGTCAATATAACACAAATTAAGAGGAGCCTACGTACGAAGAAATTGATGAAGATAAAAAATGAAGCAACCGTCTAGATATACGCAGCAGAGATGTTCATGATGCTTTAATGTCAGAACTGATTTACCATATTTTTGGACGTTCACAACATTAGGTTTTTTTTATGTAACTTTTATTTATGTTTTTTTTTAATTTTATGTTATTTTTATTTATGATTTTTTGTAATTTTAATGAATATTTTTTTAATGTTTACTTTATTTCATGAAATTTTATTAATATAATTTTATTTATCTTTATTAAAAAATGAATATTAAAATAAATTTTGCATTTAATGCTCACTTGGGTCTCACTCACTTGGGTATTTCTCTTGCCAAATGAGAAGCCCACATGACAGAAAATGTACTCTCACTTGTATACCACTTGACCTAATGTGATAGTATTTTAGATCAGAAGTGTTATCACGTAGAGAGTACTCTTATTATTATAAACATTTGTAACAGGTTAGTGATAGTTATACGTGTTTTTGGGTTAATTTTTTTTTTTCATTTTAAAATGGTTAATTGCTGGTTTGTGTGAGGGATAGATATTTCACATCCATTAGGGATTTTAGGATTGTGCCTATCTCGCCCCCTATCATGCCTAGGGGAGCGGTGTGCCGGCGTGACAGGGGTTCCACATCAGACCCAAACGCCCCACTACGGACACTCTTAGTAACTTTAGACAAGAAAAGTTATTATTTAATGGGTTGTATTTTCATTGATAGAAACTTTGCAACAAACCAAAGCGTGTTTAAAATAGAGCGAAGATGAATGATATGTCAATACTTAAAGTTATGTGTTTGAGAAGGAAAAACTATAAAAAAAAATGACGAGTTATCTTGGAAAATTGGTATTAGATTATGAAATAATGAAGTTAACCAATCTATTATCTTAATCTACATAACAACAATTACCATTTTAGGTTAATAGAGTGGATTAATTGTAAATTGTTGGTAGGGTGAGCAAACCTTAACCGTTAATCGAAATTAACCAATAATCAGACCGTCACTGAACTAAATTAACCGACGGTTATGGTTAAGGTTATTTGATTAACCGATAAATCAATTATGGGTTATGGTTAATGGTGCCTTATAACCGAACACTAAAAATATAAAAATATATTCGTACACCTATACATATAAACACATACATACACACTCGTTATACATACATTTATACATAAACAAATACACGTACATAAGTTATTATCAGGCTTTGCATAAAACAAGTGGATAACACCACCATGGTTGGAGACTTACAGGTCGCGGTGTAAAAGAACAGAGATAATCAAATCTTCATTCTTTGACATAGAATTCACTAGACTCATTGAAACTCATCATCATAGCCTCTTTCATTCAAATTTAGTTCAAATATTGAAACGGGTGGATTAACCGAAACCAACCCATAACCGACCATTAACCAAAGCTATAACCGATTAAAAATAACCAAGAATCGGTTGCCGTAATGGTTATGGTTAAGGGTGCTAACCGAGGATATCAGTTAGGGTTATGGTTAAGGGTGCTAACCGAACTGCCATTTGCTCACCCCTATTTGATGGTGATTTTAGTATCACCAGTGGCATTATAGTTTAGTTGGATTCAGTTAAGACCAAATTGAAATTAGTATAAACATTATTACTAGTTAGCAGGTGTGGAGCACACACTTGCACAAGAATATGCTTATTTCAATTACTTCAAACTCGTTGGTTCAAGGGGGCGAATCCTCCTAGTGACCAGGAGGGTTCCAAGGGGGGCACCGCCGCCTTGGTGAGGTCCGGAGCAACACCCTGATGAAGGTCGGGGGCTAGCCCTAGATGGGGTCCAAGGGGCAACGCCCCTTCCGGTGATCGCGTTGGAAATTCATTATATCTCCATTGATGGTGAAAAGTTGCTTGAAATTAATGATCAAAAGAACTGATGAAACAATAGTAATTTACTATTGATTATCAAATAGTGAAGCTTCGGTAGCAACTATGTAGGAGTTGTAACCCACAAGCAGTAGGAACCGCACGGACTGAGCAGTGCAACTGCTCAGTGATCATCCAGGCAGCAACAACCCTAGTAGTCGCACCTACTCACTTAACAGTAACTAAGCCGACGTAGTGCCAACCACGACCCACTAGAGCAGCAGCAATTCCTCGCACCTTCAGTAGGAACTGATGCACGACAACAACAGCAACCGAGCCGATCTTGACTAAAGCCTCAAAACATAAAGGTGGCTTTAAGTGGATTGAGGTGATGCAAGTGTGCCACATTAGGGTCCCCACTTGTGCCGATCAAAGCGCCACATTACGCCAACGCTACGCATTCGAGTGCGAGTTAGGGTGCTTCGCACCCTTTAGGGTCCCCACTTGTGTCTCATTCTAAGGGAAACAATATTTAAGGAGGGCTCCTCCTTATAAACCATTCCAATTTCTGTCTACCCACATGTGGGACATGTTCTATCCAATTTTCACAGGTTTGGTAATTCTAACCACACAACATCGACTATTGATATCTCATTTATTTTAGCTTTGTTTTGGACACGGTTTGGTTCGTTGCGAACCTCTCACATAGTAGAACACAAAACCATAAATACTTACTTATATAACCATAATAAATATATAATTATTCATGTCCAAAATTAATGAAAGATCACATTTTCACTAATTTTTCCAACACAACTAATGTGTTACTTACCATTGTCTATGCTACTACTCGATTAGGTTACACTTGCAAATTCGCTTCTTAATATTGTTGATGTGCTAAGAATAACAAATCTTTTTAGTATCAAATTAATCCCAACTAATAAACGATTACTGTAAATTGCTATTATCTATGCTAAATTGCATTATCAGTGAATTTACATGTCTACTTGATAAATAGAAGAAATTATGAAGAAGAAACCACTAGATATCGAAGTTTAAGGACTTGGAAGAAAAGAAGAAATTCGCAGAAGACACCATACGGGGCAGTAGCACCTGTACGGACAGTACAATTGCCCAAGTTCCTATTTTGTAGCCGTGTCTGAGTAATTTTAATTATTTAAAAATGATTTTCAAAAACTCAAAATATTAATTAATCAGATATTGATAAAAGGTCTATTATTAGGAACTGTCACACGTGCCCATGGATCGATACTTGGTTCTTATCATGACTATATTACAAATACGATAGGTGCACTTGTCTAACGTGTGTATAATATTCAAACAATAAAAATCATTTTTATAAATTTAAAACTTATCAAAGTATTAGAGTCCTTAGAATTTCTCCACACATACAGGAACAACAATTGTAATAGTACTTAGTTGAGTTTTATAAATTTAAAACATGATGACACTTCAAACACCATAATGTTACTAAGGATCGTATGAAAGTTAACAAATTTTTCATAAGTGATTCCCAACGATGATGACCGATGAATCAGAGACTCATATGATATTATCGTTTTCAAAATCAGAGGATACAAAAAGAGTTTTGATATATTTACCTTTTTTTCATTATTTTTACTTGTCTTACCTCATCTGTTGAAGTTTTCATCTCATACCATTTCAACCTTTTAGTTTCTAACTAATACCAAACCCCCACCATTTTTTTATTTATTTTTTCTTTAGCCGAATAAAAAAATAGTTTTTTTAAGTACAACGTTTTTTTGGCTTTTTTTTATAAAAATGTTTTTTAAAATATGTTTTTAATATATAAAGTTATATATATATATATATATATATAGGGGGAGAATCAAATAAGAAATAGTTTTTGCTAAGAAATATAAGAAATGACAAAAACCTTAAAAAATGATATTAAACGAACTCCGATTGAGCTAATTTCAGCGGCGTTGGAACCGTCTCGTCGAACTCTACCATCTTAGCTTTTAAGGTTTAGATTTTACGTTTGAATGTTAGGGTTTTAGCCTTAGGGTTTAGATTTTATGATTTAGGTTTTTTTCTAGGGTAGGGGTGGGGGGTTTAGGTTTTTTTTTGGGGGGAGGTGGGGTGGGGGGTTTAGGTTTTTGGGGGTGGTGGTTTTAGGCTTTTCGAGGTAGGGTTGGAGAGGGAGTTTAGGTTTTTGGAGGGGGTTTAGGTTTTTAGGTCCGGGTTAGGGTTCGATAAGACGGTTCCAACGCCGCTGGAATGAGCTCAATTGGAGTTCGTTTGACCCACTTCTTAGGATTTTTTAGCGAAAAACCACTTTTTAGTGGAACCGTCCCCTATATATATATACTAGCTTAGAACCCGTGTAATACACACGGGGTGAAAAATATCAATACATAAAATTCTTAAATCTTTATGTATATATTTTACGAGTGTAAAAATGTATTACATATACTAAGGATATAAAACAAAATTTAAAATATGTAAAAATTAATATATAATTGGGTTTCAAAAATACGTTAATTACTATTAAATGTAATTTGGTTTTCATTTACTATTTGATTGAAAATGAAAGTTATATAATTGGATTTCAAAGTTTCTTATAATAAGTGATAATTTAAAACAAATGTGTTTTATTAATATAAGAGTTAATTACACGGATAGTCCCTGTGGTTTGTGAAAAGTAACAAGTATGGGTACTAAGGGTTTCAAATTGCAAATATGAGTACTATGCTTTCAGTTTAGTAACAATATTGGGTATTAAGACTAACTTCTGTTAGTTTTTTTGTTAAGTTTTTCTAAAATGACCAAAATACCCTTGTGATCAAATTTAATACAAAACTGTAACATATGTAAATTTGAGGGACTAATAATAAAAATTTAGTATAAAACCACAAGAAATATCATTTTAATCACACACTCCGGCGGGACTAGTCTAGCTTCTCCGGCGGAGGCCGACGGTGGTGGTTGGAAGGAGGAGGCCGACGATGGTGGTTGGAAGGAGGATTCCATCGGTGGTAGTTGGCAGTGGCGGAACCACGTCGGAAACGAGGGAGAGTATCCCGTCCTTGTTACTGTCGGAACCACGCCGGAGACGATGGAGAGCATCCCATCTTTGTTACTACCGCTCGAAGTGAACGTCGGTTGATTAGTGAACGCTTCCTGAGATCTGAGTGATCGAAACCACGCCGGAGACGAAGGGGAAGCCAGTTTCCGTTGACAAATCGGTTGCTAGATGAAGGGGAAGCCCGTTGCCGGAGACGAACGCTAACTGTGTGTGTTTAATTTATGCCTAAATGAACTGAATTTGAAGGCTGGATTTGAAGCCGTTGAGAAATCGATTGCTAGACGAATGGGAAATCTTGGAAGCCTTGGATAAATTGAGCTTGGAATTCATTCAAATTTGTTCTTGACTTAAAGAATATGATTTTGATTTAGGATTTGGAGAAAGGGGGTAAACGACGTTGGTCCTTGTTTCAGATTTGGGTATGTGTGATTTTGATCCCTGTTTGCATTGAATCTGAAGAAGAAGGGGTAGTGGTGGTGGGGATGGTGGGTTGGTTAATTACACAAATGGTCCCTCATATATGAAAACTTACTTAATTAGCCCACATATGTGAAATGACTTAATTACCCTTCAACTTAACAAAAAACTAACTAAAGTTAGTCTTAATACCCAATATTGTTACAAAACTGAAAGCATAATACCCATATTTGCAACTTGAAACCCTTAGTACCCATATTTGTTACTTTTCACAAACCACAGGGACTATCCGTGTAATTAACTCTTAATATAATTAGTACTTTATTTTAAAATATATTATTATTAAAAGGTATTAAAAACAAATGTGTATTTAATAAGAGAGGGAGACGGGAAAATAATGGTGAGAATGAATATGGAGGCGACACGTGACATTAAAAACCTTTATTTATTAGATAACTAGTTTAGAACCCGTGTACTACACGGAGTGAATAATATCAATACATAAAATTATTAAATCTTTATGTATATATATTTTATAGGTGTAAAAATATATTACGTATACTAAGTATAAATTACAAAATTCAAAATATGTAAAAATTAATATATAATTGGGTTTCAAAAATATGTTAATTACTATTTAATAAAATTTGACTTTCATTTATTATTTGATTGAAAATAAAATTTACATAATTACATTTCAAAGTTTCTTATAATAAGTAATAGTTTAAAATAAATGTGTTTTATTTGTATAATTAGTATTTTCTTTAAAATATATTATTATTAAAAGATAAATGTGTATTTAATAAGAGAGAGAAGCAGGAAAAAATGTTAAGAATGAATGTGGAGGCGACACGTGACATGAAAAAACCTTTATTTATTATATAGTATAGATATAGATATATGAAGTTTTGAAAAAAACAACTAAAAAACGTTTCTTTTGTATCATTTTTTAAAAGAGTGTTTTTTTTTCAACAATGTATCGTCTTTTAAATTCAAAATTTTAAACTCCAAAATTTAAAAATCGCACTCAATATATCGACACAATTTAAATTTAAAATTTCAAAATTAAACATGAAAAAAATTCAAACTAATAAATTAGAATTGAAACAAAACATATTTTTTTGAAAAAAAAAATCTTGTTATTTAAAAAAAAAACTAAAGTTTAAAATATAATACACTTTTAAAAATAAATATTTATAAATTTCTTAAGTTTAATTAAAAACTAACTATTAAAATTT
Source organism: Smallanthus sonchifolius (assembly GCA_023525975.1). Classification (NCBI taxonomy): domain Eukaryota; kingdom Viridiplantae; phylum Streptophyta; class Magnoliopsida; order Asterales; family Asteraceae; genus Smallanthus; species Smallanthus sonchifolius. The sequence continues at coordinate 93,854,769 of CM042026.1, forward strand.
CAAAATCAAAATAAAAAAATATGTATTAACTCATTTACTAGTGTCGGTGGAAATTTGCCACCGACCAAATCTAGTCTCCAATTTCGATAAATGTCACAACCTACCCCTCAACTTTTTAAAATATCACTTTAACCCCCTCGAGTTTCTAAAGTTTTGAGTTTACCCCTTTGGTATATATAATCGGATTTTTTCTCAATAAATTTTGTTCGTTAATTTAAGATAATAATAATAATATAATTTGTTGTTGTGTTAATTTTTTTTCATGGTGTTCACGTAAAAAATTTGTTAAAAACGGAGTTGCATTCAAAATATGGAATTTTGTAGGTATCATGGGTTATATCGACTGACGATAACGTGCTGCTACCGTGAAGAATGACACCGACACCAACTGAAAAACACCGGTACCGTTATATATCTTCGAACTTCACAACCGAGTCGCCGTAACTTCATACGTTTCTTTTATATACTTAACCACCTTTCTTTTTGTGCTTAGCCACATTAATGTCACCGCTCAACCATTTAAGGTCCGTCTCCCGTCGCGGAGCGCGGGCCTAATTTTCTCGTTTATTTATAAATATCAAACTTAATTAAAAGCCTACTAATTAAATATTAGTAAACTTTGTTCTAACACATATTTATTTAAAATACAAAAGTAGTATTTTCAAATTTTATATGTAAAATTAAAAAATCTTGCATTTTTAATAATAAAATTTTAAAAACTCGTTTTTTTTAAATCTCCTATTTTTTAATTATTGATTTTTTAAATATTCACTTTTTGATGATACTTTAAAACAAAATTGAGTCAATTGTAATAATGATGAATTGATTTGGTAAAATGTTTATTTATGTAATTTTCTAAAAAAATTGAGTTAAATATGGAAAGATCAAATAGTAAATGTAAATGTAGTTTTAGAGAAACAAAACTTATGAGGTGGAATATGATGATTACATGTGTCCACTTATTTAGTATTTTATTAGAACAGAGATGCTACTAATATTTTTTAGATCCCAATTTTTGTTAATTACACTCATTTTTTTCCGTGGATGATTATTACCTATGTATTATATTTTACAACATGCTATAAAAGATATTGTATTTGTTATTTTGAATTTATATCATTATTTACTTATGTTACTTTTTAAAAACATAATTTATAATTAGGAAACTTTTTGTCATTTATAACTTTTATTTAAAACATTTATCAAATAATTATATTTATTATTCATCATACTACATATTAACCTTATAACGAATAACACCAAGGTTTCATAAACATCCATCCACGCCAACTTAGTTTTATATTCTCAAAGATCAAACTACCTTCTTACAAATCTACCACCAAACTTTCCCATGAAAATTTCCAAAGATTGACCAAAAAAGGTCAAACTTACAGAACCAGAACCAAAAACAAAACCAAACCCAAAACTAAGCTCCCGATCGACCCGATTAACTGACCTGCCCCACCAAAATATGGCTCGATCATGATCTCAAACCGGCATGTCTTCGTGGAAGGATCCTCTTTCGTGACCATTGAAACATTTGGAAACTTACACGCTTGATCCGCCTGATCATTTTTCTGGTAATAACTATTAAAAGCGTAAGATATATTCCCTCGCGCATCTAAATCACCACACGAAGTTCCATACCCGAGGCTCGTGCAATCCCCGAGTGCACACGCGTAGCTAACCGACGATGCAATGGACGGGTCATCCAACTTAGCCGAATCCTTCATCACACACCATTTTTTTTGTAAATACTTCACATTACTGGCTGGAATCAGAACCCCGGAATTGGTTGTTCCGAGGTTCAACGAGTACTTGGGTTGCCCGTCATAATAAAACACGCCCCAATGTCTTTCAAAGTTCCCCGGTTGAATACTTTTATCGTCCTCATCGATTAAACTAAACAAATAAGCATCAACCGGGCCTGTTCTCATCGGGGTCCCTTTGTTACCGGCTATATGAGTCATGAACCCTTGCATGAACCGTTGAGCATATTGATTATTCGCGTTTTGGTCACCATCACTCGGCCATCCAATCTCCCCTACTATGATTCCCATATTTGTGAACCCGTTTTTCTGTAAGGCCCACACGAGGGTATCGTAGTTGGCATCAAACATGTTGGTGTACGTGGTCCCACCGTCGTTCACGGGAGTGGCATTCCCGTCAAAGAACGCGTACTCCACCGGGAAGTTAGGGTTGATGTAAAGGCTTATGAATGGGTAGATGTTGACCGTGAAGGGAGACCCGTTATCATTCAAGAATTTGGTTATTTGGATCATGTACTGGTGGATATCAGCCCGGAAATCACCACCCGAGGGGACCTGGCTCGCGCTCTCGTACACGTCAGCATTTTGTGGGACCGTGACTTTGACTTTGGTCGCGAGGCCGGCTTTTATAAGTGCAGCTTGGATGTTTTGGAGAGCCGGGAAAGTGGTGTTTAGAAAAGTACCGTTATAAGTCGATAAAAATGGTTCATTCCCAACTGCAACATACCTGTAAAACAACCGAGTATTATATGAATGTTTAGATAAATATGGTTCATTCGCCTATGGTTTGGTTAGAGGGTAAAACCGACCAAACCGACCCATGCACACCCCTAAAACTGATCATCACGATTCACGAGTTGAAAGTTTAGATTGTTTCACATAAACTGCTCTGTTCTTGATACTTAAGCCCAATGATACTTGTTTCAATACCAAAAAGAAGAATTGTGGGGGTGTTTGGATGTGCATTTAAACTGATTATGGCCAAAATTGATCATGATTCTGATTATAATTATGATTTATTTGAACATTTGAAGTCAAAATAATCATATTCAAAATGACCAGTAAGGAATCACAATTCATAAAAATACAAATTTATATCTAATTACTCGAGCCCATTTTTCGATTCATAATCGGTGTTTTACGAACCAGACTAGACCAAGAACCGATCATATAAGCGTCAAATCTACACCAAAACATATAATATTTTCGTATTTTATTTTAAACCAGATATATAAATAGTTTTAAGTTTTCTATTAATATTAATGAAGTCTTTCGATTCTTAAATCTGGTTTGACCAGTGAATCAGTAACGAGAACAGTTCGCTGTCCGTCCGGTTCTGAAATCATTGCTCATAACTATCACTTTGAAAACATTCCTTCAACAGTAACTTTACCCCTGATTAACAGTAAATAAACATAATTAACCACTAACAAGCAAACATAACACAAATTCAAAGAATTACTAACCTGATATTGACATGATCAGAAACATTCTTTGAAACCCACTTCTCAGCAGCTTTCATACTACTTGCCATGGTGGCAAGCATATCATTCGGAATTCCCACCATCACTTCAATTCCAGACTTACCCAAAGCCCTTAAAGTCCTATAATCAGCATCAAAAAGCTTCACCTTTTGGATTCCGTTATCCGTCAGCAACTTCACCACCGTCTCCGGCGGCAGTGGGTGCGACGATTGGG